>OV121086.1:27365693-28617359 GCA_921293015.1 Phorcus lineatus
TTACATTTTATTACATTTTTAATCAATTTTATCTTCTGCAGGGATGCAAACACTGATAAAAATTTGAATTTGAATTTAATACATGTAATTTGGCTGTGGTTATTAAACCATAACATTTGACTCATTGAATAGAAATAAGGACAGGACTTTAATGGTTAACAAAACCTGTATCAAGCTAGTCTAACGATTAGACTCTGAAATGAAAATGTATCAGTAAATGAAAATTTTAAAAACATATTAAATTAAATGAAAAGGAGACTGAAATTTCTTCATTTTGAGAAATTAAGCTCTCAAGTCTTTTTAAAGACTTGCTTAGGCTTCTACCTTATTTCAGGGTCTGGCCTACAGACTGGTATCAACCTTCAACCTCGACTTTTTTTTATAAACGTAGCGCATGAGTTAAGGTTTGTCGTCCATAAAACTATTTAATATTGCCCCTATTTGACTTCCTATCAAAAGTGAAAAGTGTCTCTCGTTATTCCTTAGAGAATGGCTCAACTTGTTAATATATTGATTTTGTATTTTAATGAATGTATATGTATATTTTTGTATTATGTTGAGGTGAGACATGAATAAACTATCTGTCTGTCTGTCTGTCTATCACACCCATAGAACTGATTTCACTTGTTTATTTTCCACTGGAATCAATACCTTATCGTGGTGTGGTGGTTTGCGTGCTTCAGAGACCCTGAGAGCTATACTAGCTGGAGCTAACATACTCCTGGTAGGGTCACCCACGCTGGACAGGTCGATGGGTAGAAGCCAGACCAAATTTGAGTCGTTCTAAAACCTGCTTTCTATCACTCACTATGCCCTTTTCTCCGTCTTTCCCTTATCCTTTCGATCCCTTTCTCCCCGACCTGTCCACTCTCTTTTGGATGCTTGTCATCCACGTGTTTAATAACTGAAATATTGTTGAAAGCACCCCCAACTCACTCACTTGTTTAACTTGTATTTTGTTTTAGTCTTCGGTTTGTTGCATCGATCAATCAGCATTTAAATTTTAAATGTCAAAATGAAATACCTTTAATTGTGGAGTAAGTATACTGCAGATAAACCAATAGGCATTAAATTATGGAGTGGCAACGGTAGGATTGTGGGATGGATTGTCATGTCAAAGATATTATATTCACAACTAGGAATAAAATTTCACTCCAAAATAAACATTTTTTATGTAATTTTATCAAACGTGGAAACATGTCATTGCATATTCTGGAAACCATACTTTTTACGTTGTAAAAGGAATACCTGCTATAGAGCGGTTGTCTTATGTTATTGTATATATTCTATCATATATGAATTTACGCGGCCTTTGGTGCCATAATGCAAGGAACAGCCCTGCAATTTTTAAAAACCAAGACTCTTACTTTATTTGTAAAGAAAACTATATTTATGCATTTTGTAGGTACCCGTTCTCATTCATATATCCAAAATGAACGAGGCTCACTTGGTATCTACGTCATAATTTAAACCTCTCGGAAGACTGAGTCCCGGGATTTGAACTAAATTGTTTTTATTTTACACTTCAAATCTAATGCTTCAATGAATTTTAAAAGAGTTACATTTTTGTGTAAGCTGATTGTCAGAAAGTGGACCAAGATGGTTATGGTATAAACATCTTGAAACTAAACATAATCAGTGCAGACTTTTCGCTTATTTGGTATGTCTTGATGACCACACGAGACTAAGGGAGCTGATTCGAAGTCAAAACAGCACTACCATATGCATGGCAAATATCAAATAAGATTTTATGAAACATACGCTATATCACTTAAATGATCGGCGATTTTAGGATTGGTGCGATAGTTGTGTATGTTAAGCTATAGAAAATACTCATAAATCTTACATAAAATGTTGAAACAATTTTCCCATTTAGTTGAATCGAGTATGATTTAAATGAAGACTTATAGATATCAATGGTTATAGATTGTTCTTTAAACCACACAATATGCACACAAAGCTTTTTCCTATCCCAACAATTTGTAGTAATATCACAAATATTTATCCTTTTATAATCCAATTTCAAGAACGCTAACAGCGAAACATCGTCGTTTTGATTATTTCTAAAATTATAGCCTTCCGTTCTGCAACAGATTTATCTGTCCTTTAAATTATATCCCTATGCAAAGAACTACTATAAATTTGAGCTTTGTTAAAGAATTCTTGTTTACGTCGAATCCAGGAGCTAACAATGTTCGGTCATTCACCATGACCCATTTAGAGGTTTGTTTACTTACTATATGACCTATAGAGACTGAATGGGGTTGCGCATGCCCCCTGAAAGCTGGAAAGATCTAGACTCGCTTTGAGGTAAGAAATGTAAACAGTATGTCGTCGACTATCTAATTGAGGCAGGTTTCCCAGTCACTAGCTTATCACGTGAACAGCGGTTAAAGATGTGTTTGTTTCTGAGCGACAATAAAAGGCGTGTTTGGTGGTGAATGTCTCTGTTTCAGTTTCAGCTCAGGAGGTTGTGCTGTATTAGGACAAAAGTAGAAATACTTTGATTTTTTAAAAATAAGACATACATTATTTGTTCAAGGAATGGATTTGACACAATAAACCCACCTCGATAAACCATCTTTAGATATTACATGCAATATTCCACAAAATGAGACTGATACGGATATGGTAAGAAAAGTTGGCGAAAGGTTAAGTTTAAGGCATATAAATAAGTATAATTTTGAAACATTCGAATATTTACAAATAGTATGACATGGATTGCCTTGTAATAAAAGATCCAAATTATTAATATACCTTGTTTACAAAATGTAATTATAGGTTAATTATTCCTTCGTGTAATTCAATTCAACCGACTGGAAAAAAAATAGTAAATTTGGTAAATTTATCTCATCGATATTAAAAGCGAGCCATTGAACCTTAAGTAACTAAACTATAACCAAATAATAACCTTATTCATAGCTTTATTGAAATTGATTCTGCTCGAAATACGCCTCGCATTGTTTTCTTCGCCAAACGGAAAAGGACACGCAGAGCATTAAAATTTCCATAATGTTTAGTTTTTTTTCTAAAATAATTTGCATATTATTGGATGAGGGAACTCATTTATTATTTACCTTGATCTACAATTCAGTTAAGTAAGTGGCAGAAAAAGTTCAACCTACATGTACGTTTTGAAAGTCAAGATATAGTTGACCATATGGAACAGGAAGACAAACTCAACCGATACTTTTTCGGCCAAGGAGTATACTTGCAAGGTGAAGCCGGTTAAATTGTCATCAGATCAACAGGCTATGACGTCATTAATCATGACGTCAAACAGTGCTTTGATGGCAATCTGAATTACTAGAATTTGTAAAAGAAAGAGAAAGTTAGTGAAGCTTTACTATTTCTTCCCGGCTTTTCCATACTAGATGCAAATAAGAAGAGTAATTAATTATATCAAAACACTGTTTTGAAAATAAGTGCTATTAATGAATACTGAAAGAACGGCGTATCTATTAAGAGCCATGGAACTGGAAACGATGAGGGAAATATGGGAATGTCATAACTTAGAATACGTAATGTGCCATCTTGCTGTTTGAATCTCTTGTCGTTTTTTCTCTTTAAAAAGGCCTTCCCTAAGAAATATGATTCTTTACTCGTTGCTCGGAATCACAGGTCATGTGTCTATGGGGAATTCTTGTGTCTAACTCCTCGTTAAAGCTCGGATATAATCACAATGATTGACAGATAATCCGTGATTCGTCGTTGAATATTCTTAACATATGTCACAACCGCTCTGGAACAAGTAATTATTTACTACATACAATGGAAACCGTCATAGCAGTTTCATGAAATTTATGGTGTCAAACTTCATTTTCATAAACACAAAGTTATCATCTTTTGATTTGTGTACAGCTCCATACCAAAAGTTTGTTCACATGCCACTGTATCGTAGTGTAAATATAATGAAATTTTGGTTTTGTTTTGACGTCAATAAAGTAACTTCCACAAAACTGACAATGAATCACTTATTATCCATTTGTACGATAGTCATTCCTTAACTTAGTTTGTGGTCGTCTAGTCTCTAGTGCAATAATTCGAATTTTGGCATGATGAAATAGACAGAAGGGGTAATAGTTTTGAAATTCCGATTTCCTGAAATTTCGATTAAGATATTACAGTTCCAAACTCTGAGAAAAAAATCAACAATATCAGATTGACTTTTTGCATCGGAACAAACATGACTTGTGTTTAAAGCTGTTGATCACTTCAAATGGATTTTCTAGCAAAAAAATTAAAATGAGCGTTTTCGGAATTTTGATCCTGGTCAGTTAAATGACCTCTCAAAACTGCTATGGTTAAATGTTTGGTATGATATACGATTATGTTAAAGTGTAACCAACCTTCTCTTCTGTACTGAAAATTCAACATTATCCACTTCTTTTTCGTAATGCTATGATTTCTCAAAGTCATCCCAAGTTACATGATATTTGCACTAGGACATGCAGGTATGTGAACAAACTTTCGGTATGCAGCTTTTTATGTCTATAACGTCTGTGACGTCCACGAATGAGGAAGTGATCGAACCGTGCATTCTGATTGGTTGATTTTTAGACCCGTATTATATTATCCATAAAACAATTAACAGGACTATCCAGGCCAACATCGGTTGTTTGTGATAGGAAGATTTAGTTTTCCATTATACTAAAGAGCATAGCCTTTTAAAGTTCTTATGTGAATGATTAATTCTGCTTATCTGTCATTAACTAAACGAAACGATTATTTGCTTCAAATCGATTAACGTCCATACTATTGTTGAAATCGTTTATATTCTAACCTTTATTCGCTAATGTCTATTTAACGCTTTGAACTTTACACTTATCTTCACCTTATTATACTAGGTGAGTAATAAAGTATACTTTAATGTTAAAAACTTAAAAACGACATACATATATATGGATTGAAATGAACATCTTGATACATGCGCCGTTCATGCAACTTATTGAAGGGAAACTCTTTCATTTTCATGCCATATTGTTTGGCTTGAATAAGAACCTAATTAACATATGTGATAATTTAAAGTCCAAATGTCTCACATTGTATACCAAAAGGAAATGAATATATCGATTAAGATGATACCTTTAACTTTTTATGCCCAAAGACGAAACGATACGTCAAATGTACATGAAAATATAAAATAGTTATAGAATGTATCAACCACTCTCAGCTCTTAAAATGTCCTTCTTTTTGCTATTGTTTAATTTCCAAAATATTGTTTGAGGCGACCTATTTTCCTGTTTTCGATCAAAATCGCGGCTAAATAACTTATACTGTCACTGTTCTAACTCTTAAAAAACTTTAAAAAACATTCAGTACCTCTCAATGAAATGACGCCATTGATAAGGTTTTGCATATGTAAATGTATGCGCGACTCAAAAAAAACTAAAGCAGTGTCTTTATACATTCATCGACACTTTGCTAAACTCCTTTCAAAATCGGTAAGAATGCAAAACAATTTTGCCTGTGTTTATCGTACACTACACAATGTTCTGTTTGCGAGAGATGGCTTATATTTTAATATTCATGGACAACGCTATATACAATATAAACAATAGCGACACTTTCAATGTGCCATTAATGTTGAATAAACAACTTATGAATATTCATGAGGACCTTAGTGACGGCTTCTTATAGTTTTGATTATCCTACAAACATCATTCAAAACAAACATATTTATCAAAGGGGGCGTCCTCCCGGCTGTCGGCTTTTAGAAACTTGTTAGCGTTATTTTAATGATAAAATGACCTCTGAATATGTACTTATTTACAACTGCCGAATAACAATATTTTTTAAAATACAAATTCTACAAAGTTATAAATTATCATCCAATAAACAGATTTACAATGTCGTAGCTTTTCACTTATCGCTCTGTTTCTTTTTGAAAGCAGTATATATGTCAAAACATTTACTACCAAAACATATTCCCATATAACCGTTCAAGGCGTGTATTCATGATATCGAAGTCACCGAGGGTCACGTACTTGATATACAGCTGTCCAACAAAAGTTTGTTTCATTACTTTTTGCAAATATCATGTAAATGGGTTTTCACTTAAGTTTGACTCATTCAGTTATCTTGCAGGCAATACTAATGATTTGTCAGGAATATGAAGAATCATAATTTTCCTATCATATACTACATTAGAACACGGATATAACGAACTCCAGGGGACCAATGAATTAAGTTCGCTGTATCGCGTTTGGCCACCATCTTGGATCATCTTGACGGGACTTAAAAATTTGTTCGCTACATCCGATTGTTCGCTATATCCGAATTCTTTATATCCGTGTTCTACTGTATTTACATCCAGATGCTCACTAGAACGTAATTGGTAATGGATAAGGAACAAAGGGCTCCAACGATTTGTGTCACATGCATCTTATGGGTAATGAAAGAATTGTCTCCATCCTTAAAGTATAATACTGAGAGTGACAACCCCAGTAGACCTGTACTTGCGCATATACATCATATATAGCTGTATTTCCCCTCATGCGTCTTGTGTTTAATACCAGAATTGTCTCCAAACCACCTGTAATTAGACGTCTTCGTGCTGCCGGTATCCAGGTGAGTCTGCCATTTCGTAAGATGGCCGTCACCCTCGAATCTCAACACCATGTTTGGTCCCGATAAAGGCAGACCACATACCGCCACGATCACCATGGACTTCTCAAACAGTCATAAGATCCAGGGTTTGCCTTGGCCATCACGCTTCCCGACTTACCTCCCATCTAACATCTATGGGACCATTAAGAACTTATACATTCCTCATAGCGACCAGTGGCCATACAGATGAAACAGGCACAATGGCGTCATCCGATATCTTACGTTTTCAATGAGGAGGCGTGTCTTTGCTTGTATTGCTTGCTCTGGGCTTCAAATCCGATACTGACTTGAAACAGTTATCGAGGACATGGAAGACACTTGTGTTCGTATACCGTAAATATGTACATGAACTTGTACAGGTAAGACTTAGTATTATGTCTCGAAACAAAATCATAAATATCTGGTACTTCTTGGACTGTTTCGCAAAATGGCCTAGAGAAGTATTCAGATTTCACGCATCCTGATGGAGAGCATTAATGGGCCTCAATGTCGCAATGTTACTCAATTTGATATATACTTCAACTTATGTTTAAATGATATAAAGTTCATAAAAGTGAACAGCTTCATCAAAGGTCATTTTGAAACTTCTTTGTTTCCTATCAAAAAGTTATTTGCTTTATTAATTTGTCTAAGAGTTTGAAAATGTGTTGGAGTGAATATCTACGTGTCGATATCTGACAACGATTGTACCGTCGCGTCACGCAGTACACAGATGATTAAACTCTATGCAATTTGTTTCCGGGATTAATGAATGAAAGCTGAACAATGTGCTTGATCAGCAAGTTTTGTCAGTACAACCTGTCTAAATATAACTCATGCTGACATGTTTTGAAAATAGGTATGTATACATAATTAATTTCAACACACTGCCTTCAATTTAAGTCATGTAAATAACATCAGGAATTTCTAATACCTCGATGGATCTTAACAATGTTATAATGCAGTTAATTAAAGCATTATTTATCAAAAGAAAAATCGCATTAATTTCCATGATAAAAGTATAATGAATAGGTAAGCAATTCGTAGAATAAATAGGAACACTGAACACTGAAGTCCAAAATTGTATTTATTTCCACTGAAATGATCTACATTGTGGCATGGGTCATAGTGATAAATTGGTTCATACTTTAAGGAAGTATACACCAAATCCCATTTTCTCCCCAAATGGCAAGCCCTAATCACACAATTCTACGCTAACCTCTGTCTTCTTTCGAGCACTTTTCGGGTTAAGTATTCTTCAAGAAAATTAGAATTTATTCGAACTTAACCTGCCTACACGAATATTCTGTTGACAGGTCACGTAATTCGGAAACTGAATCATGACATACGTCGTGGTGACACGAAGCATGCTTTAAGTTTGTTTAAGTTGGCTGACATTTTGCACATAGCTTGTGTTGCATATTTTTGCCTGAATCTGTCGGACGCTCAATATGTTCTCGGATTTTAACAGAAGTTAACGCAGGATTTTATCACTTGATCAACCTCTGTTAAAAGTAAATGACCAAACCCTGCTGGCAATTTTCCATGTCAAATATCTTCCATGTCTATTTAAAATACGAGACTTTAATTTTTTTTAAATGATTAAATGAGTTGCCTTTACATTACCTGAATAGGTTCAAAGTACAACATATTGAAATTTGATATTATTTCATTTGAAAATTCATCACATTAATTGCTTGTTTACGAATTTTGACAATCAAGACTACATCCATGGTATTTGCATATTACTAAATATGATTTCGCCTAGGGTTTTAGAATGAATCGAGTAGCGAACATACTGCTTGACATAAGCATTAACAAATGGAACACCGGAACACGTTGCGCTGTCGGATTGTCAGAGTCACAGACCAACGTGGCATCTGTTTTGGAGAATCTGGAATCAAGTAGACCACACAGCCAGTTTCTCAAACAATGTCCATATGTCTAACGATATCGCCTACAGTCTTGTATGATTTCCGGATTCTTACACGCAAACCTGCGCAGATATTGCATAAAGCACTTCTATTAAAATCTTAATGAATTAGTATATTCTTAATGAAACAGTAGCAGGTTTTTTGAAAGATTGAATTCTTTAAATTTTCCTGAAAAAACTTCAGTGGATGCCAAATGTATTATTTTTAGAGGGTTGAAACATCTCAGTATTCAACCCGATCATCTGCAGTCGTAGAGGAAAGTTATCAAGTATGGAGGAAAATCTGCTTGCGGTCATTTTTGCATGAATCGTTTAAATCTATTGAGGTAGAGAAATGGATTTGCATAGCTTAACCGATCATGATACGTCTTTTTAAAATATGCTTTTTTGATTAAAAAACATTGTCTTGCAATTGAAAACATCCTTTTTCGTTTTTGTGAGATCACTTTAAGATCTTAAAAACATTAAATTTTTCTTTAAGCCATTGTTTGATGTCCTGTCTTAGTAGGTAGGCATACCTATAGATATGGCAACAATATTAATCGAATGTTAACACAATAGACTTGCAGAGTTTAATGTTTGTTTCAACGTAAAATAGTTATGAATTTTCTTATTAATCAAATAAAAATGTCTGGCCTATCACATGTTTTAGCTGTTTTGGTTAATTTGTGAATCTCTTATTTTACGTAAAATTATATAGGAGAAGTTGTACTATTAGGATTCTTATTTGATAACAGTTTGCACTTCAGTCTTTCAAATTCTCCTGTCTTTTGAACCAAAAAAGTGCAAACGTAAAAATTACATATTTCCAAAAATTAGTGACAAACTAGCAACCGAAAAAGGAACAAACCATGCTTTCGCATGAAAATAACAAATCTAAACAGAAATTCGTCAATTGTTTTGACAAAGCAATCAAGAGCACGTGTACACAATTTCATTTTAATCAATCTTTTGCAATTACAAATGATATAATTTTACTTGTATATCATTAATGTCACCAATTAAAGTTTTGTTATGAAATCTGAAACGTTTTGGATACTTGTTAACTTCATAGTTTGTTCCCAGTTTGCAAAGAATTAAAACACAAACGACTTCCAACAAAAGGTACATATAAACATAAATATATTCATTCATTCAGGAAGACCGCAAATGATACAAACTACCACGTTTTGAGATGAACAATGTCATGCATTCGTTATGAACCATCTGGGAATAAAACACAAAATTTTAAAATCCATCATTGTGAGCACATCACTCATCGTAATTCATTTTAATACAATTGAGAACATAAGAAATAGGTGTTGTGATAGCTCAACACTACGGTCATATTTGTCAACAGCAAAACAAGATTTATCCCCAGATTTATCACATTTTCGAAAAATTCAAATAAACTGAGAAACAGCAACCACAACAGCGGCGACCTACTGGTACAATTCGCCAGCAGCCACGGTGACCTTCACCTTTATTCAATTCCTTCTCGTCTCGAGTTAATTTCCAAAATGAATCTTGCTCGTAGTCTGATAAAGCAATCGTGTTTGATCGTTCTTCGCCCTTACACCATGTCTGCCAAGGACGAAAATCGATAAATCGATCCGTACCCTTGATCAAACCTCAGTTCCCGACCAACCTAGTTTTTCCTCCTACGCGAGCTCCGGAATCGATAGAAAATCTAGCGAGAAGAGAAAATGAAAGGAATGGAGCTTAGACCGAGTAAAAGATCTGAATTTTGCGGCGAATGTTCCAGCCCTGCCTGGCACAAGTCGCCCACATTCGTCCTTTGCGGACATCCGTCTTACATTCAACCTAGTATCGAATCAACGTGGTTCTTTCAATTGACAGAACTGAGTGAAAATTGATTTTAGAAATGCATCAAATCCGAGCCGTTTCAGTAATGCCGGCTCATGCTGCATTGACTAGAAATCTTTCAAACGCTCTGTGAGTTACGCAATCTCGAATTGGTTTAGATCGTTTTTTTGCTATTATAGAGCTTAAAACGGTTTAGGATCTCTATCCATTAAATGGTTTGTATGGATGTTATGTCATGATCACACCACGATGCAGTTTGATGAATTTTTTTATTGTATTGTATTATATTTTAAAACTATGTATCGTTCCCACTATATCAGTTAATCAATATAGTAATAAATCAAGAATCACGATAAATGAGAAATAAAAAATAAAAAATGTCTTATTGATGTTTAAGGACGATTTAATTGACAAAATGTTATTTCCTGAATGAATATATTATTTCAATTGAGGTAAATTTATAATACACTGTCGCGTCAGTTCGCGATTGTGAATTCGAAAATAACGTTTTTACGAAATTTTGCAATAAGGGATATTAAGGCCTATTGATGGTGTTGAAAATTTTAATTATGTTCATGATTTGATGGAATTGCCTGATAATAGCCTTAAACAGGTATAATAGTTACAAGTGTTTTTAGTTTATACAAACGTTTAAGGTTTCATACTCATAACCCTTTTGCACTTTTCTGAATTCATTGAATATATATTCAAGTCATGTAACGTATGTCAAATTCAGGAAATATCAACAATACAAACACTGAATATAAATTGATACGAATCAGAAATTTAAAGTGAAACAGTATGGCTATCATCTCGTTTGATTATTTAACAGGGCGAATACAAGCTTTTCGTTTTGGAGAGGTGCGCCCTTTGGTTGTAACAAGTACAACTATTGAAATGATTATTTTGATCAAAGAATGTGTGTCCAAAGGAAAATTAGCTTATTTACTGAATTTAAGGAAACACCCCACCCCCTTCGGATCCGCCAATGTTTAAACGTCATGCTATACATGGTTCCTTACATAATCTGTAAAGGGAATGCTCTAAAACGTGATAAGTACATGTTAAAGTGACAAAACCTAACATATCTATAAATGCCAATTATGTATATCCGTAATTAAACCAACATGATGTATGCTTACATAATGTTTCGACTAATTACCTACGTCAGAAGAAGCAAAAATAGCTTAAAATGCAACGCCCTGTTCATTGACTGAAATTGACAACAAGAAGGCGAGAGTAATGCGCTTAAAACAACAGCAATTGTGATTGACATAACTAGACTAAAGGCAATGCACAAGGCAATGAGTGCGTGGGTGGAGTGGCTTGGTCGATACCTTCTTCATCGATTGTTTCACCTGGTACATCAGCTGGAGACGGCAGTCTGGAAAGTGGGGCTGCTGTTTTATTTAGAAGTAAAACTGGTGTGATATTTTGAAAGCACTGGAGTTGTAAATGTTCTTTGAAATATGCATGAAGGGTTGTGTGGTATGAAAAAAGGCTGCTGCATTTGTTTATCATTGTGCGTGTTATTTTGAAAGTACAAATTGGTTGGCTATACAACGTGAAATAATTACAAGGATGGTAGCTGAGAATGTGTACTAATGTGTACTAACATAATATTATACACATCCCACCAGAAATATATATAACTCTATTATTTGCTGTTGTACAGTGTGTAAATAAGAACTGCTATAGCCCATATATAACTTTATTTGCTGTTGTACAATGTGTAAATAAGAACTGATATATCCTATATATAACATTATTATTTGCTGTTTACAGTGTTAAAATAAGAACTGTTATGATGAAAAATAGGAGAATTTAATTCATTAAACGGTCAACCGACATGTGCGATGATGAAAATCAGAGGTCCTATTTACATATTTATACTTCTTTTGAGGCATAGTTAACATTACAAACCATATTCCGTATTCCTGTCAGTTCAGATAAGTTCATAAGATTACGTTTGCCTGTTTGACTATTGAGATCATGCAAGAAACGTTTATAGAGGATACTAAACGACCTTCCATTTAATACTATTTACGAGTTAAAGATTAAGTATAAAACGAGCGAAAGCGAGTTTGATATCAAATCATTAACGAGTTATGACACTTGCCATACACAAAAATTAAATGTATTTAATCATAAATGAACGAGATAACTAGAAGTATTTTATATTAAACATAACCAAACACGAGTGTATATTACATGTGTACTTAACGCTTTAGTAGACATCGTCTGTGGATCGGCTTACATACAAGCCGGTAGGTTGGAAGCAAAATCGATATTTTAGCTCAGGGTTTTTCCGCTGTATTTTCCTTGAAAAGCGGCCAATTTTAAGCCATTATGTTTATCAGAGTATGTCTATTTGCATGTTTATTAATGGATTAAATAATGAATTATTCGTCTCTGGATCAACTAATATACCGGCCGCTGGGTTGGAAACAAAATCGATATATAAGCCTAGGTTATTTCCTGTGTATTTTCCGAGAATGGCGATCGTTTCTTTAGCAAATGTAATTAATGGATCGTGGCTAATTACCCTTGTATTAATGAACAACATCAAACTCATCTTATATTCTGAAAATCGAAAGTACTACCATCATATACACGGATATCATTAAACTTAAAATAATAACATATTTTTTTAAGTTTAAGAGAACCAATTTGATAATATTTTCAATGGATGAGGTCATATTCTTAGTTCGAACCGTCTTCAGAAATTAGTTTACATACATTGTTTTCAGACCAAAAAACCAGGTAACCAGTCACCATTAATTATTTTTTTTAATAACATTTCTGTTGTTTATTCCTATTTCATATGAATGAGTATTTAGATTTAAAAAAAAGACGTGGATATGTGAAATCTAGGTTTTTGAATTAAACTTTTACTTAAGTTCAAACCATCTGAAAAGTCAGCGACATGCTAATGCCTAATGGAAAAAATGTATTGTCCATAAACATGAAATTTTAAAGACATTCTTCTTGACTGTCATTCCTCGAATGCCTGAGCTTGTTTAATTTACAATCAGGCAACAGATGCTTGCGGGGTCATCAAATCGGTAACCAATAGTAGAGAAATGTAGCATTCCAATTCTTATTGACGTATTATATATTTAAGTTATTTATAATGAGTTAAAAGCTCTAACACAAAATATAAGAAATGCTGATGGCCGAGTACTCACAATAATAATATTTACAACCATGATAAATGTCAAGATATTTATTGCAAACAATTCATCAAATTTATTGCCATACAATAAAAAGAGAATTCATCGGCTGGCTTTTATCATCTTTTGAAAAATACAGTGTATATAGCACGTGCAACTCATGCACCCCGTGTCCTTCACGTACATTAAATTCGTGAATATCGTGCAAGTTGTGCCAAGTCGATTTGCTCGTCAGTTGTCTTCATGTGTATTGACAACAGGCCGTCTTCTTCCTACTACTGACCTAGTGAACGAGACTCGCCTCGAAAGTGAAATTGACATTGTAATCAGCAACATCGATTGGCTAGTCTCTCGCCATCATACATTTCTTATCTCCGCTCTACCATCGACCAAGAAGAAAAACGATCCCTTTTGGGTAATAAACTCGTTACTGAGACTGGACTTCGATTGAATCGGTAACATTTGGTTTCCTTTTTCTCCCTGACTCAAGAAGTATGTTGGAAATATTACAATCTCATTCTCTAAAATTCGCTCATTTTATAGATATACACTACCAGATCGATCTTTTAAGATGTGACGCGTTCAGTTTGAAGCTGACCTGTGACCCTGAGAAATACGTCAAATTACGCCGCTCAGAGTTACATTGTCCGTTAGCACCGCGGTCGCGATATACAGAGTTAAGGACGCGCAGCTATCTAATTCGTCCGGCGTCTTTTGCGCCGGGACACGCATTTCTGTTGGACTTCGTAAGATCTATCGTTCGTTATCCACCTTTGATCAGAAAATAGCTAAAATTGTGTAGCTAAAACAAATTGTGAGCGATGGGCTACATGTTACATCATTCAGATTGGAAATATCATAGATATCCAAAAATAATCGATAAGGAAAGTTTTATTTATTCGATTCTCAAGACTGTTCGATTTATGCTCCTGCGTTGACGTGTTTGACTTATGTTTTAAATCGAGCGTTAAAAGGGTTTTTTTCTTCTATTTATTTATTTTTGTGGTACATATACAAGAAATCATACATCAATTTTTACATAGTCTTGGGTAAAAATACATAGTTGTGGATGGTACATTTTGACAGAAATAGATACATGATATAAATGATAAAGAAGGTATCAGCATTGCTTTTGTTGGTTACAAATGAAACTAAACGTTAACGAATCCTAAGATGCAGTGGAAAAAGGATGTCATTACAAAATAGAACAAACAAATCTTTAATCATTTTGGAAGAGCAGATGACAAATTAAATCGACCAGAATTTCATAAATTTCGAATAATTGCAAGTTGAGTATGTGTTGTATTTGTCGATGTTGTATGCGTTTTTGATGTCTTGTTTAATGCTACTAAAAGTTGGTTTCATCTCGATATTCTTAGATTTAAATATATTATATTTCACGATAGTTATGATCATATTCAGTATTCTATTTCTTTTTTCCGGATATCCGAAACATATAATTCTTTTTGATAGTTCTATCTTAGCACTTGTAGCATCTTCTAACCATTCTTTGAGTTTATTCCAAATCTCAACTACATATTGACAATCGTAAAACAGATGGATTATAGTTTGGCTTTCTTTTTTACAAAAATTACATGTATTTGAATCTTTAATGTTCATCTTATGTAAGAGATCATTTGTAGGTAAAATTCTATGTAGAATGGAATATTGAAACCATGTTAATTTTGAGCTAAGGTTGGATGTAAAAGGTACTTTGTGTATTATTTTCCATTCTTCTTCATTGATCGAGCATTTTAGAACTATTTCCCACTTCCGTTTGTATTTACAGTTATTATCATTACTTGGTTTTTCTTGCAATATGTCGTAGAAGGCTCTACATCCCTTTCTCTTAGTAACAATATCTTCAATTAAATACGGAATGAACGGGGTGTTGAGTTTTCTATCTATAGAGACATTTGGTTTTTTAAAGTACCCCTTTATTGATTGAACAATACCCGCGTAATCCAGAAAGTTTAACTTACATTGGCAGGTTTGGATAATCTTTTCATAGTCGAGAAACTTACCGTCATCTTCCACAACATCATTGATAAAGAAAATACCCGCGGTTGACATGCTCTTGTTGTTTAAAGTTTTCTTGTTAAGTTTTATGTTATCATTTCTCCATATTGGTTGAGATAAGAGAGCGGATAAAAGGGTGACCCCATATTTAAATAGTGGACTTTGCCCCCATTTTTCAATAGTTCCCCCACACCATCATCCGCCACTGCGTAAGCATGTACTCGAAATTGGGATAACTGCAAAGTGGAATGATACTGTGCCTATCGTGTCTGCCAATTTTATTCATATCCAAACCCAACCAAGTCTACCCATTTTACCCAAGTATTATACTTATTCCTATATTATAATTGGAACGGTACTTTGTTTAGCTTTTCCCAATCAGAAAGAGCTGATGAAGAACTGTGCACGATTTGCACGAAAATCACGTGATTTTGTGACGTGAATTGCACGAGCTTCACGTTAGTTATTTAGTTTACAAAATTCGAACTCTTTGGTGTCGTTCTAAGTTTCGATGACATTTTAAATGCTTGCAAATCTGTCACATCCCCTCATACTCCTCAAATATTATGAAATATCTGAAAATCATGAAGCTATATTATTAATGAATGAACCCGGCGATGTTCCGGAAACATTGTATGAGACCATTATGCTTACGTTTTAAGGAGAGTGAAATTGTGATTCTTTCAAAGTAACATTAAACTTGCCTTTTCATTCTTAATCAAATATTGTTTCCTGTCATGCAAACCCCTCTTGTTCAAAATTTGCATAAAGCTGTAAAGTCATTGACCCATATATATGTCTGTGTATACTTTAAAGCCCATGACTCACGCAAGCGAATATCAACAAGTACTCATCAGGGGAAATGCCATGCAGATAATAGCAAGCGATAAGTGCGCTGGACTGTGTTTTCGTCTCGAAATTATTAATACAGAGAAGATATATGTAAACTCAAACTTATTAAAGATAGATGTTCATACAATAAAGGTTATGCCGAATTTCATATAAAAAATGTAGACGCCAATCGTAGTTACATTTGATCGGCATACTCATGAAATGGCAGGTAATTTGAGACTCGAATTTATCGACATGGTTAACTCAAATAATTCATATCTTCAAATTTTATTTATTACTGACAGATACATGTACTTATAAACATTTATCTTGTTGTGCTTCATTGCTTCATTTGGAAAAAAATGGGTCAGCATATAGCTAAATCTTCAAAGGAAAACAAAGCAATCTTCACAAAATCTACCAACGATTCATGTTTTTTTTATATGTTTTGATCAAACTCGTGTGTTATTTGTTTGTTTCTAGTTCATCCTCCTCCATGAGCGTATTTGTATCAGCAGACCTTCTATACCACCCTGATGTCTATCTCGTAAAATACCCCTTTCGTGAAGACTACTCGATCGTGGTCACGTTTAACATATATTTATTTCAGCCAATTAAATGTCGCTACATGTATATATCCTTAATAAAGAATTCTTCCTTTATTTTGCGCAACATCTGTTGATAAAAGGAAAAGTTTGTAAATTTGATTGATAAAGGAAGAATTCTTTATTAAAAAATACTGTCCATCATTAAACAGGTAGAGCGTAAGTTTTACACAAGCTCTTTGTACATGTCCAGCATTGTGACGTCATAATGAAACGTCACAGAAAATGTAGCCATTCCCCCTGAAGAGTAAATCAAGAAAATGTTCTGAACATTATTCAATGTCATTTTAATAATGTTTTCTCTTATTTAAGTTCACTGATCTATTCACAGGTTTGACCTCTTAGAAGTCCTTCGCATTTGTAGCAAAGATGCAATTATTCTAGTATATTGACTTTTCTCTTTCTAATTTCTCATTTCAAATATCCAGTCTCTCTCCTTTTCGTCCTCCACTTTATTCATACATTCTAATTCAAAATGTTCATTTCAATAATGATATATTACTTTTTGTTGTATAAAAGTCAATGTAATGCACAGAAATACGTCCGAGACGAGTCTCTGGTGTATTAATGTCAATTTCCTTTGTAGAAAAAATTGTATTTTCAAGGATATTTAACGGGTATCATTGCGTAAATGTTGTTTTAAGATTTTTTTAGCCTACCTCTACGTCCTTGAAAACGATACTCTATACTGGTTGACGTATTCGCGTGTACCGAGTCGAAGTAATCAAATGAATACTTTACAGTCCCAAAATAGATCCAAATTTACTCGTTTTTAAAGTGACAAAGTCAACCAATTAAAAAAAACAGTCAAACGTTTCAGAAATTAATAACATAATATATTTATTTATCAAAGGGGTATAGTGTATGTTGGTGGAAACAAATATGTCAAATTTAATAAATTATGTTATTCTATCGAGGGTTTGTTTCTGAAAATCACCATCTATGGGTAATCAGTGTAGTTTAGTAACGGTGGCGTTCACTAATGCCTACATGGAAGAATGCCTACAGTCTTATCAAAACATCGTCATGCACCAGTGGCTTTATGTTAAACAACCTGCACCCTATTAGCAAAGTGGAATGTTCCACCTAGGCATAGAAAACACCATATTGTTAGCACAATCGATATTTTTATCGACATTAAATGTGACATAATCAAAGTGTCTATCATCATGTAATTTTGTAAAAATTTAAAAACATGATTTTATCACAAAATATCTTCAATATATTTACAAAATACTAACTTGTTCCACTCAGCTTTTTCAATGTTCTGTAGAACCTTGACGAGAGCGAAAATGTGCGGATGGTGATACATGGTTGAAGAGTGTATAATATTTAGGTGAGATTGGGGGATGGGGGGACGCAAGTGTATTGTATTTATCTATATGTGTATATTTTACCATTTTAGATGCAAATTTGAATGTGTCTCGTTGGCCAAATGGCCGTATGCTATGTGATATTGTTTAAAAATGTCATGAAAACAAAAATTAGCATTATTTAGCAAAATAAGTCTAAGGTTACCCATTTTCGATGAGCTTCTGTTATTAAAACTAATATGTCATTTTTTTGCGGTGGAATGAACTTAGAACTTGTTGACAGTTATGTTTACTTAGGATTTCTTTTGTCGGAACATTTAGATTTTAGTCTTATGGCTAAAACAGTTGCAAGGTCAGCAAGTAGGGCTTAAGGTTTACTTATGACTACGTACAAACTTTGGGTGGTATGTAGTATCAGACTTGCTCTAAGTTATATATAGTCTATGGTAGGGTCCACTGTAGAATATGGTTCAGCAATATGGGGTACGCATAATTTGCAATGCTTAAATGTTGTTCATAATATGCTATTCGTTCTTTCTTTGGTTTGCGTAAGTTTTGCAGTTATCGGAGACATAGGATGGTCTTGAATAAAAAAATGTGTCTTTCTGTCCGTATAATTTCTTAATCTATCTGTTAGCTATATAATGCTCTATTGTAGGCATTATTCCAAACTAATTGGAACAGTTCACTTGTGTGCAGGTAAGCGTGTCGCTGTCACAACAATCACTGTAGGCATTGATCCTTGTAGGCGTTTTTCCTTGTAGGCATTAATAACCCTAATAACGATACACAGGTCAAAGTCGATTTTTGTGATCGGAAACCATGGCAATGACGCGCGCCATAGACTAAAACCTAATTTGGAAAATTTATTTACAGAAGACACAAGAGACAAAGAGTCAAATATGGGTTACTATATTAAGAAGGTCATATTATCTTTAACTAACATGTAATTGGATCGCACAATTTCGTCTTCTTAAGAATATAAGATATATGGTCGTTTTTCAATTATCAATGGAAACAAGAAAATATCATAGTTGATAATGTCATTTTAGAGATTAGGATGTAAGTTTAGGGAGTCATTTCGCAAAAGCCGTGACGTAGAACACAGGAAGAGTCATATAAAGGAGATAAACTCAATGAGGAATATGTGTGTGTCATAAGTACCGGCGATGCAATTATTAGATAATAGGTGTATATATGGACGTTCGAACTAAATCGGCAGGCGCCGATAAGCGACGTAACCTAAATTGTAAAACGGACAAAATGATGAAATTATCGCAGACGTGACAGGAAGGATTGGTGTTCGTAATCATCTTAAAGCTAGGCAGGAATGATTAGTTAAATTAAGTTGGTTTGCAAAAGTGAGTGTGTGGCTTTACAGGGGCACACAGTATGTTGATGGACTCAAAAATGTAATTTTTTTTTATAAAAGATGTTATTTTATCGAGGAGAAGTGATAGTTTTTGATAAAGTGCAATCTAAATGCTCAACAGTACACTGTAGTTAAAATAACAGGTAAAAGTTCTGATTTGTGATCAAAAACCGGACAACGGAGCGCACCAATGACTCGAACGTAATTTTGGAAAATCATTTACAGCAGACACAAAGACAAATATGATTTGGAAGTGTTTAGTAGGTCATTTTACAAATATCTATGTAAATGGGACTAATAATTGCAACTTCTTAACATATATTTGGCCGTTTTAGATTATGACAGCTAGAAAATATCATAGTTATGGCATTTTTGAGATAAATAATTAAGTTTAGGGAGGCGATTTGAACTAAGTTAAATACATATGGTAATTTTGCCTTTATGAAAAATTCATAAAACATACTCTGTGTCACTTTAAGCATCATGGGTTTCAAACACACCGCAAAATAGATTATCCTTCTGATTAGTAATTCCGCAAACCAAACTGACGCATATACACTCAGACAATATGTTGAATAGTCCTTTGTGGTTTAATGTCTAGTGACGTTGAAATCCAAATCAAATGTATTCATCATATTTCAATATTAAGGTCAACGTCTGATGTTTATTTTTCACCAATGATATTTCATATAAGTCAGATGTTGATTTCATTACTACATTATTTATATTAAATGTGGCACCATATTTTGCTCTCATTAAACATGTTGACGCGTGTTTATTTCAGACAAGGAAGTGAATACAATATCTCATTTTCAGAGACATATTGGTTATTACCAGGTCAATGACAACAAAATAATCAACTAAAAAGATGGGCAGACGTTAACCACGCAACGTCAAATAAAACCATGTTTTTTAAATATGATATAGCTATAATGAAACAGTCTGATTAAAACCGACCATGTTTCGAGAAATACAAGTTTTTAAATTTTGATTCTAGCGGGATTCGAACGTAATCTATCAGGGCTTTCCTCCCCACAACGGTCTGAAAGCAGTCTTTTATTTGTCGAAGAAATAAAAATTCAGGATTCGAACCCATACTCTAAGAGTCGCCACTGACTTTACTAATAGCTTGACTATCGACCATGTTGACTCGACGTTTTATTTACGCAAATAAAGTACTATCAATTCTTATATATAGCATTTCTGTCCGACAATCATTTTCATTATTTGACTAGGTTTGTCTAGAAATACTAAAACCGGTTCAGTTTCTTCATCGCTGGTCCGTCATCCCGACCCTTAAAAAGATAAAAGCCTTATACAGAAATCGCAGACTCATTTTTTAATTTCGTTGACGTGTAAATTCATTGGGAGAATGCCAAAGTGGCGGACCCAGAGGGGCTGCGGGATTGTTTTCTCAAAAATCGACCGAAAAATGTGTGAACCCCAGGTTGAACCCCCCCCCCCCCCCCCCTATTTTTCACTAGGTGACACCCCCCCCCCCCCCCCCCCCCCCCCCCTTCTCTCTTTCTCCCCATTCCAAAATTCCTTGATCCGCCATAGTTTCATTTTGGAGACCAAACGTTAGTCTATCCTCCGTTCTACGTGGTCTGAATTAAATTAAATGCTAAGTGTCGAGTGAAAATCTCACATTGCTAAGCAACACCGTGACTTGCAAAACCTCATTGATGGGCATCCGTAGCGTTAAATTATTGCTCTCTCGTATAAACAGCTATTTATTCGAAACGACGCATATTTCATTGGTATTGAAATAACTTCCCGTTTGCCTTTGACACAACAAGGTAATAGAAAGCATCTGAATAGAGTGTGCTCAATGACAGCTTTTATATAAACGATCGCTGCCTGGTATCAGTCAAATAGGAGCGATTTTGAATTGAGTTTGATAACTGGTTTGCCTCGATACACACAATACATTAAACTTCCTGGTGTAAATAGATTGGATATGATGGAATATACCAACTATATAAAAAGATAGAATAAACTGTGATTTTAACCGTAACGTGGTCGTATTTCCAATTCAATGGATGTTCATTTAAATGAATTAAGTGAATGACCAAAGGAATTTATTGTATTTTCAAGTTTAAGATATGGATAATATCTTAACTTATATGCATTTAGTTGATTAAAAGTGTATGTATGTATGTATGTATGTATGTATGTATGTATGTATGTATGTATGTATGTATGTATGTATGTATGTATGTATGTATGTATGTATGTTCAAGATATAGATATGCTTTTTAAGTTAACATACAATGAAATCATGAAACTTAACAACCACGTCTGAACACACATGTATACATTTACAATACACCAATCTAACGTTTAATTACATATCAGATAGAATGAGAAATGACAACATCATGAAAATTTAATAAACCAGTTAACTAAAGTATGGTATGGAGCAAGAAAATACGATTAAAAAAGGTTTATTTTATCATAATCTCAGGAAATATATTGTCTACTTGTCTATTTGTCTACAAATCTGACCCTTATCAAAATCAATACAATTTTTATAAAGATAGGTATTTTATTTATATCAGCTGATGCTCTTAAATATAATCTTACGTAGAAGATTTAAAAAGACAAATCATGCATTATGAATAACATCAAGAATCTAAGCCTATGGTTCAGTGTTCCTGGAAATCAACTTTCTAAAAGAAATCGCTGCTAAGAATTTCGGGTCCCTTTCGGCTGTAAATATCAGTAATATTACACGACAGGTCGTTAAAATATTGCGTTTCCCCGAAAATGAACATCACTCTATATTTACAGACCAACTTGAATGACCTGAAATAAATCATGTGTCACATATAACATCAACCCGTAGATCACGTGGTATGACGTCACAAAATGGGGAACAATTTCCATTTTACACCTACTGACGTCACAGTGATGTCTAGTTTAGTGTGTTTACCTCAATTTATAGACCATCAATCAAAATGTAGTTTTAGTGACTTCAGGAAAATATCCAAAAAATGTTGTTGACACGAATTGCATTAATATGTATAAGACCTTAAGATCTCGGGTGTCCTTCTGTCGTTTGAGTTTGATGGTATGGCAATGGTATTCTGTCTCTGTCTCTCTCTCTCTCTCATTCTCTCTCTCTATCTGTCTCTGCCTCTCTCTCTCTTTATCTCTCTCGCTCGGAATCGCTATGTAGTAAGCTTACTTATTCGAATTAATAAGCTTGCTAATTCGAATTCAGGTCTCTGTCCCCGTCCGTCTGTCTTCTCTCTCTCCTTTTCCTTCCTTATATATTTCTCTCTCCATCTCCATACCCCATTCTCACTGTGCACTTCTCCCTTCAACCATTCCCAAATCAGCGCATCGTCAACCGACACTTTACGCTATACAAGTTGATCAACATTAGATTTCAAAGATCTAATGCAATAATAGAACAATGTCATAAATGCATACAGCGAGTTATGAGTCATATCAATAAACATTCATAATGTATAACTTCATATAAAATCGTTATTAGCATGGCTGAATGAGAGGACTGAATGTTCATATGTTTCATTGAGGATGACCCAATTACCTCATGTGAACCTGATATCAGGACACCTCTTCATTCATGTTATGCTCTGGCAACTTGCCAACTTGAACAAAGAACCCTTTCAAATCAAAACATTGCATTCAATCCTAGTTGGCAAACGTCCAAATCGTTCCGGTCTGGTGGCATTGTCGAAAGTACTCGAATAATGTATAAACATACCATTTGTCGCCATGTTGCTCCCTCGATGGTGTTTTGTAAACATAAAACTTGAAAGAATCCAATTCACAAAAGAAACGTAAAAGGGAGTGTTTCTACATCAATATATTCATATGATATTCTTTTATAAAACCCATCAGGCTGATGAAACATAACTGGTGTCATATTTTCAATATGAGCACACGTGAACGTAGAAACCATTGTAGATATCACTTTAACGTAAAGAGAACTGAAAAGAATATTGATGGACGGTTTTTATGATACTTCACCAGACTACTTGTTTCAAACATGAATGTTCACATGCAATATTTCATGCTTCAGCAATCAGATCGAAAGTGACTAGATTACTGGAATCCCCTAAATCCGAGGACCATAAACGACGTGCCAAAGATGTTTGCCGTAACCAGATCATTAAAAACTTCTCTTTAAAAAACAGATTTTGAATCTTCACGTGAATAAGCTTGTTTTTGAGAACATGAAAAATCAATAAAATTAAAAGGTTGTTTTAAAGTCTAATAGGATTTATTTTAGATTCACAAATATGTGATTCGTGATTTACATACATTTATATCTTCAAAATTCAAGCTGAGCATGCGTGAAAGTCTGTTTGTGAGTTATACTGATAATTTACATTGGTGATTTAGCCTACTATATACTATCACGTGGTCTGTGTTTTGATGTAATTGTCGAGTCATGAAACGTACAGCTAATGGTTTGATCACGTCTTTGAAATGTCACATTGATAAGTCCAATTTTGTCAAAAGGAATCGTTATGTTTATGTTTGACTGAGAGCAACTAACATATCGTATATCAACGCTTAATCGTTGTTGATTTCCAGCGTCCTCATCTAATATTAAATTTTGAAAATAATTTGAAAATTGAATATGATGTCATGGTGCCAAATATGAATCGCATTGATTGATTTAAAGATTCTTCACATAGCTATTTTGGCCAGTTCATGATAATAGTAAATTATCGCCATTCGAAGATTGAGCGTTGGTAAGGTAAAGGTTTAAAGTATACTAAATCAAACGAGGAAACTCATAATATACTCTTATAATATATCTCTAATCCCTGATTGTATTTTTATGATAAAAAAAATAAACCAATAGTAAAAAAAACAATTTGGAATTTGGATTATTTCATTATAGAATGTCCACGATCGAAATGTGTAAAAATAAGAATAAGCAAACACGTTTACCAACACGTTTAGCAACTTCTCTAGGTAGTCAGTTTAGAAGAGATCTCAAGGGTGTTTTTTTGGTTGCAGACAGAGCAACAGGTTAATTAGGATACAGAATTGGTTTGTTACACGAGGAGTAGAAAAGCTTGTCTGGATAACAAGTTCTCTGTAATGATCAAACATCTCACGGGTGGGCATTGGGTTGCTGACAGACAGTGTAACAATTGAATTAGGATCAAGAATTGGTTAGTAACACACAAGGCATACATAATCTGATTTCGAAAAAGATAAGTGGTTTTTTACCTAAAGGGCATACAGTGGAATATGCTTGGTAGCTAGTTTTTTTTCTAGATAACAAGTTCGCTATTATGATCAAACATCTCACGCGCGTTCAACAGTGCAACAGTTAAATTCGGATCAAGAATTGGTTTGTTATGCATAGGGCAAACATAAGTTTAAAACTTTAAAGACAAGATTTTATGATGTGGTGTTAATTGGGCTTCAAATATTAAAAAAATTAAATCAAGGATGTGTTTGTTACAGATTGGGTATACGAAAGTCACTAAGGCAATAACCATTTCCCAGTCAGTTCTCTATTAAGATCAAACATCACAGGGGTGTTCATGGGACAGATAAAATTTAGATTGAGATCAAGAATTGATGTGTCACACAGGGCATATAGAAGCTGAATACTTAAAAAGCATGTCTTCTGGATAACAACTTATCTAGTTTGATCAAACATCTCCCCAGTACTCATTGGGCTGCAAACAGTTAAATTCGGATCAGGAATTGGCTTGTTGCAATTGGACATGCAGGAAGTAGAACACTTAAAAGAGGTTCTCTTCTATGATCACAAAGTACCATTTGGAGCACACGATGACAACTCCACCTAGAATGTTACCACGTACTGCGATGCGTTACAGAAGATATCATTTTTCATAAATGATTTTTTTTCTGCTATGGTAACGTCATCAATAGGAAACTGCTCAAAAACTAATTATTTTCGATTCCATGCTGGGGAGCGTCCTTTCGATCCAATCTCCCTGATCTATCCACTCTCTTTTGGATGATTTTCATTCACGTGATTGAAAAATTAAATATTGCTGAAAGCACGTTAAACCTTAAGTCACTCACTCACTCACTCTAGCCCTAAACTTAACTTTGGAAAAGCAATTATGGATTCGGGATGTTCATCTGAAATTGGAATTGCCAGTGGTTACTTTCCATTATTTGAAAAAAAATCCTTTTTAAAAGTATTTTATAAGAGACTGTCAATCTTCACAACAAGTGTCACATCAAGTAATTACCTTCAATTATCCTGAAATAATCTAACGCCAGTTGATGACATAGCATATAACATATTGCCCTCCTTTAAAATATGAATTTTATTACAAGGTACATTTATGTGTGAATCTATAAGCGTTAAATGCTTCTCATTATTTCGACTTTTATGATAGCTTTTTAAAAACCATTTAACGATCTTCATTACCTTTTTCACATTTTTAACAATGTATACCTATTTCAGAAATTTCCTCAGCTCTTTTTAATCACTATTACGACATCAGTAGTCGCAACCTCACATCCCGTTTTCGAAGCTTTAAATTGGATCACTCTGACGTCACCAGACAAGACGAGACTATCCGCGATGCATGACGGGATAGATTACATTACCTGATCGGGCCAGAGCAGTAAGACTATACGCTGGTCATTGTCCGAATGTGACCAAGCATACAAGGGGTGTTTTAGCACGCGAGTGACAAGACAGAAAAATAGTGTTCTTTTATACAATTGACAAGCGGAAGAACCTAATCTTATTCCGTCAATCTGATTTTTCAGAACTAAACACCAGGATATAAATATTTAATCTATAGTGTCATGTTGAAATGAAGTGTTATCTTTCTCTCAAATGCCTATTAATGCGGACAATTTTTCAATGTCAAATTGAGGTATATTCTGTCATTATGCTCAAGAAAAGAAATTAAGGACCGTCCCAAAAGGTACTTCCTTAACATCATATGGCACATTGAATCAACTATAAGAATATTTCAGTATCGAAAACCGGGGTGGTCCTTAAATTATCTTGTTGAGTATATATAGTGAATAGAATTAACGTTCCTTTTGAATTGTTGAGGATTAGAATATTAAAGATATTCAGGAAAGATGGGGATCTCATTTAATGTAAGTGCTTTCAAGGATATCTTCTCAGTTGCAGATTTTGTTCTTGGAAATATGTAGTCGATTGATGCCGTTGGTTCTGGCGAATACTGCAAAGAACTCCTGCAGAAAATGTGATTCATAATATAACATTTTTACTGGCTCTGTTGAAATGTTGTATTGAGTTGTCATATAAAAGGTAAGGTGATTTTGGGTTAAACGCCTCTCAAGAGAGCCTTTCACTTATATTACGGATGCTGGTGATATTGCAGGGAGAAAGCCCGCAACACCATAGTGCGGTGAAGGCTGCGAGCATCGGCTTTAACTAGCGAACCATGGGTGGTACCGCACCTAATTTCGGCGTAGCATTGCACCCAAACCTTAATTCAGGGTAAAATAGCTCCTTACTGCACACAAGTCATATATATCAAAGACAATGTCAACGTGTCTAGGTTATATATATATATATATATATATATATATATATATATATATATATATATATATTTATTTATTTATTTTTTTATTTCCTTTTTTTTTTGTCGTAACAGTTTTATTGTAGGTGAGGCAGACACTGTAATGAACAATAAAATCATAAACTGATGAAAGACATTCTTGTGGTCATTATGTTGAATTAGGGCGACAAAACTAAGAGAAGCAGTGAGACTATGCAATCTCATTAAATCAGTTTTTACCCAACATTTGTACCCAAAAACATTGAGATTCGTGTCTAGGTTTATGGTATCTTACAGACGTTTCGCCCTAAAGCTGTCTTCATAAAAAGATGATTAGAAAGTTGCACGTGTAGTGTCGCATGGTTGTAACGTCGCACGAAACACAATATTTTGTCAATTAGTATTATCATCATGCTGCTCTCAACATATATCAAATGTCAAGAGTTTCTCATAAAAGATTTTTATTAGAAATTATACATTTCCCTCATATGTGTCATCTAGAAGAACACAATGTTACTAGAATGAAAATATGATACATACTCAGGAAATTATGAGGCTAAACAGCTATGAACTGAGAAGTTCAGCTGAAAGAAAAAGAAGCTTTTCAAAAATGGTCTAGACTTAATGAAAACTCTCTGAGGTTTTTTAAACTCATTTGTTCAAATTTCCTATTCAGTACTAATTTATGCTTAGCATATTTTCATCAGGGGGTAAAACATCTCGTTACTTAACCTTAGAATAAGATGTCACATAAGCTGCGAAAACGTCTTTAGGCACTTTAGTGTGAAGAACTTCCATTAGTCATGAATGGATTCACGTATATCAACTGATCTTTGTTAATTTGTTTTAGAAATGTTTAAATTGTTGTTGAAAGAAATGTAATACAACAGTTTACATTGGTATTATTTCTTGAGATCCATTTTCCTACAAACACTTTCAAAAGTGCCTTTAAAAGGTCATGATGTTTAATTTGTTACTCCCTACGATTTAACCGATGAAGGTCAAATTAAGTCAAGTAAGTTTATTCATTTTTGTAGGCCATAGGGCAATATATATGCCCATTAGCCGATGAAATAGTAAGACACTAGAGCAAAAACAGTAAAGGAGCCTTCTCTAGTCTATAACATGTTGGCAAGTCCATGGACTTGCCATGCATGGACTTGCCATGTGATTCGAGACTCCAGTTTATCTTATACCAAATATTTAAACTAAATTTCAGTCACAAACCTTTATCGGCATTATATGTAAGTCTAGATTAATCCATACGCCAAACCATTATGAATGTTAACAATAATGCTAATATCGAGAGAATCTTGTTTTATATAAAAATACATCAATGCGGTTGAGATTCCAGAGTTAGTTATACAGAACTACTTCTGATTTGACCAGTAGACAGTGGTATAGTTTCAAGACAGAACAAAGGTTGAGAAATAAATGGTTAAACAGGAGATCGCTACTTCACTGAAATAAATCATCCCCATATTTCATACTCTTTCATATTTCTTGTAGACCTTTAGAATTTTAAGAAAAGGGAGCCTTAAGATAACCAAATTCTGAGAAGTATAAGATTAATTTCCAGATCCCAAATTTCAAATCATTTTTATCATCAAGACCTTTTTTCCCCATTATATCAACGTAAGTCTATCTCTGCCATTATCATGTTTAGAACACGTATTTTAATAAAAGCAGAAACTATAAAAATATATGAATTTACATCTGTCATGATAAAAATCTACACATGGAGTATATTCAACATTATTTTTGGACTTAATGAGTTTTTGGTCTGCATTGCTTTCAACATTGGACGCTATCAACCTTCGCCTAAAGGCACATGAACTCAAATATCCTAAATTTATTACGGGTTGACATCCACGAGAATATGAATACAGAAAGGTTATTCAAGCCCAAGGGCTTTTATCGTCATTTGAGACTTAATTTCCATATGAGATGTTGAATGGGCAAATTTCTGATGTGATTAAATCTCACTTTTATCTGATTTTGCTTATAATAGTTGAGGCGTAAATAGAAGTGGCTATCATCAGGTTTGTTCGCTCTCAAAACCTATCCTTATTTTTGTAAGAGATGTAAATAGAATAACATTTTGCCGATAAGTTCTTATTGTTTATGCATTTGTTAATAAAATCAAAATATTTAATTCCAAATTGTATTTGTTTTAAATTCTAAAGAACATTTTCGGAAAAGATAAGAGGAATTGTCGCTTTAACCAAAATGGTAATATTGGTAGACGTATTATTCTATTCAATGAGTTAAGTTTATTCTCAAAGATTAATACTTATGCAGTAAGTAACGTGTATATTTCTGTGACCGAACGCCTTAAAATTTAGATATTCTGCGGAAATAAGAAATATATTATATGTAGGCAAATTAGGTAAATAAACTAAGATCGAGTTTTCGTAAATGAAGTATAATTGTTTATATTTCAAACAATAAATTGGTATTAGCACATGTGCACTTTTAAACACCGTTTAGTTAATGGTAAAATCATCAGCAATAGTACAAAAAAGTGTGATTTCGATTCCTGCCAGAAAATGTTAGGAACATGTACTATTGTAGATAGTTCCATCCCAAAACCGTGTTGTGTTTTTGAATGCCAAAGTGAAATAGATATTAGCACGATACTTTCGTGTGATCACGGATACTTTCAATTGAGATTTAAGACATTAACAATGTCAATATTTTTTTAATGTTTGGCAAAAACCACGTATGAATAAACTATAACCATCTTACTCAAATGGCATCATGCTCTCCTCTTCTTCAGAAAACCGGTTCTGATTATCACAAACCATTAAATTGTACATGATCTCATTACTAAAGTCCAAATGATCTCAGTCGACAAATAAACTACTTTGAATTGTGAAATATAAAAAAAGACTTGTAATTCAAAGATTATACATTGTCGGTGCAGAGGCACTGGCAAAATCAATACTGAAAATAGGTTAGTGTGTTTGGTTGCTAGGTAACAGCGCCATTTTTCATCACGTAATGCTATATAATACGTAAGACAATTAATGGATATTGTCTGGAATACAATATTCTGTATTGGTCGACAATTGAATTCCCTTTATCCATCAACCGGTTCGCTACATGTAACTAGATTTCTGTTAAGAAGAAGGATCTTTGACTGCATCCTTTAAAATTCAGTTAGTCAAAGTGGATTGATAATTCAACATGGGAAATTCATTTCAGATATCGTGAGAGAGCTTTTATTGAAGAACCGAGACAGCAACTGATCAATTAATCCAGTATCGTATATATGTGAATAATATCAATATTTCGAGCACTACCGATAAGAACGATGTAGTTATATCACTTTTAATATATCAAAGCGGTCATTTGGTTCAGTAAACATTCTTTATCAACACGGTAAATGATTTCGAGTTGAAATGTTAAAAACACGCGAGGAATTGGCAAAGTAGAGTTTATTGTCAAAGGAACGGGTTTTTAGTTATCTTACAACCTAAATCCTTTCCTGTTTCATTCCTCTTATGTTTGGAAAATAAAGTTTACACATACGTTTTATAAGTAGATTTATATTATTGTAATACACTATTAACAATTATGTGCAGGGATTTTTGTTACCCCTGAATTGTCTGTATTTTGGGCCAAAGGCCTTTTACTGAATAAATCTGTCTGTCTGTCTATAAGTAGATTTTGCGTGTTGTGATCGATAGACATCAACATGCAACTTACCTGATAAACGCACTTGACAAATATATATTTTTGCAAGTTCTTAGAATCATTATTGTTACATGTTAATGGTCAATTTAGACTTGTGGCTGTAAGAGTTTTTCTTCGTTCTTGATAATCCTGTGCACGTTGTTTGTGATGTTTGTAAAGTTGGTGATACTGATGATTGTGATATTGGCCTATCATTCATAATATTTAGAATCTATGACGTTTACTTTGAACAGGACTATAAGTTGTATCCTTGTCGCCTATGATGAGGTTTCCGTGAGGTTGGTTGGGACTCTTCTTAAAACCACAAAGACATCAAATGTCCATACTGAATTTCTTAGCTTAGATAAGATTTTTAATCCTAGAAAACTCACAGAGATGTACTGTTATTAATAAAACAACATATACAATGATATTCTTTCCTCGCATTTTGTTAGTTACAAACATTGTGTCATAAAAATATCTAAAAGGCAAAAATTAAAAGCAGAAGAGCTTGGAAAAAGTACCGTTGGTACTCGAGAGGGTGCGTTCCGGTACCTTCAACCCTTCTAAAGCTTTGTAAAGTTGATTTCATTTCGCCAAAACCACCATTCACGAAGGGTTATTAAAAACATACCCGCAAATTATGAGAAGTTATGGACAAGCAAACAAATTGAAATGTGAATTTCGAAAATTTGTAGAGAACAGACAGCTCACAGTCGGGGTGTATCTTGGATACCATATTCACCCATTTTGCTTTTGACAAACAATCGCGGAGAAATGTGTCAATATATGGTATTTAACTTTAATAAGTTTTTAAAAAGAAGAAGGTTTTAAATTTGTTTTAATGCTTTGCTTGAGCCTGGGGTAAGTAATCGACCAGGCCCATCGCGTAGTTAGATAAGAGTTTCTCGGGCAAGGCCTCGCGACTTAACATCATAACCGCCCGGGTGCAGTCATTCATTACTTCATACTGTAGTGTTTTCTCCGCAGTTAATGTTTCGTAGTGTCGATGTAAACTCTTGCTTTGGTTTAGCCTTGATAAAATATTTTGCATAACGTTCTCTGATTACAATAATTGATCTCTAATCCTCATTTAGCAATCTTAAAAATTTTCATGGAAAGGTGGAATAATGAAGCTGTCAAGCTGTCAATATTTCATAGACAAACTTTTAATCCTCCCACGGATTACGACCCGACTTATTTCCAGCAGAAACCATGAAACAGGGCATATATTTACCTTAACTGAAACAGACTATAGTAAAACTTTCCTCCTATGGGGAAATACCATGCCAACCGCCCAAACCCGTGTAGATTTCTATACCTGTCGCGAGTGATTGATAGCAATGGGCAACTAGGTCAGATTGTATCTGAAGTAGTGGAGTAGCTAACTGGAGATGTAAATACATGCAAATAGATCCTTACGTCTGAACATGCTCTTTCTTCGTTTAAAATCAAATAGGCCTTAAAAATTAGATAAACTTTGAAAATGTATTTTTGTCTTAATATCTTATGGAATTGCGCACTTGCCAAAGTTCTTATGCCAAGAATCCATAAAATTTAAATAACTTCATTTCATGCTAGTACAATCAAAGACGTTTATAATACAGGTCCTTGGTATATAATCATATCATCTGAATCAGAAGATTGTCTTTAGTTTGTTTAATACATGTAGGTACTAGGTATGTTCACATAAATACGCATGAACACAGAGTGATATCCGAGTTTTAACTTAAAGGGCCTCCTAACTGGTTTTATTACCATAGTTAACAATACGTTTTAACTGTATGATAGACCAATAGACTTTTTAAGGAAGCCAAAATCTCATTAAGGGTTATAGGAATAATCAGACTTTCAAATATAGTAATACATTTTATGTAACAACTTTTGAAAGATAAATTGAGTCAAAAGTAATTACACAAATGATATAAAGTTAAGTATCTACTTTCACATAAACGCAAATATTTCAGTATTTAATTGAATTCATAGTACGATATTGTTCATGAGAATAGCAATACGTTGATGAGATATATGAGAATGTGGATAAAGAGAGAGATCTATTAAGGTTTATTGAAAATATAGAGACTAACATAGGTTGAATTAATAGTAAATACGATGCTGCTATTGAGAATAGCTGATTAGTTGATGAGATATCTTAGAATATGGAAAGAAAGAGATATCTATTGAGATTTATTGAAAATCGGTGTTAACATACGAATTACGCCTAAAAGTTTAGGGTTCTATTAACATTGATTACATTGAGGTTTTTAAAAATATTTTCATGTTCTTTATCATTCAGTTGATGAAATATCAACTACTGACGAGGATATCATTATACTGCGTCAACAAAAGGTTAACTAAAATTATTTCCTGTTTCACATATTTAGTTTGAATTCAAAGTAGATCCTTGAACCTATGGAAAGTTACCAGGAATTTTTCAAACGGGGAAGGAAATTGTGATTTACAAATTATCAGGAACTATCTACAAATGAACTCCAAACTTGTTACTGTTACATTTTATTGTTAACAAAGTTCTTCAGAAAACCAAAATGTTAGAGAACAATAAACAAATAACGATAGATGGTGAAGAGTTATCTTATTTTCTATTCTTAATGGCAGTACAATGTAGTTTTCTGATAACTGAAAAAATTAAAGCAAGAATCTAACCTGCGTTTTTACAACGTCACAAAAAGATCCCAAATGTTACTATAAATAGATACACTTCAGGAAAACTTTACATGATGACATGAAGGGTCCGTTTTTAATTTCGTCTCCACTCCAAATCACAAGAAACCCTATACGTCAAGCCATGTCTTATCTAAACGAGTAAAGCGACAGGCTCGTATATCACGGGCGTGTTCGTTTCTCATCTACTTGCCACTCTCAAAGGCGTACTGCCCGAAACTGTCCTCGGAGTTATGTTTATATTTTCCCCTTTATTCTACATTCTACGATCTCATTGCTAAAAACATTTACTCTAACCTAAATGTAATTTTCCTTTCATTCCCCCAACCATTATTTCACCCTTTAAGTAGCCTACACTTCAGTCCCAGATCAATATTTCCCCTATACTTCACCCTTACTAAAGCCTACCTTTTAGACTAACGTATAGTCCCTTAAAAAAAGATTTCACTAAAAATGTATTGTTCAATATTTGGTATGAAATAATATAAAAAAGACTTGCCAACGTTTTCTAGACTTAAGAAGGCTCCTTTAATATTTCGCCATAGGGTCTGGATGACAGACTACCTACCTTTCAGTCCAAAATAAATATTTTCATCTCCACTTCACCCTGGATATAGCCTTCCTTTCCGTGTCCTAATCGTTATTTTCATCCTCATTTCACCCTTGTTAAAACCTTCGTTCCAATTTTCTAATCAATATTTTCATTTTCGCTTCACCCTTGATTTAGCCTACCTTACTGCCCTAATCATAATTTCCTCTTTACTTTATCCTTGAAATAGTCCTCCCTTGATTTAGCCTACCTTAGTGGCCTAATGGCGGGACAAGTTCCGATCTGATTTCAATGAGATTGACTCCTACATTGAAGAGTCAGTAGTTCGAAATTACTTTACTCGTGATATCTATGTATGAAGGAAATATGAGCACAAAATGCGATAATGTAGAAATATATCCTTGCGATTATTTCAGATAAAGTGAAGTATTTACTCCCGTGTGGATCTGCTGTTGTCGATCACCCAGTCATACACGATCTCATATATCATGACGATTTTATATGATAATTGCACATTTGTATATGATAATGATAATAGGTCTAGTTCTGATGTTCTAAATTCCACGATGAAATGTCTTTAATTACGGTTAGATATAAAACTGAGCCTACATGTCTTTATGCTGCTCAGAAACGAAGACGCCCAAATGTCTGCCTTGCGGGTATAAAGTGTTTCTTTAGACCTCTTCTAAGCTACCACCTCGACTGGCATTTTGCCAAACAAGTGGTTATGAATACCCCGACCTGCAGGCAGCCTTGCGAATGTATATCTTCAAGGTCGAGGTCAAGGGTCACACGCATGCGCAATAGATATATGGATTTATATAATGTGCTTCCATTGTTTAGTAAATAAAGCAGTTTTGTCCTTATCAGATGTGTCAAGTTCACGACAGAATAAGTAAGGCTGAAGTGAAGATTAGAATAGGACTATTTATCAGGTGTGAAGTCGCCATGGAATTTTTTTGTCATAGTATATGATTTGTTAATAGATATAGGACATTCATTCTTTCAACTTTATCACAAATCACATTTCATGTTGTAGTAATCCATAAAACCATTCAGATGTAATGTTAAATGAAAAGTTATTGATTCCAGGTAAATGGCTTAATATTTGCATTTCCTTTAAAGGTTATTAGAACCCCCTTAAAAAGAATGCACGTTATGTTTCGTCTGAATATGACTTTATCACAACGAACTACAGCGGCTAGTATATTACTGAACATACAAACATGTATCATTCAATACCTGAAATACCACAGTTCTAAATCTTTCTACTACTACTCTTACTACTTCTTCTGCTGCTACTATTACTACTAAAACTTCTACTACTACAACTACTACTACAACTTCTACTACCACAACTACTACTACTACTACTACTACTACAACTTCTACTGCTACTATTACCACTACTATTACTACTTCAACTAAAACGTCAACTACTACAACTACCAGTACTACTACAACATTTACCACTACAACTACTAGTACTATTACTACAACGTCTACTACTACTATTATTACTACTACGACGTTTACTACAACTCCTAGTACTACTTCTACAACAACTACTACTACAGCTGCTACTATTGATTCTGCTACTACTTCTACTGCTACTATTACCACTAATATTACTACTTCTACTAAACGTCTACTACTACAACTACCAGCACTACTACTACAACGTCTACTACAACTTCTAGTACTATAATACTGCTATTACTACTTATACTACTTTTACTGCCACTATTAACACTACTATTATTATTACTACTACTACAATGTCTACTTCTAAAAGTACTGGTACTACTACTACAACGTCAACTACAACTACTATTAGTACTACATAGCTATTGTTACCACTACTTCTACTGCTACTTTTACCACTACTATTACTACTACTTCTTCTACTACAACGTCTACTAATACTAGTATTACTATACTGCTATTACTACTACTACTTCTACTGCTGAAGTTACTACTACCACCCCAACAAGTACTTCGTTCTCATCACTACTTATAATACCACTACTACTACTTTTACTAATAGTAGTACTAGTACTACCATCAATATAACCACTACAACCACTAATTCATAAATACAACAACTACTTCTCTTACAACTAAATCATTACTATCTTCACTACCACTGCCACCACCTATAACAACACCACTACTGCGACCTTCCTATCACTACTACTAATACCACTGCTACTACCTTTATTGCTGCTACTATTGCCACTTCTGCATCTACTGCTACTTTTACCACTACTAAAACTACAAGCTACTCTTACGACCACTAATTAATACTGCTTCTATCGCACACTATTTAACCCCACTACTGCTGCTTCTATCGATATTACTAGCGTGTACAGCTATTACTACTTTGTTGCTCATCCTTGCTTCGTTTTCTACTTCCGCTCATACTTTGTCAACTTGCTACTACTCTCATTACCATTTCTGACATGTACTTTACAATCGTAGTACAAAACTGCTGACTGTCGGAGTTGATGAAGATAGCATCTAAAGGAAACCGTTTTTATTCATTAATTGATCACTGAAAAACTGTCAAAATCTGTTATGGCCTCTACTGCCTTAAACACCGACCTGTGCCATATCTTTCGGTCCAGATGATCTCACAAATGTTCGATGGGTGATAAATCTCGGGACTATGTTACCATTGGGAAAGGTTTACAAAGCACCCCGGGACGTAAATGATGTCATATAGCCTTTGACGTTTAGAGTACGGTCAATGATAATCCTCCCTTGTCCATGGTTACTTTAAATTCAATCCCCAGTCCTAACGTTTCCGTTATTCCGTTATTGGTGACGGTCACGTCGGTCACGTCGGCTCAACGTCATCCCGGGAAAGGAGCGATAGGCTCGAGTACCGTGTTCTCGAAGAATTCTTGGCAATTTCTCTGATCACATAATTATGACTGCAGTATGCCCGCAATAGGCCGTCGCAAGGTAAGCAGGTTTTCTAGATATTCTCATACAAAGGGAGGGGTAAGGAGTAGGACTCGATTATCAAAAAATGATTCAACTTTGATGTTTGTGTTTCCATTTGTATGACACTCGTGCACATTTGCATAGAACCCTAGCTCTCGCTTGGTTAATTAAAACATTCACTCGTTCTTAAAAGTCATATGACACACTTCCTCGGGCAATAATCTCATATTATATATTCATAATCTCAATTTCAGCTGTTCAGCTTATTTTGTTACACATAAGTTTTTTAGGGCGTGACGTCAGATTATTTTTAGAAAAACCTTGATGGATTAAATTAGTATTGAAATGTTACTAAATGAATCTGGAGCTTTTAAATACGATTTCGTAAGATTACGATTTACATTTTCTTAGCAATTACGATCTCAATAAAGTTTATAGTTTTATTATTCGTAATTATATATGCGTATTTCTTCAATTTCAAAGTTGTTCTCTGGGATATTTTCTTGAAACGTCAAAGGAGGAATTCTTGTTTTAAAGTATATGCTTATAACACAATGACGTCGGTTAAGCGTATTACTGCGTTGGATGCTTTACGTTAGACAATTTGACAAAAAATAACAAACATCCATTAAAAAACCGGGAGGTAGATCCATTGCTCCGCGCCTCTAGTAAAGGAATTTTGTTCTTAGGCGTGACTAGACATTTGTTTAAAAGCTAAGTACACATCACCTGGATATCTTATCAATACATATTTCACCAACAAATTTGGTAAAGATGCGGCCTGTTTCATCATTGAACATACTACGAAAAAAGGCGACAGAGGAACAGTTGGACAAGAACAGTTCTCGTTGGAACGAAACACAGAACTTTGATGTATGTGTCAAAGATAAAAATAACAAACCTTCAGACTTCTCCCCCATCGCTGCTTCCTGTTCGTGTCGCCGTCTATTTCCGGTCTCGTCACATCACGCCTCTCGCGAGACACGCTGATCTGGGAATAAGTAACACCAGACTTGCCGAATATTCTCAAAGAAAGCGGGATAGGCCTGGTTTCATTGTCATTTTCTAAGCTTTTCATTCGGAAAGAATTAGCATAAAAGACTTCTAAGACACAGTTTCGTACATGAACGCAACTCTGGCGGAGGCCTATACATTTACGAAAACATTTTCGGTACATACCAGGCTTAATTTAGTACGTACACTTGTTAATAAATCCAGACTTTGAATTGAAGCAATATTCTTTCTTCAGATTGGTTAACAAAATAAGGTCTTGTGACAACCAAGCATTTCTCAAAAAAGACTCATTGTTTAAAACTATAAAGTAGATAATTTTAGGTTGTTAGAAAACACACTTAGCTGTAATTACTGTCACACTTACAACATCAACATTACTAACAATTAGACGAGATGTCGAGATGGTTGACGCCTTTATCGGAGGTGGATTTCTTCACCTTAATTGTCTGTCTTAATGATCCCACAAATGCCGATTGGGGATGTAATTGAAGGCATGGTGGTGTTACTGGCCAGTGCAAATGGTTGACGTTGTTTTCTACGATTCTTGTGATTCGTTCAATGTGAAGACCAAAGTTGACCTGTTGGAAGATTAATTTACGATTCACAAGGAGGTAGGGAGACACAACAGGACGTAAGAAGAAGCTGCGGGCATTTAAGAAGCTGGCATATCGGTTACGGTCCACCATATTGCCAACGATGCCTTGTTATGACCTAACAAGGCTTTTCACGCTCGAAGCACAGATGAATGGATTCACTTCTCATTCTTGTTTTTATTTACCGAGTGTGCGCTCTAATTAATGTAGTTGTAAAATGTAAACCAACCAAAATGTTTTCCTCAATAACATGTTTCATCTGGGTTATGTTATAACCATCTACTAAAAACATTTTGGATTAAACGGAAATGTCCCCTAAAATTTCGTTTCCACAAAAGATACCCTGATGGGACTTGCCTCTTTAAGGGTGGTCAAAGACAACCATCTCTGTTTCATGGTGCCTTTAAATTCCAGCCCATGTATGGACGGTACTGCCATGGCGCAACCTCCTGGACACAACAGGGGGCCGTTCCCTCTCCTCAACTCTGCATGTTGTAATTATGTATAGCTAATATTCAATCTCTGAAAATTATTCTCTCAAACAATAATTTTATTATATAAGAAAGGACTCTAGAGCGCCTTTTAAAGGGGGTGTGTTGAGGGTCTTAATAGCATTAGATAAGTCTGGATGTTACATTTCTTTGCCTATTATAGAGCTATTACTAAAGATGATGAGATGTTGGCGTGGAATTCTTCTTTAATCAACTGAAAATCAACTGCTTCATCCAACCAAGGCTTGATTTCAGCTAAATATTCTTTGAATGAAAAGCGAAACAATATTGAAAATATCATTACCCAAATCAAATTCTAACCACTACGACTTCAACCTTGATTTTCAACAAAGTCTCTGTAATAGCATTTTCCATTTACAAAATTATGAAGAATGAGTTTTGAAAAACACATAATCTTTAAAGGACTCACAAAGAATCCTTGATACCTACATAGCAAGGTATTAATAAAACAGAAACTTTCGCGCACATTTCAAAAAAGCCGAATTTCAAAATGTCCAGAAACAAAACCATTCAAACGTTCACGATTTCATTAAAGTAAATGCCATGTTTGCTTTCCATCCGGTATATTAAACTAACGTTTGCTCGAACGATTTGTTCCACATAGCACAGCGGTTACTGACCCGACATACTTGGTAGACGCGCCAAGGACACGTAATACTTTCTCTTATTTCATTGGCCTGAGTAGATGATTCAGCCGATAAAGTTTGCTTTTCGCTGTGATATTTTGTGCTGCTGATTAATAAATCAATTTTTAAACAGTTATTCCGCATACAGTCCAACCCTTTCAAAGGCGACTGCAAACTTCTATTGATAATTCCAGTCAAAATGATTCTCAAGACACCTTAATCACACAATTACATGTAGAATTTGCGCAATGCAAGATGTGTTTTTTTTTAATGTATATTATACATCAAAGAACACTTCTATAAACTACTTCATCTACCGCTACTACTACAACTAATACTACCACTTCTAATAATAATAATACAATTACTACTACTTCTACTTTTATTGATACTTATACCACTACTACTTCTACTTTTACTGCTACCAGTACTACTACTTCTACTTTTACTGCTACCAGTACTACTACTACTACTACTACTACTACTACTACTACTACTACTACTACTTCTACTTTTACTGCTACCAGTACTACTATACTACTACCACTACTACTACTACTAATACTGCTACTGTTACTACTACTACTACTACTACTACTACTACTTCTCTTCTACAACCTGTATTACTACTGCTTTTTCTACCGCTACCAGTAATACTACATACTAAGATACCAAAAACAATACTTCAGTTACACCAAATTGTTATGTTGTTATTACTACTTATACTACTACCACTACTGTACTATTACTGCTAATACTACTACAACTACTACTACAACTTCTACAATTGCTAGTACTACAACTTCTTCTACTACTACTATTAAAACAACTACTACTAAGACGACTACTACCACTACTACTACTACTAATAATAATAATAATGATGATAATAATAATAATAATAATAATAATAATAATAATAATAATAATACAACTAAAACAACTACTACAACAACTACTACTGCTACTACAACCACTTCTACTTCTACAACTACTCCTTCTACAACTATTAATACTACTATTACAACTGCTGATACTGTTCCCTCATACCCACCTTTGATATGTTATAGAATGATTACTATCTTTGCAATACATCCTGGAAAGGTTAAAACTGTAAGGAACACCACGGCTTGTCAAATGTTTAGTTCTCGTTATTATTAACAAAGGGATAACTCTGGGATAATATTACGGATCTTTGGAATAGGCTGATAAAGCTGCAGTAATATGATTTTGTATCCGATATAGAGGATTAGGTATTAATTTAATATGTCCGTATCGTTGATATATATCTATTTCACTGACATTTAAATGACAACACACAGTGTACCGAATGCAACAACATGCACATTGTAGGTGTTCGGTCTATTACTTACATATTATTTAAGTCCTTGGTTCAAATACAAGCCAAGTATTTCAACATGCCTTTTCCTTGATATCTGCCCATTTTCTGAAACCAAAATAAACATATAATGGATCTTTGTAAAGGATGTCGTCTTGGTAGTGCTACATAGGAATGACACTAAGAGTTTAGCGTCTTCCTATCTACGAGGATCTTTTTGAGGCATTTATTCGTGTTTGTGTTCCGATATTTGCAGTTATTAGACGGAGGGCGCTGGATAGCATAGTGGTTAGCGTGTTCGGCTTTGGATCGAGAGCTCCGGGTCTCGAATTCCGCCTGTGCCTTAGCAGCTATACAGTACAGAACTGTTCCATATGCAGTAAGGTTTAAGTCCAATGCTAATCTGAATATCAGCGCAGTGCCTCCCATGGTTCGCTAGATGATAATGAGAAATTTGACAGTTTTGGAAAGGTTGCCTGAATGACTTTAGTTTATATGATAAAATGGATAATTCCTGAAAATATTTTGATTTTCCTATGTTCAGACCCTTTAGCCTAGACGATAACATTCATGAAATAGCTTTCATTCAATTCACGACAGTTCTGTCAAAGGTAAGTGTTGCAATATTTTTAAAAAAATTAAAAAATCGACAAATGTTGAGAGCAAGCCGATAAATTCACCCCAAATTTTTTGTTTGATATCATCAATTTGTTCTGTATCATCTTCTCTATTCTTCTCCATCGCTGTATATCGTTTATCGTTCGTATTCAAGTGAATTGTGATGTAGCGTTGCTTTAAATTTTACGGAATTCTAGTTTTGATTCGACAAACGAAACCAAAAAAACTGACGAGGTAGCTTTTCGAAGACTTATAAGGTGTCTCTTTTTCAGCAGTAGTTTTAGCATTTATATGAGACAAAAAACACGTTGTTAACCTGATACATCACAGAAATACTCGGTACACCAATACTCCGATACTCATTATAATCAGTACATATGAGAAATTTAAAACCATTTGATGTCTACACTATTTTTCCTTCGTACATGCTTGAAATTCACAAACTGAAATTAATTATTTTCAACTTGTCACTTTGCACGTGTCAGTTACACGAGTCAACATAGAGCATGCGCACAAGCGCACTTCCTCTCATATGACCAGGATCTCATACTTTGGTATCTTAGGCGATTTAGCAGTTGTCATGGCAACGTGTAAACGATTTTTTCACAAACGGACGTTCTCACTACCATGAGTGTCTTTTACGGCTTCAAGGCATTCTTCTGGTTTCGTACTTGATAATTATCAGACTCTTATGTAACTTTCTAGCCTATCACGTGTATGACTCGTGTGATGTTATCGACAGGTTTTTTTCAATTTGCAAAAGTCATTTAGTTCAACAAATAATCAGGACATATTTCTGAACAAAACGTAATGCAGCTGAGACTTTTGTTTGAAAGTAGATTTTAGAAGTTTTGTTCATTTTTTAAAACGAAATATGTGATTTTGTAACTCGTCTATACTTTATAATAATGCTGATATTCCGAAACGGCTTTGTAGAAGACAAAAAAGTTGTAAAGATAGATATCAGATTATATTTATCGATGCATAAAAGTAACATGAATAGGTTCATAATTGCTAAGTAACTTATATTGTAGATTACTTCAGTGGGAATCGTCAATGATATGAAGAATCTTTTCGAGTGAACTTGATTTAATTACTAAATATTAATCAACATGAGACCGGATCGTTAGGAAAATCAAGTGTATGCATTATCTATATTCATTATATTGGTGTGAGTAAGAGCTTTTAAGATGTAAATAAACAGTACTTAGAGGAACTTGATTCTTCGAATGGGTGGTATCATAAACTTTAAAAAACACAAAAGAAGTTTCATTCAAGAATTTGTTAACTAAAAAGTATCTTAAAATTATTATCAACGAATAATCCTTGAATATTTATTGCGTAAACATCAATAAAACATAGTTTGTCATATATAACAAACAAACGGAATAAATGATAAGTTGAAACGAATCTTTATCAATGCAGTCTGGAAAAAAACTATTATCTTCGAATGTCCTAGGACAGTCCTATCGGGTTATTTTTGTGAAACCCGTAAAATTCGTGCTAAATTTCTTCGGTCAAGATCACAAGGTTAAGTTGCACCCATTTCTCATGTTTGCAAACGGCACCAGTGTTACGCTAATAAGGGGCGATAACTCTAAAATGTCATCTAGAATTGCCGCTATCAAATCCTTCGGTATGCAATGATAGGGATTACAATGTGTTTGAATAGGTTTTAATAGTAGTAAATTTAACAAAAAAATTTAACATAAACATTTTTTATAAATACGAGTATTTGAAGCTCACGATTAAAAAAAGGATTTAGATAAATTGTCAGCTGCATTCTTCCCGAAAGTCTACGTACTATGTACCTGCTAATCTTATTGCAATATGAATTTTGGTATCTTAAATGCAACTTGAAAGGCCGATAAAAGAAATCAATTTATATGTTGTAATTTCATTTCACAATTGATAATTCAATGTACTATAACATAGTCTAATCTTTTGTGCACCTTGTTGAAGAGACCAATTGCCAAAATATTTTTTCTATTTAACATTGCAAATAAGTGATCAACAGCGTCAATATAAATCATAATGTAATTCAAATAATGTTCTTGTAGGTCTGAAAATGCTCTAAAGTAGTCAATATGTACAGTTTTATTCCAAAATAAAAGATACTGAAATATACAAAATTGAACCCCTTCTGTCTGTTTTATTGTGGCGAAATACCAAAGCTTGCACCGCTGACTTAAAAAAATATATGATAAGATTAAAAATGCTAATTGTAAAGATGGTCAAAGTATTATCTCTTGTCAGCGAAGTTTATGTAATTTCAAATTACATGATATTTGTACTTAGATACACCATTCCATTTATTAGTGAAAATAACTCTCGGTATACCGCTGAAGGCACGAAGGAATAACTTGATAGTTAAACATGATATTCAAAACCAATTCAATCCTATTTTATAAGGAGAAAGATTCCGATTCAAATCGTCATTAAGTTTAACATTTTTAAGAAAAACTAAATGTCAGTTATATTCCGGATATTTGATATACTAAGTAAGTTAATGTGAGGAAAAGATTGTAGGTCTGAGAATGCTCACCGTTATTACATTCTAGAATTAACAATGTTTGATTAACCGTTCAACATATTTTAATTGGTAAAAATCTTATCAAATTTGAACTAAAAAGGATATGAAGATACAATAAGGGAGGAGGGGGGGAGCATCTTTAAAGAGTGATTTGATAAAGTAACTCGGCCTTTTGTACATATTCATATCCATGTATATACACGCATAGATGTTAGAAATAGAAAAATTGTAAAAGTTTTATGAAAAAATCTTCGAGTTAATGAGGTTCAAAGTTCAAGTTTAAGGGCAGATAACTCACTAACACAGTAATGATAGTCACGAAAAAAATTATTATTGATAAAAACAATAGGTTTTCATACGTTTGTCTTAAAACCTAAAAAGCTTTACGTTTTAGTGACAAAAATCGAACCTGAGGCGCTGTGAAAGTAAAAAGGTGTCGAAAACTCTGATGATTTTATTTCGCCATTCTACTCGTTTTTAGCCTCATCAAAATTGAAAAAAAATATCACACTTATTAACATTAACCTATGGTGCCGAGGGTAATAGATAGATATTTGATCTGACCAATTCTAACACTCGCAGAAAATTACATTTACCAAAAGTTCGCAATGTTAAAGGGATATTTTCTCTGGCCAATTTAGTACATGTAGAAGTCGCAATTTAAATCCGTGGTTTAGTTTTGTTTCCAACCAGCACATTCGTGTTTTTGAGCTGTCTGAAAGGAACCTAAAAAACTACAACTTGATGTCTGAATAATTGCATGATGAATTCATATTTCCAATAACTGCAGATATGACCTTTTAAGTTATGCTTGCAAATATTCATAAACATACCTTCAAGTGGGCGAATTTGATTCAATATGAAACCATAGAAACATAATCTTTTATATACGTCAGTAGTGTATATATGCTTGGAGGAGGATTCACCATATAGACGTAATATAAGTGAACATATGATATCTTAATGCATTTAAAAAGATCCTTGGCTATTTCCAAGCGTTACAATGACAACACAGTTCATAAACAGAATTAAAGATATCTTTCTTGTTTAAGGGAGGCAAAAAAAATCTTGGGGATGGTAACCGATATACTATGATATTTAGTGGGTTTTTTTCGTGTTTTAGGACTTTCATTAATCATTCAAACTGTCTTTTAAGTAGATATCGCTTAATCAATCTTATAAGTGACTTTAATTGAAACCATTTGTTGAAATGTGATTTCTCAGTACTTTGTCTACCTTTAATGAAAAGACAAAGAAATGCAATGTAATGAGAAAATAAAAGTGAAAATATCACGTGAACGGCGTTGACGTTAATGTTGATGACGTCATTTACTTTGCGATATTTTTCCCAGATGAAACATGTCTGACAGATTAGTTATTCTCATATACGACTGACTTGGCTAAATTGGGATGCATGTTACACATTATATTGTATATTTTATCATATGAATGACTATAAAATATGTTCTAGATTGACAATGTTTAGATTCACTTTAATGTTTGATACCTAAATTTGGCAAAGAAATACCAGAACTATAAATTTTAAAACGTGTGTGTTTATATATGCTTTATGATTTCGAATAGAAAAGGTTTTAGTAAAGACTTACAATCTATTATGCAGTTATCACGAAATTATTTCTCACGTTTACTTTGGTTTCTTACACATGATTGGGATATCAATGGAAAATTGCGTATTTGTGATGGGGGAAGGATAATGATAAAAGTTTGAAATATATTTATATTCTAAGTATAAAAAAAATTCATAAACATATTTGTAAACATATTTTTTATGAATGAGCTTTATTAATACCTTTGTCAGATCTCCCACCTACCTGGCGATTAGAGAAAGACTTCACAACAAACACATGGTGACATTGACATTGAAATTGACATTTACTCTAGGATTTAAAGTGACTGTCATATAATCAGTCATCATTATAGATACATACATGTAGATATCGGAATCCATTCAGTAACATGGTACCTTTTGATGATAAATCGTTTTCACACTAGTCTTCAGAAGAGATCTAAGTTTAGATTTTGATTATTTTAGAGACCTTAATTTTCAAACTATACAAGTTGTTATTATTACCTTAGATACCATTTCAATATCAGGTCAATACGAGTTGTTTGCAATCCTTTTAGAGGCTTTCCTCGTCAGTAAAAATCTATGTTATTATAAAACCTAGCTCATTTTCAGAACACGTCTAAGATTGTTTTAATTTAGTGATATGTTAATTTCCGAAAAATCTGAATAATTGACTTTATGTTTTTCCTTTTGAGATTATCGCAGTTGTTTGTAATGTTTCAGTTCACTTTCTTAACTCCTTCTTTTCAGAACAGATGGTTTTTATCAGTCGTGTAAGAGACTTTTATATTTACAACAAAATCTGAGTTGTTTAAATCGATTTAGAAACTAGTGCCCGTCGAGAGTAAATTTTGTTTTTTTGGGGACTAGTGTATTTTTAGAGCAAGGCTTCAGAATAAATAATTTGTTATCCAGAAAATCATCTTTTCCTTATGTATATCACTTCTAAATGCCCTTCAAAGAATTGAAGGCTAAGGGGTTTCAAAGCTAGTTCAGATGTCAATTTTGATAACAAAAAACTTTAACTGAAAGTTTTGCTCTAGTTTTGTTAGAGACCAGTTCAGTTTTGGACAAATCTGCGATGCTTTTTATCATAAAAAATGTCTTTATAATAAAAGATGCTCTTTTGTCGGGAATGATTTTCATAGGAGAAACTATATCATTTCACAGGGGAACCTATAACAGTTTCTGAGGAGTAACCATGGCATTTCTGATCATTTAAATAATAATAAAATGTTGAATAATTCTATATGCTGTGACGTAAGGGTGACTTAAAGAACTTTGTTCGCCCACATCCTTATTCAAACACAAGAAAACTGTAACCCCGCCACACCCACACTATATCTGTTCAATACACGACGTAAAGTATTACGCTTTACAAGCCCACCACTACACCATATGGTTGCTCTGACGACCTGACAATATGCATGACACTGTTTGCCTATTGGGCAATACCACATCATGCATTTAACTAATGATCGTAGCATCGGTTAGTTAAATATTCATTAGAACCGTGACTAGAAATCTTTTAGGATAAGGATTGAGGTATATATAGGAATTGACTATCATGAAATGTTTCCCTTGACGCTTTCATTTTGGTGATAAAACTTTGTTAATCAGTAACATTTGTGGAGATTTTTTTAGATATGTTTGTAGTTGATAACTTTGAGAGACATTTAACAATAGGGTGATATATGTGTATCAAAGGTCTTTTATCCGTTTATTCTTCTGGAATTGTTTTTATCAAATTAATTCTTAAAAATTTGAAAAACTATCCAAACTTACGAATGTGTACTCCTTCAATGGATAACACATTCTTTATAATGTGATTGTTAAGTTTTTAAAATTTATTATTTCCCTTTGAACTGTTGCTTTATTCACTTAAAAATATGTCCGTGTGGCATTATCAAAGTATTTATACTTTGAATCTTGATGATACTTCTTCACTTGTGATGATCTCGAAAAACATAAAATCCTAAGTTATCTGACCATATATTATTATTATTATTATCATTATGGATCCTGGTGTACCTTAGACGACAGACAAGGGTCATTAACCGGGAAGTACCTGCACATCCTTACAGGTGCAACCAGGAATACCTGGTGTCGATCATGTGAAAACTCTCGAAGTCACGTCTAATCTCGCGATGATTCAGAAACAAAATGGCGGCTCTCCTCATGTACGTGCCATTTGACCCGTCATGTGGGCGGGTGACGAATTATAAATGACAACATAAGCTTCAAAATTCTTTAAGTAGGCTCATCCTTTGAGGAAAATGCTTTTAATTACACTAAGCTTATCTCATAAGCGTTTCCATGTTTAGTAAACCTGGTGTATGTATAAGCAGATTTATAGATTTCATATCTTACTTAACATCTTAAGAATACAATTATGTTGCAATGATATAACCTTCTCAAAGGATTTGGTGTTTGGAAAAGTTGTTTAAATGTTACTCATCGTATGTGATCAGTGTTACATCTCTTTGATGTACTTTTCGAAAAAAACATTCAGGTAATAAAACTTCAACATTTAACCAAGGAACATCCGATAATTACTCTCTTAATTCCATTGCCCTGATTTGACAAAGGTTACTCTAGTATTTTAGGATTCGACGAAATAATCTTAGTTTTCCTCTCTTACTTTTAATCAATCTTTTAAGATATCTGATTTATCTTCTCAGAAACAAATCCTTATCTAATTGTAGGGTATAAATAACTGCTATTTCAAAATAAAAAGATTAAATTCAAAAACGAAATTAGAATTGAGTCACACAAAATTGAGCTATGGAAGTAATTCAATTATCTGTCCTTTGAGACATTTAAGGGTTTTGCGTCATTCACCCACACATATTATAATGTCTCGGCTTTGGCACAGCGACCATTCAATATCGAATTACTGAAAACCAGACGGTAATATCTACCACGTGAAACGAAATAGGATACCACAGATATTATGATTTGAAACTGATAATTGGTATAAATCGAGGGACATTCTTTATAAAACAATATAAGAAAATGTGTGACTTTTGATATTAATACGATATAAACAATTGTAATATATAATGACAGAGACAAACATCTGAAGAGAATGATAAAAAGTATGTATCTTTCAAATGAAATAAACATCATTCGTTGACAAGATCTTTAAGATAGAATTCTTTGTTGAGTATAATATCAAATCCGTCTACTTGTAAAAATACTTACTATAGATTACATAATTCAGATAGCGATTTTAAAAATGGAATTGTTTCTTAAGGGGAAGTTATGATTTTCAGATTCCATTTTCTTTGATGTATATTGGTTAGTATTATATGCATATCAATAGTACTTGACCATAAACAAAGTTTCCGAGGAGGAGGAGGGTGAATTTTGGTATAGAGACGTTTAAAAATTCCGTATTTAGGACGTTTGTTACATCCCTAATTGGACAGAGAGTACATCCCATTCATAATGTGGATAAGTCAGATGACCTGGTACGTCCAGTCCATGTATGTCTTTGGCTTTGCTGTATATTAGTTTCCAAACGGCATTGTCGCGCGCAACTGTCCGGTTTTCGATCACAATTATGACATAAACCTTTTTATTGTCATTATACTGAACTGATAAGCATTAGGATGCCGAAATTTAGAAACAACCACGACTTCTCGATGAATTAACACAATTTATGAAGTTCGACGTATTTGACTCCAACACCATAATCTGTGCCACTTTAATCTTATAATTCCCTCTGCAATATACATACAATGTAAGCATTATTATTCTGTGAAGAATTAATGAGTTTTGAAATTTTCTTTGATGTCATAGAACATCACATAGTATGCAACTTTCCATAAATATTGTCCAGTTTTCTGTCATAGAGTTCAAATGTCCAGAGCAAATTGTTAAGACAAGTATCCAAGGTTGTTCCAGACGGACTAAAACTTACCATTTTAGCAAAATATATAAGATCTGTGAGTTCATTTAACCATTAAACGTGTTGCGTAAACAATTTATGTTAAATGAATGAGTACATGAATCTTTACTTCAAATAATGTCACACTATTCTATCAATAATCATTGTTTGGACATGACCATTCTATCAATTTTATATTCACCATGCACGGCCATTCTATCATTTCTATAGTAACCATGCACGGCAATTCTATCAGTTCTATATTCACATTACCTGGCCATTCCATCAGTTCTATATTTACCTGGTCTTCAGACCACTTGTCTTTAAATTGCCCCAGTCTCTACCGCTGGCTAATTCAAACCTCGCCGCCAACCATTTAAAATTCATCTTTTGAGCGCAGCGCCCCAGACTTTGTGACAAGCACAGAAAAGTTGGGGAAATGCGGCAAGGCCTATCTTGGCAAGTCATTGGGGCCGGCGTCAGAATAGGCCATGCGTGGGAAGATGTATTCACAAAGGCCATTATATATGTTTTATGTTCGCCTTTGCAATTTTATCGATTGAATATTCTCCTTGGTCATTCGATCAGTTCTTTATTCACCTCGGCTATTCTATCAGTAATACTTGATTATATGATCCTTCTATTTCATCAGTGAGTCTGAGCTACAACAATGTGGTTCTTTTGTCTCCAAACTCATCACGAAGATCAGTTAAGCTTATGATTTATATACCAAATTCCCATTTAGATTCATTTTTGTGTTTTAAAAATCTCAAGTTTATGATCACTTTCAAGTTATCATTTACCATATCTATTTCAGGAGCAATTCTTTTGTACAGATTTTACTTTATTGTGAATGATGAAGTTTGCATTCACTACCATTTTTAGTGATGGTGCAATATGCCTTGACCGAATTTGAATGTTAGTCATTGCTGCAAAATTATATCAAACGGAGTGCAAAAGTCGAACATCGTTTAAGGACAGATATATACCAACAGCCCCCGACCCTCCGCCCCCTCTTAATTTTCCTCGTGCGTCACTCGCCCTCAGTTCAATTGAGAGTTTTGTTTGCTTTTGAATGATGGCTCATCGAAGACATTTGAGACGATCTATCTGATGTCTTTGGTCACATGGTGCCATGTGACTCATTGGCACTCGGTGATGTCGGTCAACAAATAAATATATTGTCTTAAAGGAATAATTATTAGCGTACAACGAACTCTTCTTCCAGTTCTTATTTCATAAACATGGCTTCAGTGTTTGATGAATTATATAAAAATTCTGATTATGTGACATGTCGACAATTTCTACATTGCAGTGTGGGGAAAAGTAACAAAAAGTAAAAAATAAAAGTATAAATGAGAAAACTGACTCTCTCCTCCTTATGACGATGATTATGATGATTGTTAAGATGATGAAGATGGTGATGATTATTATATGGTGATTGTTATGATGATGAAGATGGTGATGATTATTACATGATGATTGTTATGATAGTGAAGATGGTGATGACTATTATATGATGATTGCTATGATGATGAAGATGGTGATGATTATTACATAGTGATTGTTATGATGATGAAGATGGTGATGATTATTATTTGGTGATTGTTATGATGATTATTATGATGATGAAGATGGTGATAATTGTTTTATTTTGATTGTTATGATGATGATGAAGATGCTGATTATGATTATTGTTATGGTGATTATGATGATTGTTATGGTGATTATGATGATTGTTAAGATGATGAAGATGGTGATGATTATTACATGATGATTGTTATGATGATGAAGATGGTGATGATTATTATTTGGTGATTGTTATGATGATTATTATGATGATGAAGATGGTGATAATTGTTTTATTTTGATTGTTATGATGATGATGAAGATGCTGATTATGATTATTGTTATGGTGATTATGATGATTGTTATGGTGATTATGATGATTGTTATGGTGATGAAGATGGTGATGATTATTATATGGTGATTGTTATGATGATGAAGATGGTGATGATTATTATTATATGATGTTTGATATAATGAGGAAGATGGTGATGATTATTATATTGTGATTGTTATAGTGATGGCGTTAGTTGTTTTTTTCACTTTGGTTGTTCGTTGTGTTGGCAGATGTAATTATTCTGACAATAATTTACCCATCAGTATAGTCATAATGGTTAAGTACGTTCTAAATCAACCACTGACGTCATAAACTCCAAGGTCAATTTAGTTTGTCTCTCAGATTTCGATCAGGCACTTAAAGCTACATGTATGACGTCATATATAGTGTGTGGACTGAGTTTGTAGCGATACAGTCTTATCGACTAGTTCAACCGCAATGTTGCCATTTATCTGACTCCATCAATACACTGTGCGGATATGGTTTAAAGTTTTAAAAAAATGAACTTAAGTATTTTATCAAGTCTCTGATTTTATTGGGTTTTTTTTGGACAGTATTAAAGAAAGTGGTGTCTATTTGTGATTGCTCTATATTTGCATGTCCGTGGAACGAGTTATATCTGAAGTACATGACTGTACGTGTATTCTGAACTACGTGTATTCTGAACTACCACAATATCAGTATAATTACGTCAGAGTTCTTAAAGAACAATTTTTATTTTTCCTTCTCGAATCAAATAAACTTTAGTAATAGATAGATTTGAAGGAATAGTCGGGAAATGTTGTGACTGCCCGGCCGGCTTCATATTATGTCATGTTGTCTTCATGTGCCTGAACAATGAATCCCAAACCACTCCAAGGCAAACATGATAATACTTTTAAAATCATCGCAAATTTCATTAACCGTCGGTCATCTCTAACTAGGTTACACACTCAGTGTCCTCAAGACAAATTCCTTCCCCTTGATCGATTTTAATTTGAAATCGCAAAAATCGCGAATGTAAAATTACTTCTGATCAGCCATATCATTTTTTAGAATTAATTTTCAAAGTAAATCAAAATCCCCATCAGATTCAGTTACCATCGAGTCAAATCTAACCAGGTTACAGACGTACAATCAATGTCCTCAACAACCGCTGCAAGCCAATTTCCCTTCATCAGTGTTCCTGCTTCGAGACCGACAATGAAACGATTTGATTAGTGTATTGTGAAAGGAACCTTTCCGTACTCGCCTCCCAATGACCCGCAGTAGTTCTTTGCTTGACGATCCCCACTCAGTGGCCAAAAATCAATAATGAATATGTTCTGAATCCTCTCGTGAATCAAAACCTTGCTGATCGCTTCCGAGCACAGGCAAATGTGATTTAGTGCAGTTTCTTGAGAGTGTTACATATCCAAAGACGTCACCGTTCACAGAACGTTTCCGCTGAATGGGCACTATGACATAGACATACGAATATGTAGTCTTACAATAAGACTCTGAAATGATTGAATGATTGAAATTTGGTCAATAAATCGAAAATTTGAAACATATTTATAAAATGGAAAGAAGTCTGAAATTGCTTCATTTAAAGATCAAGTTTTGAGTCTACTTATAGACTTCCCTAGGCTTTTATTTTATTTTATGGTCTGGCTGACAGACTACCGAGATTCTACAGTGTAACAAAATCTTCTCCCGTTGGTAGGTTGGGTTTCACCGATGTTGTAACACTTATTACCAGGATGTTCCAACCGGATTTGTTCCGAAGAGGAGTAAGCGTGATGTAGCAAAAATCCTTGACATTGAAGCACAGCCAATGTCCTCGTCATATTTTCGACATATAAATGTATGAATATATACAATGTTAAAATCTACTCTTAAAGGAGCAGAAGCATGTTTTATTCAAATATTTATTTCTTTAATTTTTTTCATTTTAACATTAGTTTATTCAAAATTTATAATCGTCAGAGGCTAAAAACATCTATTTTCTCAATCTGATCATCACATAGTCATCGAACAAATAATCAAGTATCAAGCCGAAAACGATGGCGGCCATTTTTGTGTGACACCTGTTAGTCACTTTAGGTAGGTAAACGAATCCTAAAAAAGATTAACCAATCATGGTAAGTTCGTTTTAAACGGCTTCTTTTTATTAAATTTTTTTTGTTTACTTAAGATAACTTTATCTGTCTAAAAAACACGTGCTGCTGTCTCTTCATGGGCTGTGATTTATAAATGTCGTCTTTGTTCTGTCATGCTTTCGAAGAAGAACATATGTTTCTTTATTACCCATATGGTTATTCATAAGCAGTGACATATTTTCAATCTGAGCACATGTGCACATATCACTTTTGCCTAGCAACGATTGTCTAAGCGCGATGTCCCGTAAATCGTCGCCTGCGACGTAATAAAAACATTGTTCGTGACGTCACTGCAGGAGGGAAGGAGGCCGTTTTCTGAAATGGAATAGAATCAGTTATAAAGAAATTATTATCCTCGGAGGTGTGTCATATGACTTTTACGAAACTCCTGCGAATTTCTGTATAACCCTCGCTATCGCTCGGGTAATAAATTTTTTTTCACTCGGTTCGTAAAAGTCATATGACACACTTCCTCGGGTAATAATCTCTATTTATCCAATAGTCTTAGTAAACATAATTTGTTCTCAGTTATCTATATTATTCATTTTACGAAGTAAATAAACAACAGATTAATTTTAGTAACATGCCTTTGACGAGTTGTTTGAACATGTACGAATATACGACAATGAAAGAAATATTTTATTATATCGTTTATTTGTAACGATTCGTACCCGTTGTCACGTTACACGAAACATCAATTACTTCTAATGTTCCTTCCTAATTTGATTCTGGTATGCTCATGAGCTTTGTATCAAACACCTGATTTAGTTTCAAAGATTGCATTGATGAAATGAATTAGTACATGTAGATAAATTTTGAAATCATTATTATAGCAACTTATTTAAAGGATATAAGTTATAAATATTGACAGATTATCATTACGCTGATATTGATACAAAAATGCTTTATATCTTGGTAAAGATGGTCCCGTTAATTTGAAATTATGAAGACGCCCTCTTTCACTGAAAAAAAATTGATGTGAAATATTATCTATATAAAAATTCTCTATCAATGTAATTAATGACCTTTGAGTTTCTGTGAAAATCATGTAAGAGATAGCTGGACATATGCACTAATAAACATTTATACACCAACAATGGAAAAAAGATGTATGAAAACTTAGACATTAAGACAAATTAAATGTTTTGAATTAATTAAATTTTTACCTAGTGAACTATAATCAGAGAGGTAAATACATCTCTGTCTCACTGTGTTCACTGTGTTCACTGTGTTCACTGCGTTCACTGTGTTCATTGTGTTCATTGTGTTGTACATTTGTTTCGATAACATCCGTAGGATCCATTCTTAGTCAAGGTTGTTTTAATTGATTTATTCAGGAGGTGGGTTACCGGATTTTCCGTCCATGCAGGGAGTGGGGAAAGTACATCGGTTCCTGGGAAATCTTATTGGAGTGGAATTTGATATAAAGGGATAGATTTATAAAATTACTTCTGATATACGCCTAAATCAAATATTAAAATTCCTTTTGGTTTATCGTGGAATTTGAGAATCACAACTCGTCCTTAATAAAGTGGTATCGAAAAATTGGATATTCAGCGATTCCTTTTAATCAAACTTTCTGTTTCTCTTGAAGAATGTTTTGTAATTGTGTTTTGATTTTGTTCATTTAGATACGTCGTTTTGTTTGATAGTTACTTTGATTATACAGTTATCATACAGTATACAGTATACATAGCTGTACGAAATATGTATAATCAAACATCAACTGTCCCAACACTATTTTTATCTTTAAAGAATTTTTATTTTGAGAAAAAAAATATTATGAAGTCAGTTCGGTAAGCAACTTAAATTATCTTATTTGCTGATTTTGAAAGATAAAATTATATGATCATGATTAATGAAGCCCTCTTGACAATTTATGATGAACAAGATATATCTTACTGCAAGTTCACTTTGTCGACGTCATATTTGCAAATAGTCCTTTAATTATTTACATACAGATGTAGTCTTTAATGTATAATATGATATAGTCTTTGAAGAGCGTTTAAAAGTGATGTTCATAAGAAAGATGAGATTTTCTGGATAACAACTTCGTAATTGTGAATTTCACGATGAGTTTGTCTTACCAATGATAAAGCCTAGCTATCGACAAAACGCATTGACTATAGCCAAAATTTAGTAAATACCCAAACAATATTTTTGGACTGAAAATATCAATATCTCAAAGACCCCTTTTCATCTGTCATCAAAGACCCTATACCCGTTTTTACGGATAACTGAGAGATTTCAAGACACGGAGTATTTACTAAGTACATCTAGAATGTCTCCAAAGAAAACACCAATGTGACAGAACTATTTGGCCTTTTTTACCACTCCTAGAATTAATTGCCTCTTTGAAAGGGATTGGTGTCACGTGATGACATACACGGATATCGCATGACCTGACATTATCTTCGCAGCCCATTCAAATGCTCAGGGAGGTTAGTATAACCTTTGGAAACTCAACTTAAAATATCTTAAGATAAATGAATTTTCCGAGAAAAAAGATTGATAAAAACGATGAGAGGACTATGTGACAATAATTGGTTATGACAAGAATGCTATTCATAGTTGGTTGAACACACTTAGTCTTTAAGCGTCATACGTTTACCATTCAAAGGGGTAAGAAGATGACGTCATGAAAATTAAAAATATACAACTCATCGCAACACTATTTTTTAATCAATAATGGAGTTTTATACGAATGTTGCAAGTTCGGTCAAGCTCTACTACCTCCAATGATTGAAAGGCGTTCACATAATGTATGTCTACGTTAAGTTTCGCTCGATACGTGATATTAGGACTATGGATAAGCGTGTGGAGAAACTCTATTCTCTACCCTCTATTTTGTATAATTTTAATTAGGAAATTTTTAGCAGAAAGAAAAGAAACAAAAATGTGAGACAGGTATTTAATTTTTGGAATACCATCAGTGTCTTACCTAAATAATATAATTTATAATATTTCAATAATATAATTTATAATATTTCAATAATATAATTTATAATATTTCAATAATATGATTTATAATATTTCAATAATATAATATATAATATTTCAACCCTTAAATCATCCCATCACTTTCAGAAAGGATGAACAATGTCTTTTCTTATTTCCCTTCAAAATTTTTATTTTAAAAGTTATGTGTTTTACTTTTCTAGATTGAATGTAAATCTATGGGGCTCATAAACCTGTGTTTAACTATCTAACCTAAACTGGTTAAGGTCAACAACAATGAACACGGGTATCAGATGAATTGATTCTTAATGGGATGAACCCAAAAAACATAAGATTGTTATCAGGGGCGTCAAAAAAACGTTTCAAGGTGTAACATTCATAAATATATTGTGATGAACACGTAAACTTAGTTTAACATTTCCTTTATCGGGTTCAGATCCATTGAAGATCTTCAGAGAGTTCAAATATGTTTGAAATTTGCAATACGAGATATCTATGTCAAAATGATATAGCCTTACAATAACTATCCAACTTTAATTCAATTACAATGGTCTATTATTCAGTTGTAAAATACATTTCTTGAGGGTCGAAATGAGAAGAGAATAACCAAAGTCAAAATGTCGAAGTCAAAATGGTATAGGAGGTAAAGCGAATGAAGTGGTAAAGTCATTTGCATTCATCACTCAAGCTGGTCAAGTGTATTTATTCAAGCTTTTTGTCAATTATAGTAAATATAGTATTTATTATGATTACACTTCCAGTAACTTGTGAAATTCTGAAAATCGTATTTTCACAAATTAATCATACGTATATTATTTCTCGTCCATATGAAAGAAATTTTAATATAATTGGAAAATTACATTAGAAAGTTGGGAAATAGAGTATTATCATAGTATTTATGGTGTTCACACGCAAGTAAAATTTGGTATTCATTTTCCAGATCTTAATTTCATAGGTGACATGTTCTTATAGAATTACCGGGACTTTGTTGTAACCAATATATAGTACATAAAACTCCTGTGACAAAATATAAAAAAAAAAATTTTTTTAGTAAAAGTGACAAAAGCTCTATTGATAAAAAGGAATAGCAAAACAAGTAACGTTTTTAAACGTTTAGGTCGTCCGAAATAAATTTCCTGTCACGCTTGTTTGTTTGTTGAAATTAGCTATCAAAATGTCATTTGTCAAACGTTTTCCCTGTACTTATTAAAGGATAAGTGATAAGCTGCATGTGAATTGTTTTAAAATATCACAGTCTTTGAATTCGGGGTATAGGCTTCAGGGTGGTTTATGGACGTTGCAGGTCGTTCCTAGGAGTTAAAATGAAATTTACAATCTCTTAGAAATAAAATTTTAAACAGTTCAAAAGCAAGTTCATATTTTAAATTCATCTTTATTTCAAGATCTTGGACACCGACAATCTGGTAAGTCTTTTTAAAGGAACTAAACATTGGATTGAAGCTTCGTTTTATAACAAATGCTTCCTAAAAATATGTTTGAAAAATTAATCAAGATTGTAAAGATAAATCATGATTATTGTCATTTTTTAAATTAGTGGTAAAATTAAGTACCTATATAGTTAAACATCGACGAATTTTTAAATGAGAATAAACAACATACTTTGATTGACGTTTAAAGGATGAAACCTTTGAGAAGACTTTGAAAAAATAACATTCTACCCGGATACAAGATGCTTGCTTTCGATTTCAAATTCAAGATCAGGATATCTTGGGTGAAGAACTCTCGAAAGAGGTCGTAAGCCTAACGTCTTCTCACCTCTAATCGTCTCGCCTTACCTTACCGCACCTCGCCTCACCGTACCTAACCTTAACCATAACTTACCTATCCTAATCTCTCCTTCCTCCCCTCAACTCTACTCTCCTCATTGACCCTAACCTTAACCATAACCTACCTATCCTAATCTCTCCTTCCTCCCCTCAACTCCACTTTCCTCATTGACCCTAACCTTAACCATAACCTACCTATCCTAATCTCTCCTTCCTCCCCTCAACTCCACTCTCCTCATTGACCCTAACCTTAACCATAACTTACCTATCCTAATCTCTCCTTCCTCCCCTCAACTCCACTCTCCTCATTGACCCTAACCTTAACCATAACCTACCTATCCTAATCTCTCCTTCCTCCCCTCAACTCCACTCTCCTCATTGACCCTAACCTTAACCATAACCTACCTATCCTAATCTCTCCTTCCTCCCCTCAACTCCACTCTCCTCATTGACCCTAACCTTAACCATAACTTACCTATCCTAATCTCTCCTTCCTCCCCTCAACTCCACTCTCCTCATTGACCCTAACCTTAACCATAACCTACCTATCCTAATCTCTCCTTCCTCCCCTCAACTCCACTCTCCTCATTGACCCTAACCTTAACCATAACTTACCTATCCTAATCTCTCCTTCCTCCCCTCAACTCCACTCTCCTCATTGACCCTAACCTTAACCATAACCTACCTATCCTAATCTCTCCTTCCTCCCCTCAACTCCACTTTCCTCATTGACACTAACCTTAACCATAACCTACCTATCCTAATCTCTCCTTCCTCCCCTCAACTCCACTTTCCTCATTGACCCTAACCTTAACCATAACCTACCTATCCTAATCTCTCCTTCCTCCCCTCAACTCCACTCTCCTCATTGACCCTAACCTTAACCATAACTTACCTATCCTAATCTCTCCTTCCTCCCCTCAACTCTACTCTCCTCATTGACCCTAACCTTAACCATAACCTACCTATCCTAATCTCTCCTTCCTCCCCTCAACTCCACTTTCCTCATTGACCCTAACCTTAACCATAACCTACCTATCCTAATCTCTCCTTCCTCCCCTCAACTCCACTCTCCTCATTGACCCTAACCTTAACCATAACTTACCTATCCTAATCTCTCCTTCCTCCCCTCAACTCTACTTTCCTCATTGACCCTAACCTTAACCATAACCTACCTATCCTAATCTCTCCTTCCTCCCCTCAACTCCACTTTCCTCATTGACCCTAACCTTAACCATAACCTACCTATCCTAATCTCTCCTTCCTCCCCTCAACTCCACTTTCCTCATTGACCCTAACCTTAACCATAACCTACCTATCCTAATCTCTCCTTCCTCCCCTCAACTCTACTCGCCTTACTCGCCTCACTGACCTCACCTTACTTCACCTCACCTTACTTCACCTCACCACACATTACCTCGTCTCACCACACCTAATATCACCTCCCTCGCCTCACCAAAGCTCACCTTAACTCACCACATCTCACCTTACTCATATCGCCTCACTTTACTTCACAATACCTCACCTCACCTAACATATCCTCATTTCAGCTTACCTCACCTCGTTTCACCTAACCTCTACTTACCTACCCTAATCTCTCCTCCCCTCCTCTCACCTCTACTCGCCTCGCTCACCTCACCACACCTAACCTCGTATCACCACGGTTATCTTCCACCTGACAGACAGGCAGCTGACAGACAGCCCATCTCGCAGACACTCAGTTGAAGATTAATTAGGTAATCCCCTACAGAGGTAATGGGACAGTCCACATACATAGCAGAGGGCGACGTCTCATCAGATTAAGGCAAATTAGAGTAAGCTTCGTTAACGAACAGTGAAAACAACATAGGTTTTTCTTTCTTTTTTATTATTTATTAGTTTTTTGTGGTACATGGACATTACAATTACATATATAAACAATACATCGTAAACAAGAAGAACACTATGCACATTTGGCAGAAATTGATAACATCGTGCAATACAAGATGTATAACATATTTATAATTCATCCAATTAAAGGCATCAATTTTAGTTTGAATTTAAGAATTTTCCAAATACACTTGTACAAAGCTATAGTACTACGAAATTAATCTTGGTTAGTCTTTTAAAAGTAAGTGGCGGGTTGACCAAAAAGTCATTGAATTTGTCAATAATGTATGTTTTCTTCAAGTAGATGATAAAGAAACCATAAGTCATCTTTTCTTTTTTTTATAATATGACAATCGAAGAAGAGGTGACTTATGGTCTCTTTATCTTCCTCGCAAAAGCTGCATTTATTTTCATCTTTAATTTTCATCTAAAGTAAAAGGTCATTTGTTGGGAGAATTCTATGTGGAGTCGAGTATTGAAACCATATTGATTTTGAATTTAGAGTAGAAATTATAAAAGACACTTTATTTATTTGATTATAGGTTTTTCTTGTGATCAGAGGATCAAATAATAATCTGTCGTCTAATCTCACAATTGTTTTCACAGGCTATTTAATTTTCAAATTGAATTTATACTGTGTTTTTATACAATGTTGTTGCTGTTAAATGGCGTCTTCTCACTTTGATTTGAATGTTAACTAGTGATGTATTCATCTTGGTACTATTTAAATATATGTTTTAATAAACTTCTATACAAGGGAACATGGACTGCATCTCACTACCAAAATGGCTGGATTGCGCAAAGTGGGGTATCTGCTGTCGGTGAGAGGGGCACCTCAAATTCTTCCGGATGGAAATATCTACACAAGAAACAAGATTCGACAGAGCTGCACTCACTTGAGGTGATGTTCCACCCTCGGTGATTTTTTTAAGAACAAGGACAGAGCACAACCATGCACCTGATTAAATGTGAGAAGTGCATAAATATTGTGAAATGCACTAAAAGGAACTGAAATGTTAATATATGTACATTAAATAAATATGTATGTGAAATGTGTCAAATGTGCTGCTGCATTGAAAGGTGCTTTATAATGATATTTAAATAAATACTCTTTCTCTTCTTCTTACTCTTTCAAAAACGATGTTTTGTCTTTTATTTGGACTAGTCCATTATTATGAATCGGTAACAAGTAGTAACCAAGCTGTGCACCAAATCGTAAATGTTGTTGTTTTAGTGCGTCTGTCAGCTGCCTGTCTGTCAGGTGGGAGATTACCATCACCACACCTAACCTCACCTCCCCAGCCTCACCTAACCTCATCTCAGCTTACATCACCTCATCCTACCAAACCTATCCTATCCTCATCTCATATCGGCACCCTCATATCACCTCGCTCTACCACACTTACTCTCATTACAACATACATGTACCAGATGGGCAACTGTTAACTTAAACGTGTCCGTAACTTATGACACAATCTTCACAACTTCATAAATAAATACGAAGAAGTGAAAAATGATTGTAAACTTCGAATCGATACCAATTCCAATAAAACCTTAATGAAAGATTTATAAAAGTGATCTATAACATGGTTAATTAACATGGACTGTGCAAAAAACTAACACACATACATTAGCAATAAAAAGTGTCATCTTCCGAATATATTCCCTGCATTTAGTAAATAATAATGATAATAAACAATGAGATTCAATACTGTGTTGAAACATACTTCAGATTTATTAAAACGTTTTAAAAGTGAACTAATACACGGTTAGTGAACACGGACTTATTTCTGAAAGTAACCCAACACTTCGTGAACAGGGGCCCATAAAGATAACGAGAGGACTATATTGTCTGGTGGTTGTGTCGCAATGTTTATCTTCGACATACCTGTGCACACACCTGTTAATCAACTCTCGCATGCCTACCTGAAGCAAACCTACCTGGGCAAACTGCCAAGCAATTGTATGTCAGGCAAAACCATATTAAATTGTTTCAGAAAACTGGTAGACACTGAAAGCTGAAAGCAAATTTTATACGTGGAAACATACCTGTAGTAAACTAATAATAAATGATAGATATGGTTGTTTAATTAAGATATCACCATGTTTAAAATATTGTTGAATTGTGTGCAATTTTTTCAAAAAATTACAATCAAAATGATTTTTCCTAAATGTTTATGTTTCCTACATACACTTGATTTTCTCCATACTTTTCCTATTTAAAACAGTTAACAAAAAACTTCCTCCTAGTTTAATTTCTTTAAACATGAAAATACATTTTTTACTGGTGACCGATGTACCAAAGCTACCCGATATTATATAAATTATCACCAACTTAAAGAGACACAGCTAGAGTATGTTGTGTGAGTCTAAAATGTTAAATTTAATAAATGGTGTTATTTTATCGAGAATAAGTGGCTGTTTCAAACAACCGGAATTCTAATGCTTATCAGTTCAGTATAGTTACAATAAACGGGTTGAGGTCGTGATTTGTGATCGAAAACCGGACTGTGGCAGCAGACACAAAGACAAACATAGGTTTATAGTGTTAAGTGGTTCATTTAACTCACACGTTAATTTAAGACAGAATTTCGACTTTTTATTTTCTTAGAGCTGTTTTCCGAGTATCAGTAAAAACAGGAAAATATAAGTTTGCCATTTTAGAGGTATAGATGCAAGTTTAGGGAGGCAATTTCAACTTAAACTCGGTTCATAATTATAAGATATTTTGGTTCTCACTAAAGCCACATGAAAAATCATGACACATATTCTGTGTCACTTTAAGTGGTGCCAAAATATAGCTTTTCCAATTCTATACTCAGAGAAAACTGATAGCGCTTTTGAACATTGTGTTGGCGTTGTGTTGTTTTCGCGTAATAGCCGCTAAATGCTTTAACATCACGAAGTTCATTAATAATTTACGATCGTTTTAATGACAGGAATTCGTGCAACAGTATCAACAGTTGTTTTCGTTACAGCCTAACGTTCTTAATTCACAAGCCTTATTGGTTCTACACGTTCATCAAGATCATGTACAAAATTCACGTTCCTGAGAAACGTGACGAAACAACCCAGATTTTAAAAATTCAATTCAATTTCCGTTTTATCGCCTTTTGTATAGATTTATCTCAAGACATTAACCTCGTTTGTGACCTCCAGTTGTGACATTGTATCATAAAAAATGCTACATGACAAAAAGTTTATTTTATTGGAATTTTTTTCAGAAAATTCCTTGTGAAACAAAGGATTCTGTAAATAAGGTTTGATCATATCAAACAAACGACACGCTGGAGAAATTCAATCGTTATGTTTCAACTCTTGTACGGATGGAAAATTCTTTCAATACCAAACGATGGTTAAGATGTGATTTAGCATAGATTTGTTTATTATTTGCATATTGATTTCATCGCTTCACATCAATCTCATCGACTCCATAGTTACGACTACCAGATTTTGGAAGTATCTAAAGCTATATGGTTAGCCTACTCAACTCTGAAATACAAACATAGAAATCAGAGGTCTGCCACGCAGTAACCTGGGTACCTGGGTGGATCTGAATAATGAAGATGTAAAGTAAAATAAGCTTTAGTATTGATACCTACTAAACAGGACATTGAAATCATTTGACTATACCCACTCACAAACACACACACGTAACCCCCCCCCCCCCCCCCTCCCCTCTCCACCCAAGCACCCTCCAATCTCCAAACCTTCTATCATGTTCTATTATTATTTAAAGCCTTACACGAATCTGAATCAAAACGCCTTGCTCTAGGAACAAAGAAGTTGTAATCCATTAAATACTTATCCATATTTGACTTCAAATTTCAAAAATGCCACTCAAAGAATATGAAAGTTAAGTTAACGATTTCATTTATTCAATATAATCATTAGAAAATATATGAAAGGAAAATTGTCATGGGCACGGAAACAAAAATGTTACTTGTGTTCGCCTTGTAATAAGCATGAGTGTGTTAGCGGGTCAGGTCTAATCTTTCACGTCATGACAGGGCATTCGTATACATACTTTATATACAAGGGCCCCTTGTCCTCTACACCGCTTCACTGATCAAACCTTATGGGGTAACAATATCGTATTCAACTTTTACGGTAATAGATGTAGTCTTCCATGCTGGTTAAAAAGTGTGTTGATTATTATTTTACATTTTTTACGATTTTATTATTAAAATCTGAATCAAAATACAACTTGCATTAATATCTTTACCATACCTTACCGATTGCAATGATTTTGTTTAGTACGATGCATTTAACATATCAATGAACCCGGACATAATGGAAATGTAACAAAAATATCGAAATAAGACAAAATATAGATCTATGTCTATCAACAAAGTCTATCATAAGAAGGAAAATAATATTTTGTAAACATTTATTTTCGTGGCAGGAAATAAAAAAAATCCAATGATAAATTTAATAAGAAAACTATTATCGCTTAAAATATACCGAATACGTCGTTGCTGAAATAGGAAATATCATCAGGCAAGCTGTATACAGAAAGAACGATAATGTCAGAGAAAGAAATAGGTGAAAGAGTTTATCTATTACGTAACAGAACATTACAGTATGGTAGCTATCGTTTGTTACGTGCAGTAGGTCTCATACAGACTACCTATCTGGGACGTTTCCTCGACCCTTCAGATAGTGGAGCAGGCTTCGTAGAAAAGGCCGATGGAATGAGTGTTTGGGGAATTACAACTCCCATCAAAGAAACTACTCTAGAAAATACTTCCGGTATTAATTTAGTTCTTGACTTGAAAAGTACATTGAAAGTAGAAGATAAGGCTAAAGTGGTTTAATAATATTTGAAAAATATTTTTTTGTTTTAAAGTAGGATCAAGATAACTACTTATAAAACAACATTTGAAAACATTCAGAGAACTGTTGTTCTTGTTGGACATTCTAATCAGGGGGTATCAGAACCACTATCATTTATTGATAATTACCCGTAAATAGTCAGAACCTTCCCCTTTAAAAATTCCGGATTCTATATGTTCTTCATCTTGTTGAGTGTGTGATGGGGTTTAACGTCGCTTTCAAGATTATTTCACTTATATCGCGGCTCTATTATTGGAGGGAGAAAACCCGCAACACCATTGTGGCTATGCATTGCGGTGAAACCTGCGAGCATCGACTGGAAGTAGCGAACCAGGGGTGGTACTGCGCTGAAACTCAGTGTAGCATTGCACCCAAACCTGACTGCGTGTAGAACAGTTCTCTGCTGCAGACAAAGTTGCCTGGCGGGATTCGAACCACAGACCTCTTGATCCGAAGCCGAACGCGCTAACCACTGCGCTATCCCTCCCCCTGTTAAGAATGGAGAGTTTAAAGGTTTTGGTATGCAGACTAGATCGAGAGAAGCAACAAAGGTTGGTTACTGTTTTCGTGGGATGAATTTACAAAACATTTACAAACGTTTCACAAACGTATGTCTTATGTCGACTAAACCCTAAGAACTACTTCTTATTTCATTTATATAGTATATAGCTCAGGTCATAAAATATCTACCACAAGTAACCGACGGTAAATATTTGGATTAGATTGATACGATATTGGTGTTTACAAGGTCTCTCATAATCTGTATGTTAGGAGACCTTGATCTATAAACCCGTTATCTGAGCACCTGTTCTTTACTTAAAGGAACATACAGAATTTTCCATATATTTTTATTTGGCATTGATACCTGACAAAATATTCGACGTGCTTAATTCAGTTCTGATTATAGAAATCAACTTGAGCGTTCATATCGAAAGCTTAATTCTTCACATTTATTTGTTTTCGATGATATTTAAGAAAAGATCTTATACATGTCAAAAGCCGAATTTTTTTGTCGCAGATACATGTATGATCTACAAAACACTGCCAAAAGATAGTTGTCTATTTCAGTCTCAGAAAATTCTCTAAAACAATTATTTTATAAAAATTAAAGAAAAGAGCCTCAGAGAAATTAGTTGTAGTTGACTGCAAATTGACTTGCTTCTTGTTGGTTGTGTCGAGGTCAAAATAGCATCAACTACAGTGTGGGTGTTATGCTGGGAGAGAAATAAAGGATTTTATAAAACGAAACAAGAACCTGCTAAGCGATTTCAAGATTCATTGATTTCTTTTACAATATATGTGCCAAGAACCAAAAATCTCGCATTGATTTTAATTATTTTCATTGATTTCACGACTTCGGTAATAAACAGAATATCATATTCGTGTTCATGACATACTATGTTTACGACACGAGTGCCTAAATATTAGTATTTCCCGAGCGAGAGCAAGGGATATACTGTTATTAGGCACGAGTGTCGTAAACATAGTATGTCATGGACACGAATATGATATTCTGTTTATTACCGAAGTCGTGAAATCAATGAAAATAATTAAAATCAATGCGAGATTTTTGGTTCTTGGCACATATATTGTAAAAGAAATCATTGAATCTTGAAATCGCTTAGCAGGTTCTTGTTTCGTTTTATCCATGACAAATGCGAAATACGAGAAATAAGTATCAACTTGCAGATGGTTTTTAATGGTTCTTGTTTGCCTCCGGAAAAAATATTTCTTATATTATACTTAGTACTTACATTCAATGTTCAATTTTGAAAAAATAATTTTAATTAAATCAATTGTAACAGATGAGGTGAAATCGTGTTTTTAGATATAAATTAGAAATTAGAGTTCTTGTTTATGCTCCAAAGGTTCATCTTCGTAGAATTTAGAGAAACGTGTGATTAAAAAGTTAAATAATTGGGGGCATGGTTTACAATGATTATCTCTATGTTCGATGTGTTGTCATTTCTATAGGGTTAGCTTATAATTACCTACTTTTTCAAACTTGTATGAATGAATCTCTAGTTTCTTTCAAACAATAAGAAGTTTAAACGGATGTTTTGACCAGTAAACAGGTAAACAAGTTTTTAAAACGATCCAGAAATGGATGCGGAGTTGTGAGAGAACAACGCAATTGCGTTCATGTTTACAAAAATAAAAAAGATTCTTTCATTGAAACCATGGTTTATTTACGGACAGCAAACCAGATATGCCAAATGCTGAAATACCTACTCATCTATATAGCAACAACAAAAAGGTTAAAGCGAATCTTTGTGGTTTTTAAAGTTAAAAATGTAACCTTACAAACTGTAAAAAAAAATCCTGATCCTTGACGTTGAAACATAGAACATAATTATTATTCCAATTTCTTAACCGACAGCTCTTTGATCTTATTCATCGGAACATCCATCCAAAACTGACATATTCCAAATATTTACAATAATCAATTTCGCAGCAGTCACCAACCCACGCGCATAGCTGCTACCCTTCAAACCTCCATTCATCCTCGTTCGCTCATCTGTTCTGGTTCTGTCTATTCGCGTAGCATTTACGTCAATGCTGGCCTCGAAACTCGCAGATGAGTGTTACGCACGCGGCATGCTGCAAGGGGGTAATTACATAGCGGAGACCAAGTGCTTCATCAGGGGCAAGATTAGTTTTTAAAAAACCTAGTGAAGGAATGTGCTAGTCAGAGAGAAATAAACGAAGGATGATATAAATGAGTTTTGTACTTAGGAATATATAGACCCATGATTCTCATGATCTAGAGAAAAAAAACTAAAGATGATATAAATGAGTTTTGTACTTATGAATATATAGACTCATGATTCCCATGATCTTGAGAAAAAAGTTAAAGATGATATAAATGAGTTTTGTTCTTAAAGTATTGACTTATGAATCACTCATGCGGTTTTGCTAAAATGATCAAAATAACACCAGGGATTAAGATTGATAAAATTTCAAACAAAACCTTTAATCAGAACTTCACATAAATGGCAAAATACTTCGAGGTACCCCACATGATTTCACTGAGCAACAACTAACAGAGACACTTCACATCCGTAGATGTATCCCCACTTTTAACAGGGAGAAGCCTGGCTTTACTCTTCAGTTGACTTTTCATGCCCACACTTGAGATAACCGTTAAAAAGCCTTTCAGGAGAAGTATCTATTATTGTTAAAAATGTCATTTCGTTGGTTACAACATAAGATACTCGCAACTTATACAAATGTCGGTTACCTATGACAATAACCGTGATCGATTAAGAAGCTTTGTAAATGATGGTTTACTTAAATCTCGGTAACCAATTTCGGAAGCTAGTGATCATATGATTAGTCCACCAATAGCCAAAAATAGACAAAAAGAGTCATGATTATTGAATTTCTTAATTAGTGGTGTTAAAGTATGTCAAAGAATAGATACACCTTAATTTCAGATTTTAAAAACATAAACATAAATTACATATAAGTCCCGTATATATTATGTTACTAATGTTTATCAATATATATGTCATTGCGCTTGTAAGTTCGCTCAAAGAGTAAGCATAGCCCGCATACATGGTAGAATTCTCAGCTCAAAGTAAAAATAATGATTGGAGGTAGTTAAAGGTAAAATTTCATCCTGAATATTCTTAAGTCACAAGTTTTTAAAAATAGTAATTACAATGATCAATTTCAATATGAATGAAATATATAAATCAAGAATATCACAACTCTGCGTGTATACGTACACGTAACATTGTCCTGTAACACTTATATAGCAAACATCTTAATTAATTCGAGGAACTAGTTTATGTATTCTAGTTTTCTATGTTTATGTATGTAGTCTTTTAAAATATTGCTTATTTAATGATATTGTTATTTAAATATATGTACAACATATTTTTAGGCTTTGTACGAAACTAGCCAAAGGTGTGTCTGATTAACAATCAAATCAAGACATTTCGCCCCCTCACGTTCTGTAGAAAACATTGTGGCTGTCGACAGTATATAAGTTCACTGAGAAAAAGCCCATGATGCTATAACGAGGAGAGAACACCGGGAAAGAACTATTAACCGACTGACCCAGAGAACAGTTTGTTTTAGTTAACAGAGGAGTGCGCCATCAGAATTACAGCTCATGAACGTCACCGTTTCCGGTATATTTACATATAGGCTGTGAAGTTAAGTAAAGGTTTATTTCAGGTTTATCTTTGCAGTCGTATGTATGTATCACGTACGGGGTAGCTCAAAATATACATGTACTTTTTTAAGGCATTAAGCATTGAATATCTGCAATATGAAAGGGATATGATAGTATCAAACTATTTTTGGGAAACGTTTCAAAATATTTGCTATCGTTGTGGTTATAGTATAGCTTTATTTAAGGGGCGGTATCAGGCAAGCTTTATTCCTTCAAATTTTCCCAAATAAACATTACTTTATGTCAGATGTGTTATTTTTCAGTTACTTCATTTGTTTGTTTTTAATGATTGAAAAAGTTCTCAAAAGGTTGTAGTTTTGTTTCAGTTTCTTTGATTCCAACCTCAACATCACATCCTAGGTCAATGCTACGAAGATTGAAAGATGTGGCTATAAATATGTTTTACCAATCTTGGAATGGTATATTGCAAAATAGCACAAGATACAGATTATATAAAGAATATAATAGCCTTTTATCACCGGAAAAATACTTAACTGCCATTACTGTAAAAAAAATTCCGCAATTTGTATATAAGATTAAGATCTGGTTTAATACGTTTAAAAGCAAATGAAGGAAGATGGTCTAACATTGATTATTGTTTAAGAATTTGTCCATTATGTAAATATCATGTTGAAAATGAATATCATTTTTTACAGCACATGTATATGGACCAATGGCCTACAAACATGAATAAACACACTTGACTTGACTTGAAAATTTGGCAATCGAAAACATATGATTTCAACCACATTTTTTTTTAAATATCGCCATTCTGATTAAAATCAAATCTGTGATTCGCTCCCTAGTTTTATTTTGGGTTGTCACTCGTCACTCGTCTATGGTCTGACGGAATCCCGTAGAGATCCGTTCCTACAGGAAGTTACGATATTGCCTAAATTCTGAAAGCAACTTGAAAGTTCAAACATCGCTTTTCTAAGTAACGTTGCGAAGAGTAAACAGTCACGGAAATTGCCGAAGTTTTCCTACTTTTTGTAATATTGTGGCGGCCATGCATACCTCGATAGCTTATCTCCATGATGGGAGACAGTGAATTAAAATGGCTACCTGTAACACCAAATGGTACTGTAGCACAAATATATGTATTTTTTTCGGATATCATTTAATACAGAGCCAATTTCGGGTACAGCCGTGTTTATTAAAAGCCGACGTGCCCGAGAAAGCTTGAATGTGATTGGTAGGATATTGTTCGGCACATCGATTTCGGTGTCATTTCCACAAGCACGGGAGACATCGATACCGGTCTACAATATATGACCTGTATCGATGTCTCCCGTGCTTGTCGTCATTTCCTGTTCAAAGTTCATGTGGACACAGATCACTACGAGATACCGTCAGATCATAAAGCTCCATAACGAAAGTGTATTCGCTTACTACTGTATCTAGCAAATATCATGTAATTTTGGTTTGCTGTTGATGTCAATAAAATTCTGCAGAACTATAACAATAGAACACCCATCGTTCATGTGTAAAATAGACATTCTTTAACTTACCTAGGGGTCGTCTGGTCTCTTATTCAAAAATTTTAATTTTGGCATGATGAAAAGGACAAAAGAGTCATATGTACGAAATTCCCATTTCCTTAATTTTGTATTAGATATCGTAACTCGACTCTCTGAGAAGAATAGTATCAAACATCAATTCAATCAATCACATTGACTTAATGCAAAGGAACAAACATGACTTGTGTTTAAAGATGTTGATAACTTAAATAGGATATTGTAGAGAAAAATAAAAATTAGTGTTTTCGAAATTAGTCCTCTGGTCACTTCAATAATCTTATGGATGGATTTAGACTTCTGTATCGAAACTTTCAACTTCTAACATGACTCAAAGACATTGCAAATTACATGATATTTACACTGGGTTACGCCGGTATTTGAACACACTTTGGCATGGAGCTGTAGATGAGTGACAATTAACAATCCAATATTGGACTAGGGAACAAATCAGTGATTTGATTTCAATGAGATTGGAATATCGGAATATGATAAGAAAATGTACAGTACGAATTAAATCAGTACATGTACAACGAGTATGTCATTTTCCAGAACGCGTAGGTAGGTATATGTAGATAGTGCCTAAAGTGACACGTTTTGGAGGTTCGGAATGTTGACATAAGGAGAAGCCCTTTCAGCGGAGATAAAATTTAGTTTGCTTTCCTACTCATTCATTACAACATCGCGTTTGATACCTCTGGCTAACACTGACCTGCCACGTGTTCAAAGGTCAAGGTCGTGTTGTGTTTGCTGTTTCCGGTCCTCTGCCTTTGACCCTGACCTTTGGATGGCAAAAATGTACTGTAAAGATCTGCTATACCAGAATGATTATATTCGAGCGATATAAGATTTGAGAAAAGTTGTATTCAGACTTGGTTTCATTCTTCAGGCAACACGCAGGTTATAATTATGCAACAATGAAAATTAATTTCATTGTAGTGTTTTAAGAATATACACTAGAAAAACAGCATGTCATGTATACATACGTGAGATTTAACTGTCATGTTACCCATTTCAAACCTGAGCTTGCCCGTTTCGAAAACTAGAACAATACTTCGGTCACTCCGGGATTTCATTTGGTTTCCATACTTGTAAAACACCAATATCATGATATTCATACAAATCATCTGGCATATTCCTTACAACGACATATGCTTGACAATCAGTAATTATAAATGAAAATGGACCAACACCCTCATGTGTCTGCAGACTCCGAAATAATAGTACCACATGATTATATAAATAGTAATAGAATAACCTTTCGAACGCAAACAGCTTAAATTCTATCTTCTACCTGATAAGTATCACAAATCCAAATGATCGACCAATTGACTCGTGTAGGCTTTTTTCAGAATCATGACTCTATACACAAAAACAACATTTACATACATACATACACAAAAAGACTCCACCCATGTGTCCAACTTGAATTTTTTCATTTTAAACTACCATAATTCACAAAGATTTGATATAACCAGATAGCGGCCTAGAAGACCGAGATAAGTTTAACTTGAACTAACAATCCAACCTTTGAAAACCTTGATTTAAATTTATTAATCCCGAAATTACAATAAATGACCCTGTATTGTATGGCTTTCCAATTGCGTGAAATATATCTATATGACTATACGTCTACGAAGGTTCAGAATCTGAGTTTCTTGAGCATTCACAAAATGTAACATCCGATATACAAAACAATGTTTAACATAAAGACACATTAATATTTGAAAAAACAGCTTTGATTTATAATTTGTTATTTAACACAATTGGATTCTTAAAAACATTTAGAGTGATTAAAATCAACTATCGGGGCTGTAGTCAGACCGTTGTGACGTCGACAGAACGACTTCGTATCCCAATACACTCTACATTTTTAAAAACTTTTCCTCGGAACTTTAAATCAGACTGCAAATCCAACAGACATTTTCAAATGTGTAATTGAAAAAATGAGGGTATCTTAAAGTATGTGAAATAGTTTTTAACCTCAATGAACATAGATCTAATATAATTATCATTTTGATATCTTTGCCGTGAGAGTCAATTATCGGAACAAGAACAATGTATTTTCAGAAAAAAAAGTTTGTACATTGGATGATTTGCCCAACCCAGTGTAATTCATTTGAAAAAGGTACACGTGTATTATAAGAAAGCATAGGCAATATAACTGGCCAAGAATTTAACGCCTTAATGGGTTGGATAATGTATTGTTGATTCTGTGAATCAAAACACTAGTAATGTCAACTACAAACCCTACTGTTTAAAGATCAGCCCATTCTCGATGAGCCACCCACTCACTCAACCTGTACCTCAAAAAGATCCGATATGCTGTGTAATGTAGGTCCCATTTCTAGGCCAGTGTTACGAGATGTCACGTGACAATGTGGACCAATCGATCACGTTGTTTACAGGTGGGTGAGTCATCTCGCCCACCTTGATTTACCTGAAGTTCCCCGTCTTATCCGAACGTATTGACAGGGCAACGCCACCTGACACCTTCCGCAATTGATGATACAGTGCCTTCCAGAAGTTTGTACACTGAGAACGCGTGTCTTATTCAAAAGAAGATATTTTTAACCATTAAACGAATAATGTCTTTACGCCAACGTATCAAACGACCTTAACAAAACGTTGTTCCTCTAAGAATTTTTAAACCCGAATCAAATATTCTGCTGGTCATAGTGTTTTGAATACGTCTGAAATACCACATCATGTTTTTAGGAAACATCTCATTCTTTGATTTTTAAACCTTTTTCGGGAGTTGTAAAACATCCACGTTAATCGGATCGGAATCCCTACCGTAAGGCTTGACAGGAAGAGAAAAGGCTTGTTGGCTTCTGTATGACGTCCCACACCAATCAGGAGTTCATTTCCAAGAAGGTACTTCTTCATCAACTAGATTTCCTATTAAAAGGATTAAATTTATGAACATAAATGTCAAAATATAACAAATTGAGTAACTCATGTGAAGAAGATACATATGAACTATTAATGGTACTAAGGATATTCCATGCATTTCTTTCACAAAACTAACTCAAATGTTTATTGAAGATATTCAAAATCTACTTTGAACGGCAGCAATATTTTGTTTTTGACTATAGAAAAGTGCATAGAACTTTCAGTGTATTTTGACATAACATCATGTACGTTTTAGTGTAATATCTTTACATGTGTTTTCGTATGACCAGATGAGTGAACATGCATGTACCCTATATAGACATGGTCACTAAGGTTCGAATCCCTGGTTTGTCCTAATTTTAGAAAATAATATTATGGACTTGTGCACTCTATTTTTATAGATGTCGAAATAAACATATAGCTAAAATTCAAACGAAATCGGTTAAGAAGTAAAAAATTCAAGAGGAATTCTCGAGCTTTATAGAAAACACTAAATCTATATAACACAGTAGCGTTTTGAATGTTTGTTAAGAACACTTCCTATGAAAACAAAACGTGACGATTCAAAGGAATAGACGTTATGTGGAAGTCTTTTGCTTTAATTGGGGTTACAACAAATACAAACTTCCTTTCTTGATTTTTATGTCTTCAGGAATTAGAATAGTCAGTTGCTGTCGACATTCATTTCCAGTAGCAGATTATTACTGGTAAACCAATATATTGAGTTACCAAATGTGCCTATTTAGAAAAAATACTCAGACGACTTTTTTCATGAGATGTTTGTCAGCGTAACTATTTTTGGACTTGGATTAACCCTTTACAAACAACAAATTGACTGCATCCTTATCAATTGGGTATAATGAATTTATTTCATGACGGTCTTGGAATGAATAGAGGTTGCATCACTTTCATTCCAGATCATGTTTTCATGAGATTTACAAATACTGAAATCGTCAGATTTATAAAGTAGTAGTAGTAGTAGTTGTTGTAGTAGTAGTAGTACATGTTGTTGTTGTAGTTTAATTAGTTGGAGAAGTAGTAGTAGCAGAAGTTGAAGAAGTAGAAGTAATAGTCGAAGTAGTAGTAGTAGTAGTAGTAGTAGTAGCAGCAGCAACAGTAGTTGCAGTAAGGGGGAGTAGAATTCGGATGGGTAGTAGTAGTAGTAGTAGTAGTAGAGGCAGTTGCAGCTGTAGTAATAGTTGAAGTAGTTGTAGGAGCAGAAGTAATAGCAGTAGTAGTATAAACGGTAGAAGTAGTTGAAGTAATTAGTTGTCGTTGAATGTATATATATTTGTATATGTATATATATATGTATGGGTTACGAAGGGTGAAATTTACTCCCTTTACTTTCCACCCTTTAGTCCTATAGTATTGCCGCCGTCTAATAGCGACGTCTGGGTGTTACCTAAACCGCAGATATGAAATGAATTGTGAGAAGGCTAAGGACAGTGTTAATACTTGGATTTAGAAACAGAAGCCAAATGATTAAACACAAGTTATCAGAAGTATATGGCGACTGCTTTAATAGTTCCACTTAATCCTACTGTATATTTGAAAGCGAATTCGTCTTCGTCAAATAACCGTTTTTCATGTTGAGATTACGTGTTTGTTCTAAACAATATGTGGACATATATATAAGATATATACAAGATCACGAGAAACCCCACAATAAAATATATACATAAAGAGTTTCAAATGTCTATAACAATTGAGGCTGATATTTCGTGCTTTCTTTGTCCCTTCTGGATGTTTTTTTTCGAAGTGATGTAAGTATTTGGACAGTCGTAAACTAATGTAATTAAATGGAACCAACGCCTGTCTTAGTTCTGAGAGAGTTTCCAAATTCTAGGCCCTGGTAGTAAATCGATTCGTATGTAACCTTAAAAAAAACTTTAAGCACAAGGTCACTGGGAACCTAGAATATTTGAGACCCAAAGTTTTAGGTTAAAGAACAGAGGTAGTTAGATATAATACTAGCCATGTAAGTCTCCAAACGGTATAGTTAAAACTAATGATCCACGTCCGAATTGACAGATGATTATTGATACAGCTTGTTGTCTCCATACAGTATCATCTACGATCAGAGTTGTGTCATGATGTATAGCGAGTTCTCTACAGATATGTACATGTACATTGGCAGTTTTGGTGTGAGAAGGAGGAGGGAGAGCCAACAGCCCCTCCCTCTACCGATCCTGTTGAGACCATGGTACATTTGAGGGACGGTAACGGTATAACTGAGTCTTGAAAAAAACGTATTTGGAATACTTGATCAAGTGGTCTTCTGCCAACCCTGCACAAAAATCAATCTGGTAACTTTCGCAATCTCATTGAGCTACGTCAAAGAGTAGGACTTAGACAACAGTTCTGCACAAGAATCGTTGCTTTGGGCAAATGTCTCGATTAATCTCTGTTCAAATTAGTTCAGGAAGATAGAATCTACTGAAAACCAGACTGGCATAATTGACCGATATTCCGAATGGCGGCCCAAGATGAGGCCAAGAAGTCTCGGTTCCAATCAATAGTATCTCTTCCCTAGTGCCATGAGCTCAAAACACTGTGTCTGCATCTCTGTTTAATATGCTTACTCGGAACCCCAAAAGCTCTGAAATTGATTACGCCAGCCATTTTTAAAGCATGGCTGTGGCAACACGAGGAAGTGTACGAGGTGGCTAAAGATATCTGGCATAATGCCAGTTTCATTTACTCCAAAATTGTGTCACTGTTGCAACGCCAACTGCAAAGGATAGCAGTAAAACATTGCATTATGCAGTAACCCCTTTACTTTCGTAGAACCAATTTGGTATTTCTTGAAGGAACGTATGGCACCAAAGGCGTTAATATGACCGATAACCGCATGAAGTCTGGAAAGCGAAAAATAGAAGTGTCTGGAAAGTTTTCATCTTGTTTGTATTTGTATGATATAGTTTGTAGTTGTAGACATTGGTGTTAATGAGGTTTGATTCACGTGTTGTAAACACAGGATGAATCTTGTTGACAGATACAAAACATACCCATCAATCGATATATCATGTTATCATGTGCTAGGGAAATATATACATCAGACTTATTACTTCGATCCGGCGTGGACCCCGTGCGGTAATTCTTTGTAAAAACGAGATTAGTTTAATCTGACTGTTTGCGGGTTGCTTCTAGTTTTCAGACATGATTAACGATGTTGTTGCTGAAAACCTTTGTTAAAGGTCGACATAAGTAGTTTTAGATCTAGTGGTCTGTCTCAATCTGTTTATTTGTTAGATTAAGTGTCATTTTATGAATAAAACGTATAAACACATGCATTATACTACCGGTATTTAAATGACATTTATTGATAAAGATGTAATATTTTATGTACTCATTACAATGTAAATTCGGAAATTGTCTTGGCACGCGTTAAGACATGATGCAGTGTTTGTTGATATATTGTTCTATCCCTTTTGTCCATTTCTTACCTGCATTGTATACAAGGAAAATCAGTGAAAGGTTGAGAGCGGTTTGGAAGTTGGTTAAAGAATCAGCAACAAATCTGAGCCTCCTTTCACAAAGGTGATCTTAAGTCTCTAAGGTAACCTTAGCACAATATTAAAGAAGTTAAAGTAAACCTTAGTAAAGGTTGCTTTGGGAAGGAGGCCTAGAAATCAAGTCAGAAAGCACTGACCGGTAGTCTGATCGGAGTTCTTCTCCAAGGACTGTCATCCACGTTCGTTGATTGTTTGGGTTCACGTCTTGATGTAATCTTTTGAATAATTTAAATATTTTGATACCTCTAATGCGGCTTTCAACATAGGTTAACGTGTATAACACGGGTTACAACATAATCTTTCAATGTATAATATGATTTCAATCTTTGGTTTGCATATCTAATACGGCTAACAAAAATATAAAGCGACTTACAATATGTTGTTTACTTGTCTAATACGGATTTCAACATAGGTTTACGTGTATTGTACGTTTTAAATATATGGTTTACATTTATAATAAGGTTTCAATCTTTTGGTTTACAAATCTTATACGGCTAACAAAATATGTCAAATACGACTTACAACATGAGGTTTACATGTCTCATACGGTTTCATTGTTTGGTTTACATATTTGATTCAGTTGACAGCGTGTGGTTTACATTCGGATACGGTTTTCAACAAGAGGTTAACTACTGTCATCCTGCATCTTCTCTATAGTGCAATGACACATTCTTCCGAAGCTTCCTCACCTTTAATTAGAAAACTTACATCTTGACCATCACTTATAATGTGCTCACTATTTTGTGATGTCAATTCAAGTTACGTATTTCAGGGAGTCATTTACACTTTTAGTCATAAACTATTGAATATATTATCAAAACAGCTCGACTTGCCTTTGTTACGTTAACTTATATTTGTGTAAAAATGTCAATGGTTTGATGAAAATTATCCTTGGAAACCCTCTGTCCCAAATTTATGAAGCTACTCATAGTACCATTTCAATGGCGACACGTTGTCAGATTACTAATTACGTTTGGCTATATGAATATGTACACCCTATTGGCATTTCCAAAGTTTTAAGATGAAATCTTCGACTCTTATTCATTAATTTATAATCATCAACAATAACAAAATTCATTTTTACCGAATATGGTTGTCTTTAAATGTCTATACTTCCTTCTGTTATAAATTCACGAATCAGAAAACTTTACTAAATTAACACAATTTGTACGTAATCGCACAATTCCGTGTCACACCAAATATTGCAATGAAAGTAGAGCAGTTACCATACGCGACATAACGGCCTTGGAATTGTTATGGCTGTGTGCTGTTTCCAGATAAAATCAATAACTTCCTTATAAGGATGACTTGAGACCGAATCCCCATATAGGAAGAAGTACTTTCTGTAGAGTTACAGAATAAGCGCAACGTAGCGACTGGTAGAAACCATTTCCAAGTCTGCAAAAGGAAACGTAAACATTGAGTCATAACTTTGTTTTCGATCATCGTTTACCTTGAAACCCGGTTTTGAATATCCACTGAAAAATAAACTGTTTACGTCTATTATAATAGTAGAAAACCGTTGGACTGGGTAAATTGTTGTTGGTCATTCTTATAGTTCTAACACAAAAATCCATTTGACGCAAAAATTTAAGGGATTGGGTGAGGGAGATGAGTGAATGGACACATATCATAAATATGACACCAACATTCATAACTTATTCAGTGGTTACATGCATGTCTCTGAAACATTAAATTTATTAGATAGCGGAAGCAGTATCAGTCGAAATGGAACTTTAGTCCAGACCTCAACCGCAGCCTCATTTTTTGGGAGTGGTAGCAATTTGTCGGCTAAAATGGTGTAAATGTGAAAATAATTGACGTTGGGTTAAAGTCAGACAAGTTGGTTCAATCTTCAAAACGATTACGAAGCTCTTAATTACTATGTTTGTTTATATTACCTCTGCAAACGATACTGTTTTAAATTCATAATCAGCTAGTATCTTATCAGTTTAAGTTGTATATTGTGAAATGAAATGTTCTCAAATGCATTGAGTGTGTATTCAATGTTGAGGTATATCGGAGTGTACGTGTGTCTATGCAATGTTGATCTTGTGAACATTCCTCCAAAATAAATGCTTCTGTCTGTAAGTTTACCTTTTTTATATCTGAAGCGGTTATGAATTATTTTTCATCAAATGTGGAATAGTTGGAAAAATACCAACAATCCATTATACGCTGCAAACATAAGACGGTTATAGGGGGAAAAGTCCTTGGAAAAAGGTTCTCGGAAAAAGGTTCTCGGAAAAAGGTCCTTGGAAAAAGGTCCTCGGAAAAAGGAAATTTTAAAACATACCATGAATGAATCATCCAAAAAGCTCATTCAAATTATTGGTACTTTTCCCCAGAGGGCCTTTATTCCTAAGCACTAAGGACTTTTTTCATTAAACTAAGATATGGTCGGCGGGGGGAAATGAATTTATGCTTTACATTCATGTACACTTTGAAACACTTATCTTCCTAGAATGTTATCTATGAAATATATTACAATCATATACAAAAATTAGTCTCTGAAAAGGATTCTCAACAACATTTGTTTCATTAAAGATAAAAGAGGAGCCACAGAGATAGGCTGTTTCAGACTTCAGCTCTAGATTCCCATTTCAAGAGGTTGTGTTGAGGTCAAAATAGTATGAACTACATTCTAGGTGTTACCGTCATCCATGTGTTTTTCTTTCTGGAGGCTTAAAGACACAGTTAATTCCTTACTTGCCTAATGATAATCTAAAAATTATCAAAGGTTCGTATAGCATACACAGTAATGGAACAGGGTTTTGAGTTATAAATCGTCGAAAAAAATGCAAAAAAATTAAATATTTGCCTTGAATGAACTCACACAAGTTCTCTTGTTATACAATTTAATGCAATGTTAAGGGTCGTCCACATCAACTGCCCATGACCTTCCCGAATATCACGGCCTCACAGTGCATATGTGTATAAAGGTGACACGTGTCGGCTCTTTTGAATCACATCTCCGCAAAATGTCAAAGTTTACATCAAGCCCTAGCAGGACAAATACCAGATGCAGCGGATATGAATCACCCGGTGGACAGGTTATTGTTTCAATGCTCTATGTATCATCTAATATAGCCTTCGCTTTTTGCACTTCCTTCTCACGGTGACAGATATACGATATCGTAACCTACAGTGCATTTTTAATATACCTCTTTGCAATGGAAATAAGGTTATATTGGAGACAGGAAATGCCTTCATCTTGGATAGCACATGTCAGATATTTCAAATATTTTTTCAGAATGTCAAGTAGTTTAAGTTTAGCGATGTTTAGCAATGTTTAACCGATTTCAAGCTACCCCGGGACAGTCAGAAAGGAACACTGCCAAGATATATACAATTTCGTGAAAGTATTGTGTCCTGTGAATCCCATATAACTTCTTCCTCTGGTCTCTCCCCATCTCTAGTTGCACTCACTGTTATTAGAATATTAAATTTTTTTAAAATATGATTTAAAAACAAACAAATATGCGAAGTACATAATTATGATTTAATACATGAAGTGCTATTTTATTATTTACACAGCACGGATTAAGATTAGTATCTCCTTCATCGTTCAGCAATGTATACTGATATTAGAACCACAGATGATCTATATAAGGAAAGCTTTTTGAGTTGGATATATGTCTCTAACACGTTTGATCATATACTCAAACATTAGTATATAAAACGACCCATACTAGAGCTTTATTTTAAAAGTAGCTACAATTAGTCAAGGGTAATAACGAACATACTCTGGGAAAATGACAGTTACATTAGTATGGCCAAGTGACGGTCCTCGCAAGGTCTTTACACCGCTCCTCATCTTTGAAGAATCTATCTTCAAAGGGAGTTTTCATACATGCATTGTGGAAATGGCTTTAACTCTCTTGAGGTGGGTGTGTGATTCTTGAGGGTGAAACAGATGTTTGGTGGAGGGTGGGGTTTCAACCAGGGATATCACTCTGTTCCGTGAGAAAATGGAAGTTGATGTGAAGGGTTAATAATTAAGAGAAAATGACAACTCTGTATTGCCCGCAATACAGATACATTGGACGTTTGGTTTGTACATTTAGCATCCTGCAGCCTCGGTGGAGCGTCAGTTTATGTCTAAATATGACAACATGCAGCCATCTTTTGATGCCTTCTTGCATGGCAGTACAACTTTGGTTTCCCTGGGTGATGTTCTTCGCTCTACCAACTGACCTACATCCCCGGTCAGTTCAATATATATTTAGCAAAGTTATATTCTCTGAGTAGTTAATGAGTTGAAAAAACATCTTTTTAAAATCACCTGGAATGTGAAATTCCTTTCTTGCTGCATTTATGATCTGAGTTCTTCTCCGTCGGGGTCACGTCATTTGACCTGACACTACAACCAATCAGCGACTAGACAGGAAACAAGGTCACTTTACAAGAACACTATGAAGCAATACGCAGGTCTGGGTAATGAAAATGACTGCGGACTACATATCTAAATAAAGGTTTGTGTATACTTTAAACAAATAAAGGTATTATTTCAAATAAACGATTTCATTTTAAACAACATTAAAGGACATGTGTTATTCAATCCCAGACGTTATTACTTGGACTTTGCTCTTCAAAAACCAAATGTAAATGTTTTTTTATCAAGTTAATGGTGGTCATGCAAGCAATTAGAATTTTGAACTGATATCAGATTTACTCGATTGTGTGGAAACCCATCAATCATGATAACGATAATAGCACAAGTACTTTTTTGTTTATATTGATCTATTGCGCACAAAACATCCGCAGTAAGAAAGTTATTTCATGACCTTATAAAATTGAAATGACTCTAATCCTACTTTGGTCTACATTGGTCAAAGGGTTTCCACGTACTACCATGCATGAGTATACGTGATAATTCACAAAACATTTGAAATGTCTGACATCAATACTTGATATCAATAACAATTTACAGTTAATGAATTTGAAGTTTTAGGAATTAAATTTACCCCCCATTTGAATGACCTGTGGGTCATCAACACAAGAAAAAGACTTGAAGAAATAAAAAGACTATTGGGATCATGGAGAAAAAGACATTTGACACTGATAGGCAAAATTACGGTTATAAAAACTTTGGCTCTTTCAAAACTGGTGCACATTTTCAATAGTTTACCTAACCCACCTGATGAATTTATTACCTCCCTTGAACGATTATTTTTCAACTTTATTTGGAATGGCAAGATGGACAAAATTAAACGTAGCATTTTGAAAAAAGATTATAAAGAAGGTGGGCTGCGTATGATTGACATCAAAACTTTTATCAATGCCATGAAATTATCTACTCTCAAACGTTATATAGGAAAACCTAATGTAAATAATCCATGTAATTTTCCACTAAAAGATATATTGAAATTTGGGGCAAATATTCAGGAGATTGTTGAAACTGAGAATCCTTTTTGGAGGGATGTTACTAGAGCTTGGAAAATCTACTGTCGAAAATCCATGATTGATGATGACATAAATGAAATCCTATCCCAACCAATATGGCTTAATCACAACTTTAAAAATCCAAATCACATTATCAGACACTGGGCAAATAAAGGAATTTGGACTATTAAGGACTTATATGATAAACATGGTTTGGTTAGTTTTGAAAATTTGAAAATTAGATATGGGATTAGGGGAACATATATGGATCTTGACTATATTTTATATATCATACCAAATTCATGGAAAAAAACTTTAGAAGATTACAGGCATACAAATGTTAATCATTTCCATGTTAACTCCCTATATAGGGACTTCATGACTCCAAACAAGGGCTCTAGAAAATATTATGACAAACTGCTCTCTGATAGTATTATGCCTCCTATTTGCCTTAAATGGGAAACTTTGTTTCAAGATAGTGATTTTAACTGGAGCAGGATTTTTAGTGCCCATAGAAAAAACATAAAGGATATCAAACTGCTTGATTTTCAATTTAAGTTTCTGCATGGAATTATTTATACTAAAAAAGAACTCATGAAAATGAAACTTGTTGACAATATCAGATGTACATTTTGTCATGCTGCTGATGAAAATTTATGTCATGTATATTGGGAGTGCGAGGAAACAAAACAATTTTGGAATGATCTTCAAAATTGGATTAATCAAAACACTTTAGATTTGCAATTGACAAAATTTCTTGTTTGGTTCGGAACTTTAAATACTGACCCTTTATTAAATCACTTAATATTTGCGGCTAAAAGACACATTTATATTTGCAACCTTAAAAAAAACATCCCTAACTTAAAACTTTTTGAAAAGTTTTTTAAAGACATATTCACAGTTGAGAAATTCATATCCATTAGAAATCATAAATTGGATATTTTTACAAAGAAATGGTCTCCTCTACTCCCAATCTTTGATCCAGGGGGATGAACCTGTAATCAACTTATTCTGTACATGTTTATGGGATCAATAAAAAACAAAAAAACAAAAAACAAAACAAAAAAAAACAATTTACAGTTCTCACAAATCTACATTTTAAAGAATATTGTTGAAATGACTCCCCCAACACACACACATATAAAAAAAGAATATATTTAAAGCGCACCGGGAATCCTTTGAAAAGGACAATCTACGGCTTGACGTATTTACACATTTTACTAAAAAAATTATTGTGTATAATACAAAAAGATTATATTGATCATTGACGATTCCATTTGTTATATGCAAGTCAGTTCACTAATATACATGTTACAAGTTGATTTGAAAGAGTTATCCTCATTGGTCAAAGGGAAGTAACTTTTAGTCGAGTATATATTATAAAACTTTTACTGCCGCTTCAATATTCAAAATTCAAGAATAGATATCATTTATTGAAAAAACGTCTCAGTAAGTTAAATAAGTACAATAAACAAAGATTTCTTCCAAAACAAAACATTATATATATCAAAACAATAATATCCAGAGAGAGGTAGAAAAATAACAGACAAATATAATCATTAAAAAATAATTATTAAGAAGGACTTAGGGCTTAGGGCCTATTGTCATGGTTCTTTCAAAGGTTGATAATCCTTTTAAAAGAATTCAATTACTGCTTCATAGATTCATTCTTGGAATGATCTCCTGTGAGGTATTCTTTCATTCAAAGATCATCCCTAATGAGTTAAGAACTGGAAGACATTTTCATCTTAAACTGACAATTGCAAGTAGATCGTAAAAATCATTATTCGTACCTATATGATATTCATTCTTGCAACACGACTCGAAATTATCCTAAGGGGCGATTTTAAATAAGAAATGGTAGGATTCAATCTTGCATTTTTACGTATTTTAAAAACGGATACACGGTCAGAGATTACAAAGGCTGCTGACAATTAATTCTCCGTCTAAATATAAGGTAGACATCTTCACAGTCTGAGTAAAACTGACCAAGTTCCGAGGAATAAAAGTTTCAAAATAAGCTATGCTCTACGAACTCGTTCATTTTGGGGTTCCTCTTCACAACGGTCTGATAGCAGCCCTGTCCGTCACATGTATGTTTTCAATTTTCTTTCTGGCTTTTTTCGATATCACTTCAAGCCAGACAATATCGACAGAATGTTAATTGATTTCAAACTCGTTGGAAAACCGATAGAAGTGTAGGAGTTGCTTCCCCTTTCTTACACAGATTTTATTCCCGCCTCTTAAAACGACCACCATTACTTACCGGAATATAAACAAGTTTTCTTGCAATTTCAGGTCTTTCAGAACATAATTGATCAATTTTATAAAGGAGACTAGTCTTTCATAGTCCCTTATTTGGAAATCCTATTTAAAGTTAAGAAAAGATGTAATATATTCTACAACAAACGTCTACCGAACCCTAGATAAAAAAATGCTCGATGAAAGTGTGAAAATGAGTTGAGTAAAGACATCAGTTTGAATCTATGGAAAACATACAATTCTTTTCCTTTTCGAACATGCTATAGTGCAAAATACGATGGTTCCAATATAAAGTTCTACATAGAATCCTTACAACAAATAAAGATTTATATAGATATGAAGTTATCGAATCCCTATGATACTCAATAACGTTGAAATAGAATCAATTATTCATCTTTTATATGAAAGCAAGTTTGTCAAAAAGGTGTGGCGTGATTAACTAGTTGAAAAGAAATTGAATCTAAATGCAGAAATATTTGTTAATGTTTCAAGGAAAGAAGAAACGATGTTCTTAATTTCCTTTTTCTGTTAACGAAAGAATACATAGAGATTCTCACCCAAGTGCCTTCTGATATCAAAAGTACCAAGACAAATTACAAATATTTACAAGTCTGACTTGATATCAGGAGAAACGAGGTTGAGATTTATCATCCATATATCTTTTAGTGAAGTTTGCACTAGCATATATTTTTCTAAAGTTGGAAACACATCGTTCTATTTAATAGAAAGTGTATTTATATTTTTTTACTAGGAAATCAACCTAAATATAAATTATTTTATGATAGATCATCTATCAAAAATTCATGTAAACACACCTCTAATTAAAGATTTAAAGTGAAAACATGAAATATTACAAAAGTCAATATTTAAATAAATATAAAATCCTCAGACAAACGATGATTGGACCCAAGTGGCGTGACGTAAGCCGAGGGGTGTCGCTGCAAGCAGGAAGTAATCAAGGTAGGTTCAGGTGTTACACTCAGAGTCAGTATTAGACTTAAAGAAATATATAGGATTTTATTGATAATTTAAACATACACAAACGATCAGCAGAGAGTTAGGACAGTGTTGTCTCAGTATATTTCAGTTTAATTGCTAGTGGTGTGTTTTATCGATACTGACAATGGATAATTCCTACTTTTTCTGTAGATACGATATAATCAAACACGCAGTATGAACGGTGTTTTATAACTTGGTTTAAAGGAGATATTTTACCATGCCGGATGGTGAAATAGCAAAATGTAATCGGTAGATGATCTCAAATCGGTAATGTGTAGAAAACTGTATTTTCAAAGTAAATATTGCTTCTTTTTTACTGGACGGAACACGTACGTGTTTAAACCTGAAATTAAGGTCAATACTTGATTCGATTAAGAGTTGTATAACCGATCACGTGACCGACGTACACCGGGTAAGCATTTCTAAGGGGAAATTTGGTCAAGTTTATTACGTTTATCATTGTCAGCATCCCTCAAAAAGATACGTTATTTCTATGATTCAAGATTGTTAAACATTATTTGAGAACGTATATAAAAAAATAATCTCAGTGGACATCATACGCATTTTTTATGTAAATCAGTTCGATATGTCGACTCATTTTCAAGTAGAAGTAGAAGTAGAAATGAAACTTTGCAAGTTGTAAAATGCTGGAAGGTAAAAGATATTTATGCCATTGTGCGCCCCTTTGTTGGTCATTTCAACTAGGCGTGTATATGGGCCTTAGGCGTACGCCGGGTTTCAGTAGAGTACTTTGCGTGCGCTGGATTATGCGCCAGGTTACAAATCATGCAAGTACATGTGGAAAATGATTAAAGTTTCAAACCGAACGCCTGATAAGAGGCGATATATTATTTCTTGTCCCTTATCAGGAGTTCGTTTGTAATTTTTTCTCATTTTGAACTTCACCCTAAAGAGCTACTGACACTATGAGCTGAAATATTGCCTTAGCCAATTCCGATTATCATTTTTAGAGTCAATTCCTCTTAACAGGACACTTAACCCTACATTCTACTTCTTCTCAAGAACCATTGGTGTAGAAACCTATTTTCTCATTCAAATACACTTGTCAATGCAAAATATCAACTTTGATTCATTGAACCTTTAAGGCCACAGATCACTGTATTTAACTTATTTTATTTCTAAACCATACGAAGCGCTAGAGTGACAACGGGTTACTAAGTTGTAGATTTTGTGGCAATTTCATCGCGTTTTCTAAGAAACGAACAAATCATATTCTTGGTTTTCTCAGAAATAAAGCGAAATCTTGTTTATAAACCCTTAGACCATTGGATATGATTTTACCCAAACTAAAATGTATGTTTGTCTTCTTTTACATCGGCTTATTAAGCTTGTATTTTTGTAGAGATGTCTTGGCCTATGTGGATTCTAAAATTTAGATTTGAAATAAGCGGGGACTGACGTCCTTCAAAGCTAAATCTTTTGAATAGAAGACTTGATTGGAATCAGTCTCGAGTATGCCTTGTGGGTTTGATAATTCTCTGACAACAAATCATTATAAGCTGTTGAGCCAATGATCTATTTTCTGTATCTGATTTCAGATGGACGCTCTTACCAAACTGAACGAACATTTTCTGTCCTGTAACATCTGCACAGAGACCTTCAAAGACCCTTGTACACTTGGCTGTTACCTTACCTTCTGTAGGGAATGTCTGACTAAATATACAAAAACTCTAAGAGACGCCATCAGTGCCAAATCCATCCTGTGTCCAAACTGCTGTCAGATGACGAAAGTTCCTCGACCTCAAGAACCAGTGGATCAGTGGTGTGATCAGTTTAAGCCGAGTTTCCTCATACAAGGACTTCTTGATTCATTCGTGTCTCAGGAGAGTTCAGGTTGTTATTAGTCTTTGTCAATTTGGAACTCATCAGCTATCGTGTTTTCCTTTCAAATGATATATCTCTTAATTGTGATTAAAGACACTCTTGCTCGCCTTCCCCAACCCCTACATATAAAAATGGCCTTATTGCTATTATCTGTACATGTTTTTATTGCCAAAATCATTGGAGCCATCTTGGTCTCACATAAACTGTCCACCACTGAGTTGCTGCCAGACGATTTTGTTTAGGTGTCACCAGTTTCCTGCACACCTTTCATAACTTTCATACTTTTCAAATCCAATATATATCCCGACCAAATAGGGTATCTATTATGTAATGTTTTTAGTCATTGAAAGTGGAAAGATACTAAACGTCAAACAAAAGTAGCTTTAGTTAATCGCGGTTTTCAATATCAGATGCATTAAAAATGATATTTTATTACCTAATATAACATACATTTTCGGATTAAAAATATTATATAATGTTATTACTTGCTATAAATCATTTAAGGAAGATAAGCTTTTGATAACTACAAAATATTAGCATGGGAACCTTTTTATTTTGTAAAAGACAATCCCTGGGCGAAGAAATGTGGAAAATCAAAATATATTTCCACATTTTGTAATTCAAAAGGAATAGATTTACCTCAGTACATTGTAACGTTAGGTATAATTGTTGAAATGATAAAGTCCTATGTACTCCTGATATCTTTAACATTGTGATTGGTAAATAATCTTCTAACCTTTTTAATCTTATATTGAATTTTTTAAGCTTTTATAATGTTTGTCAATGTTTAATATTTGTCTTAAATCCAACGTTTGTAAATGTTTATTATCACTCCCTGAAATAATTATTGTTAGTTTTGGTGTTTGTTTCTAGTTGATATGTGTAGGAGAATGTCCTCAAACTGGCCAATAGTTTTGCACGTGGAGTATGTTTGAGGCCGTTAGGCCGAAAACATGCTCCACGTGCAAAACTATTGGCCAGTTTGAGGACATTCTCCTACTTAAAACAAAGTTTAAGGAAACATGTTCTTGCGGCTCGAATGATCGCCACAACACATCTTATTGTGTGCAAAAATATTGGCGACTTTTGCTCTATATGTATTTCATGATTGTTTTCGATTGTTAGTTTTATCCAACCCTTCCCAAGTAAACGACATATCAGATTCATAAGTATTCTAGTCAAGGTGAGTAACATTTATATTTTGTAAAACGGAGAAAAACATTTCGAAATGTTTTGCTAATACACATATTTATGAATGAACATATGTCAAAATTGCCATGCACACCTATTCATATTTAACTGATAAATGAGTAAATCATGTTAAGCGAGTACCTTTTAAAAAACATTTATTGAATAATAATTTGATTATCGAACTTTGTCGAAAGTATGTTGTTATCTTATCAAAATATATGATATTCAAAATTAATGGTCATTGATTTTAAAAAAATAATTTCATCTTAAATTCGTTGCTGTTATTCAGATGAATTGAAACCTTAGTTCAACAATAAATCTAAACAGTAATCTAACTAGGATCTCGTAATTCATATGAAGATTATTTGAAATTCGGAGATCAATATTCCTCTAGCATTCCGTTATTGTGATTTAAAAAGATCCTCAAGGGCAAAACCTCTATCTAAATGGGACATCCAACTATGAGAAAGTATCCCATATCAAGGTTTTCATATACAGTAGAACTCGGATATAACGAACTCCAAGGGACCAGCGAATCTAGTTCGCTATATCCGGTGTTCGCTACTCACGTTTGGCAGCCATCTTGGATTATCAAAATGAAAACGTACATGTCTAAACACAAAAATAACAAAGATAAATTATACTGCACTTCATATCTTTATTCTGGAGGATCAAGGAGCACGATAAAGTTTTTACAATTACATATCCATAGCACTAGTACGTTTGACAAAGTCTGCAATCTTCGTTTGCATACCTCGTTTGGCCTTCTTCATTTTGTCGACAGCTTGACATACATCTGCGAGGGAATCAAACACAGCAGTGTCCGACCCCATCGTCTCGCACACGAGCAGATCACGAAGTGTTTGTATTGCCGCATTGGCTTCAGCAAACGTTGGTTTCGGTCTTGGTTCGTCTTCGTCACTGTCCGAGTCGGGAGTTGATGAGACAGTGGGCGTGGCATGCTTCTTGGTAACTGACTCCAAGATTTCATCTTCAGTCGGGCGTTCCGCTACCAGGACATCATTGTCGGCATTGATGAAATCTTCCATTGTTACTCCATCTGGCTTATCTGTGATTTCCTTCCACATCACTCGTAGGTCAGAGAGCTGCATTGAATATGTTCTCCGGTTTATAATCTTCAAGATAGCCAGACAAACGATTATTGAGCCAATCATCAACAAGGTCAGTGTCAACAGAAGCGCTTTCACCATGAGCTGATTTGCATACAATGCCACGCCTCTGCTTGAATCTGTCAATCCATGCACTCTGTACAATTCGTGCTATAAAGCTGATTAAGACACGAGATACATACATGTAGGACACTTTATAATGAGGACCACAGACGTATATTTAGGAAACACGTCTCTATCTGAGCACGTATTATCTTCAAAGTATATATACCCTTGATTAGGACATGAGAATGCGGATTGAGGATTGTCAAACGCAATATCTACATTAATTAATAAGCATTTCCTTATTAGAGAAAGTCTTGAAAATTACGGATTAAGATAAAATGTCCCACCTTTAAAGTGACGGTTCCAAGTTTGGGTATTATAAACTCATTTACGAGTGTTCATTGTATCAGTTAAAGTGACACAGAGTACATGTATGTTTCAAAATTGTGTATATGTAGTTTAATTTGTAACCACTATACCATGTGTCCTGCGTAAAGTTCAAGTCAATGCCAAAAATGTTCTATTAACTGTAGATAAGTTTCCGAAATTACGTTTGAGTCATTGACGCGCATCACTGTCTAGTTTTCGATCACAAATCACAACTTTCAGCTTTTTTATCACTACATTGAACTGATAAGCATTAAAATGTTAATTTTCAGATACAACCAGAAGTTCTTAACATAATTTTTAAAGTTTGACATATTTGACCCCAGCAACATACTCTGTGCCCCTTTAACCAAGGCAACATTATCATATATTGAAGCGCCCATCGGATTTGTACATTGCAACCGTAACTATGAAATATTCTTCTATAATCAATAGAAATGAATGTCCATTTTGTCAAACTTGTCATAATGAAGATAATAATATGAGATTTTTATTTAAAACAATCGCATGTTGATCTGCTAATAATTTTCATCTTCCTAACATGGGGACGTTTTCATATATCGTATAGAAATGTTTAATTACATGTTCTATAAAATATTACACAAATGAATGAATGAATGAATTAAGAATGAATAAAAAAGTTGATTGGATTTTTGTATGCATATCCGTGTAAGTTCCAAGCGATGATATCATTTACCAAACAAGGTTAGTAAAATGATTTTTTTCGCTTACATTCCAAAGTTTTTGTTTTTAGGGTTATATTCTCTAACGTAACGTTCCCCTTTTTGCAGAGGTGTATGCACTTAAAGAGCCACAAAGTATGTTGATACAAATTAGAAAATAGTGCAAAAAATCCATCTCGTTGAAGGATCTTTACATTATTTTTCGTCAATTGTTTCGACCCCAAAGAAGCCGAGAAATCTAATTAATCAGTAATGGTGTTTCCCGTGTCTATAAATAGATCGACTTTATTATTTTATTGCGCAAAGCATTGTGGTCGTAGTTGGCTCCCATCCTTTAAACAAAGATAACCACGTGGGGACGGAAAAGAGAAGCAGGATACAGTTAAAACGACTAAAGACCAGAAGGGAGACAAGTTGGTCGACAAAAGGAAAGTCAAAACGGCGAAACAAATATTTGATTTATTTTAAAGTCAAACTCGCTTTACTTTGAGTTTGGTTCGTTTTAATATGGGCAGGTTACTTGACTATTCATATTGAGCGCGCCCATTGTACGTTGTTTTCATTTAAATGCATCTTCATCAAGATGATGGCGAAGTAACTCTTATAAACTTTTTGATTTCCATAGAGAAAGGCGAGGTAACTAGCATATACCCAACATAAGACAACTGAATGTGTTATAATTTCTCAGCCTTCGACAGAACAAGGGTATTTTTAATTTGCATATGTACTGTGAATATGTTTAATATTAGATTAACAACAATAACATCCTTTTTTGTTTTGCAAGTTTTTGTCACCTTTTTGTGTAAAAAAAATTATGGTTATTTCTTTTCACGAATTTCAAGTGTTAATAATATATTAAGAAAAGAAATTGTATTTGTTTATTTGTTATCACTAAAACCCGAGCTACGTAGTACACAGGAAAGGAAAATCCGCGTAATGACATCATAATTCAGTAGCGCGCTCCTCGTACGGGTGAAATATAATTACACCGACTTGTCTTGGTATATATACTATTTGTCACTTATCATGTTGTAGCTGAAACAATTATCTACCAATTGATATACTTTTTAGGCGTTTTTGAAAAACATTTGTATTAGTAACACTAACATACTCAATGGCTCTTTAATGGGTCGATCGGCCAACGATCGCTGTTCAGATACGCCATTAGTTTTGCACGAGATTCTGTTGGATACCACTTTTCTCGTGATTCAAGCGGCTGCGTTCGAGCGCATTCAATCTAACGGGAACATTTTCTGATTGTGTTTCCTAAACTATTGGAGACTTTCTGTAAATTATTCAACTATTGGAGACATGCATCACCAAAATACGAAAACAAAACTATCCTAATGTTTACGTAACTTTGTTTTAAATATTGGTATAGGTTCCAATGGCGTTTTTTCCTAGATGCATATCATTATAATGTGGAGTGTTCTATCATTTCTTCCAGAAAAATTCAAAACCCCAAAGACGAGTACGAATTACAATTCGAGGACCGAATCGTCGGGGTCAAAACGCCCTTGTTACTCAACCCTATCATCCGTAGTCGTAAAGGGGGAAAAGGTATGAAGACGCTGCGATTGGCGGCCATTTTTGTGTGAATACTTTTAAACCATTTGAGTTTCATTGGCTTTTTATGATGATTGAAAACCATTGTTTTGCAAATGGAAAATTTATCACATAACTTATCTATTAAACAAAGGGGAAATAAGGCTTATGCCACATACATTTAGCTTCTTCCTTTGTAGCTCTCTGTTTACAGACATTATACTTAATTCTTAACAATAGAAATCCTTAAGTAAAGATAATGCGAAGACGGCAATTTATATTCGATCTTATCCCTCTGCTTTTCAAAAAGAGTAGATGTTTTCCTCTTGTTGTGTGGTTGTCGATCACAGTACAATGTATTATCAAAACGAAAATCTGCACCACAAAACGCCGGCGCCCCGTGCAAGGAAGATAATATTTCTAGATTGACACAGAAATGTGCATATGAAAGTTGTTTTGAAAATTATTACAAGTCCTTCCTTTTTGTTTTAAGTTACGGGTAAACTCCTACAATTTTCGATCTCCGATATTAACTTCGGTATTATCAACATTTCAAACATTCATTGAGTCGACTTATCAAATATTTAATTCATTATCGCATCCTCAATCATTTAAAGTAGGTTACTACACCGCAGTGTATGATGATATGTGTCCTTAAAATACTATTTTTAGAATCGTGTATATCATCGACTTAAATTTCCAATTTTACTTCAGATCCAGTTGAACACTGTTGTTTCATATGTAAACATAACAGTAAAAGAACACAGGCCAACTCAATGTGTGAAGATTGCGACATCATGTTATGTGAAGCCTGTGCTAAAACACATGTGGTAGCTCCAAACGGAAGAGATCACGTGATTACCCCTCTGGGCGCTGGATCAACTCCAAAGATCAAGAAACGCAAAGTCATGTGCCAAGAGCACAACTGTTTGGTTGAGTTTTGTTGCAGAGATTGTCGGAAAGCTGTTTGCCACAAATGTTGTATCGTCTTCCATAGGAAATGTCACTCTGTTGTCACCCTCGACTCAATGATTCCCGAAATGAAACAAGTACTGCAGCAGAACTATGATGATATAGAGTTGCATCGACAACAAACAGGAAACACTTTGAAGAGTATGAGATCAGAAGTGGAGGAAATCAAACAGCACAAATCTTCTCTGCAGTCAGAGATCAGAAGAGTCAGTCAGCAGGCCGTGGATTTGATCAGAAGAAAGGAGAAGAAACTCCTGGATGAACTGGATGAAACTTAATCAACAGCCTTTTTCTTTAACAAAGATTAGCCAGGACAGAGTAGCTGTATCATACTACTCGCACAACAGTATAGAACTAATCAAGTTGACTCCTGACCCAATCCGTATCACCACAATCAAAACAAAAAAGATGTACAGATGTCTGACCGCTCTCAGTGACACGACTCTGGCTGCAGGTTGTAGAGATCCTCCCAGTATTGATGTCCGGGATCTGTCAGGGAGAGTCCTGAGATCTGTGATCACACCAAGCACTGATCAGCAGCTGATACAGAGTCCATGGTACATGTGTACAACACGTCAGGGTCATATTGTTGTAACAGATGCAGGGTCATGCCCTATGTACTGTGTAACACAGCAGGGGGAGGTTCTCTACAAGCTGACAAAAGAGTATTTGACAGCTGGTGGTGTAACAACTACAGACACTGGTTCTCTTATTGTGGCTAATAACTATGGCAGCCAGATCGTCCAGCTGACTGAGAGAGGAGAGTATATGAGAGATCTGCTGACTGGACGAGAAGGGATTGTTCGACCACAGGGAATACGTGTACACGGGAACAAACTGTATGTTACAGAATACATCAATGATCATATAAAACTATTTCAATTGTGAAGTGTTAAACATCGGTTGATTGAGTTGAATTTAAGGGTTTCATGCTGATTACCAGCTAAAAAAGAAAATAGTGAAAAGATCAACTTTTTAAATGTTTAATCTTTCATAACATTGTACCGTGAAAAGAGTCCGCAAGTGTGTACATATGTCAATATTTTGCGTTTTGTCTACTATACCATCCAAATCTGTTACATATCAGGTATAGTTTAACAGCTATCCCATTATAGAAGAATCCTTCGTTGAATATGTACATAACTTTGAAGAAACCAGAAAATATTCGTGAACTGAGATGCAACAGTGAAAAGTTTACTTGTTTTTAATATGATATTGAGATTAAAACATCTAGTTGTTTTTAACTGCAGAAAATGATTGTTTAATGAAAATCCTCAAGTTCTCGCAGTCAGATGTAATGCTTTGGCTATCAAATATTATTTTGACATTCTGAATGAAGAGTATTTGAATCCTCAAAAAGTAGATCATAATATTTGATGTAGGTGTATTCATCATTGTTCATCTAAGCATATAGTTTAAAGTATTACAAAGTATTATAATGTGTAACATGTATTAAAAAGTATTTGAAAAAAAACTCTTGCAAAAAGAAGTCGTTGCTGATTATCAAAAAAGATATCTGAATGAAATGAAGGGGGGGGGGGGGGGGGGGGTAGAGGGGGGGGCGGTATTTTCGATTTTTTTTATCAAAATCATCTAGTGGGCATTGTAAATCTTCTTTTATTCGAAAGGACATTGAATATCTTGGAAACTATAAAATTTCATAGTGCATAGGCCAAGCAGAATTAAACAATAACTCACTTACTCACTCGTTATAGTGCGTAGGTTAAAGAACGCTCATTTGCTAGATATGTAGCACGCTGGTTCGAGTCTTGGTGATCATGCTTTTAATCTAATCTCATTAAAATAAGATTATGGTTGTCATCTCTTAAAGTCATTGTCTCATTTTTGTAAGGCAACTAAACTGAACTAATTATTCTTCCCGAACAAAATCTGATCACTAACACAACTATTTCCTGTCGCGTTTGCAAAGATTTTCATTTCTATGCCCGTTTTACAATTTTGGATGAAGTAGCTTATTGGCGTAAGCCGTTTCAGACTGATGAGGTACCGAATCAAGTGCAATACTATCGCGAGTGCGAAACACCGGAAATCTAGTAATTGTAGCGCCGATACTTATGACAGACGCATTCTTCATTGAGTTTACCACCTTTTTGATATTTCAGTATTTGAAAAACGGTAAGCTATTAGCTATTTAAATTGGATATTCAGCTGGGAAATTTTATGTGTTCTTCGTCACGGCCTTAGCAAAATGACGTGGTAAGGACTAACGCTCGCAAAACACGTAATATAAGGGTAGGGTAGGGTAGTTTGAACTTAATTATTGAGGGCTAGGATGCCTGCAGAGTTCTGAAAATTGTTGCAAACGACAGGGGAAAGATTTCTGTGAGTGGTGAACTATTTGTCCGGCATGCATTACAATTTACCTTGCAAAAATGACAATGACTTTAAGAGATTTAATTTCTTTCCTGCTAGCGCTCATCTCAGTAGCCATTTGAAGCATGTACTGGAGGTAACGTTTTGGTTTTGGTGCGCATTCGTTGTAAAAGAGATCTTTAAATGGGGCATTTGTCGCTTCGAATGCAGATAGCCAAGCGTCGGCACCATACATTGATTACTGGTCTTATTTTAAGTTTAATTTGTGTACATTCTTTCATTATATTTCAATATTAATAGATTGAAAAAGATCAGCGAGATCTTTAAATGCAAAATAAAACGTGATGAGGGACTGTAAGCCATAGAACCTTCTCTTTAAATTCTAATTTAGAACAGGAACGACAAATGCAACGTGTGGTATTGTCAATTCTTAACGATAACTTTTATAAAATGCAAGGAACTCAATTAATTATTTTTTCTTAAACGTAGGTACATTCGTCTTCTAAAGTAAATATAACAGCTAGTCAAATAAAAATTGATCTGTCTCAGTAGTTTCACAGAAATAATTCAATTGGATTGTTATGCGAATTTTGTTAGACTGCCATGAGACAATGATGCGACTTATGTGACTGTTGTACGATTGATCTCATATGAACCCATTAAACTAGATCTGAATAAATGAAAGTAAATTATATGATAACATAATGAAATATTTACTTATGAAAATAAGATAAATCATATGTAATTTTTGCCATTGATTTACCCTCTTTTGAGATTGTAAATGTCATTTCCATTGTGATTGCCATCTGAACCATTCAGGAAATAGAACCATTCGGGAAACTGGTGATATTTTTACCAAATATAGATGATTTGATATCGAACTCCCATTTGAGTAAATGATTTGGTATTGATGGAGCAAGTTTAATAAATTTGTATCAGTTGTAAAGTTTACATATTGCTAAAGACTTAGTGGCATTGTCACGGCAGTGCTAATATTGATAAGAGAAGATAGAATTATCTATTTACACAGGAATAATAGGGATATATACAATAACAATAATATATGTCACGGATGCCTGAATGAACGCCAATCAAATTGGACAAATCAAACGGAGACCGCATGAATGTAACACTGCAGTATAATGCACGGGCGGGAAAGACCTGTTAATATTCCCTTTGATAGAATGACACTTCATGAATTGCAAAGGGAAACCTGACAGAATGTTTATATGCAACGTTCCTCTCTTCTCAAACTGGGGTTTCTTCTTGACAGCAGCCCTCTGAGTTGCATATATACAATATTCCTCTCTACGAACTCGCTCATTTAGGGTTCGTGGTAAAACAGGTCTGACAGCGGCCCCGTTAGTTGCATGTTTGTATACAATATTCTTTTCATATTCTTTAGTATCATTTTAAGTCTGACAGTATTGACAGGATGTTTGCCAGAGACTTTAACTCTGAACAAATTTTATTTTGACTGTATTCAGTGTCATTTTAAAGTGACACAGAGTACGTTATATGACCTTGCTTGTGACCCAATTAGGAGCAAAATTACTATATGGCCTGAATCAAATTCAAATCGCTTCTTTTAATTTTCATCTTTATCTGGATTATTATATTTACTTGTTTTTAATGATAATCAGAAAACGACTATATAGAAATCAATGTACGGTTTATTTACATGATTTATCAGACCATGTTTGTCGTTGTGCTTGCTGTGAATATGTATAAAAAATTACGCTTAAGTAATTAGCGAGCTGTTTTCGATAACAAAACACGACCTTGTTATTGTCACTATACTGAACTGATAAGCATTTTCAGAAACAAACAATGCTCCTCGGTAAAAAAAGGTTTTACATATTTGACTCCTACAACATACTCTATGCTCCTTTAAACATTATAAAGTGAAAGTTTTATGACCACAATAATCTGTTTCAAGAAAACTATAACTAACCATCTGAAATCGTTTTCCACAAGGACGTCTCTTTAGTATTTTAAGTAGTCTGTAGGCCAGACCCTGAAATAGGTAAGAAGCCTAAGCAAGTCTATAACAAGACTTGAGAGCTTAATTTCAGTCCCCTTTTCATTTCATTTAATTTTTTTTTAAATTTTCATTAACTGATACATTTTCATTTCATAGTCTAATTGTAAGACTACATTTTAAGCAGTAACATATGTATCAACAATACAGTTTTCAATAAAGTTAAAAATTGTGAGATGCGCACGTAAAATTATTATCAGTCAACTTCAAATCTGACATCGAAATTCTTATGATAAAATAGATTTTCGTGTCTGTATAAAGTTGAATTTCAAATTAAGAAATAATTTTAGAATAATTTCATTTATAACTAATGAAACGTTAACTCAAATAAAGTCCAGTGTAAAATTTGATATCTCTACTATGATACATTTTTTTTCGGCTTAGAAAGTTTAGATCCTTGTAGAGATGTCTCGGCCTTTGTCGATTCTAAAATTCAGATTTGAAATAAGCGGGAAATGAAGCTAAATCTTTTAAACAGAATCCCTGGCCAGCGTTTAGAATACCTTGTAGGTTTAGTAATTCTTTGACAAAAATTCATTATAAGCTTTTGAGTCGAACTTTTTTTCTATGTCTGATTTCAGATGGACGCTCTTTCCAAACTTAACGAACATTTCCTGTCTTGCAATATCTGCACAGAGACCTTCAAAGACCCATGTACAATTGGTTGCCAGCATACCTTCTGTAGGGCTTGTCTGACCAAGTACACCAAAAGTCGAAGAGATGCCATCACTGCCAAATCCATCCTGTGTCCTAACTGCTGTCAGATGACGAAAGTTCCTCAACCCCAAGAGCCAGTGGATCAGTGGTGTGATCAGTTCAAGCCGAGTTTCATCATACAAGGACTTCTGGATTCATTCGTGTCTCAGGAGAGTTCATTTTGTTATTAGTCTTTGCTAATTTGGTACTCCCCCCACCCCCTCTTCAGTTCCCCCATAACATATTAAAAATGGCCTTGTTCACTTTTAACCAAAGTCACGGGCGCTATCTTGGTTTCACACAAACTGTAAGCCATAAAGGTTCTGCCAGACGATGGTGTGACCTGGTACCTGCACACCTTTCAACTCTCAACGACTTTTCAAATCCCGTTTACATCCTGACTAAATATGGTAACTTTTATGTAATGTTTTAGTCAAAGATACTAAACTTCAAGCAAAACATACGTTCGTTAATGAAGCTTAGTTAATCAGTGTTTTCAAAAATCAAGATTACTAAAACTGATAATCCAATACCTTACATGATTACTATTGTCGGATTTTATTACTTAGTATAAATCATTTAAATAAGAATTATACATAAAGTACCTTTTACATCTAACCTTGGCTAGAAATTACGTTGTTTCAATATCAAATTCTACTCAGAATTTTACCTACAAATGATCTCTTACATAAGATGAACATCAAAGATACAAATACATGCAATTTCTATTTTTAAAAATGAAAGCCAAACTATAACCCATCTGTTTTACGATTGTCAATATATAATTGATATGTGGAATAAACTCAAAGAATGGTTAGAAGATGTTACAAGTGTTAAGATAGAACTATCAAAAAAAGTAATATGTCTCGGATATCCGGAAAACAGAAATAAAATACTGAATATGATTATAAACATAGTGAAATATAACGTATCTAAATCAAAGAATACGAGATGAAACCAACTTTTGGTACCAATAAATAAGACATCAAAAACGCTTACAACATCGATAAATACATCACATACTCAACTTGTACTTATTGAAATATTTATTAAATTCTGGTCGACTTGTTATCTACTTTTCCAAAATGATTAAATATTTGTTTGTTATATTTTGTAATGACATCCTTATTCCACTGTAACTGAAGACTCGGCAGTGCTGATATCTACTTTATATTGAGACGTGTCGACATAACTGTCCTTCTTCAACATCAATGTACCTTACTGTCAAATGTACAATCCAGAACCATGTATTTCTTTTCCAAGACTGTGTTAATATGTACCATCAAAAAAAATAATTTAAAAAATTTTTGATAACGCCCAAATATCAATTTGGTCAATTCTGATTTTGTAAAGGCATTTCGTATGCGAATAAATGCAGGAAATCTAAATATAGTTCCACATTTTGTGAATTTAAAAGGAACAAATTAACCTATATTGTAACGTAAGGCATAACTGATAGATTTAACTTTCTAATTGAGAAAGTCATACTTAATCCTGATATCTTTAACATTTTGAATAAGAAAATTGGTATTGGTAAATAATCTTCAAACCTTATATTCATTTGACAATGTTAAATACTAGTATTTGTCTTAAATTAAACAATTTTAAAAATTTCTTTATGATTCCTTGAAATAATTATTGTTAGTCTTATTTTTGGATTCTAGTTAATAACATATAGGTTCAAAGGCCGATTTTATTTAGACAAGCCTACTTTTCTGTCCTTATTTGAAACTCGTCGCCTTCTGATTCTCATGAAAGTTTTTCTAATTATCCCAGAGGAAATCGAAACCCTAAAGACATGAAAAAATAAATTCAGGAACCGAAATAAATTTGGTGGTTTAAGGGGCAGTAAAATATTTTTTAATGATAATTTGTATAATAAACTTCCACGAAGTTTGTTTCCCTTATTAACCTTGGCATTATAAACATTCAAAGATCTATAAAAGTCTTATCGATCATGTAACTCATTATTGTATCCTCGCTCATTTAAAGTAGGTTACTAAACCGCAGTGTATTATGATATCTTTAAAAAAGTACTTTTCTAATCATGTAAATAATCAAATGATATTTCCATTTAAACATTATTTCAGATTCAGTTGAACACCGTTGTTTCATATGTCAACATAACAGTAAAAGAACACAGGCACACTCAATGTGTGAAGATTGTGACATTCTATTATGTGAAGCCTGTGCTAAAACCCACGTGGTAGCTCCAAACGGAAGAGATCATGTGATTACCTCTCTGGGCGCTGGATCAACTACAAAGATCAAGGAACGCAAAGTCATGTGCCAAGAGCACAACTGTTTGGTTGAGTTTTGTTGCAGTGATTGTCGGAAAGCTGTTTGCCAAAAATGTTGTATAGTCTACCACAGAAAATGCAACTCTGTTGTCACCCTCGACTCAATGATTCCTGAAATGAAACAAGTACTTCAGCAGAACTATGATGATATAGAGTTGAATCTACAACAGACAGGAAACACTTTGAAGAGTATGAGATCAGAAGTGGAGGAAATCACACAACACAAAACTTCTCTGCAGTCAGAGATCAGAAGAGTCAGTCAGCAGGCCGTGGATCTGATCAGAAGAAAGGAGAAGAAACTCCTGGATGAACTGGATACGCTCACTGAAAAGCAGACTGGAGAATTGAGAGGCCGGATACAATCTGGAGAAATTGAGCTGCAAACATATAAACAGTACACAGAGTTCATCAAACAAGTCTTGCAATCAAACAGTCCCATGGATCTGTATGATATGTACACGCTGTGTCAGTCAGGGGCGATAACTGCTGATATACAGAAAACAGACAAACAAGAAGAGAGAACGAAGAAAGTTGAGTTCGAGAAACAGATGGATATGGATTATGTTAAAAGTACTTTGCAACTTGGTCGTTTGAAATTTACAGAAAACGAGTCAAATCTCCAGGATACACCTAAACTTCTGTCAAGGGTCAGTGCTAAATCAATGGATGATGTCAGGATACAAAATCTCCATGACATTGAAGTCTTGAATATTGATGGTACAGATACACTGGTTGTAACTGACTCATACAACAAAAGCATAGAGTCATGTTACAGAAAAGTTAACAAATCCCATTGTACTTCACTCAAACTCAATGAAGGTCCCTTTTCATTAACTAAGATTGGCAAGGACAGAGTAGTTGTATCACATTTCTCACACAACAGTATTGAACTAATCAAGCTGACTCCTGATCCAGTCCGTATCACCACAATCAAAACAAAGAAGAGGTACAGATGTCTGACCGCTCTCGGTGACACGACTCTGGCTGCAGGATGTTATCCATCAACTGTTGACGTCCTGGATCTGTCAGGGAGAGTCTTGAGATCTGTGATCGCACCAAGCACTGGTCAGCAGCTGATAAAGGGCCCATTGTACATGTGTACAACATCTCAGGGTCACATTGTAGTGGTAGATGGAATGTCAGATTCTGTCTACTGTGTAACACAACAGGGGGAGGTTCTCTTCACATACAAGCTGACAGGAGGGTGTTATACAGCTGGTGGTGTAACAACTACAGACACTTGTTCTGTTATCGTGGTTGATTACCATGGCAACGAGATCGTCCAGCTGACTGAGAGAGGGGATTATATGAGAGATCTGCTGACTGGACGAGATGGGATTGTTCGACCACAGGGAATACGTGTACACGGGAACACACTGTATGTTACAGAATACAACAGTGAACATGTTAAGATATATCAATTGTGAACTGTTAGAACTTCTGTTGATTTAGATGAATGTAAAGAGGGGATGGAAATTACTAGCTGTCTAAAAAAATACTGAAAAGGTCATGCAACCTTTTAGATAATTGATATTTCATTACATTGAAAAGACTCCACAAGTTTTTTCACATATGTCAATATTTTGTATTTTGTGTACTCTATCATCCAAAATCTGTAACATATCCAGCATACATGTGTGAACCGCTACCACATTACAGAGAATTCCTTCCTTGATTATGTACGTAATTACTTTGAATTTTATTAGAAAAATTCGTGAATTGAAAATGTAACTTGAAAAGTTTACTTGTTTTAGATATGAAATTGGGATTGTAACTTCCAGTTGTTTTTACTGCGCAGTGATTGTTTAATGTTGATTCCTCAAGTTCTCACACCCAGATGAAATGACTGAGCTATTGAACATCATTCTTGACATTCTGGATGACACGAAAACTAGAATGAAAATACTGCTTTCTGATTGGTTACCAATATCAATTTTGGAGTAATTGTTGCGCTTAAAATCACCTCCAAATATTTACGACCGATTCACATTCATCCGCGCACGTTTACATTTGCTGAAGTTCCTGTTTACACCGACTAACAGACAACATACAAAAAACTTTTGTTATCAAATTTAGGAGATTAATCAATTCTGTTGGTTATTTTTGGTCGACGTAGTTCATTTTCTCATCACTAAATTTAATTTCAACCCAAGCTCGCTTCGTGCCGTAACGCGTCTTAGCGTTCCTCGAATGAACAAAAGCGACATTCGTTATTCGTCAATTGTACAAAATGCTTCCCTTTACCCCGCGTCTCGTCAACAAGTGACCACATTTCTAGACACACTTTATTCAACTATGCCAAACTATAACGCTCTCTTGATCGTTCTTTCCTACATTTCACTTGTCTAGCGTGTGGAGTTTGCAGTGAACACTATTACTAGAGTAACGTCCCTTGATTGGGCCACTCCTTGTCGGTATAATACGGGTGATAGGTCGACCTACGTATTTACGTGAAAAACTCTGACGGTATACAATATCTTTATTGCTATTATCCTCAATGAAAAAAGAAGAGTTGTATTTAGAAATCTGTTTGTTTATGTTTAGATGTATTGTTTTTATTGAAATGCGTCTTGGAAATTGAACTGGACCGTAGTTTCACAAGCAAGTAGAAACGGTCCGTACTGGTTGGACCAAATCACAATGCTGTTGCGCAAGGCAAATTAGCTCTTCATCTTTTTTTAATTAGTCATGTTAGAATGGAGATAAATCCACTTTTGTTTTTTATTTGGGGTTGTATGTAATCCATTCTTTACCCCTAAATTAACATTTCAAACCAAACTTGCGAGGTTTAAAATTGATTTGTTTACCTAATTCTTGACATTCTGAATGAATAGAATTTAATCCTTAAAAAGGAGATCATAACATTTGTTGTACCATTGTACATCTACATGTAAGCATTTAGTTTAAAGTATTACAAAGTATTATAAAGTGTAACGCGTATTAAAAGTATTTGAAAAAAAAATTCTTGTAAAAAGGAAGTGATTGATATTTGAATGTTAGGGGGGAGAGTGAGACAGAGAGAGTGAGGCGGTATTTTCGATTTCATTTTATTAACATCATGTAGTGGGCATTGTAAATCTTCTTTTTTCTAAATGACATTGAATATCTTGGAAACTTTATAAGATTTATAGTGCATAGGCTAAGCGGAATGAAACAATAATTAACGCACTCACTCGCTATAGTGCGTAGGTTTAAGAACACTTATTTGTGAAACATGTTACGCGCTGGTTGGAGTCTTGGTGGTCATGCTTTCAATCTAAACTCATTAAATTAAATTCATAATTGTCTTCCTTTCAAGAGATTTAATTCAATTCCTGCTACCCCCACCCAGGACGCATCTCAATAGCCATTTGAAGAATGTAACTGGAGGTAAGGTCTTGGATGATAATGATTTTTACATTTCATAAAGAACATTGCGCATTCGTTCTAAAAGAAATCATTAAATGTGGAGCATTTGTCGCTACGAATGCAGACTGCTACGCGTCAGCACGATGCCTTGATTACTTGACTTATTTTAAGTTTAATTTGTGGATATTCTTTCATTATATTTCAATATCAATAGATTGTAAAACATCAGCAAAATCTTTAAATGTAAAATAAAACGTGACAAGGGACTGTAAGCCATAGAACCTTCTCTTTAAATTCTAATTTAGAACAGGAACGACAAATGCAACGTGTGGAATTGTCAATAGTTAACGAAAACGTTCATAAAATGAACTCAATTAATTATTTTCTTTAACGTAGGCACATTCGTCTTGTTAAATATATATAACAGCTATAGTCAAATAAAAATAGATCTGTCTCAGTAGTTTCACAGAAATAATTCAATTGGATTGTTATGGGAATTTTGTTATACTGCCATGAGACAAGGATGCGACTTATGTTACTGTTGTACGATTGATCTCATATGAACCCATTAAACTAGATCTGAATAAATGAAAGTAAATTATATGATAACATAATGAAATATTTACTTATGAAAATAAGATAAATCATATGTATTTTTTGCCATTGATTTACCCTCTTTTGAGATTGTAAATGTCATTTCCATTGTGATTGCCATCTGAACCATTCAGGAAATAGAACCATTCGGGAAACTGGTGATATTTTTACCACATATAGAGGATTTGATATCGAACTCCTATTTGAGTAAATGATTTGGTATTGATTAAGCAAGTTTGATAAATTTGTATAAAGTTTACATATTGCTAAAGACTTAGTGGCATTGTCACGGCAGTGCTAATATTGATAAGAGAAGATAGAATTATCTATTTACACAGGAATAATAGGGATATATACAATAGCAATAATTACTAATTAGCGAGCTGTTTTCGATAACAAAACACGACCTTGTTATTGTCACTATCCTGAACTGATAAGCATTTTCAGAAACAAACAATGCTCCTCGGTAAAAAAAGGTTTTACATATTTGTCTCCTACAACATACCCTGTGCTCCTTTAAACATTATAAAGTGAAAGTTTTATGACCACAATAATCTGTTTCAAGAAAACTATAACTAACCATCTGAAATCGTTTTCCACAAGGACGTCTCTTTAGTATTTTAAGTAGGCCAGACCCTGAATTAAGTAACAAACCTAAGCAAGTCTATAACACGACTTGAGAGTTTAATTTAAGTCCCCTTTTCATTTCATTTAATTTTTTTTTAAATTTTCATTAACTGGTACATTTTCATTTCATAGTCTAATTGTTAGACTACCTTTTAAGCAGTATGTTGTATGTATCAACAATACAGTTTTCAATAAAGTTGAAAATTGTGAGATGCGCACGTAAAATTATTATCAGTCAACTTCAAATCTGACATCGAAATTCTTATGATAAAATAGATTTTCGTGTCTGTATAAAGTTGAATTTCAAATTAAGAAATAATTGTTAATTGTTAATAATTAAGAATAATTTCATTTATAACTAATGAAACGTTAACTCAAATAAAGTCCAGTGTAAAATTTGATATCTCTGCTATGATACATCTTTTACGTGCATTTGAAACTAATGTGGGTTTTTTAAAAATCGAACTAACCATGAAGTGGGTTCTTAAACGATATATGAATGTTCAGAAATCGTTCCCGACATGGTGCATGGTTCGGTTTAAATCAGGGACCTTATATACATATGTTACATAATTTGATGTTTTCTATCTTCGTGTTTTTCCAAATTACATTATGGAAGTTTGGAATCATTATAACTTTAATAATGAAGTTGACATTAGCATAAACATTTCTAAAGTTGGAAACACATTGTTCTATTTAATAGGAAGTGTATCTATATTCTTTGTATAGGAAAATTACCAAAATATTCGTATAAGTTGTTTTATAGATCATATATCAAGGAATCGTGATATTCCTCTTCATAAAGATGTAAAGAGTAAACACGAAAAAAATTACAACAGTCAATATCTAAATGAATATAAAATTATTGGACAAACGATGATCGGACCCAAGTGACGTGACGTAAGCCGAGAGGTGTCGCTGCAAGCAGGAAGTTATAAAGGTTGGTTCAGGTGTTACACTCGGAGTCAGTATTTGGCTGAGAGAAGTAATAATAGGAATTTACTTGTAACTCAAATACACACGCACTATCAGCAGGTAGCTCAGGACACTGTTGTCACAGTTTGATTCGATATGTTTAATTGCTAGTGGTGTGTTTTATCGATACTGCCAATGGATAATTCCTACTTTATCTTTAGGTAAGAAATAGCTGGGACACAAACAGTATGAACGGTGTTTAATAAATCGGTTTAAAAAAACATTTGTCCATTTAAGGTGGTGAAATTGCACAAAGTAATCGGTTGTAGATCTCAAATCAGTAATATGTAAGAAACTATGTATTTCCAAAGTATATAATGCTTATTATCGGAGCTTACGTGTTTTTAAAAGCCTGAAACTAAGGCAAAACTTGATTCGGTTATGATGCACATAAGCGATCACGTGACTAACGTACACAGGGTCTAAATATGGAAACATGTTTGGTCACTTTTGTTATGTTTATCATTGCACGCACTGTAAGCTGTCAGCATTACTTGCAGTAACTTAAATAGACATGTCATTTCAATAGGCGTGTGCGGAATGGGCCTACGGCGTACACCGGGCTTCAGTAAAGACTTTGCCATCTTCCTACGCAAAGCTCAACTTTTGCCAGTCTCGAACTGTCCAAGTTAGCCCTTGCTGCCGACACAAGACTTTCCTGTGCTAGCTCTCTAACTCACTGCAAAGGAATTAGATAGTCCAATCAGAAAGCTCCTAGCAAAAGCTACCTCCGGGGACTCGAATAAACATGGCTGCGCCCATGTCGCAGTCCGTCGACTGAAAGAATTGTAAAGAGAAAGTGCCGCCTGCAAAGCGATGAACAATATATTCAAGTTTTTTTATGTTTATAGTCAGTTTGTGTTATTATATTGCTACAACCCTATAGCGGACAGCGGCCTGTCAAAAATGTATTCTTAAATTGTTTCGGTAAACTAATCAAGCTCGATAAAACTGACCATGATTTGAAGCACCGACTCGATGCACTAGGCCCGGCAAGTCTTTATTTTTGTCATCGTACTATTGTTTTATCTTTTGTGCTTGCAAAAACTTTATTGAATACCCGTCAAACAGAGACATTGATTAAATTTTACATAAATTAACCGATAAAATGTGAACATATCTCGATGTCATACATTGTAACACTCGAAATGTAGTAGCCTTCGACCTCGTTTTATCGCGGTAGTAAACGTTTCTCTCAACAAATTTTACTTCTTGCAGTCAAAAACCAGGTATTTTGATGTGTACCATTTAAATATCATGTCGTCAATAACAAAATCAAAAAGTAAAACAATTGTTATATTTTCTTCCATTTTCACTGATTTCACTGGGTCAGTTTCATTTTTGAAAATATTACTGTATGTGCCTTGATATAAAACTTATTTCTCGTTTGGCTTGTACGTGTGTTTGTGAACAGTTGGATAATCAAAAATGAGACCTGTGCACATGATAAAGATAGAATTGATATAGTGTCAAAGCTTACCAACTAAAAAGGTGTGGACGGTAAAACTAAGACAAGTTAAATCCACTTTTGAAGTAATTGTACCAGAATATTTTTCGTAGTTTTTGCAAATGCTTTTATCTAATCTTGATATCGACTAAAATCATATTAAATTTTTTGTAATGATAATATTACTTTGTTTCGTTCACAGATATTAATTTATCAATTACATCATAATTGCCCTAAATATAGGGCACCTCTGTTAATATACATTGCATAGACAATATATACTTTGCATTGTATATTTAAAAATATATTTTCCCCTTTAAATTTGATCTTCACATATTTTCCAGTATTTTTTTTCAGCAATTTAAAAATAAACAATGTGTAAACTGTACTTATTTATTTGATAACAAAAATACATGTACAATTATATAATGGTAACTCCCACGATAAATGGGCCTATATACTTCCCTTTGAAAAATATAAGGGGCGCATTCATATCTTATTTATTTACCAAAACCGGCCCTAATAATAACAAAAACATCTTTTCCGTCCCTCAATACATGTATTAACTCAATGTTCTTGTTTGAAAGGTTTGCAATGCCAACTTCTAGTAATCTGATCAAACAGGCCACTTTCAATGGGCGCGGCCATTTTGATTACATTGCAAATGACACGGTCACAAGAAAGAGACAACTCAAACCTATTCTTCTCAAGAACGATAACTATAGAAAACTAAAGCTGTTTTCTTATTTAGATACACTTTTTGTCAATGAAAAATATTAATTAAGATGTTTTGAAGATTTGGTCTTAAAAAGAGATGACTTTACTTAATTCATTTTATTTCTAATCCATATAGGAAGCGCTAGAATTACAGTGAATATACTCAGTTGTAGATATTTTGGCAATGTGACATCGTTATCAAAGCAAAGAAGAAACATTTCTTTGTTTTCTCAGGTATACAGATAGATCCTGTTTATAAACCCTTACACCAATCGGATATGATTTTTTTTTATCTCATTTCCTAAAACTAAAGGTCGCAGCCGTTTCATTTTAAAGTATATTTGTCTTCTTTTACATCGGCTTAGAAAGCTTAGATCCTTGTAGAGATGTCTCGGCCTATGTCGATTCTAAAACTTAGATTTCAAATAAGCGGGAAATGAAGCTAAATCTTTTGAACAGAATCCCTGGCCAGCGTTGAGAATACCTTGTAGGTTTGGTAATTCTCTGACAACAAATCATAAGCTTTTGAGTCGAACTTTTTTTCTATGTCTGATTTCAGATGGACGCTCTTACCAAACTTAACGAACATTTCCTGTCTTGCAATATCTGCACAGAGACCTTCAGAGACCCATGTACAATTGGTTGCCAGCATACCTTCTGTAGACAGTGTCTGACCAAGTACACCAAAACCCGAAGAGACGCCATCACTGCCAAATCCATCCTGTGTCCTAACTGCTGTCAGATGACGAAAGTTCCTCGAGCTCAAGAACCAGTGGATCAGTGGTGTGATCAGTTCAAGCCGAGTTTCCTCATACAAGGACTTCTGGATTCGTTCGTGTCTCAGGAGAGTTCAGGTTGTTATTAGTCTTTGTCAATTTGGAACTCATCAGCTGTCATGTTTTCCTTCCAGATGATATCTCATAGTTTTTTCTTTTTTCGCCCCCCCCCCCCCCCCCTTCAGTTCCCCCATAACATATTAAAAATGGCCTTGTTCACTTTTAACCAAAGTCACGGGCGACATCTTGGTTTTACACAAACTGTAAGCCATTACGGTTCTGCCAGACGATGTTTTGAACTGATACCTGCACAGCTTTCATATCTCTCAACGACTTTTCAAGTCCCATTTACATCCTGACTAAATGAGGTAACTTTTATGTAATGTTTTAGTCAAAGATACTAAACTTCAAGCAAAACTTACGTTAGTTAATTAAGCTTTGTTAATCACTGTTTTCAAATATCAAGATTACTAAAACTGATAATCCAATACCTTACATTATTACTATTGTCGGATTTTATTACTAAGTATAAATCATTTAAATTAAAATAATACATAAAGCACCTTTTACATCTAACCTTAGCTCAAAATTACGTTGTTTCAATATTCAATTCTACACAGAATTTTACCTACAAATGATCTCTTACATAAGATAAACATCAAAGATACAAATACATGCAATTTCTATTTTTTTAAAAGAAAGCCAAACTATAACCCATCTGTTTTACGATTGTCAATATATAATTGATATGTGGAATAAACTCAAAGAATGGTTAGAAGATGTTAAAAGTGCACAGATAGAACTATCAAAAAAAGTAATATGTCTTGGATATCCGGAAAACAGAAATAAAATACTGAATATGATTATAAATATAGTGAAATATAACATATTTAAATCAAAGAATACGAGATGAAACCAACTTTTAGTACCAATAAACAGGACATCAAAAACGCTTACAACATCGATAAATACATCACATACTGAACTTGTACTTATTCAAAATTTATTAAATTCTGGTCGACTTGTTATCTACTTTTCCAAAATGATTAAATATTTGTTTGTTATATTTTGTAATGACATCCTTATTCCACTGCAACTGAAGACTCGTTAACGTTTAGTTTCATTCGTAACCAACAAAGGCAGCGCTGATATCTACTTTATATTGAGACGTGTCCACACAACTGTCCTTCTATAACATCAATGTACCTTACTGTCAAATGTACAATCCAGAACCATGTATTTCTTTTCCAACACTGTGTAAATATGTACCACCAAAAAAATAATTTAAAAAAATGTTAACATCATTTAAGTAAGAATAGCTTTTGATAACGTCCAAATATCAATTTGGGAAATTCTGATTTTGTAAAAGTCATTTCGTATGCGAATAAATGCAGGAAATCTAAATATAGTTCCACATTTTGTGAATTTAAAAGGAACAAATTAACCTACATTGTAACGTAAGGCATAACTGATAGATTTGCCTTTCTACTTGAGAAAGTCATACTTACTCGTGATATCTTTAACATTTTGAATAAGAAAATTGGTATTGGTAAATAATCTTCAAACCTTATATTCATTTGACAATGTTGAATACTAGTATTTGTCTTAAATTAAACAATTTTTAAACTGTGTTTATGACTCCCTGAAATAACTATTGTTAGTCTTGTTTTTGGATTCTAGTTAATAACATATAGGTTCAAAGGCCGATTTTATATAGACAAGCCTACTTTTTTGTCCTTACTCGTCGCCTTCTGATTCTCATGAAAGTTTTTCTAATTATCCCAGAGAAAATCGAAACCCTAAAGACATGAAAAATTAAATTCAGGAACCGAAATAAATTTGGTGATTTAAGGGGCAGTAAAACATTTTTTAATGATATTTGTATAATAAACTTCAACGAAGTTTGTTTCCCTTATTAACCTTGGCATTATAGACATTTCAAAGATCTATAAAAGTCTTATTGATCATGTAACTCATTATTGTATCCTCGCTCATTTAAAGTAGGTTACTAAACCGCAGTGTATTATGATATTTGTCTTTAAAAAAGTACTTTTCTAATCATGTAAATAATCAAATGATATTTCCATTTAAACTTATTTTCAGATTCAGTTGAACACGGTTGTTTCATATGTCAACATAACAGTAAAACTACACAGGCCACCTCAATGTGTGAAGATTGCGACATCATTTTATGTGAAGCCTGTGCTAAAACACATGTGGTAGCTCCAAACGGAAGAGATCACGTGATTACCCCTCTGGCAGCTGGATCAACTCCAAAGATCAAGAAACGCAAAGTCATGTGCAAGGAACACAACTGTTTGGTTGAGTTTTGTTGCAGTGATTGTCAGAAAGCTGTTTGCCACAAATGTTGTATTGTCTACCACAGGAAATGCCACTCTGTCGTCACCCTCGACTCAATGATCCCTGAAATGAAACAAGTACTGCAGCAGAACTATGATGATATAGAGTTGCGTCGACAACAAACAGGAAACACTTTGAAGAGAAAGAGATCAGAAGTAGAGGAAATCACACAACACAAATCTTCTCTTCATTCGGAGATCAGAAGAGTCAGTCAGCAGGCCGTGTATCTGATCAGAAGAAAGGAGAGGAAACTTCTGGATGAACTGAAAACGCTCACTGAGAAGCAGACTGGAGAACTGAGAGGTCAGATAAAATCTGGAGAAATTGACCTGCAAAAATATCAACAGTACACAGAGTTCATCAAACAAGTCCTGCAATCCAACAGTCCCATGGATATTTATGATATGTACACGCTTTGTCAGTCAGGCGAGATAAATGTTGATATACAGGGAAGGAGAGAGAGAACAAAGAAAGTTAAGTTTGAGAAACAGCTTGACATAGATAAAATTAAAAGGAGTTTGCAACTTGGTCGTTTGAAGCTCATTGAAAACAAGTCAAATCTCCAGAATACACCTAAACTTATGTCAACAGTCAGTGCTAACTAAGGGAACCAAAGTTCCTTGACAATGAAGTTTTGGATATTGATGGTGAAGATACACTGGTTGTGACTGACATTATGAACAAAAGCGTAATATCATTATACACAAAAGACAACAAAACCCATTGTACTTTACTTAAACTTGATAGAGAGCCATTTTCTTTAACAAAGATAACCCAGGACAGAGTAGTTGTATCATACTGGTCACACAACAGTATAGAACTAATCAAACTGACTCCTGACCCAGTGCGTATTACCACTGAAATCAAAACAATGGAGGAGTATAGATGTCTGACCGCTCTCAGTGACACGACTCTGGCTGCGGGTTGTGAAGATCCTCCAAGTATTGACGTCCTGGATTTGTCAGGGAGAGTCCTGAGATCTGTGATCACACCCAGCACTGGTCAGCAGCTGATACAGAGACCATGGTACCTGTCTACAACACGTCAGGGTAACATTGTTGTAACAGATGTAGGGCCAGGTTCTCTCTACTGTGTAACACAACAGGGGGAGGTTCTCTACACATACAAGCTGAAAGATGGTTGGCGATATACAGCTGGTGTAACAACTGCAGACACTGGTTCTGTTATCGTGGTTGATTACTGGAACAACAAGAACGTCCAGCTGCCTGAGAAAGGGGAGTATGTGAGAGATTTGCTGACTGGACTAGATGGGATTGATAGACCACGGGGAATACATGTATATTGGAACAAACTGTATGTTACATAATATTATCGTGAACATGTTAAGATATATCAATTGTGAACTGTTAAATACTCGGTTGATTGACATGAACTTTAAGGGGGAAGGGAATGGTAAGTGAAGATGTTTGCTGTTGATTATAAATGTTATCTGAATGTCATGGGGGATGGGGGAGGGTTTTCGAGGACGCGGTAATTGTCGAACTTTTTTTTCCAAATCTTTTTATTCATTTCACTTCCATAGGTGTACATGAGTCAATAAAACATGATACATTAGTAACTATTGTAAACATTAATCAAAGCTTTCCATTTGACATGGAATAATTGCAGCGTATTATTTTTACTTCCTATTTTCTCAACATTGAAATCATCCTTGATAATGTTTACAAAGTGATCAATGGATAATTTGTTTTTCTTAATACTTGAGATATGTAAATATTTTTTAGCCATTAAAATAATATGTGATGCCAGAAGGCTGTCAGAACTATTACAAAACAGAATATCTAGTCAGATATGGCAATATTAATATGTGTAATATGGTGACTGATAAAAGTTTCTCCAGAATTTATACACAAACTTGCATTTGATAAAAACATGGTACAGATTTTCAGATTCAGATTCACAAAAAGAGTAGATATTTGTCAATTACTTTCATTTGGGTTAACTTATTTCTAGTGAAAATTGCTCTGTTGATAAAATCTGTACTGAAAGTCTAAAAGTTTTACATCTTTAGTACATTTTCTGTACTTCTTAAAAACAACTTTCCATGGAATATTTAAGTTAAGTTTATTTTGTCATATTTGACATACTTTAAAGAGCCACTCCGTGAGTTGTTGGAGTCATATATGCCAAACTTAATCAATGATGTCATTTGAACGCAAAGTATCGACTGTTACCAAAAAGACACTTATTAAAGCTTGTTGGTTTTTTACAGTGACAAAGAAGAGGTAGAACGTCGCAATTATGATCGAAAACCGGACAGTGGCGCGCGTCAAATAGTCAAACGTAATTTTGGAGACTTATCTAAAACAGCCAGGAGGGCAGTTAGGAGTTGATAGCTTTTGTTAGGTTATATAACTAATATCCATGTTATTGGACGTGAAATCTACACCTATGTGCATTTATAAGGCTGTTTTTAGATTTTCATGGAAAACCAGTATTTGTCATATATATGTCTTTTGGACATGAAAAGGTAAGATTATTTTATTTTATAACACCACATATGCCATTTGGGTTCTCATCAAAGGTAAATAATATGTTATGAAAATCACGGAGTGGCTCTTTAAGGGCAGTATCATCAGCAATTAGTTTATCATAAAAACCTTTACTTCCTTATTCTCGAGATAGAAGATCATGAAGAGTTTGGCATAATGAGAAATTTTGTTTACGTGACTGATTTGTTAAGAGAGTGTTTCCCACATCTTGGTGATTATCAAAATTATCTTATTGTACTCAAAGATTGTCCCATTGTTACCATACAGATTTTTAACTTCATTGAAAGGCAAAAATTCATTATCATCTCAAATATTTCTTATTGTGTGATTACCTCTGTTAAAGCAGTTTCCAATTAAGAAATTAATGTGTCTAAACTGATGATTTAACCATTAAGGTTCAGCTAGTATTTCTTCTACCTGAGATGTATTTTTTAGATGAAGTTTTCATAATATTTACCCCGTAAAGTTAAGATTTCATGCCAAAAAGGATTATCAATAGGTCAATGTCTAAATATATTTGCACCAGGAAGAAATATCTTATTAAATGGGAATCAGCTTGGATTGTGACTTGAATTTTTATTAATATACCTTCTTAGGTGAGATAGTTTAGGTGCATATATAAAGGATCTGATATCTGTCATTCCAAGTCGACCTTCTTCATATTTTCTACAAATAGTTTTCCGTTTAATTTTAGCCATCTTACCATCCCACATAAAATAATACATAATGTTGTTCAGTTTTTCAATAAATTCCTAAAAATATGTACGGCCAACTGATGAATACATGAATGGTGTATGTTGTGCCTAGCACTAGTTATAAACATTAAATCGCTTATGTAGAAAACTATTTGCTCAAATTCTAGAAAAGCACTTACGCGCTTGTGTTGATATAAATGAGCTATTGGATGAAGCTCAAGATCCTCATTACAGCACATCAGACAATATATTTGTATTACAAGCACTATGCACCAAATATCTATGCAGACCAAAAGGACGATTTTACTGCGCTTTCATTGCTTTTAAAAAAGCTTTTAACTTTGTCGATCGCAAGAAATTATTATTCATGTTACATACAAAGGGATGTCATGGCATAATATCTCAAAAAGTATGTATGAATCTGTAGAATCCTGTGTAGGAACTGATTCTGGTATTACTGAATCATATAACACTATACTGCCGGTGTAAGGCAAGGTTGTGTCCTTAGCCCCTTGTTATTCACCTTTTTTATAAATTAACTAGTTGTTAGGCATATTTGTCACCCCTAAAATCAAAGACTTACTTTTGCTTTTGTTTGCAGACGATATCGTTACATTTCATACTTGGGGAATGGCTTGCAATTGTACCACTGTGCATTTAATACTGAATAAACCTGTTCGCTCAAATTGAAGTAAATGTTAAAGCTTTTTCACCAAACTAAATTTCATTTTATGAAATAAAATTTTTTTAAACCATATGTGCTGTAAGGTTGACCTTTTTACAGAATGATTTAAGAGAATTCTCCAGAGAGCATCCTTTTTAGAATGTTAGAAAATTAAATGTCCAGATAAAATGAGTATGAACTTTGCTAGACAGGTTTGATAAAATTTGCCGTTCTCTTTGAATTCTTTGGCCGTTATCTTCAGAATCAATGGCCGTTTTCTCTTTATCTATGGTCGTTTTCTCCAGTTTTCTATTGGCCGATTTCCGATTGCCGTTTTCACTAGGACCCGTTCCTAATCATGGTCCCCAGAATTTAGGCAACAAAAAGGTATAAACCCTGTTTCATCAGGATGTATCAATGTATCTGGTGTCCTTTTCAGTCTGTTAGCAATACATGAACTTATTATTTTACACAAAGTATTTAGAAGTTAAATTTGGCGCCAATTTTTTACATATTCTCTCGTTGTTTTGGACTGCAAGTTATAACACCTTTGTTAATGGTATGGGATAATTTGTCTTTATCAAAAGCTTCTTGAACACATCTATATATCCAGAACTTAAAGGTCCTTCCAAAACTATTTTAAAAATTCAACCGGAAAGCCAGCCAAACAAGGGCTCTTAATATTTTTCATGGCCTTGACTGTTTCTGAAAGCTCATTCATTTCTATTGGATCATCCAGCTTATTTGAAAAAGAGCTGTTATATAAAGGTGTATTGATAGTGTTTAGAATTTCTTGTGTGGTCACAATCAATGTTATCAATAGCATAGAGTTTATGATAAAACATGTTTTGTTCACGCAGGACAGCTTTTGTATCAGTCAGAAGTTCATCCTTTTGATTAATCAAAGAGTTGATAAGTTTAGATGAATAGTTCCTGTTCTCCAAATTGCAAAAATATGTGGTTGGTTTTTCTCCTTCTTCATGCCATTGAATTCGGTTTCTTATCTGTCTACACTTTTCTTCTTATTTGTTCAAGTTCTAGCATATTTTGAGAAATTTGCTAACATTTCTTCATAAACACTTGGGAAATATTCTCTAATTTCATCTTCTAAATTGTTTATCTCTTTTTCTAGATGATTAGGTTTGTTACTTTTACTTTTCTTCAATTAAGATGAGAATGAAATTGATTTCCCCTTTTCTTTCATTTGGAAAGTTTCTAAAAAGAGCTCAGACGAAATACTTAATCTAAGTTTGAGATCATCACTGTTGCTTATATCCATTTTTTCTAAAGCATATTCTTCTTTAGTTTCTTCTAACAGTTCTTTTACGAGTTTATTATAATCTGTGTTGTAAAGGAGAGTATTAAACTTCCAATATCCACTCCCTCTTTCCTGATTATGAACATGTGAAATGGTAGTGAAATGGCCGAGTGATCCGATTTATATTCTGGCACCATTCCAGTTTCCACTGTAAGATTTGAAATATCTTCAGATGCAAAAACAACCTAAAACAACCTTTCTTGCTTTTGGATTATTGATATTTTTGTAGTTTTCTAAATCAGTGTCAGGATTAAGAACAAGATTCCAATCTCCACATACAACTATTGATTCATTATCAAAGTCACTTATGGATTTAAATGGTGAGATATAGAAGCATGGGTCATCTTAATTTGGGCCATATACAGTGGCAAGGGTTAGCCTAATAGTCTCGATAGTTGTATCAGCAATGTCGTAGTTTCCATTTGAATCTATTTCACATAGGCCTATATGTATATTTAATTATTGTCATTAAATAAAATAGCAACACCTATTGAGTTTGAGGTAAATGGAGCGATTATACTTTTCAATCCCGATTCGTTTCCCCATAATATTTTCTTCCTCCTTTTTAATATGAATATCTTGAAGACATATATAATTGAAAACTTTTTCTTGCGTAAAAAATTCATTATTTCTTTAAGTTTTGTTTTATGGGCTAATCCTCGACAACTTGCAGAAATTATTTTGATTTTGTTAGCCATTATTTATATGAGATTGTATATCAATAAAGGTTAAATGAGGCAATGTATTTGTCATTATTTCAAGAGATACAGCTACAGAAAAGAAACGTTTTTCAAATTATGAAAATGAAAAATATTTGCATAAGATAGTAAACAGAAATAGAGGTGGCATTCTAGAACTTGCCATCCATCGTGATAATTTCTTTAAGTTACATATGGCTAATTATAACAAAATGCAACTCATGGTTGAAATCAATAAATACAGTAGATATCATTTGCAGTATTTTACTGCAGGAAATGTAAACGAAGGGAGGTAACTTGCGGTACAGCCACAGGGCAATGAAGTCATTAAGCATCATTATGATCACATTCATGGGTCAAAGTAAGAGCTCTGGTGATATTAACCTCAAGTTCAGGTCTTTAGTCCATAGTGTTGCCAGCACATATTCAATAACACGATACACATATAGAACGACACCGCATAGCTGTTAACCTGTGTAACAGTATCACAACATCACGCATTCGTAACCTTGTCACGACTGCCGATATAGTATAGCACATAGGGCTTAGAATAGTGTAGTTGAATTGTTCTCACAATGAGTCATCCTCATAATTTCAGCCGTTTTTTAATAATAGTAAAACAACAACAAGCACATGTGAGATACCTTGAGGTTAGGGTTACTGTTCAGATAACGATTTTGTCGACATCTTAATTCTTCTAGTGTTGTAGTTTTCCAGGGGTCACTAGCACGTTTCCGATACTGAAGTTGAATATCTAATCCCCGCTCCTGGATTCTTGTTTGCCACTTTAGATTCTGCCGCATCGTGTAGGCTTTTGCTGCGAGTTTCCCGCGAAATTTCGTTAGAGGGACAGGTAAATCAGATCTGAAAAGAGATTGTTCTCTCTCTCAAGAGAGCGCCCTGTCTAAAGCTTGCATCCATGATTCGCTGTCGGTCCTTCATCTGGACGAATTTAATGACTATCGGTTTAGGGGAGCTTTCTGTTCGTGGGTTCGTACTCTGGCGCGGGAGTCGGTGAATATATTTACAAACACCATGTCTTCACTGTGAGGCACCCCCAATAACTTGAAAAGCTCTCGGCAGGCTGGCTCCGGGTCTAAAGTGTCCTTGATGCCGTAGAAAAGAAATTTATTCTTCCTGTGATGCAGTTTCTTCAATTTGAGATGCATTAAAAGCCACCTAGTGCAAAATTTCGTCCGTTTTCTATTGGATAGAAGTTAGTTCTGTATTAATTTTGACCATTTTCTTACCAAACTCCATAGTTAGACTTATCAAGGGATGCTTTCATCTCGTCAAAATTGCTGATCGACACGGCTGTTGTTTGAGATGCAGAATTACTTTTTGTGGTAATTATGTTGTCTAAGGTATTCACTTGTACTTTATTCTTACTTTTATTCTTTTTACAGGATGTGTTCGTGGCCATTTAACACGATTTAGAGGGATTTGGTGGAGAGGTTGATCAGACAGCGCCACCGGAAGTCAATTGTCGAACTTTTAATCAAAACCATATATTGATGAATAATCATCTTTATTCAAAAGAACAATTTATTAACAATTATTAAACAATCACTCACTTGCTATAGTGCGTAGGTTTAAGAACGTTCTTTGGCGTGTTTGGAGTCTACGTAGACGATAATGCTTTCAATCTAATAATTTCATTTGATTCCTGCTATGGGCACCCATGATTCAACTCTTTAGCCAGTTGAATCATGTAACTGGAGGTAAGGTTTCGGTTTATAATGATCTAAGATTTCATTATGAAAAGTGAGCATTCGTTAAAATAGAAAACTTTGTACCATTTGTCATGAATGATCAGCGCCAAACTTCGACACAATGCATTAATTACAAGTCTTATATCAAATTTTATTTGTAGATATTATTTCATTTTTTTTTTCAAATTTTACTTGATTTTAAAAAGTCAGCGAGATCTTTTACTTCAAAATGAAACGTGATGACGAACTGTAAGCCATAGAGCCTTCTCTTTAAAATTTGATTTTGAAAATGAACCATAAAAGCAATTTGTGGATTTTTCGGTACCAAATTAAAACTTTTAAAATTTTTTTATTAAATATAAAGAACTCATTAATTTTATTTTCATAAAACGAAGGTAAATTCGTCATGTAAAATATATATTATAGCTCGTCAAATAAACTTTGGTGACCTGACAAAGTAGTTTCACAGAAATAATTCAATGGGACTGCCAGTGTAGGTAGACTGTTATGAAACTATCATTGGTCTTGTGTGACTTGTGAGAATAAATTCCTTATAAATAAACCAATTAAACTAAAAGTTAATGGATGAAACTCAATCATATATCATTTGACGTTGATTTCACCTCTTTTAAGTTTGTGATTGCCATGTGAAACAAATACAATCATTCGGAATATTCATCATATTGTAACCTCATAATATAAAGAGTATTCTATATCGATCTCCCGTTTTTTATACTATTTTTATTTAACAAGTAAAGGATTTAGTTTCAATAGAGAGAAAGCGAGTTTGATGCCAAATCACTAACGAGTTTAATAAATTTGTATCATTTGCAAAGAAGTTTTGTGTTTAATTTGACATATGGCTTAAGCCTTGGTCGAATTGTCACGACAGTGCTAACATCGATAAGAGAAGATAAAATAACTTATTTACACAGAATACATCCTATAATAGCGACATATTCAATGGAAATAACATATTTCATGGGTTAAAAAAACAATTTCCGTTAACTTCAGCAAGTTCATTCCTGAATGGATGGCAACTGGTCAGTATATATATAGAATATAAAATTTCAGTATCATGCACGGGTGGGAAAGAGCTACAAATGTTGATATGAAATGTATGAATACGAGAAATATGACAGAATGTTTAAGTCAGACATATATATAACTAGAAATATGTGCATGTGATGCACAGTGATTTCCCCCTTCCAAACTTGGAAATGGACCAATTTCTGCTCATCGAATATTAATTTTACAGTAAAACATTTTCGTCTATGAAAATTTAAAGTTTTACAATCATTACTTAAATGACTTTTCCAAAAAACTACAAACTGGGAAATTACTGTTGCAGGGTTTGTTGATTGTTTATATCAGGCAAGCAATTTCATATGAAATTGATCCAAATAATGTATCCTTTTAACACGATAATCATTGAAAAAGACGGTATTGTAATACTTTAACCCCGATGTATGTCATCGAAACAATGACTTCTATCAGGTAGTTCAAAGTCCAGATGTTTCTTTAAAACAGCCATTGTAAGAGAGGTCTTACACAACAATTGGAGTAAGAAAAGTATATACATTGTATGTCGTAACGAATTCTATACAACAGTTATTAGTTATGCGCGGTATTATCGGTATATTGCAATACAAGAACAACACGATACGTACCTGTTCACATAGAAACGTAACCCCCCAAAAATGTGATTTTATTGAAAGTTGTTAACAAAGTGTGAACTCGCTAAGGGAAAATAGCACAGACATCTTAAAAGTCCGAAACCAGTCACTGAATTATCTCTCTTTACAAAACGACGGCCAGTTGAGAATTGATCACTGGTGCTATTTATTCTAGAGCTGGAAAAAAGAAAATATTAAAAGTACAAATATATTGCAATACGTATCGCACTACTCTTTTCTGTATCGCAATATATTGCAACACGAAAATAAGGAGCAATACCCATCGATCTTTACAGTTATATTGGTTTCAGAAAGGTCTATTTTGACCTGGTCTTTTTTGGGAGATATAGCAGAGACCAGGAAAAAATGCAGCCCTTTCATATTTTTGTCATTTGTTGCCAACTTAACAAACATTCAATTAAATTCTCGATATATATATATATATATATATATATATATATATATATATATATATATATATATATAGATGTAAAAGTTAAATGTTCATGGTTTATGTATCAAATATTAATGAAGAGCTGAGGAAAATTAAAGAACGATTCTTTATTGATGGATATACCCCGAAATTGAATTGTAACTAATATTAAATCATGTTGACGTCGCATTTACTATACATATTTTAGTGGTATGCATATGACGTCATGAATTACGTCCCTTGCCATTGTTAACGCTATACTATTAGCAACACAATGTATAAGTTAACCTGATGATCACTATTTTGTGAAACCGGTTGGTAATGAACTTATATGAAGACCAATCTTCAGTTTGTTATTTTTAAAGAATACATACATATATATATATATCCATAAACAACAAAAATAGTTCTGGATGAAGTGTCAACGAATCTTTTTCTTAAACGATTAAGAATAATAAGAATATCCTAAATTATCTCCACAAGACATTTGATGACTGAAAAAGACAATGATCAACTGGAGATGATCGTTGTTCAGAGAGGAGTTTTATCATTTGTATGCACAATATATCATCTGAAAAGCAAAGCAAATTGTATTAATCCCCAAAGTTCTCTATTTGTTTTATTTATTTTTCAATATTCGTACCACTGCACGACTCTTCATATCATTTACGAATATCCTAATTTATAAAAATACTCCGTCAGATAATAAGGGGCACCACGCTCCTCCGGCTCCCTCTATCCCAATGAGGGTTACAGTGCAAAATTGCATATTTGAAAATTATTGAGGCAAGTTAATATGGTTTTCAAATTAAATAACATGAACATATGACTGAGTGTAGTATTTGTACAAACGATCAATGTTTTGTTTCACGTTGGATTCTTACTTATTCATTCTTTATAGTGAAACGCTTATTTTAAAGGTATTTCTATATTTCTCGGTATTACTCCTACTAATTTTGCAAACGTTAGTCATATAGTCTCTTTGGTTGTGACTTTTTAAGAAATTTCAGAAATGAACGTTCCTGCTCATCTTACATTATCTCAATAAGCTTAAGTATCATAATCTTATCATGCATCTTTATTTCAGAATTGCTCAAATTATGATATTTACTTGTATACAATGATAGTTGGAAAACGGTTATATAAATATCAAAACGAAAACGTCTAATGACCTACTTAACTCTATCAAGCCATGTTCGTCTTTGTGTCTGCTGTAAATACGTTTCAAAAATACGTTTGAGTCATTGGCACGCGCCATTGTACGGTTTCCGATCACAAATCACGACCTTCGCCTTTTTATCGTCACTATATAAAACTTATTAGCATTAGGACACTGATTTTCACAATCACAAAAACAAACACCACCCTTTGCACAAGTTGTAGTTTGACTCCAACAACATTATCTGTTTCAATTTAAACAATGTGATGGGATTGATGTGTGAATCATAACATAGACTGTTTCAACAGATATCGGATAAACATTGTTTGGTAATAAAACTTTAACCAGCCAAATAAATTGTTTTACACAAGAACGAAATAGACTATATAAAGCACTAACACATCAACAATACAGTTTTCAATAGTGTTAACAGGGCGGTCTAAATAGCGCAGTGGTTAGCGCGTTCGGCTTCGGATCAAGGGGTCCGTGGTTCGATTCCCGCCAAAGGTTCGGCAACTTTCTCTGCAGTAGAGAACTGTTCTACACGCAGTCACGTTTGGGTGCAATGCTACACTGAGTTTCAGCGCAGTACGACCCATGGTTCGCTATTTCCAGCTGTTGCTCGCAGGTTTCACCGCAATGCATAGCCACAATGGTGTTGCGGTCTTTCTCCCTGCAATAATACTAGCAGCTGCAATATAAGTGAAATAATCTTGAAAACGGCGTTAAACCCAAACTCACTCACTCACTCAATAGACTTGAAATATCTTAGATGCGCTCGTAAAATATCTATTATCAGTCAGCTTCAAATCTTTGGTATTCTTTGAATTCTTTAATTTGATAGCTAACATTGAAATTTTTACGATAAATAGATTTTCGTGTCTGTAAAAATTTAAATTTAAAGAATTTATTATTAATTAAGAATATTTTCATTAATTACTTAAGAAACATTCTCTAAGATAAAAACCGATGTAAACTTCTTTTTCGCCAAATTTAACATTGCTGCTACAGGTATGTTTCAGTTTTTTAAATGCATAGGAAACCAACTTGATTTGTTTTGTTTTTTAAGGAACTAACTATGAAGCGTGTCTTAAAGACATCTTTAATTATTCAGAAATTGTTCAGACATTTTGCGGTTTTTTTGGACTAATTTGATAATTTCGATTGTCGCATATTTCGAATATTACATTATCGAGGTTTGCAATAATACACAACTTTTATAATGAAGTTGGCATTAGCATATCTATTTCCGAAATCGGGATCATATCGCTTTGTGTCTTTATTACAAGGAAATGTGCCTAAATATCAATGACATTTTTATAGATCATTTATTTAAAACTTTGTGTTATCTCACTTTTGAAAATACGCAAAAGGGGGAAAACATGAAATATTGCAACAGTGACATTGAATAGATAAGAAATTGTCAGACCAAAAATGAACTGGCCCAAGTGGTATGTATAAACCGAGAGGTGTCGCTTCAAGCAGGAAGTATTCCAAGGTGAGTTGTGTGTGTGTTAGCATTTGACTAAGAAAAATATGTTGGACTTCATTGATAACTTGTACACACAGGGGGTGTTCTCATAAAAAAAAATTTATTTTTTTTTATATATATTTTTTTAATGATCCGAGGGCCTGTGCTTGTACATGCATAAACACACATGAGATAAATACACTAAGTTTAGTTGCTAGCGGTTGTGTATTTTGTCAATACTGACAATAGTAAATTCCTACTTCTCTTAGGTAAGGGATAGTAAGTTTGCAGTATGAACAGCGATTGAAAACTCGGTTTAATGAAGACATGTTACCGTTAACATGGTGAAACAGCAAAACCTAATCGGTAGTAGATCTCAAATCTGTAAAGTTATTAGTGCTTCTTTTTTTAAAGTGACGGAGGAACACGTACATGTACGTGTGTAAACCTGAACTTAAGGCCAATACTTGATTCGTTGAAGAGGGGTATAACCGATCACATGACCGACGTTCACGGGGTAAGAATTATTTGAAATTTGGTTTATTACGTTTATCATTTTACGGACTGTAAGCGATCGGCATCTCGCAAAATATATACGTGATGTACATGATTCAATATTATTAAACATTATTTCAGAACATAGAAAGAAAATCATCTCAGTGTAAATCATACATGTACGCATTTTTCATGTGAATCAGTTAGATATGTCGACTCATGAACAAAGGTAACCAGAAAAAGTATAATGATAGCCGGAAGGTAAATATAATTATGCCATTTTGATCCCTTTGCGGTTTAGGCTGTAGGTGTACGCCGGGCTTCAGTACTATGCTTCAGTACTCAACGTGCGCCGGATTGTACCCCGGTTACCAATCAAGAATAGGTTGAAATGAGAAAAGTTTACAAACGAACGCCTGATAAGAGGCGATATATATACACTTGTCTCTTATCAGGCGTTCGTTTGTACACTTTTTCTCATTTTCAACTTCACCCTCAAGAAATACTAATACTATGAGCTGAAATATTGTCAAAACCTGAATTATCGATTCTAGACCCGTTTCCTCTTTGACATTAAATAAGGTTCACAGGACACATACACTACTTCTTCTCAAGAACTATAACAATAGAAAGCTATCTTATAATTTTGTCAATGCAGAATAACGACTTAGATATGTTTCGAAGCCATAGGAAGTACTAGAGTGAAAATGAATTAACTAAGTTGAAGATTTGATGGCAATGTGACCGCGTTATCTAAGAAAGGAAGAAAACATTTCCTTTGTTTTCTCAGGAATGTAAAACCTTTGGAACGGAGAAATCTTGTTTCTGACTCATAGATCATTGGCGGTCATTTTGGTTACCCATGCTAAAGGTCGTAGGGTTCTCATCTTAAAGTACAACCCTTTTAAAAAATCGAGCTTTCATAGAGATGTCTTGGCCTATGTGATTTCTAGATTTTAGACTTGAAATAACTCTGGAACCGACGCCCTTCAAAGCTAAACTTTTGAACAGAATTCTTGGCCATAAAATTTGTAGATTTGACATAATCCGTTGAGAAGCATTTGCGCCAATGATTTATTTTTCATATATGATGTTTTAGATGGACGCTCTTGCCAGACTGTACGAACATTTCCTGTCCTGTAACATCTGCACAGAGACCTTCAAAGACCCTTGTACTCTTGGCTGCTACCATACCTTCTGTAGGGAATGTCTGACCAAGTACACCAAAACCCGAAGAGACGCCATCAGTGCCAAATCCATCCTGTGTCCAAACTGCTGTCAGATGACGAAAGTTCCTCGACCTCAAGAACTAGTGGATCAGTGGTGTGAGCAGTTTAAGCCGAGTTTCCTCATACAAGGACTTCTGGATTCGTTCGTGTCTCAGGAGAGTTCAGGTTGTCATTAGTGTTTGTCAATTTGGAACTCTTCATTTATCATAAAGACATCAAATGATATATCCTTGTTTTCAAACATCGATTAAATCGTCTTATGCAATAGTATTTAATTCATTATTGTAACCATAGTCATTTAAAATTGGTTACTAAATATCTTTAAAACAGTATTTTTAAATCATGTTAAAAGTCGACTTAAATTTCCAATTAAACTTTTTTTTCAGATCCAGTTGAACACTGTTGTTTCATATGTCAACATAACAGCAAAACAACACAGGCAAACTCAATTTGTGAAGATTGCGACATCATGTTATGCGAAGCCTGTGCTAAAACACACGTGGTGGCTCCAAACGGAAGAGATCACGTGATCTCCCCTCTGGGAGATGGATCAACTCCACAAGTCAAGAAACGCAAAGTCATGTGCAGGGAGCACAATTGTTTGGTTGACTTTTGTTGCAGAGATTGTCAGAAAACTGTTTGCCACAAATGTTGTATCGTCTACCACAGGAAATGTCACTCTGTTGTCACCCTCGACTCAATGATTCCTGAAATGAAACAAGTACTGCAGCTGAACTATGATGATATAGAGTTGCATCGGCAACAAACAGGAAACACTTTGAAGAGAAGGAGATCAGAAGTGGAGGAAATCACACAACACAAATCTTCTCTGCAGTCAGAGATCAGAAGAGTCAGTCAGCAGGCCGTGGATCTGATCAGAAGAAAGGAGAAGAAACTCCTGGATGAACTGGATACGCTAATTGAGAAACAGACCAGAGAACTGAGAGGTCAGATAAAATCTGGAGAAATTGACCCGCATTGAAGACATTGAAGTCTTGAATATTGATGGCACAGATACACTGGTTGTGACTGACTCACACAACAAAAGCGTTAAGTCATGTTACACAAAAGAAAACAAAACCCATTGCACTTCACTCAAACTTATTGAAAGTCCACATTCATTAACTAAGATGAGCCAGGACAGAGTAGCTGTATCATACTTCTCACACAACAGTATAGAACTCATCAAACTTACTCCTGACCCAGTGCGTATGACCACACTCAAAACAAAGAAGGAGTACACATGTCTGACCGCTCTCAGTGACACGACTCTGGCTGCAGATTGTAGAGATCCCCTCAGTATTGACGTCCTGGGCCTGTCAGGGAGAGTCCTGAGATCTGTGATCACACCCGGCACTGGCCAACAGCTGATACAGAGACCATGGTACATGTGTACAACACGTCAGGGTCACATTGTAGTGGTAGATGAAGGGTCACTTTCTGTCTACTGTGTTACACAACAGGGGGAGTTTCTCTACACATACCAGCTGACAGAAGGTTTGTTTTGGAGAGGTGGTGTTACAACTACAGACACTGGTTCTGTTATCCTGGTTGATTACCAAGGCAACAAGATCATCCAGCTGACTGAGAGAGGGGAGTATGTGAGATATCTGCTGACTGGACGAGATGGGATTGTTAAACCACGGGGAATACTTGTACACTGTAACAAACTGTATGTCACAGAAAACAACAGTGAACAAGTTATAGTGGTCATTCATTCAACCTTGGCAACGCGACACAATAGCCAGACTATAAGATGTATCAGTTATGAAGTGTTACAACTTCGGTGTATTAAGATGAATTTTAAAGACGAATGGTAATTACTAGATGTCTTAAAAATATAAAAAGGTCAACTTTTAAAATTTTCAAGCTCTCATAACATTGAACCTTGAAGAGAGTCCACAAGTTGGGACATATGTCAATATTTTGTTTTTGTCTACTCTAGCATCTAAAACATACGCATTCACATATCAAGTATCGTTGTACCGCTATCTCACCAGAGAAGGGTTCCTTCCTTGATAATGAATATGTACAAATAACTTTGAATGAACAAAAACTATACATAATTTGAAGATGAAACAGTGAAAAGTTAACTTGTTTTAAATATGAATTCAAGATTAAAACTTTGAGATTGTAGCTACAGAGAATGATTGTTTAATGTTAATTCGCAAGTTCACATAGTCAAATTAAATGACTGATAGTTTATATTCTGAATGTAGAATGTTAAAATCCTTTAAAAAGGAGATCATTACATTTGTTGTATGTATATATTCACTATTGTACCTCTTAGCATAAAGTTTAAAGTATAACAAAGTATTATTAAGTGTAACAAGAATTAAATTGAAAATTATTGTAAAGAGAACTGATTGCTGATTAACAAAAAAAGATATCTGAATGTAGTTTTTGATTAAAATAATCGTTGTCAATCTTCTTTATTTTAAAGGACATTGACTATCTTGAAAATTTTATAAAAAATTTTTCTCACAGGCCAAGTGTCATAACAATGACCTACTCACTCATAGTGCGTAAGTTTAAGAACGCACGTTTGCTTGATAGATAGCGCACTGGTTGTCTTGGTGGTCATGATTTTAATCCAATCTCATTACAATAAGATCATTTTTGTCTTCTTTTTAAGAATTATGATTTAATTCCTGCTAGCGCCACCCAGGACTCATCTCATTAGCCATTTGAAGCATGTAACTGGAGGTAACGTTTTGATTGATAATGATGCATTCGTTCTAAAAGAGATCTTTAAATGGAGCATTTGTCGCTACGAATGGAGATCGCCAAGCGTCGGTACCATGCATTGATTACTAGTCTTATATTAAGTTTAATTTGTGGATATTCTTTCATTATATTTCAATATCAATAGATTGTAAAACATCAGCGAGATCTTTAAATGCAAAATAAAACGTGCTGACGGACTGTAAGCCATAGAACCTTCTCTTTAAATTCTAATTTCGAAAATGAACGACAAATGCAACGTGTGGAATTGTTAATTCTTAACAAAAACTTTTATAAAATGCAAGGAACTCAATTATTTGTTCTTAAACGTAGGTACATTCTTCTTGTAAAGTATATATAACAGCTTGTCAAATAGAAATAGATCTGTCTCGGTAGTTTCACAGAAATAATTCAATCGGACTCATGCGAATGTGATTAGACTGCTGTGAGACTTATGTGACTCATGTGACTGTTGTACAACTTATCCCATTTGATGAACCCATTAAACTAAATTATTTAGATCTAAATAGATAAAAAGTAAATTGTATGATTACATAATGAAATATTTACTTACTTTCGTTTGTCATTGATTTACCGTCTTTTTGACATTGTATACGTAATTGACATTTCTATTGTGATAATGAAACAAATACAGTCATTCAGGAAATTTGTTATATTTTCATCACATATATTGAGTAAATGATTTTATATAGATTGAGCAAGTTTGATAAAGTTGTAATAGATGTTGAGAATTATTTTTTTTGTTTTTAATGATGAATGTTACATATGGCTAAAGACTTATAATTTAGAAATAATTTATTTAACAGGGAAATATACAATAGCCATAATATATGTCATGGATTAAAAAAAACATTCCAGTTACTACAGCAAGTTCTTCCTGAATGAATGTCCATCAAATTGAACAAAATCAACCAGTAAGACCGTATGAATATAACACTGCAGTATCATGCACGGGTGGGAAAGAACTATCAATATTCCCACTGACAGAATGACACTTCATGAATAGCGAAGGGAAATCTGACAGAATGTTTATATGCAACGTTCCTCTCCACTGAAACTGGGGTTTCCTCTTGATAGCAACCCTCTGAGTTGCATGTATACATACAATATTCCTCTCTACTGAAACTGGGGTTTCCTCTTGATATCAACCCTCTGAGTTGCATGTATACATACAATATTCCTCTGTACTGAAACTGGGGTTTCCTCTTGATACCAACCCTCTGAGTTGCATATATACATACAATATTCCTCTCTGCTGAAACTGGGGTTTCCTCTTGATAGCAACCCTCTGAGTTGCATGTATACATTATAAGTTATAACATTCTGTCGAGGGTGACATAGGGATATATTATTCCCGCGAAAGGTTTTATGCAACGAGCGGAACGCGAGTTGCATAAAACCTTTCAAGGGAATAATATATCCCTATGTCACCCTCGACAGAATGTTATAACGAATTTATCATACCGAATGTCTTAATGTATTATTCAAAACTTGCTCTCTATTAGTAAAAAGACAAACAGAATGAACAACACCTATGGCCTGATCACGTGACTTTGATTGATTGACGTGGAAGCACGCTTTACTCATGTAGCGGGGTATAAGGGATTTATCATCCCTCGGCGGCGGTGAATATGGATATTTGTTTAGGGTCACGTGGACCAATCAGAGATCGGCATTCTTACATGAGGTATGATAAATAATATTCCTCTCTACTGAAACTGGGGTTTCCCCCTGACAGCAGCCCTCTGAGTTGCATGTATACATAAAATATTCTTCTCTACTGAAACTGGGGTTTCCTCTTGATAGCAACCCTCTGAGTTGCATGTATACATATAATATTCCTCCTACTGAAACTGAGGTTTCCCCCTGACATCAGCCCTCTGAGTTGCATGTATACATACAAGATTCCTCTCTACGAACTCGCTCAATTAAGGGTTTGGAGTTGCAGGAGTTGCTTCCCACATGTAACCTTGTTATTTGAAACAACAGATCGCGTAAGACAGTTTTGGGAGTTCACATCCATCTGAAACAACAGATCGTGGGAGATAGTGTTTGGAGTCCAGATCTATTTGAAAAAACAGATCGCGTAAGATAGCGTTTGGAGTCCAGATCTATTAAAAACAACAGATCGCGTAAGAAAGTGATTTTTTTCTCAGTGAGTCGAAATTGAATATTTTAATCGATATTTAAGGAAATCCGAATTCCGAAAATATGACCCCTTCTGTCTTTTTAATCATGCCAAATTCGAATTTTAGCACGAGATAATAGACAATCCCACAAACAGTAGAAAAATGGTTATTTCACATTTGACAATTGGAGATCCTTTGTCAGTTCTGCTGAAGATTTTTTTATTGACGTTCAAACCAAACTCAAATTACATGATATTTGCACTAAGATACAATAGAAAGTGAACAAACTTTTTATTGACGTTCAAACCAAAATAGTGTTGGGAGTTCATACCAATTATGTATAGAAAGTCCCTTTTATAAGAAATCTGAATGTTCAGAACATATCCTTTAGAATTAAAGCTAGCCCAATTATTTACATCAAAGAATATTTTGTCATTAGCCGCATGGCAAAATGCTTATTTCTTGCTATGAAAGAACAAAATAGATTTCTATCAATTATTGTAACCGAAACTAACTAACTAGTTGACAGTGGTGTGTTATGTATGTATGTATGTATGTAATGTATCATGGTGCTCTCATGTATACAAAAATGCTGTATGACCTCGTGTATAATGGGCCTGTGGCCCATTTACTGAATAAACTCTCTCTCTCTCAGTGCGCAGTCCTCGATAACAAATCACGATGTGACTATACTGAACTGAATCATTCTGGTGCTGATTTTAAGAAACATACACGGCTCCTTGGTAAAAAACATCATTTACATTAGTTTTACATATTTGACTCCAATAACATAAGCAGTGCCCCTTTAAACATTATATAGTAATCGCTGGATCGTATGAACAATACAATAAACTGTTTCAAGAAATATCAAATAAACATGTTTTGTTTATAAAAGTATAAGCAACCAAATAAATCCTTTTACACAAGGACGTTACTATACTATGCAAACCACTAGCACATCAACAATACAATTTTCAATAGAGATGAAATAGTTGAGAAGAGCTCGTAAAATATCCATTATCATTCAGCTTCAAACCTAGGGTAGTTTGAATTCCTTAAATTGGTAGCTTAACGTTGTAATTCTTACGATATAATAGATTTTCGTATCTGTATAAATTTGGAGTTAAATAATTTCAAATTGAGAAATTATTTAAGAATATTTTCATTAATAACCTAAGAAATGTTCTCTAACATGACGACCGATAACATTATTTTCGCCAAATTTGACGTTGCTGTGTTTCACTTTTTACATGCATAGAAACCCAACTTGATGTACGTGGGTTTTTTTAAAGGAACCAACCAACTAAGTAGGTCCTAAAAACATCTATTCTTTTTCAGAAATTGTTCAAGACATGTTGCACTTTAATATGACTAATTTGATATTTTTGTTATTAATTAGCGTTTTTCGAAAATTACGTTAACGAGGTTTGCAATCACATAAAACTTTTATAATGAAGTTGGCATTAACATATCTATTCTGAATTTGGGAACATATCGTTCTATCAAATAGAAAGTGTATTTACATCTTATTACTAGGAAATCTGGCAATATGTAAACGACTTTTTAAGAGATCATTTCTTTAATATTCGTGTTATCCAACCTTTGAGAAGACGCAAAAGGGAAAACATGAAATATTGCAGCAGTGAAATTGAATAAATAAGAAATTGTCGGACCAAAAATAAATGGGCCCAGTGGTGCGTAGTAAACCGAGAGGTGTCGCTGCAAGCAGGAAGTAATCAAGGTATGTTCAGGTGTTACACTCGGAGTCGGTGTTGACTAAGAGAGGTATTTAGTAATTAATTGATAAATTATACATGAACAAACTATGAACAGGTAACTCAGGAAACAGTTGTCTGAGTTCAATATAAAGGTTTATTGCGAGCGTTGTAATTTATCATTACTGAACATAGATAATTCTTACTTTCTGTTTAGGTAAGGAATAGTTAACACACAGTATGAACACTGTTTTATACTATGGTTTAAAGGAGACAATTTTCCATCAAAGATGGTGAAATACCAAAACGTAATCGGTAGTAGGTCTCAAATCGGTAATATGTAGGAAAATAGGTATTTCAAAGTAAATAATGCTTATTTTTATAAATTGACGGAACACGACGTCGCACGTGTTTAAACCTGAAACTAAGGCCAATATACTTGATTCGTTATAGGCGTATAACCGATCACGTGACCGACATTCACCGGATAAAACTCATTGGAAATTTGGTTTATTACGTTTATCATTAAACCGACTGATAGCTATCAGCATACCTCTAAATAGATACGTCATTTTTATGATTTAGGATTATTAAACATTATGTCAGAACATAGATAAAAAATATCATCTCAGAGTACATTATACGCATTTGTCATACAAAACATGCTGACTCATTTTCAAAAGTAACCAGGAAAAATGTTAATTGTGGAATGCCGGGAGGTGAATATATTTATGCCATCAAAAGAGGTTGAAAATGAGAAAAAAAATTAAATGTTGAGCCATTTGTGATATCGGCCTTAGGCTTACCCTGGGCTACAGTACTTTGCTTCAGTACTTTACGAGCGCTGGATTGTACGCCAGGTTACCAATCATGTACAGGTTGAAAATGGGAGAACGCCTGATAAGAGGCGATAAATATACACATGTCACCCATTTGCAACTTCTTCTCAAGAACATAACTGTAGAAAGCAATTTTATTTCTTTGTGAATGCAGAATAATAATTTAGATATTTTTCGAAGACATAGGAAGACCTAGAGTGATAATGATTTAACTAAGTTGAAGATTTTGTGACCGTGTTACCTAAGAAAAGGAGAAATTGTTTTCTTTGTTTTCCCAAGAATGTAGAGCCTTCGAAAGGAGAAATGCTGTTATGTTAAGGTTAGACACCGCGTCGAGGGAATTACGGAAATTAAAGATATTATATCCCCGTTTTGTATCCGACTTCAATCCCCATTTTCATAAAGACAATACATTCAAGTAGATAAAACACCAAACAGAGTTTCGATGAGTCATTTAATTAAAAAGATATAACGGTTCAAAGTGCGTAGAAATTGGCCGCCTCGAAAGCCCAATTAAAAAAGTCCTTAGAGTGGCCTGAGCTCTCCTTCGGCGAACGTGACGTAATAGACAGGCCTCGCTCCGCGGTTGTTTGTAAACAATGCAGATATGGGTCGCATTCGTCTACGTTTTCATTGCGAAAGAGACATGCCTTCTTCCTGCGTTGCTGCCAACTGTACTAATAAGAAATCAGGAGACATTCAACTGCATCAGTTTCCGAAGGATCCTGGCCGATTCGCGATTTGGACAAAGTTTGTTAGTCAGAAAAGAGCGAAGTGGAGTCGAAATGACAGGTCTGTCATCTGCTCCGATCATTTCACAGAGGACTGTTATGATCTTTCCTACGATTTCAAAATGGACTTTGGACTTGCCCCACAAAGGAAAGGACTCATCAAAAATGCCGTGCCAACAGTTAACGAACAGATGAAGATGATAACAGGCCCAGCGAGATATGACAGTCAACCATATCGGAAGAGAAAACGGACGGAATACTTAGAGAAAAGGGAACGAAAGAGGATAAGGAATTTGAAAGATAGGCTAATCCAAAATTCTTTTCAGGGGCAGGTAGGATAAATAATCATGAAACCTTTGGGGAGTTGAGAATAATTGATGATTTTGCAGTCGAATGTTGAGTTTTTATCGGCAGTATGAATTTATGTCTCTTTAGATTAGTCGCAGAAATTATTGTGACATGTTTGTAGTTTGTTACATTACTAGTTTTTGGGTATATATTATTTTTATTTGGTGCTGATTACTATAAGGATACATACAAAAATGTGGGCACGTCACTTATGTTTGTATGTTGACACTACAGTTTGGTTAAAACATTTATGAAAAATTAAAATGTCTAGCTACAGCGTCATTTTAGAAGCAACAAAAAGTAAAATTAAAGTCATAAAGCTGCCCCGGAGAAACTTTTACCATTTCAATTAGCCTCATAGTGGATAATTTTTTACCTATTTGTTACTGATAAACATTGCAGTATGAAATAAGATATTTAGTAATACAGATATGTTAATATATTGTCATGTGTCACGTGTATCGACAAATCTAATTACCTTCATCAAGTGCCTTGTGTATTACCTTTTGGAAATGTTCCAGATGCTGAGGTCATTAAGTTTATTGCTTAATTGCCATAACGAACAGGTGTGTGGCATTTCATGTAGACTGTTAGGTAATAACTTTATGACTTTATTGTCTGGTGTGACAAAGTAGTGTTATGTAACTTAAAACCTCTCTCTCTGGTAACATACCAGTACTAAAGTACTGAAGGAAATGGAAATGATATGCTTTTCAGCGTTAATATTTTTATTTGGTCGAAATAGTTAAAACTGAAAAAGAATTTCATAATTACAATACATTTCCAAGCAGGCTTTAACTTACATCACAATCAACAATATATGCTGTGTTATTATTGACAATAATGGCCTACGTCACTCTAGATTAGCCCCACACTCTTTATCTCAAACACTGACCATTAACTCACACAAAACAACAATACTCTGTATCCTTACTATGCAAAATATATTAGTACGTAAGTCTATGTTTTGATGAAGGTGGCAAATCGCAAATCAAGAGGTACATTTACTAAACATGTCAAAGATTTGACCTTCATTATCACTAATAACTGGGTAAAAAGGCCAAAAACAGCTGCTCAGAACCTCGTCTCCCAATGACGAGATTCGAAAGTTGCCGAGAGGCAGTCAATCAAAAGCGAGATCTCATTGTTTCAGTCATGCAAAGCAGAAACACGGAGTTACGATTTTGAGTTGACACTTTACAATGGCACAACGTAGTAACAAATATTCTACATATACAATGGTCAATCAACTTCACAGGGGGATAGTCGATTTGTCTAGGTGTTCAAACAAAAAACAGTCACAATGGCGGCAGATATCAGCTGGGGTTCACTCGATCGGCATTGTCGTATATTAACAACCCAAACAAATAACAACAACAACAACAGTTAATTGATGTCAAACAGAAATCTCGATGTATTGATATTAATAACTTTGGCGACTTACGGGCTTTTTTATAAGTACAATCAGTGAAAATATATACGTTCACGACCGCTGGAATAAGATGTAAACAATGGCACAGAACAGCCAGTCGTTAACGAGTCCTGTCTATGTCGTCACAACCCCCCAAGCACCTGATTGGCTAATAAAACGTTTTGCGTCTGTTTTCCGGAAGTGTTTATAAAATACGTTTTTCTGCTATTTTCAGGTGGATGTGAACCTTAATAATTGTTGATATTTGTTCTTAACTGTGCTAGGAAGTATTTCCGCTAATGGCATCCCCTATGTGGATATAGTATCTTTAAGCCTTTCATTGCTATTGTTTGAAGCGACATGGATCATACACAATCTGACGAAGACTTCATAGAGGTCTCGCAAGAATTTACTTAGAACAAAGATCAACTCATAATGGAGCGAACAGGTCACAGATCTGCAACAGGTATTTACCAATCATTCTTAATGCACCTCCAACGGCTTACGTTAAAATCTTAATAATGGAAACACATTTTTCGGAAGTGGAAATATTCTTTCACGTTCTTTACAATCTGAACAATTTTGTCAAAACGATAAACAACCGTGTGACTGCCGTGTGACTGGACTGATGTCCATGTTGAAAAATGTAGAGTTTTAATCTTTAATGTGATTCAAATGTACTTTTCAGGCTTTAGTGAAGACCAGATGAAAGCCGTCAATGAAGTTCTTGACGGCACCAATCCAAACTCCACGGCTGGAGCAACAAGCAAAGTCAGCCCCGATAAAACCGAAGGCATCGACTCTGATAATGACGAAGCGCGTCGCCAAGTTGTCATTAAACATTGTGTTGTGAATAAAAAAATGTAATTAAATGTAACAGAAAATGGACATGACTATCAATGTCTGCCTGAATAAAATGTTGGACTTGTTTGTGTTGTTTTTGGTGGAAGTAATTACATGGACTGATGTACAAAGTCATCGATGTTTCTTCAGAATAATCAAATGTGGTTATTTGTGACAATGGGTAGTTATTTGAGGTGGTTTATTTAAAATATGAACAATAAATAAAACATTATCACAGAGGGAATTTTCAAATATTGACTCGAGGCAAAGCCGAGAGACAATATATGAAAATTGCCGATGTATAATTTTCGAGGGAAGATACCAAGTCCAAGGCGAAGCCGAGGACGTAAGGTATATGAGAGAGTATAACTTCTAAAATAAAAATCCACCTCAAATAACTACTTCATGTCATAGATAACTCCCTTGGCTGGCAAATATACCCGGGGTTAAGGTTGGTTATTAGGAAAAAATGACTCCTCAGAACAATAGAAATAACCATCCCTAGTGGTGTAAGGACTTATAGATCAGTGGCGATCATTTTTGTTACTCTTTCACCCACGCCAAAGGTCGCAGGGTTATCTTTTAAAAGTATGTTTGTCTTCTTTTACACCCTAATAAAACTTGGAATTTGGCTGTCAAGGCCTATGTGATTTCTTGATTTTAGACTTCACATAACTCGAGTACTGACGGCCTTCAAACTAGATCTTAAGAACAGATTCCTTGGCCAGTGTTGAATATAATTTGTAGATATGACAATATCCGCTGAGAAGCATTTGCGCCAAGGATATATTTTTTATATATGATGTTTTAGATGGACGCTCTTGCCAAACTGAACGAACATTTCCTGTCCTGTAACATCTGCACAGAGACCTTCAAAGACCCTTGTACTCTTGGCTGCTACCATACATTCTGTAGGGAATGTCTGACTAAGTACACCAAAACCCGAAGAGACGCCATCAGTGCCAAATCCATCCTTTGTCCAAACTGCTGTCAGATGACGAAAGTTCCTCGACCTCAAGAACCAGTGGATCAGTGGTGTGAGCAGTTTAAGCCGAGTTTCCTCATACAAGGACTTCTGGATTCGTTCGTCTCTCAGGAATGTACAGGTTGTCATTAGTGTTTGTCAATTTGGTACCCCCCCCCCCCCCCCCCCCCCCATACCATAACATATTAACATCGCTTTTCTACCATTCACCTGTAAGTTTCTATTCCCAAAGTCATGGGCGCCATCTTGGTGTGATATTTAAACGTCAACCACCTCACGTCCGTGTGTGGGTGTTCCGTTACATGTGTACATCTTTTTCAACTCATAAAGACTTCAAATCCATATTATATCCCGATTAAACATTAAACATTAACTTTTATTCAATGTCATTATATTCAGTAACATTTCTTAAGTTCCTTTACTTAAATATAAAAAAAGGTTATTAAATGAAGCTTGATCTAATATGATGTACAGTTAAGGTTAGGCTTTTATCATTTAATAAACGTTCATGTTGACGTCGCATTCACTGTTTATTGTTATATAACATGCAAATAACGTAATGAATAACATCCCTTGCCATTGTTAACGCTTCATGCGTAGTAACAACATGTATTATACCCTGACATTTGTGTGAAACCAGTTGGTTATGGATAGATAGGCAAAGATTAAGATTTTGATACCATCTAAGTATCAACTTTGAAATCTAATTTGTAAAAGACAGAACATAGGCTACGACGTGCAAAATATTTCCACTCTTTGTGAATAGATGAACCTATATTATAATTTACGGTATAATTGATAGAATTACCTATCTAAATGATAAAGTCATTGTACTCATAATATCTTTAAAATTTTAAGTTACATAATTAGCATTGGTAAATAATCTTCAAACCTTCTTTGACGTATATTCATTTTTGACAATGATGAATATTTGTCTTAAATTAGGGCGCTTTTTTCTAGACAGGTATACGTTTCTTATCGTTACTCGAAATTCTTCGGTTTCTGATTTTGATGAAAGGTTTACCACTTATCCCAAAGAAAATCAAAACTGCAAAGACGAGTAAAATTACATTTCAGGAACCGAAAATTTTTTGGTGAGTGATTTTTTGAAAGATTTATTTTTCCATATTTTCTCGTATAGACATTTGTTTATGCTAAATCTTCAGGGTCCAAACATCTCATCACTCAACCCGATCATCCGTAGCCGTTGAGGAAATAAACAAGTATAGAGCAAAAACCACTGACGGCCATTTTTGTGTGAACAGTTTTTAATCATTCGAGTTCGGGAAATGGATTCGCATAACTTTTCATATTGATTGAAAAACATTGTCCTGCAAATGAAATTTTTTTTCCCGTTTTCGCGAGATCATATTACTCACAAAATCGTCAGCGCCCCATCCGAGCAAGGAGGTTATAACTCTAGTATTCTTCAGTGAAATAGAAACCTGTGTAGGAAAGTTATCATAGAAGTTGTTTTCAAAAATATTTCAATTTGTTCTTTAATGTTTTTGACATGTTCATATTTTCATCCAACACAGGCAGGAGTTTGAGATATGTAGTTTTTAAGGACCCGATGCCGAGCGGTTATGGCAAATAGACTCGCGAAGGCGTACACTGAGCCGAGTTTATTGCCATAACGCGAGTAAATCGAGTAATTATTTGACTTACACTCCCGCGAAACATTCATAAAACAATTTTAAACTAAATTGTTTATATGCAATGAATTTATGAATGTTATACTTTGACACATTTCGGGTTAATGTTTTCTGATCAAATGCGTCCAATAGAATATTTACAATTCACGCCTGCTATAGATTTTAAAACTAAAAACCAGATCCCTTACACCAGAAATATACAAAACCTATTACCTATAAATATATACAAAGAGGAATCAGTGTAGACATGACACAACGTTAACAAAAAGTACCTCAGCTGACGTGGATCCTAGCTCAAGTGGTAGAGGCATTCGAATCCCACTAACGCTTTAACTTATATTTCTAGCTTGTTAAAATTCAAAACTTTTACAAGTCCATTTGTTTGATCATCTCATAACCGACCCAGGTGTTTAATAACTGAAATGTTGTTTAAAAAAACATCTACAAGCCCTATCTACTCGCTCATAACCGACCATGGTAGTTATGAGATAACCAACCTGCACACATGGTGGTTATGGCATATAATCTTCAAATATAACGAAGGAAACAACTTCCCAAGGTGTTTAAATTCAAATGATGCACTCCTAAACAGCTGAGCTTTGTGTGTAATAAATTCCTACGATGTTTGAGTCCCTTATTCACTTTGGAATTATAAACAGTTCAAACATCGATTAAATCGTCTTATGCAATAGTATTTAATTCATTATTGTAACCATAGTCATTTAAAATTGGTTACTAAATATCTTTAAAACAGTATTTTTAAATCATGTTAAAAGTCGACTTAAATGTCCAATTAAACTTTTTTTCAGATCCAGTTGAACACTGTTGTTTCATATGTCAACATAACAGTAAAACAACACAGGCCAACTCAATTTGTGAAGATTGCGACATCATGTTATGTGAAGCCTGTGCTAAAACACACGTGGTGGCTCCAAATGGAAGGGATCACGTGATCTCCCCTCTGGGAGATGGATCAACTCCACAAGTCAAGAAACGCAAAGTCATGTGCAGGGAGCACAACTGTCTGGTTGAGTTTTGTTGCAGAGATTGTCAGAAAACTGTTTGTAACAAATGTTGTATCGTCTACCACAGGAAATGTCACTCTGTTGTCACCCTCGACTCAATGATTCCTGAAATGAAACAAGTACTGCAGCAGAACTATGATGATATAGAGTTGCATCGACAAAAGGCAGAGAACACTTTCAAGAGTAGAAGATCAGAAGTGGAGGAAATCACACGACACAAAACTTCTCTGCAGTCAGAGATCAGAAGAGTCAGTCAGCAGGCCGTGGATCTGATCAGAAGAAAGGAGAAGAAACTCCTGGATGAACTGGATACGCTTACTGAGAAGCAGACTGGAGAAGTGAGAGGCCGGATAAAATCTGGAGAAATTGACATGCAAACATATCAACAGTACACAGAGTTCATAAAACAAGTCCTGCTCTCAAACAGTCCCATGGATCTGTATGATATGTACACGCTGTGTCAGTCAGGGGAGATAACTGCTGAAATACAGAGAATAGACAAACAACGAGAGAGAATGAAGAAAGTTGAGTTTGAGAATCAGCTTGACATGGATTATATTAAAAGTACTTTGCAACTTGGTCATTTGAAATTTACAGAAAACGTGTCAACTTTCAATGACACACCTAAACTCCTATCAAGGGTCAGTGCTCAATCAATGGATGATGTAAACATACAAACTCTCTATGACATTGAAGTCTTGAATATTGATGGTACAGATACACTGGTTGTGGCTGACTCAGACAACAAAAGCGTTAAGTCATGTTACACAAAAGAAAACAAAACCCATTGCACTTCACTCAAACTTAAAGATTGTCCCTTTTCGTTAACTAAAATTAGCCAGGACAGAGTAGCTGTATCATACTTCTCACGAAACAGTATAGAACTAATCAAGCTGACTCCTGACCCTGTCCGTATTTCCACAATCAAAACAAAGAAGAAGTACAAATGTCTGACCGCTCTCAGTGACAAAACTGTGGCTGCAGGTTGTATAGATCCTCCCAGTATCGACGTCCTGGATCGGTCAGGGAGAGTCCTGAGATCTGTGATCACACCCAGCACTGGTCAGCAGCTGATACAGAGACCATGGTACATGTGTACAACACGTGAGGGTCACATTGTAGTTTCAGATGCATGGTCAGATTCTGTCTACTGTGTAACACAACAGGGGGAGGTTCTCTACACATACAAGATGACAGGAGGTTTGTCTTATACAGGTGATGGTGTAACAACTACAGACACTGGTTCTGTTATCGTGGCTGATTACTATGGCAACAAGATCGTCCAGCTGACTGAGAGAGGAGAGTATGTGAGAGATCTGCTGACTGAACAAGATGGGATTGTTAGTCCGCAGGGAATACGTGTACACGGCCGGAACAAACTGTATGTTACAGAAAACAACAGTGAACATGTTAAGATATATCAAGTGTGAACTGATAGAACTTCTGTTGATATAGATTAATGCAGAGGGGGATTTGATTTTGATGATTGTAAAGGGGAATGGAAATTACTAGCTGTCCAAACAAATACTGAAAAGGTCATGCAACCATTTAGATAATTAATCTTTCATACCACTGTACCGTGAAAAGAGTCCACAAGTTTGTACATATGTAAATATTTTGTATTTTGTCTACTCTATCATTTAGAATCGGTAACATATCCAGCATGCATACTTAAACAGCTACCACATTACAGAGGATACCTCTCTTAAATATGTATGTAATAATTTTGAATATAATGAGAAAATATTCGTGAATCGAAAAAGTAACAGTGAAAAGTTTACTTGTTATATCACAAATTACAAAATTTACTAAATAACGTTACAGGCTATGTTTATTTATTGTAAATATGTATTTGTAATGTCCAATTGTGAGACGCGAATGTAATATATATCTGTCTCTTGTTAAAAGTACTTCCTTAAAGTATTTCCCTCCTTGGGATATTTTCCGATTTACTTTATGAATATATTCTTTCAAGGTAGGTTCAAAAACCAAATGAATTACCGTTATCATCCGAAATAACAAATGGTATATCAAAACTAATAAGTAACACGATCAGAGGTAAACGGTAACGGTAACGTTATTTAGTAAATTTTATAATTTGTATAAATAATATAAACGATTATATTTATGAAACAGACTCTTAACTTATCTGTTGGTTACGCATTATACCGAATCTGTTTTTGTCTGTCCATGAAATCTATTATACTCTTGAGTACATTCATGATCATTGTACATGCTGGAGTTTATATATATATACTTTATATCCGACAAGAGTGAAGTTCAACCAATTGCCTACGACAAAAAGGTAAATTTACTTATTGCTTAAATTATTGCTGTTTATTGGAAACAAACATGCCTGTTTAATAGTTTTAAAATTCTTTGCCTGTCGATGTGCTCATATATTTTTGTGAAATTGTACTCTTAGAGATTATGTCCCAATACTTAGACAGCCATATCTTAGACGCTTGAGTAGGTGGTTAATTAACACAACACCCATGGCTGAAATGGAAAAGTCCTATTTAGTGCTCCCCTAGCTTACACTGATCAAAAGGGGGATTAATTTTGAAGTAATGAGATGTTATACATATATACTGAATAAAGCTCTTCCTCTTCCTTTTCTTCTTCTTCTAATTATAAGGAAATAAATCAAATATACTTATTCCAGTATAGTACTTATCCCCTCATATTGAAATCAAGATTTATCAAGTTTATCATTAAGATATGTAAATATCATCTATTGGAATGGTGTAGAAACGTTTAGTCATATGAATTTCTAACTGGTTACCAAGAACAAAGAATTAATTTTTCTATGAAAAGAATTGTCTTTCTTAACGATCGGTCTATAAAACATGAAATTCACACTAATGTCAATTTAATGAATTTTATATAATAAAACTAGTGATGACCCAGAGGCACTGAATCAAGTCTTTTGCATGTTTTATTTCTTGATTTTCATTTCAAAATTCACAAATATTTCATTACTGAACCAGTTTATCATAAGTCGTAGTTTAAATTTTCACGTTTTATGCGAAAACTGCATACGATCAATTTAGTGTGAACACTTTTGATCATTCGAGTTATGGAAATGTATTTGTCCAGCTTATTAGAACTGAGTATGTTCTTATGAGAATTGATTTGAGTGATTGAAAGTAATTGTCTGGTAATTGGTAGCATATTTTATTTCCTTTCATGCAAGTATTTTTATAATAATCTTTTTGTAAATCAATATAATCAAGAGCTTCAAACAAATAAAAAATGATGTTTTAGTTTAAACTGTTAACGACAAAGAACAAATCAGAAACCAATCAATTTATATTCCTGAAAACTTCCTGATGTTTATTATGACTACAAATTTATAATGATGGTTCTAAATATGGTTTTACAGTTGTATCAGCAACTATAACACACCTGCAAAAACTTGCTTCCAGACTGCTTGATGGCAGTTTTTCACAGCTTCATCAAAGGCCACCCTTCTAGGCTATTCAGCTTATAAAAAAACTAAATTGCTAGTGATTACATTCGCTTTAATGACTCTCCCTCATGCATTCAGGCTGTTTAAAATCGCAGAAGTTATCACCTCATTATGAAGTACAATTCTCATTTACAAAACATTTCTCCAATGCGACATAAACTTTTGTATTTGATTGACCCTGTGATCAATTATTAAATGAATCATAGACAGCTTGATGAGCTACAGAGCCAATCGCTCTATTTTTATCTTTTGCAATGAATTTTATTTATCAAATCTCAATCTGTTTATGGCTAAAATATTGCCGAAGCAGTGTTTAACACTAACTCACTCACTCACCAAATTTTATTTTATCAAAATTCTCTGTCTTTCTTCAAAATACTTTTTTTCTCCATACATCACTGTCATTTTACCAAAATTCAATTTCATTTCATTAAATAAATCTAAGTTCCTAATCTTCATGTAAGTAAATATTCTTTATCTCATCTTCCAGGGGCTGTATATCTTCTAATAGATTTTGTTTGAATGTACATATATGCTTTTTACCGTTCACCATATTACACCATTTTATAACAAAGCATTTTAATTCATTGGCTGATTAGTTATTCCGGCAGATACTTATTACCAGCAAATACCCACGAAAAGAAATACGTCTATGTTCTGTATTTCCAAGTTAATAAGAGGAAATATTTATCATAACAATAATATCTTGTCAAGTGAAGTCTTTATTAGTATTTAAACCATAGGCCAATACACATTTATATTTCAATACGTATGAAAAATATGATATTTACAATTCTTACAATTAAAGTACTTTTCACGGCCTATTGAAGTTTTTTTCTGTATTATTCAGTGTAACTTTGGAGACATACCAATGCGTTGTAGCTATTTGATAAATATACCAGTTTATTTTTTATAGATATCAGATCAATCGCTGATAAAACTAGAATGAACAAATTGAAACCGGTTTACGCAAGGACAGGATTTAAGTATATTAACACATATATCAACAACACAGTTTTCAATAAAATTGAAATATGAGATATGGGCTTCTAAAATATCCCTTTTTAGTCAGCTGCTTTAAATGGGGGTATACTTTTAAGTAAAATTAACTTTTAATACGCCAACATTAACATTTTTGTTCCATTAAATAAGAGGATCCAGTAACATCTTTAAGTATTCAGAAATCTTCAAGACATGGCACGCTTTATGGACTAATTTTTTTTGAAAATTACATTATAGCGAGGTTGGCAATCGTCTTTAAAATTTATAATGAAGTTAGCATCGATATCAATATATATTTCTTTTGTGGAGATACTTACATTTAATCAGTTAATACATCATCAAAACTCCATGAATTGTCAGTATCAATTTCTGAAGAAAAGATTAACATAATGATTCGCAAATAAGTAATATGAAGGTAAAAGTTAACTATTTTCTTTTTTAGACATGTCTGTTTAGAAAAAAATAACATTTATGAAGTAGGGAACAATTCGTTAAATTGTTATAGAATAGAGAGTGTATAGTTATTTAATTTAACTAGGAAATATACCTACAATGGTAAGTTTGTTTTAGATAAATCGATTCTAAATTCATGTTCATCCCATATTTCAGTTACAATGTAAATTGAAAACAAGATGGAATTTTGCAACTGTATATATATATCTGAATAAATGTAACATAAACTTGCCAAAAATTGATGTGACCAAACTTGCGTGAAGTAAGCCGAGAGGTGTCGCTGCAAGCAGGAAGTAATCAAGGTAGGTTCAGCTGTTACACTCGGAGTCAGTATTTGACTAAAAGAAATATATGGATTTACTGATAATTTGAACATACCCAAACGATCAGCAAAGAGTTCAGGACATTGTTGTCTCAGGTTAATACAGAAAGTTTAATTGCCAGTGGTGTGTTTTTATCAATACTGACAATTGAGAATTCGTACTTTCTCTTAAGGTTAGATATAGCCAACACGCAGTTTGATCGGTGTTTTATTTAACTTGGTTTAAATGAGACATATATTACCGTCTAAGTTTGTGAAACAGCGAAAAATAATCGGTAGGAGACCTCAAACCGGTAATAATTAAGAAATTATGTATTTGCAAAGAAAATAATGCTAATTTTTCTTTTCAATGACCCAATGTGTACTTGTTTAACCCTGTAACTGAGGACATGCTTGATTTGTTCAGAGGCGTATAACCGATCATGTCAAGGACGTACTAGGGCAACAGACAACTTAACCTATTTTTTAATACTGCTCTACTAGTTTAGAAAGCTATGGCTCTTTTCTTATTTGTGAAGCTTTTTGTCAATGACGAATACAATTCAGATGTTTTGAATCTTTGGTCTTCATAAGGGCCACAGATGACCGATTGTAAGCACTAGAGTGAATATGAATGTACGGAGTTGTAGATTTGATGGCAATGTGACCCCTTATTAATGTAAGGCTTGGTTGAGATCGCCTAACTAAGCTTAATTTCAGTCTCACGGTAAGGGATGGGCAAGCGTGCTAGCTCAAGTACTCCAGTCAAAGATGACACAACACAGGTTTGAAAGTAATCAGGATGTATTCAAGAGAAAGAAACTTTATGATGATTGGTGAAATATTATCTTATCATAATCTAATGTAATTATGCATTAGAACATCGATCATAGGGTTCAATAGCAGCATAAAGGGTAAAGTAAAAGTTCTAATTGGTGTAGTTACCTATGAACAATGGAGAGTATGGTACAGTGGATGTTAACCCTTGAGTGATCAGACAAAGAAGAGCTTAAATGAATATATGAAATATAAAACATTTAAAGTTGATTTAAGTAGTATGATAGATGTGATGAAAACTATTTAAAGGATAGATAGATACTGTAAAAGATAAATACAAACATTTTGGCAAGCAGCTTCAGCGCTCGCAACTACCCAATAAGTAATTCTTATTAAATTACATTTATTACTATAAATCTCCCCAGAGTAATCATCACATCTGTCCACAAAATGAAATGTTGCCACCTGATGTAAGTTACCAGTCACACTATTATACAAAGGGCCCTAAGGAATACATATATATGTATATAACCAAACAATATATGTATGTAAGCAAAATCAATATCGGTAAAGGGAACATTATTAACCATGCTAGGGCACCTGGCCTATACTTAAATGGAGAATAGTAAAGATGGGATATGACTATTTGTTGGTCGATCATACCAGACCATTTACGCTGGCTCCAACAATATGCACATACACCCATTACACTGTATGTAGAATTACCAGAGACTACCCAACAAAGTGATACCTAACTTTAGCAATATGAAATATATTAAAATGCAATAATAAGATATCACATAATCAAATTTCACTAAAGGTTGAAGGTACAGGGAAAGGGCCATATGAGTAACACATACTGTATTAATTAGTGACCTTACATCAAGAGGCCAACATCAAAGGGAAAAACAAAATTGATAGGAGCAATATTATTGTGAAAAAACCTCACATACTTTAAAAGATAATGATAACAATAAAGTAAATTATGAGGAAAAACAATGAAAATGACAATAACATAGTTAAATGATGCTTAAGCGCATTGATAAGCAAGATGAAGATTAACAGCTTATCTTAGCAGATCACGCAGCTTTGTTTACATCTGAAGCCGCCATCTTGGATGATGCTCATTACAGGGCAAGAGGCTTTCATTAATACCATGTGTGGAGACTGAGACAATGGGATGGCTACACACTTGTTGAATTTGGAAACAGATATATCAACTATCTATGAGTGAATGTAAATGCACTGTGCATTTATTGAATAAAAGGATTGTATCAAAGAAAAAGGAATTTGGAACTTAAATTAGCATTGAGCTAATTAAATCAAATTTGGAATTTCCAAAGTTATTGATAATCAGTTGATAATAAATGCTTTCTGCAAATTATAAGTCCAGCAAATAAAAGCATTGAATGTAATTATGCATTAGAACATCGACCATAGGGTTCAATAACAGCATATTTGGGAAAAGTAAAAGTTCTAATTGGTGTAGTTTCATGTACCTATGAACAATGGAGAGTATGGCACAGTTGATGTGAACCCTTGGGTGATCAGACAAAGAAGAGGGCGACACGTGGCTTTAAATTTCCCTCTTAATCTCTGCATGATGGGTCACATGATCTCTGACTATTGGTCAGTTTGGAACATCTTGTATGGAATTAGTTGCCTAGCAACAGTTTGGCTAGAAGTTTGACTGATTTCTAGCCACAACAATTACCTCCCTTAGAGTAGTCTAATTAAAAAAAGGACAGAGAAAACTGGCACCTCTTGGGACAATTATCCTGACCGTTACATTAAGAAAAGAAGAAACTATTTCTTTGTATTCCCAGAAATGTAGACCTTTAGAAGGAGAAATCCTTTTTAGGACTATTAGATCATTGGGGATAATCTTTGTTACTCTTTGACCCACTCTAAAGGTCACAGGGTTCTCATCTTTAAGTATGTTTTTCTTCTTTTACACCCTTACAAAACTTTAAGCCTTTATAGAGATGTTTATGCCGATGTGAATGCTAGGTTTTAGACTTGAAATAACTCGGCAATTGACGTCCTTCAAAGCTAGATCTTCTGAATTTAATCCTTGGCTAGTGTTGAGAATACCTTGTAGATTTTGTAAATCCTCTGGCCCCTGAACCTTTTAAGTTGTTGAGCAAATTAACTATTTTCTACGTCTGATTTCAGATGGACGCTCTTGCCAAGCTAAACGAACATTTCCTGTCTTGCACTATCTGCACAGAAACGTTCAAAGACCCTTGTACACTTGGCTGCTACCATACCTTCTGTAAACCATGTCTGACCAAATATACACACAATCGGAGAGACGCCATCAGTGCCAAATCCATCCTGTGTCCTAACTGCTGTCAGATGACGAAAGTTCCTCGACCTCAAGAACCAGTGGATCAGTGGTCACATCAGTTTAAGCCAAGTTTCCTCATACAAGGTCTTCTGGATTCGTTTGCGTCCCAGGAGTGTACAGGTTGTTATAACGTTTGGTCAATTTGGTACTCATGTTTTTGTTTAGAATGATATCTCATAATCATGATTAAAGGCACTCTTGCGCGCCTTTCCCCCCCCCCCCCCCCCCTTTACATATAAAAATGGCCTTATTGCTATTGCCTGTACACGTTTCCAAAGTCATAGGTGCCATCTGTGTCTCACATAACTTGTCCGCCATTAAGTTGCTACTAGACGATTGGCGTTAGGTGTCATCTGATATCTGTACACCTTTCATAACTCTCGAAGACTTTATTAATCGAATCCCATTTATATCCTAACCTTTAAATAAGACAATAGGAATTGGTAAATAAACTCCAATCTTTCATTGTCTTATATTCATTTTTTATATATAACGTTTGACAATATTGACAATATTGAATATTTGTCTTGATTTCCACATTTGTAAATGTGTTTATGCTTATGGTTTCTATTTAATCATATGAGCTCACCGGCCACTATTTTCTAGATAGGCCTACTTTTTTTTTATCATCGTTGGCTTCAGATTTGGTTGAAAGTTTTACCACTCTTACCAAAGAAAATAAAAGACGTGAACAAATTTCAATTCAGAACATAAACAAACTTTGGTGAGTGAGTGAGGGGAAAGTGTAACAATTTTTGAAAGATTTATTTCTTCAGATTTTTCACCAATAAACATTAGTTTATCAAAAATGTATTTTCCTTAAGGTCAAAATATCTCATTTCACAATCCGATCATTCATAGTAATTGAGTAAACAAGTAAGAAGCAAAAAACAATGGCGGCTATTTTGTGTAAACACCTTTGGATCATTTGAGTCAGGGAAATGGATGTGCATAGCTTGACCAATCATGGCACTTTCATTTAAACTGCTCTGCTTGATTGAACAATATTTTCTTGCTAATGGAAAATTTACATTCGTTTTTGCGAGTTCACATTTCATATTTATAAAACGGGCTACTTCCCCCTCCAAGGGAAAATAAGCCATATGCGATATAGCTTCTCGCTTTCGTGGATATCTGTTTACAGAGATATATATTAATTCTTTAAAATAGTAATCCTAAAATAAAAGAGATTGGAAGAAGGCAATTTAATAATGAGCATATCCCTCTGCTTTTCAAAAGTAATAGATGTTTTCCAGCGTCCCTACCGAGCAAGGAGGATAATAAATCAAAAATCCTTCAGTGACATAGTGTGTAGGAAAGTAATTATATAAGTTGTTTTGAAAATCATTCAAACTCGTTTCCTTTATGTTTTAAGATAGAGGTATATTTAAACAATGCATTCATTTAACAATTGAGCTTTGTGTATGATAAACTCATACGATGTTTGATCTCCCTTTTTGACTTGGTATTATCAACATTTCAATTATCCTTTAAATCCACTAATCGAATATTTAATTCATTGTCGCACTCTAAGTCATTTAAAGAAGGTTATAAAACGGCAGTGTACAGGTTTTTATAACGTTTGGTCAATTTGGTACTCATGTTTTTGTTTAGAATGATATCTCATAATCATGATTAAAGGCACTCTTGCACGCCTTCCCCCCCCCCCCCCCCCCTTTACATATAAAAATGGCCTTATTGCTATTGTCTGTACACGTTTCCAAAGTCATAGGTGCCATCTGTGTCTCACATAACTTGTCCGCCATTAAGTTGCTACTAGACGATTGGCGTTAGGTGTCATCTGATATCTGTACACCTTTCATAACTCTCGAAGACTTTATTAATCGAATCCCATTTATATCCTAACCTTTAAGTAAGACAATAGGAATTGGTAAATAAACTCCAATCTTTCATTGTCTTATATTCATTTATATTTGTTTTTAAAAGTGTATTTTTAGAATCATTTTAAAAATCGACTTATATTTTCAATTAAACCTTTTTTCAGATCCAGTCGAACACTGTTGTTTCATATGTCAACATAACAGTAAAACAACACAGGCAAATTCAATTTGTGAAGATTGCGACATCATGATCTGTGAAGCCTGTACTAAAATACATGTGGCAGCTCCAAATGGAACACATCACGTGATATCTACTCTGGAATCCGGATCAAATCCACACATCAAGAAGCGAAAAGTCATGTGCAAGGAGCACAACTGTTTGGTTGAGTTTTGTTGCAGTGATTGTCAGAAAGTTGTTTGCCACCTATGCTGTTTCATCTACCACAGGAAATGCCACTCTGTTGTCACCCTCGACTCAATGATTCCTGAAATGAAACAAGTACTGCAGCAGAATCATGATGATATAGAGTTGCATCGACAACAAACAGGAAACACTTTGAAGAGTGAGCGATCAGAAGTGGAGGAAATCACACAACACAAATCTTCCTTGCAGTCAGAAATTAGAAGAGTCAGTCAGCAGGCCGTGGATCTGATCAGAAGAAAGGAGAAGAAACTCCTGGATGAACTGGATACGCTCACTGAGAAGCAGACTGGAGAACTGAGAGGCCGGATACAATCTGGAGAAATTGACCTGCAAACATATCAACAGTTCATCAAACAAGTCCTTCAATCAAACACTCCCACGGATCTATATGATATGTACAGGCTGTGTCAGTCACGGGAGATAACTGCTAAAGTAAAGAGCAAGGACAAGAGAACGAAGAAAATTGAATTTGAGAATCAGCTGGATGTGGATCAACTTGAAAGGATTTTGCAACTTGGTCGTTTTAAGCTTATCGAAAACATGTCCATTCTCCAGGATACACCGAAACTTCTTTCTACAGTCAGTGCTATAAGAAAAGGTGATGTAAAGGTAACAGATTTCCGTGACATTGTAGTCTTGGATATTGATGGTACAGATACACTGGTTGTACCTGACTTATACAACAAAAGCGTAAAATCCTTGTACACAAAAGACAATAAAGCCCATTGTACTTCACTCAACCTTAAGGAAGGTCCCTTTTCTCTAACTAAGATAACCCAGGACAGGGTAGCTGTTACAGACGTGTCACACCACAGTTTTGTACTAATCAAGCTGACTCCTGACCCGGTCCGGGTTTCCACAATCAAAACAAAGAAGAAGTACATATGTCTGACCGCTCTCAGTGACAAAACTGTGGCTGCAGGTTGTATAGATCCTCCCAGTATTGACGTCCTGGATCTGTCAGGGAGAGTCCTGAGATCTGTGATCACATCCAGCACTGGTCAGCACCTGATACAGAGACCATGGTACATGTGTACAACACGTCAGGGTCACATTGTAGTGTCAGATGCGGGGTCACGTTCTGTCTACTGTGTAACACAGCAGGGGGAGGTTCTCTACACAAACAATCTGACAGGAGATGAGACAGCTGGTGTAACAACTACAGATACTGGTTCTGTTATCGTGGCTAATCACTATGGCAACAAGATCGTCCAGCTGACTGAGAGAGGGGAGTATGTGAGAGATTTGCTGACTGAACGAGATGGAATTGTTACACCACAGGGAATATGTGTACACGGAAACAAACTGTATGTTACAGAAAGTAGCCATGAACATGTCAAGATATTTCAATTGTGATTGCAAATTTTAGAACTTCGGTTGACTGAGATGAATTGAAGGGGGTGGGTAAGAGATTGGGGTTGGTTATTACTAGAAAATAGTTGAAAGGACAACTTTTGAAATGTTTAATCTTTCATAACATTGTACAGTGAAAGGTGTCCGAAAGTTTGTACAAATGTTAATATTTTGTTAAAATCTGTCACATATATAGGCACTGTTGAACGCTCTTGAAAAAATCAAAAGGTTTCCTTCGTTGAAAATGCACATTATGTGAATCAACCAAAAAATATTCCTGATTTGCGGATGAAACAGTGAAATTTAACTTGAATTTAAAACTTTCAGTTGTTTGTTGCTACAGAGACTACTATGTGTAATGTTAATCAACAAGTTCTCACAGTTAGATAAAATGATTTGGTTATCAAACTTTAATTTTGACATTCTGAATGAAGAGTTTTTTTAATTCTATACAAAGGAGATCATAACTTTAGATGTAGGTATATCCGCCATTGTACATCGAAGCTAATTTATGTGATTTTAACCGTTATGCTTATATTTAAAAGTACTACAAAGTATTATAAGTGTAACAGAACAATAGTTTTGTATTAGAACCAAGTTTGTTTGTTTTGTAAAATCTTTGAAATGTTATAATGCATAGTGCAGTACCAACCTAGGACCTCGTTTCAGTCATTGAACCCCTGTCCGATTTCCGATCACGAATATCATCTTTATACTTTTATTGTTATTCTACCGACATTTTCAGAAACGACTGGTATTTCTTGATGAAATCACACCATTTTTTGACAGATATGATCCCCCTGTGCCCCTTTAAAATAAGGTCATAATTAAGAGTTTAATTCCATTCCTGATATCGCCACCCAGGATTTAATTCAATAACCATTAGAAGCACGTAACTGGGAGTCACGTATTGCTTGATACTGATCTTACGATTTCACAAAGAATAGTCACGCATTCATTCAAAAAGAAAACATTTAGAAATTGTGCCATTTAAGTCTGTAGAGCACAAATGCATTGATTACTGGAGTTATATTAGATTGATTTGTGGATATTCTTTCATAATATTTCAATTTTACTGGGTTATTAAAGGTCAGCAAAATCTTTTAATGCAAAAGAAAACAAGATGACAGACCGTTAAGAATAGATCCTCTTTATATATTTTATCTAAGAAATGAACGACAAATACAACCTGTCTAAAATAAAATAGAAAATAAAAAAATATTATAAAATGGAAGGAACTCATTCATTTTGTTTTTAATGTAAGTAAATTCGTCATGTCAAATGTATGTGATAGTTTGTGAAATAAACTTAAGTGACCTGTCCTATTAGTTTCACAGAAATAATTCAATGGGACTGTTTTGTGAATGTGGTTAGACTGCTATGATGTGACTTATGCGACTGTTGTAAATTCCTAAATAAATCTGACCCATGTAATCATCGGATGTACCTCTGATCTAACTCATATATTAATTCAAATCAAATATCGGCGTACTCCCCTGGATGGTTACCAGAGGCATAATTATTATGCTAAAAATACAACAATTTTCGCAGTCATACCGTATTCAGCGTTTTAGCGTTGGTTTACTGCCATTGAGACGTCTGAAGCAGCACGGTACTAACCACTATGAATGTGATAGAACAAGGTGGTATTATGTTATACGCATGTCCATAAGGCCAAGATGATGAAGTGAAACATTACATGTGTAGAATTTAGAATTATCAGTTCCTAATCGCGTATGACTTAGTTTCAATTATAGATTTTATTTCGTTATTCAATGTGTCGCTGTCGGACGTGTACATTTAGATCGATAACTTTGAGGTTAGAAGTCGTATCCAAATATATAAAGGTAATAGACTGAAAGCTTTATTTACATATCCAACTTTTTTGTAACTTCAGTCGACGTCTTTCTTCTTTCACGACGCAGATCTGTAGTAATTGATTACGTAGTTCCTGAAAGATTGAATATTGTTTTCCTTAATTATTTTTATATCATCACCACCATCGACTTTCCCTGGTTAATAGCCGTTTAACTAGAAAACTTCCCATAGCAGCAGGGATACGCTTCTTTCGGATAAACAGCAATTGTAAAACAAATCATCATTTAAACAAAATTATCTTCTTTGAGCTTAACAAATCCTTGCTCATCAAATAATTATTTTTGAAAGATGACAAAATTCCTTTAAGGCCAATTGTCGCCAAAATATGTCTTGCATCTTCATTAAAAGTTTCCATTTTACTTATTACGGTTGGTGTAAAGAGACACGGGTTGGTGTAAAGAGACACAGGTTGGTATAAAGAGACACAGGTTGGTATAAAGAGACACGGGTTGGTATAAAGAGACACAGGTTGGTATAAAGAGACACGGGTTGGTGTAAAGAGACACGGGTTGGTGTAAAGAGACACGGGTTGGTGTAAAGAGACACGGGTCACAAAAGTAACTGATGACAATCGGTAATGATAAATATAAATGCATCCCCCTGTAGTGACAAACATTCGTCGTTTTCAATATTACATCTTATTATGATTAAACGCTTTCAAAAATTCCATTGAAGTTTATTGTCATGTTCTATTTTACCTTTCACTGTATGAATACCTTAGACAAGATATCATATCTCAGAGCCCAGAAATATGTCAAGATTTTCATGTCTTTTCGGATACTGAAAATTAGATTCCAAGTCCAAAGGTTGTGTGTACTTTTGCCAGAACCTACAGATTTATTTAGAACAACCAATATTTTATTTAAAGGTTGATATGTTAAAAGTTTTTTAACATGGTATCTATTTCATCTTTAATATTGCTTTTATGGTCTCGCGTTACCTTAAATGGGTGGCTCATAACCTGTTTATTAATTGTAAATACATATTCATAATGTCTAATTGTGCGACGTTAATGTTATACATATCTGTCTGCTGTTAAAAGAACTTCCTTAAAATATGTCCAACCTTTGGATATTTTCCGATTTACTTTATAAATATAGTCTTTCAAGGTAATTTCAACGACCAAACGAAGTACTAGTATCGTCTGGGTGTTTGAAAACTAACATAACGTTATTTAGTAAATTTGGTAATTTGCAAACTATAGAAATAAATAATAATTAATATCAACGATTATGTTTATGAAACATGCTCTCTTTTAAGGCATCGGGTTTTTTCATGATAACCGAGTCTCTCTTCGTTGGTCCCCGTGACCTATGTATGTTACAAAATCTCACTTATGCAAACTTAGATACAGTTATCCAATAAAATAAGTTCCAACTTTCGCTAACAATATACATTTGAATCAATTTCGTTTTTTGATAAGTATGTGTAATTTTTAAAAAGAAATAAGTAAATCGAATCCAACTACATAATAGATATTAATTCCCTAATACTAAAAGCATGATTTATATTTCGTAAACACAACAAATTCAAACATACTGCATATCTCTCGATATTACTCACTATCCTCACTCAAGTAATCTACCTCGTAAGTTATTTAACAAATATTTACGTATTTGGTATTACATGTTTGTTACTTGTTTCCATATTGTATTGAAGTTTATAACACAGTTTTGAAAAATATCCTATATTTTTCTCACTAAAATCTCTAAAGCGTCACAAGAATAGATCGAAATGTACTGTTTTTAGATAAAGTTCTCAAGAATACCAAATTTTTGGAAACAGTATTTATAAGTTATTTGCTTTTTGAAAAGCTGTAAAACAAAAATGTTAATCATTGTAAATTTTTATTTTTCCAATGGATTATAACAGCACAATACACCACTCGCTCCAAAGAGCTGTTTGTCAATGAATTATCCTGCCAAAGCAAAAAGAGAAAATAGGTGTGAAATAACTTTTAATAATTTAATTCCCATTTCAAATATGAAATGACTTGTTCAAAAGAGTTATTTTATGCATTTGTGCTAGAAGTTGATACACCATTCACCCCGAGGAGCTGTTTGTCATTCAATTATCTAGCTCAAGCAAAAAAGTGAAAAAACAGGTATGAAATGAAGGTCTAAATCATTTGATATGTTAGTTCCAAATTCAATTATGAAATGACTTGTGCTAAAATTGTGAGAAAGAGTTATTTTATGCATACTAGGTGATATTTACACTTTCAAATTTCTTGTGTCAGAAGTTGTTTCTCTGCTCCAACGGAAAATGACTAACTTATCCTGTGTAAACGGTACGAAGAATTCAAGAAAATTTCAAATGATCAAACTAGATAACTAAAGTGAATGGATGTTCTGTTAGAAAAACGTAGGACACCCCCCCCCCCCCCCCCCCCACCCCCCCCCCCCCCCCCTTCTTGCATCCACCCCTCAATAGTTGAAACTTTTGCTCATCAGTATGGTATTACGATCCTGCGGATGTGAAACGTTTCAAGGAAGCATGTGAAGAAGGGAATCTGCCTGAAGTGAAGAGACTGATTTGCCGGGGTTTGGTGGACATCAACGTTCCCGTATTTGGAACTGTAACAGCTGTCATGATAGCATCAAAACACAATAGGACGGATGTATTTGACTTTCTGGTGCACCAACAATGTGATCTTTCAGTAAAGGATATCACTGACAGCTGCGTTCTACATCATGCGTGTTCCGGTGGAGCAACGGACATTGTTAAAAGGTTGTTGGATGCCCACCAAAGCGATATAGAAAGCAAGGATAGCGAAAGTAGAACACCTTTGATATTGGCTGTCATGTACGGCCGTATACTAGTTGCTGAATTGTTAAGAAATAAAGGGGCTGATATGAACACCTTAGATAAACTCCAGAGGAATATCTTACATAATGCTTGTTCTGGAGGACATGTACAAATGGTAGAGTATGTCTTGGCACTTGCAATAATTGATATAGAAAGCAAAGACATTTCTGGAAGAACACCTGTGGTTGTTGCTGTTCTTCATGGACATGTCCAAGTTGTTGACATTTTACTTAAAAACAAAGCTGATATAACAACACTTGACAAATACCGTAACAATGTATTCCACACTACCTGCATGTGAATAGGTTAGCTATGTTAAAGTATCTTGTAGGTATAAAACAACTAAAAGGATTTCAGGGGAGGAAAAACACGAATGGTAGGACTCCTGTCAGCATCGCAAAGTCAAAGAGTAAATTGCAATTTCTTTCAATCCTCATGAAACCAAGGAAATACATAAACAGATATTAAATATCATGTAACCTCAAGGGGGTTGGGTTTCACAAAAATGGTTCTGTTCTAAAAGCTGTTATGGAAATTTTAGAACACTGTAGTTGCTACTAAATTAAATGAATATCTTCCTCAATTAAAAAGCGTTTGAACATAGACGAGACTGGGGTTCCACTAACTCACCGCCCGGCAAAGGTATTCGCGCAAACAGGGATAAAAAAAATATTCCTGGTCGTGTTGGAAATGACCGTGATAGGGTTACTGTACTGGCATGTGTAAACGCTGCCGGGAACAACATACCTCCAATTGCAATTGTGAGAGGCAAAACCCAAAGAAGTCTGGGTGCCTACAACACCAAACTTGGCGTTCCCGGCACTGTTTACACATACCAGGAGAGAGCCTGGATGGAAGATCAGCTGGGGGAGAGGTGGTTTGAAGACCATTTTCTCAAGCACTGCGGCTCAGAGAGACCCCAGCTGATCATCCTCGATAGCCATTCATCCCACGAGACACTGGGTTTTCTGGAGAAGGCACGGGAGAACAACATTACAGTTCTCGCGTTCCCTCCCCATACAACCCAGTGGCTCTGTCCACTTGATAAAAGTGTCTTCAGTTCTTTCAGTAGAGAGTGGAACTTTGGATGTTCTGATTTTATGAGCTGCAACCCAAACAACATTGTAAGCAAGTGGGAGTGGCCTAGGCTGTTTAGAGGCGCCTACGAGAAAGCATTCACATCAAGCAACATAATAAATGGTTTCAAGAAATGTGGGATTTTCCCTTTCAATCCAACAGCCATACCCACATCAGCTTTCTCCCCCTCGCAGCCATTTGATACATTAATACCAACATCTCCAGCAGTTGCCGACGTTGTATCCCCTGCCGTTGACCCAATACCTACTACATCCGCCCAGGTTGACATTCCAGAGGGAGCGGAGGTACTGTCCCCGGATGACTTCATTCTCTCAGTTCTGACTGGAGACGTGCCTTCCTCTTTTGATGAATCTGGCAACATGGTTGTCCAGATAACAAGTGAGGAAGGCATGTCTCCATCAGAACTTGGGGCAGTCACCCAGGAGTTTGCCTTGCCTGAATGTCAAAAACCTGTGGGCAAGGTAAACCCCCGGAAGCTGACCTCCCACAGGATATTGACGAGTAATGCCATTGTTGAAATGAAGAGAGAGAAAGTTGAACAGAAACGAAAAACTGAAGCAGAAAAGAAGGCCAGAAAGGAGCAGAGAGAACTAAAGCTAAAAGTTAAAAATCAAAATTAATAACTATCTTAAACCATGGATTCAAAGACAATTAAATTAAAGTTATTGTTATTGGTTTGATTTGATTCAAAGAGAACTGAACCTCAAGTCGTGGAAATCAAACACTTACATGGTTTGATATTAAAAATGTTATGGTTCACCTTTTTCATGTTCTTTTTAAAAAAAATTTGACATGACGTGCTTCATCGAAATGAAAATTGAATCTATAAATTTGATATATATAAAGAGATTATGTGCGTTTGCGAATCAATGGAAACTTTATCAATGGTGTAATTTGATTGAGAAATACCGACTTTTACCAAAAAAGTACCATGTTAACGCTAATTAGTTTTGAACAGTTACAATATGATTATGGTCGAGAAACGGACAGTGGCGCGCGTCAATTGGATCTGGTTCATTTATAAGGTTGTTTTGATACTTTCATAGAAAACAATAATTTATGTGTGTTTTGGGGATGAAGATCAGATGTTTCGAATTTATATCACCACATACCGAATTTAGCTTCGTATCAAAGACAAATAATATGTAATTAAATCGTGATTAACAGAAAAAGGAGCACACTTCCTTTGCTTTACGTCTTTAGTACAGTCAGAGGATATAAATAGTAATTTTGAATGTGGACTTAACCAACAAGCACTTACAAACTGAAAACAAACACTATGTACGATATTAAGCACCCTGTACGATATTGAGGGGTCAGGTGTACGGTATTGCAGCAATTCCGTAAGGCATTATGGGCATTGAGGTTTGCCTGGGAAAATTAACGGGGACTACGCACCGAAAGCCGTACGACAAACCGGTTTGATTTTTCATACTCCTCATTGGACAAGCTTCATTCTGGTATGTTACATTCCAAAACCGGTTTCGGAAATAAGCGGCGCATTCAAGCTAGGACCAAAACCGTACGTACTTAGGAGCACTGACTCTATTTGACTAAGAGAAGTATATAGGAATTTGTTGATAACTTATACATACACAAACTACTAGCAGGTAGCTCAGGACACCGATGTCTCAGTTTGATTCGATTTGTTTAATTGCTAGTGATGTGTTTTATCAATACTGACGATGAATAATTCTTACTTTCTCTTTAGGCAAGAAATAGCTGACTCACACACAATATGAACCGTGTTTAATAGCTCGATTTAAAACAGACATTTCTATATTTAAGGTGGTGAAATTGCACAAAGTAATCGGTTGTAGATCTCAAATCGGTAATATGTAAGAAACTATGTATTTGCAAAGTAAATAATGCTAGTTATCGGAGCGTTTTTAAAAGCCTGAAAATATGTTATGTATATGATGCAATTAAGCGATCTGACTAACGTACGCCGGGTCTAAATATTATGGAAACATGTTTGGTCATTTTTGTTACGTTTATCATTGTACGCATTTTAAGCGGTCAGCATTCCTTTCGGTAGCGAATAGGGACCATTTGAGCGGGGTATTGTTTGTGGAAACGAAATTCACCGGGAGGACTTTCCTGTTTAACAAATATATATGATTTTTATATGATTCTCTTCACACTTAATTTCAAATATGTACATGAAGTTAACATTTCAGTTGTTCAAGATTTAACGATTTGGCAAAGAAAAAAGTGTATCGATCTTAAAGAGGAGAAGAAACGCATAAATTTGATTATTAAATATTAGTATCTGTATTAGTTTCACTTATAATAATCAACAGAACCATAAAATGAGAAAATATATGCTTTAATTCGACTACTAGGAGACCTTTTATACCCCTGTTTTGGATGAGCGCCTAATGAGACTGGCAAACGCTTAGACAAAATCACCGAAGCATGAATCAAAGCCACGCCCAGTGCATGACGTGGTAGTCGTCAGCTGAAAGTCTAGCCTTTTGATTTTCTCTGTATGTTTAAGCTAATTCAACAGCAAAATAGAGGCAATAGCATGACCGAAAGAATTCCAAAATACGATATGTAACTGCTTCACTCTCAGTCGTCAAATCCATCTTGATTTTCCTGTGACAATCCTTAGACGCGTTTTTCTTGGGTGGGTTTATATCAAAAAGGTTAAGAACTTGGTCGGTGAGAGATCCATTAACTATGGGATATCACGCAGTGTTACAACATGTATATATCGATATGAAGTTCTAATTTGTCTCGAAAAAATGAAGGTTTTTGTAATAAACGGGAGAGAATGTAGAAACATTTTAATGTTTATTATAGAAAAAATTATTTTTTTTCACTCAACTTTCATGACAACTTAGTACTTAGTGGATGATTCGTTTGTATTTAACTAACACATGTTATATTCTTATCTAGTCTGGTATCTCACACCATGTTGCAATATCTCTGTCTTTGAATTATTCAACAATAAATGACATGAAACCATACCTGGCGCAACAGTTAGAAACATCATATGTAATCCTAAAGAATGTTGGTACCCGTTATTCAAGATGTACTTTTTTAAGTGTCCGTTGAAGCGCATGAGCCAAATCACCTTCTCTTAATTTATTGGTTGAATATATATGCTACAAGTTCATTGGTTCAAAATGATTGGGCGCCGTGACAATAAACGAAGTAGCAGTCGAATGCCAAGAGTTACGCCATTATGACAGGACATATATTCCGCTTGGTGGGACCAAGGCGTTAAAATTCAAAAGGTATAATTAGAGACCATTAAATCAAGAATTGAAATTGAAAGCGATAGGATTACATAATGGCCACCTATGTGTCATAAAAAATAAGACTCCAGTCTGATTGTTGTGACAACATTTGGCAGACGTCGTAATTGATGTACACATGCCATGGGATAGTGCGCATAGCATCATATTGAACACTGTCTTTAGCTTGGAACAATACAAATAATTAAAGATATATTTAACATCAGCAGCAAAAGAGGGCCTAAAACTAAATACCATTACACATCCACTCCCACACTCTAAACAAGAGGTTAAAAGCCTCGCTAAACTGCAAATCAGGGCCAAGTGGCATAAACAATACACTAATTCTACTATTGCTAAACACACCAAAACCCTTCTGCCCAAACCACTCACTAAATTCAAAACATACAGCAAAAACACAAACATAGATAGGGCAACCACTAAGCTACAAACAGGACACATACAACTAAACGCAAAAACACAACAGACCAGACATAAGCATCCCACATGTCCACACTGCAAACAAACAGAAACAATCACCCATATACTGACACAATGTGCACACTACAATACACATCGCAAAACCCTAAACACCACTCTCTCACAACACAACATCAACCAACACAACATCCAACACATCCTCAACCCACACAACAAACCACAAATATTCCATGCTCTAGGCAAATACATCAAAGATACGGGCCTTCTGGCTCGTATCTAAATACCTCACAATCATATACCATAAATTAACCCCCCACCCTCCCTCATCCCCACTCCCCTTCCTTCTACCCCTCTCTACTAAATATATCATTCAAAATTTCAAAATTTCAAAATTACCCCTTTTGGCACTTGGCTCAACATTTACCACTTTTTGAACAATTTCGGAACTTTACAAATGGTCCTAACGGACACAAGTGCGAAATCAGCTGTGCTGGAAGCGCTTGTAAAATCTCCAATCTCATCATCATCATTAAAATGAATTTATCGAAGGTTTGAGTTGCTTGGATGACTTTAGATATGTTTAAACAGTTTTTAAGACTGTGAGATTTCCTGTTGTTTTCTCATTAAGGATGTTATACTTCCGCCGACTAGCACTTTACGCGGTAGGACATGCGGCTGGCCTCAATGACCACGGGCCAGTTCAGTTCTGTTCACTGGTGCTAATTAGCTGGTGATTCGAAAAAGTCGTATTAAAGTTGTTTATCGGCCGATTTCGAAAATTTAAACTCAAGTTACTGGCAAATTAGAATACTTATCTTATGAACCACGAAAGTTGCCATGGGTCATTTCAGTCGATCTTTAAAAGAAAAACGTCGTGAAATGAAGCCTATCATCGGAGCTACGAATGTGGAATGCATTACTACGACAAGTGACAACTTTTTTAATGAATCATTTGTAAATATGACCCTCTTCAAACAATCTATTAGTTAGTTCTTAATTTTGTCAATGCATTAGCATAATACAGCACATTTGATATCTCACAATGCTTACATTTCAAGATGGCGGATGAAAGCCGCTCGAAAAGTCCCTTTAAGTAAACATCATATTTCATAGGCGTGTGCGGAAGGGCCATACGGCGTACACTGGGCTTCAGTAAAGACTTTGCTTGTGCTGGATAAGGTTACCTATCAAGTACAGGTTGAAAATAAGAAGTTTACAATATATATATATTTACTCTTGGAAACTTAATAAAGGTCACAATATAGAGACAACTCAAACCTATTCTTCTCAAGAACGATAACTATAGAAAACTAAGGCTGTTTTCTTATTCAGATACACTTTTTGTCAATGAAAAATATCAATTTAGATGTTTTGAATATTTTCTCTTAATATTATTATTCAGTAGGTTCGTGCATCAGCCATTGTTCGCTCTGGCACGTATCCTCTTTTCCCTCTCTCTGAATAGGTCCACAATAGTTTTCCATGAGTTGTTTTGATTTGTCAGAAGTTCAGACAGGGTAGCACTAGTGTCAAATGTCCTTGCATCTTGAAGTTCTCGACAATCAAAGATGATATGGCGGATGGTTTCCTCCCCTGAGTCACACAGTAGACAGGCAGCACTGGTGGCTAGATTGAATTTGTGCAGAAAGCTTTGGCAAGGATAGTGATTTAACTTTATTCGGCTGAGGAGGACTTGATCCCTGCGATTCACATTTGTGTAACGAACACTGCTTGGTTTAGACTGTATTTGATGGTATTGTCTTCCGGTTAACCCATTGTTCCAATTTTCTACCCATAGCTGTTTGGTTGATGATTTCACTACACCCATTAACAGCGGAATGGTTACGACTGGTTTGTTGACTGGTCCACAGTTTGCCGCCATCTTGGCCAGGACATCCGCCTTTTCGTTCCCTGAGGTGCCAACATGGCTAGGGATCCATTGGAGAGTCACCATTCCTTTATTTGCTGACAGCAGTTGATTGATCCTACTGCAGAGGTGGAAGTAGTCAGTTGGCTTATAGGATGAAAGGGTTTGCAGCGAGGACTTTGAGTCTAATAATAATAAGAGGATTTATATAGCGCGTTATCCACATCACTCAGGGACATGCTCTAAGCATGACCTTCCTCTTATTGTACCTGATCCATGTCTACAGCCCCGAGATGTCATGTGCCCCGAGATACCAGGGAACGAGTCTGTGAGAATAACATATTTGGCATCAAGTGCATCTGCTGTTGTTATTGTTTGAAGAGCTCTTTCAATGGCAACTAGCTCTGCCTCTAAGATGGAACTGGGAGGAAGTGGGATAATGCATTCTTCACCAGAGTAATGAAAATATATTCCCGCTCCTGCTCGCTCAGCAGAAAGGTCGAGAGAACCATCCGTGTAAATCTTTGAATGGTCTTGATACTTTTCATGAATGAGTTCCAGAGAGAGTTGATGCAATCGCTCTGGAATTTCCCTTTTGGATGCCTTGTCTGGGAGATTCAACTCTATGGAAGGAGGAGACCACATCCATGGTGGTTGGTCATTCATGATGGCTGTTTGTTGGAAGTCAACTTTCTTTTTACTTGGTAGGACAATGTTCCTTTGCTTCAGAAGTAGCTCTGATCTCTGGAAGAAGCTATTGGGCGCTGGATTATCCTTGATGACTCCTGGTGACTCCTTTGGTTGGAAATGCTGTTTGATACGTTTGTTCAGGACAGCTGATTCAATATAAAGGTTCAAAGGGGTGATATCTGTTTCTATTTCAAGTGCTGAGACTGGCGTTGTCTTTAGAGCACCACAAATCATCCTGAGGGCTGCATTTTGGATTTTTTCAAGTTTGTTTTGATTACTTGAACTACATGAGGACCATATCTCCATGGCGTAGCACATCTTGCTTCGGAGATATGCCAAATAGAATGTTCTTAATGTAGAGAAATCTGCGCCCCAGTGCTGTGAGGCAATGGTTTTCATGAGGTTCAGCCTCTTGGTACAGGCCTCTACAAGGAGGTCGATGTGTTTTGACCATGTAAGAGTGGGGTCCAGAGTGAGACCAAGAATTTTTGGATGCTTGTTATACTTTATTTCTTGTCCCCCTAGTTTGATGCCCAGATTATCCACTGGAAGCTGGTGTTTACGTCTTCTTGTAATCACTGTATACTCTGTTTTCTCCCTCGATACTTTGAGATGCCATCTCTGTGCCCATTTATCAATGGCTTCCATACACTGGTTGAGTGAGCTCACGATGTAATTGAGATCATTCGCGAGTTTCACATTAATTTTTTTCTAGTTGTGCGCATGCGCAGAACAATGTAAACATCGACTGGTGGAGTTCCGGTCTGACGCTATGCAGGTCGCTAGTGTAAATCATCTGTATTATCGAGTTGAATATACAGAATATAACCATCGCAAAGTCAATGTTTAGAGCATGACAATGGCCTAAAAATGAGTATTCAAACTAACGAAATAATGAATTTTGCCAACATATGCGCCATATTGACATTTGATGACGACAAAGAGTTAGTTTTGGAAGCAAAAGATCGCCAGGTTTTGATAGATTTGGCACTCGTGGAGAGTAGTTTACACAAAATAAAAGTTCAGTGTCTTGCTTATCTTATCGGTTTTTTCTTTTTTATAGACACAAAGAAACACACACAATGGAATATATGTATTTTATTTAAGATTAATTTTTTGGAAATTAATATTTATTTCTGATGCCATTTCTCACTTCGACATGTCATCCACTTGTTCAATGTGATGATTGTTAACCTTGTTTGTGAGGACAATAATTAAAAATTTCATATGAAATATTTATCCTTTTTGTAAATATATAAGATAATTTTTTTGGATAACCAGCGATATTTTAAGATAATTTGTCTTTGACCAACTACCTTGAAAACTATTAAAAAAATAATAGTAAATTTGATGTATTTTCAGTGTTATTTTGTTGTCATGTCTATAGGCTTCAAAATCAGATGAACAAAATATGTGGGGGCCAGTAATTACTACACTTTGATTGCAAAACATTATATGATTATAGAAATCATAACATAAATTATTATGTCTCTGTCAATAATCTAAAATAACATGTAAGTAAACAAGAGAATGGCTTGAAATTATGAGGGAAATATTATTCAAAGGGAAATATTAATCATTGAAGAATTTTTTTGGTTTTAATTAAGTGAAAAAGGACATTCCCTTGAATGTTAATATACCTATCACAATAGACATGAATAACACATGGAATATCAAAAAGGTGTGCGAATGTTAAACCTTTACAAGATATGTTAAGATGTTATCAAGCATCAGACTTCATAAATATTTGAAGATTGCAAACATAATCTTTCAAACATTCTGGTCATCACTTATTATGCTTTGCGGAACTCATGTACATGCAAAGACATTTCATGAATAATGTATGTGCAAAATGCCAACTTGCCTAATATGAGATGAATAGAAATGTACTAAATAAATAAGAGTTAATAAGATTTGACTTGTGGTTTGGTTTTAATAAAATCATGTTGAATTACTTGCACCTTTTTATTTCCATGCCAGGAGGTAACAGGAAATAAGTTTTTTTCCCCTGTACAAATATGAAGATGTTTTTTAACAACAGGTATAAAGGTATGACCCCCAAAAATTGTACATATAAGTTGATAAAGCAAATTTGGTTAAATTATATTTGTAAGTTGGATGTCCTTGGTCTTTTCAGGTTTTCAGAAAATTAAGTTAAATAAAAACAGTTTTAAACATTCTCTATCAATTTGTATAATAAGGATTCTTTTTGTTCTTCTAATTATATTTTTCATCAACTCACTTTTTATCTAATCCAAAAGTCTTGGCAATCTTTTCATGTTCATGCCATATACTTAAATTTGAAAATATAAACATATTAATTGTAAACATATAACCAGTTTGCCAGTGTTACTATTGTCATTTTACAAAGATATAAAATATGACTTCTTTTTGTTTATTTTATTACCAATAGCATTATATGACTTCATCTTGTTACAAAGCAGTCGCAGTTCTGTCCAGAATTAAATACAACATTTGGGGTGAGATCAATATGTTCCATCTTTTTCTAAAGCATGTCGATTGAAGTCAGAAAGAGTTTTGAGAAAGTGTATTTTTCAACAAAAAAGATTTTAAGGTCTTTTGAAAATAAGTGAAAGAAAAGAAATTAAAAAGCAAATTTTATTAGATAATGTTTCAACAGTTTTTCTTAATTCAATACAGGGGTTAATACTTTCAACATTTTATGCAATAGAAGACTACAGTGATAAAAACAAACTGTGAATATCAGTTTTTAATTTTATTCGATTTTATTCATTTCTTATTGATAATATTTTTGTGTGTAACTTATGTAAAAGAGAAATTGAATGAAATTTTATCAATATGATAACCATAAAAAAAAACCATTAAGAAAATACCAAAAAACGGTCTTCCATGTTTCCTGCAAATAATTTCAAGATCGACAGATGGAACTATGATTCATTCACAATTGTTTCTTAAAAGATGAGGTTTTACATAAAGTCTAAAAAGATTTAAAAACCAATGTCTATGTTGATCCGATCAAGTTATCATCGACGAGTTGTCTGCTTCGTAAGAAGTTCTGTAACTTAGATTAATCGGTCGTAATTCTGCTTGACAACAGACAATTTTCGTCGTGAGAGGTGTCTCAATACCTAGAGACACAGGGGAAAAAATTCTATCATTCTAACTATTTGTAAAACGAGCATTACGCTTGTTGATCTGTCAAGCTCCTAAGAAATCCTTACTATTAGCCAAACCGGAACTCCACCAGTCGATGTTTATATCGTTCTGCGCATGCGCACAGCGAGTCGAAAATTATTGTGAAACTAGCGAATGGTGAGTGATCAGGATTGAGCCTTCGTCAGCATAGGTCACCTGTAGACATGGATCAGGTACAATAAGAGGAAGGTCATACATGAGAATGTTAAAGATGGTTGGACTGAGAATGGCGCCTTGAGGAGTACCCGCTCTGATATTGAATTTTTCTGAAGTTGAATTTGCAACCTGAACTTTGATGTATCTTTCATCTAGGAAGCTTCTAATGATCTTGAGCATGTGCCCCGAGATACCTATCGTTGCTGCTTTGGTGATCAAACCCTCCCACCATACCTTGTCAAAAGCTCCTTCTAGGTCAATAAGAACAACAACAGTGTATTCCTTGTTGAATAGACCTAAATGACATTGCTCAGTGATCTTCATGAGCGCATCAATTGTTCCTGATTTTGCACGGAATCCGCATTGAGAGTGATGAAATATCTTGTCACTGTGGATCTTCCAGTTTAATCTCTTGTTGATTAGTCTTTCAAAGAGTTTGCCTAAGCATGATGTCAGTGCTACTGGACGATATGATTTTACTTTGGATTTGTCTTTTGATGGTTTCAGAAGAGGTATAATTTTGCTGATCTTCCAGTCACTTGGGTAGTTCCCCTCTCTCCAAATCTCATTGAAGAGGTTAAGGACCAACTTTTTCCCAGGTGGGGGTAGGTCTGCAAGCATCTGATTATGAATTCTGTCTTCGCCTGTGGCTGAATTTTTCAATTCTGATAGGGCAATGTTGCGTTCTGTAGGTGTGAAAGATGGGTCACACTCATCATCCATTTCACAGAGAATATCTAAGGAGTTTTGGGCCATCTCCTCAATACCATTGAATTCAGAAGTAGTTGTTACATGTGCATCATTACATTTCTTGGCATAGTGGGCGGCAAAAAGAGCTGCTTGGTCATTACTTTCAGTTATTATTGCCCCTTCATGTTCTATGGCTGCTTGTTGTCTTGTATGGGATCCATTTATAGCCTTGATTTTCTTCCAGATCACGTTGGATGGTGTGTTCAGATTGAGGGATGATACAAATTCTCTGAAGCCAGTGCGTTTTGTTTGCATAATCAGTTTGGTGACTTTGGCCTGCTGTCTCTTGTAGTTTATCATGTCCTTGATGGTTCGTGAACGTTTAAACTTTCTTCTGTATTGTCTTTTGGTTCTCTTTTCTTTAGCAATTTCCGAGTTCCACCATGGGGTTGGGGGGTGCTTGTGCTGTTTTGTGTTTGGATAACTTTCCTCTGCGGCTTCTATGATACTGGCAGTTACAGCAGTGACTTTGTCCTCAAGGCTCATATTATTCTCTCGGAGGCTGATCAAGTTGTCAACTGCTTTATGGTACATCACAGATGTGAATAATTCTCTATTTGCTTTTTTGATGTTCCATCTGGGCTGATATGTACTTTTGAATGTAGAACCTGGACGTTCAAGACTTGTGAGTATAGGAAAATGATCACTTTTGATTGTGTCATCAAGAACTTTCCAATCTGTTTCTCTGGCTCTCAAATCAGGAGTCACAATAGTGAGATCCATAGAGTCTGTCTCTCTTGAACAATGACTTTGGAACGTGTGATCTGTTCCATTTAGGATGATAAGATTATGCTCATTTGTCCAGTCCAGAACTTTACTGCCTGATGAATTAGTTTTGGAACTTCCCCATAATGTGTGTTTGGCATTGAAATCACCTACAATCACAGAATGTGATTGAAGAGCTATATCATCAAGTTCTGTTGTTATTTTGCTGCATCCGTCTCTAGCATAGAGTGATGTCACATTAATGCTGAATTGTTTGTTGAAAGTTACTTTGCAGCTGATGTATTCCAGGATTGGAGAATAGTAAGTATTTACTTCTGATATTCCTAGATGGTTGCGAGCTAGAATACATACTCCTCCACCTTCTTTGTTTGGCCTTTCAAAGTTGTGGCATGTATAGCCCTTGATGAAATCTTGGCTATGTGTATCATTTCTTAGTCTTGTTTCACATATGCAGGCAACATCGATGTTGTTCTCCCACAGCAAAATTTTCAGTTCATCTGTCTTCTTGTTGATGGATTGAGCATTCCACTGCAAGATTCGTACCAAAGAATCACCTTCTTCACAGTTGGTGGAATCAGATGCATTATCAGATGATGAACTGGGATTAGGGTCATCAGTTTGAATGACGTTTGACTGATCATCAATGGAGATTGAACTGATTAGTACTTTAGATTTGAAGGGGTCAGTCTTCTTTTGTCTTTTGGCACGTTTTTTAACTCTGTCAGGAAAGTCACATCCAAGGGTGCAGAATGTTTTTGATTTCATCATTTTATAATGTTCTTTCATTCTGGAAAATAATTCAACACTTGCTTGTCTATTCTTGCACCATATTTCTATTCTTTTGCTCCTCTTGATTCCTCGAAGGAAGATCTGATGGCTGGATTCAACATGGAAGGTGTTTCTGATTTCTTTCACCAAGGATTGCCCAGCTTTGTGTTCTTTGGTGTAATTCCAGATAATGACCTTTAGTCTATTTGGGTAGGTAGAATTCAAAGGACGAAGAGTTGTTGATTTTTTCTGGTTAACCTCCTTCTTTTCAGTTGGCTTGTTATCCTGAGGATCATGGTTACATTGATTCTCATGAGTCACCAGGCAGGCTCTGTAGGAGTATTTCTTACCGCATCTTGAACATTGATGTTTAGCTACAGTTGGAATCGTTGGGTTCTTGCAAGTAGCAACATGTTTCATATACATAGCTTTCCTTGTGTAGACCTTAGAACATTTGGCACAAGTGTTGGTAGTGGTAGCTGATTTATCACAGTGATCCCCACTTTTATCACTATGCGGACCTTGTTTATCCGGGCGACGTCCGAGCCGGCATGAATTGTATTTCTTGTTCTTCATCATGGACGGAAAAGAGGGGCCAATACGGCTTCATCAATACAAAATTATATGTTTAGATGAAGAGTATTAGCATCTCAGGTGATTAACACCTGTTGATGACACTTGACCATTGGATCCTTGAGATCTCCTCTGCTCAGAGATTGTGTCCATCTCGCCATTGAACCATGACTGGTACTGTTACCCACAGCAGGGACATGGTTGGTAATGTATCAGGGCGTGTCCACATGCCAGTGGGCCTGCACACATTACCTCTAGGGCCCATGTTGCTCCGAGAACTCTTGTAGTTTAGCCTGGAGCCGCAAGGTGTCCAGTTACCGTGTGTTGCCGCGAGGAGGCACTACAGGAGTCTTGACTGTGGAGAGGTTATGTACTGGCAGGAAAGACTTACGCACTCGGCTTTCTTTTCACCTTACGGCTAGCCAGCGGTATAGAAGTAGAAAGCAAGAGACAGTTAAGCAAAGCAGAAAAACCTCCACCAACTACATACTACACACTAGACACATCACACAGACCAAAATAATAAAAGACACTGATTACTGTACTTATATTATTTCTGAACCATGTAGGTCGAAGCGCTAGATGGACAATGGATTGTAGATTTTCTATACTCAGTTGTAGATTTTGTGGCAATGTGTCATCGATATTAAATATAAAATTTATACATAAACATATATATATATTTCTTTTTTTATATAGGAATATAGAGAAATCCTGTTTATAACCCCTTAGACCATTGGATATTCTTTATAACTCTTTTTCCTTGAACTAAAGGTCGCAGCTGTCTCATCTTAAAGTATATATGTCTTCTTTTACATCGGCTGATAAAGCTTACATCTTTGTAGAGATGTCTCGGCCTATGTGGATTCTAAAATCTAGATTTGAAATAAGCGGGAAATGAAGCTGAATCTTTTGAATAGAATTCTTGGCCAGCGTTGAGAATATCGTTTAGGTTTGGTAATTCTCGGACAACAAAGCATTATAAGCTTTTGAGTCGAACTTTTTTTCTATATCTGATTTCAGATGGACGCTCTTACAAAACTGAACGAACATTTCCTGTCCTGCAACATCTGCACAGAGATCTTCAAAGATCCTTGTACACTTGGCTGCTACCATACTTTCTGTAGATCATGTCTAACCAAATATACAAAAACTCGAAGAGATGCCATCAGTGCCAAATCTATCCTGTGTCCAAACTGCCTTCAGATGACGAAAGTTCCTCGACCTCAAGAACCAGTGGATCAGTGGTGTGATCAGTTCAAGCCGAGTTTCCTCATACAAGGTCTTCTGGATTCATTCGTGTCTCAGGAGAGTTCAGGTTGTTATTAGTCTTTGTCAATTTGGTACTCATCAGCTGTCATGTTTTCCTTCCAAATGATATCTCATAGTTAACGAAGCTTAGTTAATCACTGTTTACAAATATCAACATTACTAAAACTGATAATCTAAAAGACGAAAACATTACATAAACGTTACCGTATTTAGTCAGGATATAAATGGGATTTGAAAAGTCGTTGAGAGTTATGAAAGGGGTGCAGGTATCAGGTGACCTTACATTATTACTACTGTCGGATTAAAATACTATGATATTATTACTTAGTAGAAATCAGTTTAATTTGAATTATACACAAAGTACCTTTTACATCTAACCTTAGCTCAAAATTACATTGTTTCAATATTGAATTCTACACAGGAATCCTACAAATGATCTCTTACATAAGATGAACATCAAAGATACGAATGTATGACATTTCTATAAAAAAGAAAGCCAAACTATAACCCACATGTTTTACGATTGTCAATATATAATTGATATTTGGAATAACTTCAAAGAATGGTTAGAATATGTTACAAGTGCAAAGAAAAAATAGAATGTCTTGGATATCCGGAAAACAGAAATAGAATACGAGTATAACTATTGTGAAATATAACAATTTAGATCGAAGAACACGAGATAAAAACAACTTTTAGTAGAATAAACATGACTTCAAAAACGCATACAACATCGATAAATACGTCACATACTCAACTTGTACTTATTCAAAATTTATGACGTTATGGTCGACTTGTTATCTTCTTTTCCAAAATGATTAAATATTTAAATATTTGTTTGTTATATTTTGTAATGACAATCTTATTCCAATGCAACGGAAGACTCCTTATAGTGACATTGAGTATGTTTGATGATTTTTTCTGTGGCTGAAATAAGAGCCATAATACTATAAGTGCTTATTTACGTTCAAATCGCCCCTCTTAAAGTTGCATATATATCGCTAAAATGCCCAAACTAAGATATTTTCTTGTTTTCAAAGATTGATGAAAAACGGCCATATGAATGCCAAGAAGTCGATTTAAACACTACCAATAAATATTTGTGTCTGTGTCTTCTTTAAATAAGTTTCCAAAATTACGTTTGAGTCATTGATGCGCGTCATTGTCCGGTTTTCGATCACAACTTACGACTTTCACCTGTGTATTGTCACTTTTCTGAATTTTAAGTACTTAGATGCCGATTTTCAGAACAAGCAAACTTTTCTCAATAAAATAAAACGGTTGTATGAAGTTTGACATACTCTGTGGCCCTTTAACGTTTAGTTTCATTCGTAACTAATAAAGGCAGTGCTGTTATATATTTTATATTGAGACTTGTCGACACATCTGTCCTTCTATAACATCAATGTATCTTATTGTCAAATGTACAATCCAGAATCATGAATTTCTTTTCCAAGACTGTGTAAATATATATTGATGTGTAACTATATGTAAGAATTGCTTTTTATAACGCCCAAATATCAATTTGGGAAATTCTGATTTTGTCAAAGACATTTTGTATGGGAAGAAATGCAGGAAATCTAAATATAGTTTATTTTGTGAATTTAAGAGGAAAAAATTAAACTTCATTGTAACGTAAGGCATAACTGATAGATTTGCCTTTCTAATCGAGAAAGTCATACTTACTCCTGATATCTTTAACATTTTAAATTAGACAATTGGTATTGGTAAATACTCTTCAAACATTCCTTCTAATAGTCATTTAACAATGTTGAATACTAGTATTTGACTTAAATTCAACATTTTTTAAAATGTGCTTATGACTCCCTGAAATGATTATTGTTAGCCTTGTATTTTTGGTTTCTAGTTAATAACATAGGTTCAAAGGGCGATTTTATCTAGACAGGCCTACTTCTCTGTCCTTATTTGAAACTTTTCGGCTTCTGATTCTCATGAAAGCATTTCAAATTATCCCAGAGAAAATCAAACCCCAAAGACATGAAAAATTAAATTCAGGAACCCAACAATTTTGTTTTGTGAGTAAAGGAACAGTAAAACATTTTTGAATAAGAACTTAAGATAAACTCCCACGAAGTTTGATTTCCTTATTAACTTTGCCATTATAAATATTTCAAAGATCAATTGAAATCTTATTGAATATGTAATTCATTATTGTATCCTCAGTCATTTAAAGAAGGTTACTAATCTCAGTGTATTATGATGTGTCTTTAAAAGAGTACTTTTAGAATCTTGTTAATAATCAACTGATATTTCCAATTTAACCTTTTTTCAGATCCAGTTGAACACTGTTGTTTCATATGTCAACATAACAGTAAAACAACACAGGCCAGCTCAATGTGTGAAGATTGCGACATCATGTTATGTGAAGCCTGTGCTAAAATACACCTGGTAGCTCCAAACGGAAGAGATCACATGATTAGCCCTCTGGGAGCTGGATCAACTCCAAAGATCAAGAAACGCAAGGTTATGTGTCAAGAACACAACTGTGTGGTTGAGCTTTGTTGCAGAGATTGTCAGAAAGCTGTTTGCCACAAATGCTGTATCGTCTACCACAGGAAATGTCACTCTGTTTTCACCCTCGACTCAATGATTCCTGAAATGAAACAAGTACTGCAGCAGAACTATGATGATATAGAGTTGCATCGACAACAAACAGGAAACACTTTGAAGAGAAGGAGATCAGAAGTGGAGGAAATCACACAACACAAATCTTCTCTGCAGTCAGAGATCAGAAGAGTCAGTCAGCAGGCCGTAGATCTGATCAGAAGAAAGGAGAAGAAACTCCTGGATGAGCTGGATACGCTCACTGAGAAGCAGACCGGAGAACTGAGAGGCCAGATAAAATCTGGAGAAATTGACCTGCAAACATATCAACAGTACACAGAGTTCATCAAACAAGTCTTGCAATCAAACAGTCCCATGGATTTATATGATATGTACACGCTGTGTCAGTCAGGGGAGATTACTGCTGAAATTCAAAGAAAAGACAAAGAAGGAGAAGGAACGAAAATAGTGGAGTTTGAGAATTATCATGACACGGATTATATTGAAAGTACTTTGCAACTAGGTCATTTGAAACTTACAGAAAACATGTCGAATCTCCAGGATACACCTCAACTTCTGTCTACAGTCAGTGCTAAATCAACGGATGATGTAAAGCTACAAAATCTCCATGACATTGAAGTCTTGAATATTGATGGTACAGATACACTGGTTGTTACTGACTCATACAACAAAAGCGTAAAGTCATCTTACACAAAATACAACATAACTCATTGTACTTCACTCAAACTTAAAGATTGCCCCTTTTCGTTAACAAAGATTAGCCATGACAGTGTAGCTGTATCATACTTGTCACTCAACTGTATAGAACTAATCAAGCTGACTCCTGACCCAGTGCGTATTACAACAATCAAAACAAAGAAGAAGTACAAATGTCTGACAGCTCTCACGGACATGACTCTGGCTGCAGGTTGTGCAGATCCTGCCAGTATTGACGTCCTGGGTCCGTCAGGAAGAGTCCTGAGATCTGTGATCACACCCGGCACTGGCCAGCAGCTGATAAAGTGTCCATGGTTCATGTGTACAACACGTCAGGGTCACATTGTAGTGTTGGATGGAGAGTCACGTTCTGTCTACTATGTAACACAGCAGGGGGAGGTTCTCTACACATACAGACTGACAGGAAGGTATTGGACAGGAGGTGTAACAACTACAGACACTGGTTCTGTTATCGTGGCTGATTACTATGCTAACAAGATCGTCCAGCTGACTGAGAGAGGGGAGTATGTGAGAGATCTGCTGACTGGACGAGATGGGATTGTTCGACCACAGGGAATACGTGTACACGGAAACAAACTGTATGTTACAGAAAGTAGCCATGAACATGTCAAGATATTTCAATTGTGATTGCTAATTTTAGAACTTCGGTTGACTGAGATGAATTGAAGGGGGTGGGGTGGGAGATTTGGGTTAGCTATTACTAGAAAATAGTTGAAAGGACAATCTTTGAAATGTTTAATCTTTCATAACATTGTACCGTGAAAGGTGTCTGCAAGTTTGTACAAATGTTAAATATTTTGTTAAAATCTGTCACACACACATATATATATATAGAAGGAGAAGAAGTGTTTGGTTATTAAAGATTTCTGAATGTAGTGGGAGGGGGGAGGGAGGATGGGCTTTATATCTTTGAAAATGTAATAATGCATAGTGCAGCACCAACCTAGTTTTCAAACATTCGTTTCAGTCATTTAACCCCTTTCCGATTTCCGATCACGATAATCAACTTGATACTTTTATTGTTATTCTACCGACATTTTCAGAAACGACTGGTATTTCTTGATCAGATCACACCAATTTTTAAATTTGACATATATGATCCCCCTGTGCCCCTTTCAAATAAGGTCATAATTAAGTGTAATTCCATTCCTGCCATCGCCACCCAGGTTTTAATTCTATAAACATAAGAAGCACGTAACTGGGAGTCACGTTTTGGTTGATACTGATTTAAAGATTTCTCAAAGAGTACTTAAGCATTCATTCAAAATGAAAACATTGAGAGATTGAGCCATTTAAGTCTGTAGAGCACTAAGCTGCCGCACAATGCATTGATTACTATAGTTATATTAGTTTAATTTGTGGATGTTCTTTCAAAATATTTTAATTGTACTGGGTTATAAAAAGTCAGCAAGATCATTTAATGCAAAAGAAACCTCCCCTGAATGGTTACCAGAGGCATAATTATTATTATGATAAAAATACAACAATTTTCATAGTCATACCGTATTCAGAGTTTTAGCGTTGGTTTACTGCCATTGAGACGTCTGAAGCAGCACGTTACTAACCACTATGAATGTTATAGAACAAGGTGGTATTATGTTATATGCATGTCCATAAGGCCAAGGTGATGAAGTGAAGTGTGTAGAATTTAGAATTATCAGTTCTTAATCGCGTTTCAATTATAGATTTTTTTTCGTTATTCATTATGTCTCACTGGTCGGAGGTGTACATTTAGATTTTTAACTTTGAGGTAAGAAGTCGAATCCAAATATATTTAGGTATTAGACTGAAAGCTTCTTTTACATATCCCACTTCTTAGTGACTTCAATCGACGTCTCTCCTCTCTGACGACGTAATTGATTACGTAGTACCTGAAAGATTGCATATTGTTTTCCTTAATTATTTTTATATCATCAGCACAATCGACCTTCCCAGGCTAATAGCCGTTTAACTAGAAAACTTCCCATAGCAGTAGGGATACGCTTCAAAATTCCTTTATGGCCAATTGCTGCCAAAATATGTGTTGCATCTTCATTATTATTAAAATTCCATTGAAGTTTATTATCATGTTCTATTTTACCTTTCACTGTATGCATACAGTAGAGAAGATATTATATCTCAGAGCACAGAAATATGTCAAGATTTTTATGTCTTTTCGGATACTGAAAATTCGATTCCAAGTCCATAGGTTCTACATACTTTTGCCAGAACCTACAGACTTATTTAGACTATTAGATGATAGTTTCATCTAATTAAATGATAGTTTCAACTAATTCGATGATATTTTTATCTAATTAGATATTATTTTCATCTATTTAAACATTAGTTTCTGCATTCAAAATTTAATTAAATGATACTTTAATCTAATTAGATGATTTTTTCATCTAATCAGATGATATTTTCATCTAATTAGATGATACATTAATCTAATTAGATGATACATTAATCTAATTAGATGATACATTAATCTAATTAGATGATACTTTCATGTGATTAGATGACACATTTATCTAAATAGATGATATTTATATCTAATTAGATGATATTTATATCTAATTAGATGATACTTTCATCTAATTAGATGATACTTTCATCTAATTTTATGATGATGATTGTATCTAATGAATGGTTGTACATAACATTTAATTAGTTAAACGTAACATCCAATTTGATGAAAGTAGCAGCTAATTAGTCGAATCTATCATCTAATTGCATGATAGTATGATCTAATTAGATGATAGTATCATCTAATTAGAACTTTAGTAAATTTTTCTCACTGCTGGCAGCAATGCGCTTCCATACATAACCGACCCAGGTATTTAATAACTGATATCTGGTTTTTAAAAAACAAGTTAAACCCCAACTCATCTACTCACTCATAACCGACCATGGTAGTTATGAGATAACCAACCTGCGCACATGGTGGGTATTGCATATAACCATCAATTAAGACAAAGGGAATAAGTTCCCAAGGGGTGTAAGACAATCAATAAACACTAAGGACAGGATTAACTTCTCTAAAAGCTGGTTGAATTTTCACATAAAAAGGCAATTATAAAGTTTTATATCATCTTTGCAGCAGTTACACCGTAAAGTCCAAAAACTTTTGAAAGTTTTGTTATGTCCGAATCTCGGAGTTCAGCAGCGAGCTTTCGTTTTCGATGTTCAAGTTTGGAATCTTGTCATTCGGGCACAGTGAGTCCCAGCTAATGCTCCCGAAATTATCAGTATGAACCAGACCTATGAGTGACAATGAAGACATTGATGCCGATGTACTGATCGAATATTCGAGATGATCGCTCAACAAGCACACATTTCATTCACATTCGTTTCGACGCTTATCACTTCACGGGGAGTGACAGCGGATCCCGATGGAACAACTAAGGAATTTATTCAATCTTGGAAACACTGGTGCCAAAAAAAGCCTAACTAGATTGTTTTAATCATACATTTTAACTCCCACAGTATGCCCTTTGCAATTTGAAGGCACAGGCACAGGCTTAAGTGAATGCCTATGTTCTCATATACCTTGAAATAGCTAATTTGAACCGGGAAAATGTGCAGTAGTGCCTTTAATGGGACAATCGGCACCACAAAATCAGCCCTTCGTTTTTCCCGCTTGGGTCAGAAACCACTTAAATTTCTATAGGGACTGTTGATGAGTTGAGGTGGCAGGATAGCACAGTGTTTAGCATGTTCGCCTTCGGATCAAGAGGGCTCAGGTTTGAATCCCCCAAGAAGCACAACAACTTGTACTGCAGTACAGAACTGGTAAGTTTTGGTTGCAAAGCTACACTCAGTTTGAGTGTAGTCCCACCAATGGTTTGCTAGTTCCAGCCGATACTCACAGCTTCACCGCAATAGTATTGATGGCTATATCCCTGCTCTATTGGTATATATAATTGAAAAACTCTTAAAAGCAAAGTTAAAACCCAAATCTTATCATCTATAAGAGTTGTTTCCAAGTCAAAACATCAACAAGACGAACTGAAGATAAGTGAAAAGGTTTCTTTATTCAGTGTCTAAGTTTTTATAATAAATATGAAGTAATAACTTTAATTTGTAACTTAAAATATGAGTAATAAGTAAGTAAATTTCTATCGTACAGATTCAGATTAAATACTGCTTTCTGTCAGTGTAAAAAATCCTCCTTCCGTTCATAGTAGGAATAAAATGTAATTTTCAATTAGTTTTATAACATAACAAATTTGATTTCTTTTTTGTCTTCTTAAAGGCCCATCAACATGAATATTTGATTATAAAAAATACAACAACTGTGTATTACTGCAGTAATGTCACCTGGTGGAACAAGAAATCAAATGAGATAAACATGGCTTAAGTCAAGAACCACTTACCTTCTAATACTGAAATACTCTGGCAATGCATATACTGTGAACTCTTAACCAGGTGGCCAACTAATACTCAGGGAATGTATATACTGTGAACCCTTTAGCGGGTGAACCACTAATACTCAATGGATGAGTATCGTTGACCCTATCTTTTTTACCCATTAATACTCAATGAATGAATATTGATATCCCTTTACAAGGCGACACACTAATACTTTAACCTACAGGGGCGTGTATCACCTACTAAAAGCTTTAGAAAAGCATATATACCAATAGACCCTACCCTACTACCTTTTGAATAGTAGTAGAATAGGGTCTATAAGTATACATGTCTTTCTTAAGGTATTTCTTAGTAGTAGTAGGGTAGGCTCATTTGTCTTTCTAAAGCAATTTTTAAGTAGTAGTAGGGTAGGCTCATTGGCTTTTCTAAAGCAATTTTTAAGTAGTAGTAGGTTAGGCTCATTTGTCTTTCTAAAGCAATTTTTAAGTAGTAGTAGGGTAGGCTCATTGGCTTTTCTAAAGCAATTTTTAAGTAGTAGTAGGGTAGGCTCATTGGCTTTTCTAAAGCGATTTTTAAGTAGTAGTAGGGTAGGCTCATATGTCTGCTTTGATTTTTAAGTAGTAGTAGGGTAGGCTCAATTGTCTGCTTTGATTTTTAAGTAGTAGTAGGGTAGGCTCAATTGTCTGCTTTGATTTTTAAGTAGTAGTAGGGTAGACTCATTTGTCTGCTTTGATTTTTAAGTAGTAGTAAGGTAGGCTAATTTGTCTTTCTTAAGCTATGTCTAAGCCATACACGCCCCTGTGGTTTAACCTGTAATACTCAGGGTATGCATAATGTTGACCAACCAAAACTAAGGGAATGCATATTGTAGACCGTCCAATACTTAGGGAATGCATATTGTAGACCGTCCAATACTTAGGGAATGCATATTGTAGACCGTCCAATACTTAGGGAATGCATAATGTAGACCCACCAATACTTGGGGAATGCATATTTTTTAGGTTTAATTGGTGACCCACTTATACTCAGATGTTGCATATTCATAACCCATTACCCGGTGACCAACTCACACTTCAGGTGCACACCTTGTTACACTGACGTCCCTAAATAACTCCATGATACTGGGTGAAGAGGTTATATAGCTACAGCTCTGCAGCTAACTTGAGGGCTGCATATTGTTAACCCTTACCAGCTGGTTGATCAAACCCAGAACATAATTTGCATTGATCTATTAATTCATGGGGGTGAAGTTAGAAAGATTAAAAATATGATTTAGACATAATTGGCTAGGAGCAATGCTTAATTCATTCCATCCCTTCTTGTACAGATAACTTCAAAAAATGTAAATCACTTGGTTGCAAGAAAACCTCAGGATTTTTAAAAAGTTGGCAAGATTTTGATTGAAGTGTCACATGATTACATATAGAAGCGAGTCATCAAGGAAAACACATGAGCATGCATTCATGGAACAATAGAATCAGCTAGTAAATAAAACTCACGATATGAAAACGTGCATAAACAATAATAAATCTCAAAATTTTGAATAACAAAATAAAGACACAAAGTGGGAAACATTACTTTCAGAAATATATCATTTGGTTATATTTCCCTATTTTCTGTGAATTTCAGAACATATCATGATACCTTTGATACGAACCTAAATGTCATATGTGGTGATAAAAATCAAAACATCTTAACTTTTTATGTCCACAAAAGACATACATATATATATATATATATGAGAAATACTGGTTTTCCATGAAAATCTAAAAACAGCTTCATAAATTCACAGAGGTGTAGATATCACATCCAACATACATGGACACTAGTTATATAACTTAACAAACACTATCAACTCCTAACTGCCCTCCTGGCTGTTGTAGTTGAGTCTTCAAAATTACGTTTGACGATTTGACGCGCGCCACTGTCTGGTTTTTGATCATAAATGCAACGTTCCACCTTCATTTTGTCACTATAAAAAAACAACATGCTTTAAAATGTGTCTTTTTGGTAACAGTCGATACTTTGCTATCAGATGACACCATTGATTACGTTAGGCATATATGACTCTTTAAGGCAACATAGAAGTTGTAAAATCTTACGTCAATTATTTAGACAAAACAATAAAAATATTTCATTTCTGACTAAGTGGACCTAAACAGCTGTTGGCTTGTGTAGAACTTACATTGGCAAGATGTTACACAAGAATATGCTATATTACTAATGTGAAAATAATGTGAATATAAGATAAGTCAAATTGGTAAGATATCACTTACATTAAACCATAACATATATACACTGAATTCCAATGTCTACAAAGGCACCTGACTCTATATATACATGTAAGTACCGTATTTCCTAGAAAAGACGCCGAATCTCAAATAGAGGCTGAGGTGTTTTAAGTAAATACATGTCACGATTACACGCCGGGTCTTAAGTTGATTCATTAATGCTCCCGTAATTGAATGCAAATAATGTATTTTGCCTCTGGACGAAATTTCCTACATTTAAATGAATAGACTCCAATACACACTGGGGGTAAACGGTGTCTGAAAAAAATAGCCGCCGGAGGCGTCTATTCGAGGAAATACAGTATTCACTACAATCTAAATAACATATACATATATAAAAAAGGTAAAACAGAGCCAGACCTGCAAGGGGACGGAATATGGGAACTGGGATCTATCTACAAAGTTCACACAGGGTAATCGAGCCAGGAAACCAGTATAGTCATTTCCGGTCCCCTTGCAGACAGGACTGTGTCATACCTTGTGTATGTTACATAGATATCAAATGTCTATATACTTACATGATATTGTACATTCAGAGTCTGGTTGCTGCATACAGTACATACCTTTTTTGTAAATCATTCTTAAAGCTTCACAAATTACCTGATTTCTGGAAGAATGTGGTAGTATCTTTTACCCGTAGGAAATTTGGCTCAACATGTTTTTTTGTAATCAGCTGATTCATCAAAAATTACCTCAAAAGAAAAAAAAAATTTTTGTTGCTACGAAACATACCTGGCACTTCCATTGAGAGGTATTCAAAGTGTTTGTGGAAATTGAGGGCGTTTGACCCTTGTTACAAAAACCTAATCATTTAAGACATTGCCAATGTGAAATTAGGATAACCATTATCAGTGATTAGAATGTGGCTTAAAACTTTCTAGAATTTTACATTTGTCAGTCTACAAAGTAGGCAAAATAAATAAACAAATCAACAAGGTACCAGCCCAAAAAGAAAGCCACAAAGCAATGTACTGTCAACAGTCCAGTTCAAGTGGAAATCACACCCTGGCAAAGTAACTCTTGGTTGCTTGGATTAATGAAAGTGCTTTCTTGATGACAATCGCAAAGTTTCACTTGCCAAATGGCGGAGTTATAAGACTGACAAAGTTTACAAGCAAAACAGACAAATAAAGATTCTTCAAACTGACTGCTTGCAAAAAGGAAACATGGTTTGATCAGACTGCTGGAAACAAATAAATAAAACTGTAATAACAAAAATATCTATCTATAAAAACTAAACTGAATTTCACAAAAACAAAAATAAAGTCCAAAGCCCAAAAATGTCTAAAAATTACAACATCAAAGTTTACATCACAAACAAAATGTCTAGACAATTAAAAAATATGAAATATCTATTGAAAACATTGAAGTGCAAGATGGGGGCAAACAGACATTTTCTCTATTTCCTTCAAGTTTTGAATAAAGGAAAAAAATCTTTCAAAACCAAGGTCAAGGATGAAAAACTTTATCAATCCAAAGTTTAAATTCAAAATACTTTTCAAATGACAAACATATTTTTACACCACTCCGATTACAATCGTCCTTGTTCCAAAGAAAAAGAGTTTAAAAACATTGACCAGGATACAAACTCTGTTCTATACGGGGTTTCTTCTCTACACACAATCTTAATCACATGTTTTGGTACCAGTTTAGATCTGACAAAACTTAATCATAAGCAGACCAATCATATCATTGTGTTCTAAATGCAGTTTGGTGATGATCATGTAGAACAAATAGTTGTCAGGAGTTAGTCTCTCCTAGCAACTGACACAAATGTTTTGTAGTTGGGTAGCTAAGTTCACAACAGAACATGCAAATAAATGAGCTGCTCTCAGACCATGTGGAGAGGAAACACCCTGATGGAATGAGTTTGTGTCATAATAAAGTCAATATTTTGCAACTTTATTTCTCATAACAGTGTTTCTTTACACGATTTATTGGTACGCACACTAACAAAGGTGAATGGCTGAAACAAGTTTTTCATGTAATCTAAAACAACAACAAACATATCTTTATCTTATAAAGCAATACATACAATTTGATTTCTAGACAACAGAAAAAATATACATGATAGAAACAACCTGGAAACAAATAATGATGAATCTTATCTTTTGATCATACAACTCTCTTCACTTAATCAAAAATATGAATAATTTTTTGTTACTTTCACATTATTTACATTTATATATATGATATTGACCTAATCTATTTCAATCGCTATAAATTGATATCAATCAACATAATAAAGTTCAATTTTAAATAAATCAATTAATATCAACATTGAGACAATGTTTATTCCTGAGTATTTACATGTAAAGAGGAATGCTGACTATTGAAAATAAGACAAAAAATTATCATTGTTTTATATTTTTCTCCACTGGCCCCTGAAAGACTAATAGATATAAATTAAACCTGGGAGTAAGGAATGATTGTCAATACTGTGCTATAAAAATATCTGTGTGTAAAACATTATCGTATCAAAATAAACTTTATTTTCTGTTGCCAATCTTGGAACAGAGGCTAAATGTTCTGATACACAATATCGCCTGTTTCATGGAATCAGAGGTCCTTTTGACTATTAAATGGCCTTATCTATGAAAAGTGGATTATTTCTGAAATTTGCTGAAAAAGTATCAGGTTAACCATATTGGAACATTAAACCTTTGGTGCGTAAGACGTTGGTTCCAATGACTCCCCCCCACAGAGAAAACACTATAAACAAACCTATGATTAATATAAACCAAATTTCTCAGTTCTTTATAACCAAATGATAAAATTTGGCTAGGGGTGAGACTGCACGCCAAACACTGACTCCCTCCCCCTTAGACACATCCAAGGTCTTGGGTATTATCTTAATTCTCATGCCATGATTTACTTTCGATGTGGCTAATCAGATTTCTCTGATGCCTCCACAGGAAAAAAGTCATATTTTAACAAAGGTTCTGTGGTAACAAATGAATTGAGACACCTCAGCTGGGAGGACCTCATGACTCAAGTTGTTACATTAAATCAGCAACATTTGCTGGTGAATTCCAATACAAACAAGTTGAAATAAACCAAAATGGCAGAAGAAATCAGATCATAAGATTATCCAGCAGAGCTGGAACAAAACAATGATCAACCAATCAGGTAATCTTTTACGCAAAAGAATCCACTGAAAAATCGAGCCCTTAGAACATAACTGACCCATAAGATGTTTGTAGGGGTGAAACAGTTCATAACTACAGTAGCTGAACGACGGTATTTAGCTTTCAGTTCAAGCAACATACAAAGTGAAACCATACCATATTTTATGCAATCAACATTATTGAATTTGAGTATGTTTTCAGAATATTTCAGTTTTGCATTCCTCATAATTAATTTTCAATACAAAATGTGTTTGGTTTCGATTATTATTGTGGTGAAATTTTGGTTTTGAAGCAAACTAAGGTTTCTGTACTGCAGTATGTATTGAACCAAAGCACAAGTCAACCATTTCACCCCTAGATGTTACAAGTCAACTTAACGAAGTTCCTCGAAATTCAATGACCAATCAGGTGATGAGCCAAGATTTGATTGACCAATCAGAGTCTCTCTGTAATCCAGTTGATGATTTCCCTCCTCACCGCTGGTCCGTCCTCCCCGATCTCATTGTGAAGCTGATGGTAGTAGTCCTTGTACATCTGCAATCATATCAAAATTTTAGAAGAAATACTTAAACATCACACAGATTCCTATTGCTATAAAGCTAAAATCTGATGTGACGACATATACATCTGGTTTTGATCAAATAATTTTATGAGAGGCATTATGACAATACTATGGCAATAAGTAATCTATATATACTATTGCGATAAGCAAACAAGAAGAACATTTTACTACGACAATTAAGAAGATCTTTATTAATGATAATTTCATTTATTAAGCTATATTTACTTTATTCGTATCATATAACACACATTCATCAAACTCAGAATCATAAATGGGAGTCATTCATCATTTCACGCCTTCTCCATTCTCTCCCAACAGAGGTAGCTCTGTCATAAATTTCAATACAACCTCTGTCTTAATTCAAAGATTTCTCGGTCTTCCGGCACTTTCCACTAGCGGGACAATATTGCAACTTAAACTACCTGGCTATATTTCAGCCAATGAAAACAACGAATGCATGAATAACATTTTTAATGTCACACAGGCCTGTGCAATGAAACAGTCGGAAAATGAGGCATTTGTGTTCTGTAAAGACGACTCAAAGTGCAAGGTGCATACTCGAATAAAGTTTAGCTTTTGGGAAGCTTACGGAAATAACTTAGGCAATTTGAATGATAACTTTTGAAACGGCGTCGCTGATTGCACAACTAACTTTGATTGCATCCAATCAGCGTTCTACATTTCGTGCACAAGAAACCTTCGAATTAAGACAGAGGTTGTATAGAAATTTATGAACTCTGTTGGGAGAGAATGTGCCTTATCATGCTAAGTTGCCAAATAACATCATCTACGCTAACTGACAGCATTAATGGCCAATGTTTTATTAACTAACAAGCGACCTAGTTGTTTTATTAACTAACAAGCGACCTAGTTGTTTTATTAACTAACAAGCGACCTAGTTGTTTTATTAACTAACAAGCAGCTGACATGATCAAGTTATATCCCGGCAACTGGCACAATGTTTTTAGGTATAACTTTAAGATTTTTCTATGAGTGCATAAAGAAAATGATTCCCTAATATCATTTTCTTGAATTAAATAACATTTGTAATGTTGTAAGGAATAAAAGAAGGAAACTGTTCAATCAAAAACAAAATGAAACCAACACAATTTTGACAAACTCACATATTTTAAAGGAAATATTTTCCATCATATTTGTGATCATTACACAGATTTGAATCCCAATGGGCAAAATAGCGTGGGTGGATCATGAATCATTTCAGTTTGTTTTATGATTTCAAGCCCCATAATTTGAAATCTTATATTATCATTTGTTTTCAAATCAAAATTCATATTTTTCTTGGTCGATGTGATGAATTTGACCTTTAAATTTACCTTTTTCAGAAAAGGAGAACTATTCATACATGACTTGCTATGATTGTCTTCAAAATACACTGCATTTTTCCCAAAAACATGAATTCAACATGACATGACTCAAAACTGTTTTCTATCACAGTCACTGCTGCTTACCGTAAAAACTATAAATCATATTTTTTTTAAAAATCAAAATTGTTAATCATGACACAGTTGGTAATTATGTATATCACTACCAAATTTTATCAATATTAGATGGTAAGTTTAGAAGTTAGGAATCAGACAGGACTTGAAACAGTTTTCAGCAGAGTCAGCACTTCAGCCGACAGTAGCCATGAATACCTCCTGCAACTACGCTGCTGCGGGGGTTAATAAAGATCCTGTGCAGACCTTGAGAGACTTATCCTTGCTAGCAGCTTTGTCGTAGAGCTGTTGTGAGCCGTCTGGGTGACACATCTTATCCTTGGTACCGTGCAGGACGAGGAAGGGCCAGTCGATGGACTCGAGGTGGGATGTGATGTACTGCAGGGTGTCCAGCATCTCATTACACATCCTGTAGGCAGACAGAGAATGTGAAAGGGTAAGGGCAACTTTCAATACAAGACATAACTTCATGTCTTTTCTGTGTCAACTTTCTAACATACTGTACCTGTATAATCATGTGAGGTGTTGTTTACCTTTATATCCAATTATTAGTTGTAGATAATGTAAAATGTTTTAAATAAAAAAAGTGTCAAATTTGCTGATGTAAGAAGAATTCCTTTATGGGCAAAAAATTGTTATCTTATCTTATCTCACTGCAGCTGATCTTGATATTTAGAAATCTCATTAGCCGCTAATGGCCGAAATATTGCCCAAGCGACCTTAAACAATAACTCACTCACTCACTAGAAATCTCATAAAGGTTGCAATTTATTGCTGAAGATACAACACTGAAACTATGGATTTTAGCACTAAGCAGCTATGCTTAAATTGGCCACAAGACCATCTTTTCCATCATGTCTTTAAGTTGCATCAGTGTCCATCAGTGGCAAATGTAAACCCGCCAAAATTCATGTTTCCATGTTTCAGTGGCAATTTTTTAATATGATTTCTCATTGGACTACGGAGCTCTGTTGCAGCTGACTCGACAGAAAGCACAGAAAAGTTGGAGAAAGATGAGGCCATGCCTGGCCTGCATTGAGCATATCAGGGTTGGTTTGAATAAAGGTAGAAGTAGTGTCATGACTTTATAGTCACAGTTAATTCAGGATCATTTTATTTGGTGACCAAACCCTCTTTCTACCAATTCCTCTTAACCAATTGTCCAGCTACTCAGAATGGCTATAATTCAGCCAGAGGAAACAAATCATGCATACTTTGCCCATATCGCCAAATTTATTAAGGTAATTTATATTAGATGAGAGAAAATATTTATAAGAAACATATTGTCTGAGATATTACAAGTTTGTTTTCAGAATTAATTTTGGGTAAAAACTGATACATAAATATCATCTTTTGTGGTAGACAGGATGCAATCTAAGATATTAAAGCCTACTCCCCCCACTGACACCTAGATTGATTACTTATTTGCTGTAAACAATAAGCCATGATCACAACACATATCAATTGTTTGTTAGATCAGATAAAAGTGATTGCCTCAGGTTGGCAGGAAAATATTGTTGCTTTAAAGGTTCCCAAAAACATAGGATGTGTTACGGAAGAAGTAAAAATAATTTTTCAAATATTTAATCGAGTTGTTTTCTACGTCCTGTTTCCTAATGTTTACATCTGATAAGACATTAAACGCAAACAAATCAACCGATCAAAGCAACTGTTATTGATGTGTCATTTTCAGTTGGTATTGGTGCAGAAACTGATGAGATAGGTTTGACTCAAGCTTGAAAATGGAATTCAAAACTTGATCAGTCATTCCATGATGATATATATATAAAGAGTGTTTGTTACGATAAGAGAATATCCAGATTGAAATAAATTTAACAATGCAATATGAAGTAAAAAAAGTTTTATGCGGGCTTATTTCAAAGGATGTCACATGATGCAAAATTTGCAGCTCATGAATAAATAAAATTTCTATTGACTTACTTTGCCTTCAGTTTGCCATGGTACACAAGAGGATCATCTTTATATTGCTGTACCTGCAAAGTATACCACAACATGAGTCCCCATATGTATTCACATCCATTATAAATACAGAGAATACAAAATGACATGGTGTTTTATAACACATTTATGAAATATACAAGTCGTTTAATAATTCATTGGCAAAAGCAAGTAAGATAACTATACCATTCACAAGTTACATAGAAATGTCATGATACTAAACTTTTGCAGCATAAAATGAGGCAGATGACAGCCGTAACTTTTCCAAATTTACACATAATTTATGAAATTACTTTAAATTTATTTTTAATTGTCTTCTGCAGAATTGCTTTATGCTTATGATTTGAATGAATATTAGAAATACATAATGCATGCTTTCAAGGTTTTTCATCAGTTTTTTACATATCCGTAGCCTGATTACAAAATTTTATTTTCTTAACAGGTTTTTTCATACGCATGTTAACAATCACTATTCTAACATGACACGAAATGAAAATACTGCTTTCTGATTGGTTACCACAATAAATTTTGGAGTGATTATTTCGCTGATAATCACCTCTAAATATTTACGACTGATTCACATTCATACGCGCACGTTTACAAACTCCATTCGCTGAACTTACTGTTTTCATTGCCTTACAGACAACAGCAAAATGAATTTTAATTCGATTCTATACAGACAATGAGAATATCGTATTTTTTTTATGAAATTTAGAAGATAATTCCATTCTGTGGTATATTTTTTGTCGAAGTAGTTTATTTTTTTATCATTAATTTTAATTTCAAACCGAGCTCGCAAGCTTGTTTTGAAATTAAATTTAGGGGTGAAAAATGCACGACATACAACCCCAAAATAAAAAACAGAATGGATTCACTCCTAAGTAACAAGTCTTTGAAGTACTTAGTTTGCAAGGAATGACATTGCAACGTTGAATAGAACTATTATCTAACAAACTTATATAATCAAAAGTAAATCCATATTTCAAATTCAACTTTCATGTATTGAGGAGCACTTACAATCTTGGTATCCCTGGAGACATTATCCACATCCAGCTGGACTATCGGCAACTGGGGAATTATCCGTGACACAAGCTTACCCAGGCAAATCTGTTCAACAATTGAAAGGGAGAATAATGGCAGGAGGCATTCTTGTTTTCATCATATGTCAGAAGTTCATTTCACAAGTCATTTCAAGCATGTTACCGAGTTTAACGCCTTCCTTTCTTAAGACTTTACAAATTACATTGCACTCAGTCCACCCAGCTGTTAAAATGGGTACCTGAATATAGGGATGTACGGACCTATACGGTCATGCTTAGCGCTAAATAGCTGAGCACTTTGAAAGTGCACTTCCCTCAGGGCAATGATGTAGGTAGCGCTTTGAGCATGTCTTAGTATGTGGTAAAGTCGCCATATAAGTATCCACATTATTTTTTTATTTAAAGAATAGCATGTCAAATCAATCTGAAATCTTCTGAGGTTATCTATTGAAGGAAATGGTACTGCCTAGCCATAATTGTCTTGCAGGCTTTCTCCCTGCAATAAAAATGGCAGCCGTGATATTAATGAAATATTCTCAAAAGGAGCTTCAATTCCCAAAAATCACCTCACCTCGCCTCAAACCATAAACCCTTGAGGCCATAAAGATAAAAATCATTTCAACCAAAGTTCAAGCGTGATTGTGACAGACTTCTTACTTTCAAGGGTGTAGCTACAGAAGGGTCTGCTATCACTGCAGGGCTGATGAGGACTACCCCTTTAAAGAACTTCGGTCTCTCCATCGCTGATTTGATAGTGATTGTTCCTCCCTGAAAATAATTAGTATAAACAAGTTAAGTGTGAGCACAATGTCTAAATATTTAGTAAGGGTCTGTAGAAATAGCATTTCTATGAAACTATTTCCTGATGACAGAGAGCTTACATTACTGCAAACAGAAAGCATGAAATATCATTGGGACAATGTATTACAGTGAAACCTGTGATGGGTGTAACTAGAGAACTATTGTTTATTTTCAATGAAGCATCGCATCTAAACTATGCATACTAGAACCTTCTGTTATGAGAATTTGCCATTCAATTTTATTCAATCCTTACAAGTCTAGGACAATCTGAATAAAATCAACCTGATTTCTAAGGATAAAAAATTCGAAACATTCTTTCTTACAAATAGAATGTTACCTGTGGCTATTTTTGACCTAAAAACCAAATTATACAAAACATGATTACTTGCCATGGAATGTCCAATGATAAAGATGGGAACATCAGGAAACTTCTTCTGAACAATCTCAATATGGTCGAACACATCACGAACGTAGTGATGGAAGGAGTCGACATGAACACGATCACCCTCGCTCTGTCCGTGACCAACTGCAAACAAATATAAGAACTTCTTTAATACTCTCCTGGAAGAAACTGTGTGTATGAGGGGGGTCCTGGGGATATTTGCCCACCCACTTATGCTTGGTGTCCTCTATCCTAGGATACATTTACCTCTGCAAAGTTTCCCATTTCTTGATCACTTAGGAACAACACTGCACTAAAGTTGCCCTTAATTTTCTCTTATCAAGAGTTACTACTAACATATCTTCCTTTCATTCGATAGGGCTTCTACAATCCCTTGATTTCCCTCAATGGATATCTCTCGCATCCCTACTGGCTGGTTACTCATATCTTTTAAGAATTTTCTTCAGGGTGGTGCCAATATGTCTGATTTTGGGTCATTTTATTACCTGGTTATTCATAGGCCATACCAGGAAAAATAGAGCCATGGGCTCTGTAGCTCATCAGACTTTTGATAGAAATAGGTGTTGTGGTTTAGACCATGGGGTCATGGGCAGTGTAGGAAAGATAGCCTGTCCCAACGTCCGAGTTATTCACAATCAAATAAAAAAGGCCCATTGCCCATTTGGGGTCAAGGGGTCACCGAACCTACAATTCAGAATCCCCATTGTCCAAGGAGTCTACACACAACTATTAAGCTATCAAGACCTTTTGGAACCGGAGAAGAAGATGAAAGTAGGATTTTAAGGTTTTGACCCCTGTGACCCCATTTGGGGTCTAGTGGTCACCAAACCTACAATTTAGAATCCCCAGTGCCCAAGGAGTCTTCACACACCTTTTCAGCTCTCTAGACCTTTTGGAACTGGAGAAGAAGATGAAATTAGGTTTTTCAGGTTTTGACCCCTGTGACCCCATTTGGGGTCATGGGGTCACCAAACCTACAATTTAGAATCTCCAGTGCCCAAGGAGTCTACACACAACTATTCAGCTCTCTGGACCTTTTGGAACTAGGGAAAAAGATTAAATTAGGTTTTTTAGGCTTTGACCCGTGACCCCATTTGGGGTCATGGGGTCACCAAACCTACAATTTAGAATCTCCAGTGCCCAAGGAGTCTACACACAACTATTCAGCTCTCTGGACCTTTTGGAACTAGGGAAAAAGATTAAATTAGGTTTTTTAGGTTTTGACCCCTGTGACCCCATTTGGGGTCATGGGGTCACCAAACCTACAATTTAGAATCCCTGTTGGCCAAGGAGTCTACACACACCTTTTCAGCTCTCTAGACCTTTTGGAACTGGAGAAGAAGATTAAAATAGATTTTTAAAGTGGGGCTCCCGGGTAAAATCACCTTATTTAACCAAGCCAAATTGTACACTTATATGCATGTTTTCATAATATATCCTTCTTGACTTGATTTTACGTCAGGTTTTAACAAGTTTAGATAACTTGATTATGTTAATAATTTCGATTGAAAAAAGGATAGTCAATTGCCTTCCCGATCGTGTTGTTCCGTGAAATCAACCGGATGTGACGTCAACTGTGGAAAACACACGTGACGTAGCCGCCATAACAAATGTAAACAACACCACATTTCATAATTATTAGGTGATCGTGTTCTCGTAGCTATTGAAAACTCAGAACCTTTTAGGTTGATGTTTTGTAAATATAAGTGCTGAACGAAAATTAAGAAAAAAGGAAAAGGCTTTTGATGACTTTTATACGTCATTATGGAAACAATTCGTATGATAAATTCGCAGTCTCGAACCACTGCTTTACACTGTCTACACGGGTAATGCACCCAATTAAAAACACCGGTGAGTGACTCCTTGTTATAATTTCCTTAAAAAAAATTCTTCGTCAGTTTACTGTCGAATGTATCAATATCACTTCGTTTTTCAGCCTCAATGAAACAGCTGATTTGTCATCGTACGTCTCTCGAACGCAGCTCTCGTCATTCGCCGAGTTTTGTTTATATTTCGCTGCCGTGACTTTCGAAAGGCGGCCTCAATCTACACCAGTATAAGTGTATGAAAAAAACATTTGAACAATCGGTGAAGTTTAATTTGTTGTACTGGGGATTTTGAGTATATTACAAAATCATATCTATGATATGAACAAAGATAATTTGTTGTTTATACTAGAATTAGAATTAGAAGGGTGAAAAATTACCAGATGACACCATTTACATTTTAGTCTTTCAACTCTAAATTTCAAAATGATATATACTTTGATTATTTCAACATTTTTTTGTAAATGAACTATAAATACAAAGCAAAATGGAGTGAATCAAATAAATTTTATTATTATTTAAACAGAAGGGATTTATAAAATGTAATTTATACAATCAGATTCAATATCAAATATTGCTTAAATTATTCTCCCTAATCAGGAAATTAAATATAATTTTTTGCAAAGCTTGGAAATTATGTAAAGCCCAATTATTCTGTGTGCCAAACTTGACTTTCAAAATTAAGTCAATTTCCTCTCTCTCTCCCCCCCCCCCCCCCCCCCTTTATTTCGAATAACATAACATTAAGACTGACATACAAAAATATATGGTTTATTCTATTTTTGTAATATGAATCTTATCACATGCATTTATAATCTATATTTTATTAAATTGTCAAAATAGTATTCACTTGAGCAGTATTTTAATGCTGTGACAGAATGATGACTTTTTATGATATTTGGGGTGGAGTGTCTTGAAACAAAAAGGCTTTTTTGTGCACAGAAGATTTCTTAAAATGACTGAACAAATTTTTTTTTTTCTATTGAATTAGTTAAATATCTTGGTTATAGACATCAATGCATGAATTTATTCAGCATCCATAGTAGTTTATTTTATTGTATAAGGCAATGCTTAGTTAAAGTTAATATTTAGAAGAAAAATAGCAATTAAAGCAAACAAGGGAATTTGGTGTGCTGTTAATATGCAAGTAAATAACATCACAAACAAAACACTGTGCTTGAGCATTCTTATTTATTATTTGTAAACTTTATATAATAATTTATCTTTTTTTGTTGCAACACCAAAAAAGAAAGAAAATTTAATTGCACCAATTTTTGGAACATTATTTCACTGTAGTTCTGTTGTCGATACACTGTTTGTAATATCATATATTTTATTTTAATATTTATAAAATTTATATATTTTAATCTTTTTTTATCATTATTCCTAGTGAATAGGTGAAGGGCGATTGATCAGCTTATTTCCAATTCCAACAAAGGTAATATGATAAATGGACGAAAGAATGAATGAAGGTTCAGAATATTTGATAATTTTTGTGTTTGGTCAGAAAAAAATAAAGACTGGTCATGCATTTTAAAACACGGAAAGCTTACAATAAAATTCCATATCGAACATCGGCCATGCACAAATAAATCATTTAATGAAATCAGCAAATAATTGAAAAAAATTGCCAGATTCAACCACCACAAGTTATTATGATTTTACTATGCATTCGTAAAATGTTATCATAATTTTCAATTTTATGATAAATAAAAAGTATGCAGCTGGTCATTTCATTTTGAATCTGTCCACGATACATTGAATTATTTCACACTCGTGTATTTTGCTGCGTTGTACGTACCGTCGTACGTGCAAGTTGACTTACGTAACGAGCGGCATTTCGCTAAATCAAAAGACAAAAATACAGTCACACAAAATATGTTTGTTTAAATCATCATTGTCCTTACATTGGCAAGGGCATTTGTAAAAACACGTACGTTACCCGATGTCTTTTCGACCGAAATTAGTACTGTTTTGAGGTTCGAGTTCAACATATGAAGAGACTCACTTCCGGGTTATGTAATGGACATTTATTCAACTTTATCGTCATTTTTATTTTATTTCCTTTTTACTATTGCGTCAGAAGTTCATAAGGAGATATCTTGCCAATTTTTGTTTAAAATGGTCGACTGGTATGGCTGCTACAATCCGCGCTATTTCATTGTCTGACAGTGTAAAGATACGACAGAGGCCATCTGTTTTCCACAGGTGACGTCACACATTCCATAGGACGAAATCGAGGTTTTCCCGGTGTTTATCGTAAAGTAAGATGGCCGACACGTCAAAATAGCGACGTAAACGGTGGAGTTTTCAACTTCTTTTACGATTTTCTAAAAACATCCTTCATCCGAATAGCTAAGGTATTTGTGATATTGATGACTTTTAACTAATAAATGTGTTTTTCACGTCTATTAGATGTACATGCGAAGCAAAGTGTATATAGACGGAACATTTTGGAGCCAAATCACCCGGGAGTTGCACTTTAAGTTTTTGACCCCTGTGACCCCATTTGGGGTCATGGGGTCACGAAATCTACAATATAGAATCCCCATTTGCCAAGGAGTATGCACATAAAATTTCAGCTCTCTAGAGTCATTGGTTCTGGAGAAGAAGTCGAAAAAGTGAAGAGTTTACGGATGGACGGACGGACGGATGGACGGATGCCGGACGCCTTGCCATGCCATAAGCCCATCGGGTCTTTCAGACCTGATGAGCTAAAAATCAAAACAAGGCATTTAAATGTAGTTTTCCGTCTTTGTCAATACTTAAGGTCAATTAGACTTTATCAACCTTTGAGATGCAAACATCTCCTAAAATAAGAAGTATCACTATGAATATTTAAACAGAGAATTTCATTTGGAGAGATTTAATGATAAACTTTTTGGTTGAAAAGTTCCATTTCTCATGAATTTAAAAAAAAAAGAAATGCATAATTAGTGAAATACCACTGTGGTCATGTTGGAAGATATCATATGTGATGTAATGTGAGTTGGTGTTTAAAGCCGCTTTCAAGATTATTTCACTTATATCGCGGCTGCTAGTATCATTGCAGGGAGAAAGCCCGCAAAACCATTGTGGCTATGCATTGCAGTGAAACCTGCAAGCATCGGCTGGAACTAGCGAACCATGGGTGGTACTGCGCTGATATTCAGTGAAGCATGGCGCCCAAACCTGACTGCGTGTAGAACAGTTCTCTACTGCAGACAAAGTTGCCAAGCCCCTGGCGGGATTCGAACCACGGACCTCTTGATCCAAAGCCGAACGCACTAACCACTGCGCTATCCCGCCCCCTAAGTTGGTAGGAATTAAGCCCTTTATATATTGCAATATTGATGAGAAAACAGAAATGTGTCAAGAAACCTGAGCTGTAGCCATAAAAGTGTCAAAAGTGGTGTCGGTGTCTGCATACACCCAAATGTAAACTAACTTAATGTGGAGACATTGGGTGCAACATTCATCAAATGAAATCTTAACAAGAGTTTGAAGTGGACATAGTGTCATTTTGACCTTGAAAATAAGGTAAATCACAATAAATACCTGGTATATGTGTATAACCCTTATGTACACTCTCAACAAATTATATGTAACTTAGTGATATAGGGTGAAACAGATAACGAGACAGCGACTTAATTAGTTTCAAAAGTTGCTGAAGTGCCATGGCAACCATGACTATAATGTCAAGGTCACCAAAATCGACTTCCCCCATCGTAGGCTGTTGCCAAATTTTCAGACTTTGGATGGAACAATTCTTAAGATGAGTAAACAAGGATAAACATAAGTTTGTACACTGTATTGAAGCATGGGACAATTAAAAAGATAATAAGAGCTTTATCAAGAAGAGATTAAAAAACTGTATTTGGTAACATCAAGACATTTAAAGACATTGTCAACATTTTCATACTCACTGTGATCATGTGCAAATACATAGATTTCTTTCTCCACCAGTTGCTGAGCGAAGCTGGTGTACCACAAACAATGCTCTGCAGCTCCGTGAGCAATGAATAACAGCGCTCTGCAAGAAAAAGGATTTACACTGGAAACTCCATGATGTCAAATTTGTTTATGATTAAAGTTGTGATGATGAAATCTTATTCAAATATTGGCATGCTATGGAAAATCATACAATATGCGTAATGTGATATGTCATAAGCCTGTTAAGCAAATTTGGCATGTTAAGTCTAATGAGCTGAAATAGAGACATTTGTTCTGTAGTTCATTAGTCTTTTAAATGATTTTAAATCTATAGAGGAAGATTTAAATTGGAAGTAAAAGTTATTACATATGCAATGTGTCATCACAAAAAGCAATTATAATTTGCTGTTCAACATACATGTGTTATCATTCCTCAATAAATAATATAACGGAACTATTTTCATTTCCATTTTGAGAGGTAAAGAAACATGGCCGACATGAAGATTTTCCATCAAGGGGATAAGGTATCGATTGATGGTACTGGCCAAGTAACTGTCTTATCTGATGAAGGTGATGGAAGTTATCGTTGTGTCATTGATGGGATTGATTACGAAGTCTTGGTGATGCAACACAGGCTTTCATTAGTGAAAACTAATGACAACAAATCATCAGGTGGGCAGACGTCAACAATATCAACACCATCAAACACATCTACTGCAACATCAAGTTCTAGAGTAACAGAACCACCATTCACACACCGTAGGAGCGGTGAACGGCAGGCAATATTTAATAACTGAAAGTGAACTATTTGATACGCGAGAGGTCAGAACGTTTTGTGTTTTAAGTGTAGGAAAATTGTCAATATCTATATATTCATAAGCCACACTTCCACCAAAATCAATGCTGTAAAATAGAAGGCCTTTATGCGTATTATCGCCAAAATTCTTTCTATTCTGTCCACAGACTAGCCTATACGCCTGAAAAACAATGTCTTGCCGCGACAACTTGTCCGTCAAAATATTTGAATTTTACGAACTTATAGGTATCTTTGATAAATAAATAAAAATCTAAACACACCAACATTAAGAATATTCATCAAACTAACTTCATTCCAAATTTGAAGGCTCTTCGTTATGCCGTTTTCGAGCTGTCTTGTTTGAAACAACAACACCATCAAACTCTTAGTGAACGATTTCATAACACAGGCACTATTAACTTGGTGAACGATTTCATTTTCTGGTAGTGAACGATTTGTTGTCAACGTTAACTCGTCATCTTATTTCATTTTGTAGCATTCTAGCTTATTTTCAGGTTTTTACACTTCAGATGCGCTGTCTAAACGATAGAAATGCCACCATATCAGTGTTGCTATTGTTAGGAACATTTGGAAAACTTTTGCGGCGTGATATAGATCAGTGCATTGATAGTCATAGAGAAAAAAATTAAAATTAAAATTAAAAATCGTTAATGTGACAAAAAAGACACACTTACATACATATGTAGAGAAAGATCTTAAATATGTCCCAAAAGATACAAATAGATAGTGTTGCTTCCGGGGAACCAGAGTAACTGGGGGTTTTTTTTGTAAAAAATAGAGCCATGGGCTCTGTAGCTCATCAGACTTTTGATGGAAATAGGTGTTTGGGTTTAGACCATGAGGTCATGGGCAGTGTAGGAAAGATAGCCTGTCCTAACGTCCGAGTTATTCACAAATAAAAAAGGCCCATTGCCCATTTGGGGTCAAGGGGTCACCGAACCTACAATTCAGAATCCCCATTGTCCAAGGAATCTACACACAACTATTAAGCTATCTAGACCTTTTGGAACTGGAGAAGAAGATGAAAGTAGGATTTTAAGGTTTTGACCCCTGTGACCCCGTTTGGGGTCAAGTGGTCACCAAACCTACAATTAGAATCCCAAGTGTCCAAGGAGTCTTCACACAATTTTTCAGCTCTCTAGACCTATTGGAACTAGGGAAAAAGATGAAATTAGGTTTTTTAGGTTTTGACCCCTGTGACCCCATTTGGGGTCATAGGGTCACCAAACCTACAATTTAGAATCCCCGTTGGCCAAGGAGTCTACACACACCTTTCCAGTTCTCTAGACCTTTTGGAACTGGAGAAGAAGATGAAAATAGGTTTTTCAGGTTTTGACCCCTGTGACCCCATTTAGAGTCATGGGGTCACCAAACCTACAATTTAGAATCTCCAGTGCCCAAGGAGTCTACACACAACTATTCAGCTCTCTGGACCTTTTGGAACTGGAGAAGAAGATGAAAATAGGTTTTTCATGTTTTGACCCCTGTGACCTCATTTGGGGTAAATTTTCAGCTCTCTAGAGTCATTGGTTCTGGAGAAGAAGTCGAAAAAGTGAAAAGTTTACGAATGGACGGACGGATGGACGGACGCCGGACGCCTTGCCATGCCATAAGCCCATCGGGTCTTTCAGACCTGATGAGCTAAAAAGTAAGAAAAATCTTAATTTGGTGTGATTGCTTTTAGTTGAGCATGTGAAATTATGATATTTAGCCTCATTTATCTGATTTAAATCTCAAATCTTGCTCAAATGTTTTCACTACGTGTTTAATGGACTGGAAAGAACTGTAAATATTCCTGAACCCGCTAACCTTTTATAAATTCTCTCTGCTGGTCATAGGTCAATGCACACAACTAAGTTCCATTATATACAATCCGGTGTTATGTGACATGGCTTTGGCTGTTTGTTGATTTACATGAATTACCTATCATTTTACTATCTATTGTGCTTCAGATTTGAACTACTGCTAGTTTGCATTTTGATTATAGTACCAAGTGATTCCTTTGAACATTTCAGACAGGTTTGATTGACTTAATAAAGAAAAAAAAATTAAATTTAAATTTTTTGCACTCATAATGTTTTCATATGTTGTGATAAACATACATTTCAAATTTGAGGGAGTAGTTATTTAACTATCTCCATTTGTTTAAAAAGTTTTTATTTCAGATCTGTGTATCAGATCTGTGTATCAGATAAGGATGGGTATCACTCCTCTTTTGTGTATCACATATATATATATATTGTGATACAGAAGGGCGTAATGCAATGCGCAATGCGAAAGGATACTTTTCATATCATAGTTTATTATATTTCGAATGGTGAAATATGCCATTTATCGGTGAAAATAAAACCCGTATTTTCACTGAGTGAAATAATTATGGTATTCTACTCAGTGAAATGATTCAACAATTATATGACGTAATCTGTGACGTCATGAAACAATTGAATTACGTCATGCGACGGCCGCGCTAGCGAAGCGTTTTAGCTTCTCCATTCATATAGTTAGGGTCATTTACGGGGTTTTGGGAAACATAATAAATAGAACATTTGACATTTCTCGTCAAATACCATGAATATCTCATCTCGTGAAGTAGAAAATCATATATTTACACTCGTGGCTACGCCACTCGTGAAAATATAAATTTCTACTTCACTCGATGAGATATGTCAAATATCCTCTATTTCCTCAGTCCTCTCGTGATGAAATAACAGTAATTAGAACATAGATCATGACTCAACTGGCTTTTCTAAACAGATAATTCAGTGACTGGTTTCGGACTTTAAACACCGGCGTTCTACGTTTGTGCGGATCGGCATATCATTTGTGTGGAAAAAAGACCACATTTGCGCGCAAGATTTTTCTTCATTTAAGTGGATGCACTCATGCGTAGTTATATATGCAGTCACGTGTATTTATGTGGAAATTAGATTAATTAACCCCTTCTGTTGGCCAGAATTTTAGATTGATCTCTGGTTACCACGTTGGGATTGAAGTTGGATTTTGAAGAGGATAAGTATATGAATACTACTCAAAATAAGTAGTTGTTGAAAAGTCACATTCATTAAGAGAAAAAGGGATAGGACATCACATATCTTTTATTGGTGTGATTAGTTGTGTAACGATTCATCGATAGTATCGATGTTTGCATCGTCTACTACGCGATACGAGTGCATCGATACAAAACATGTTTAGACAATATATCAGGATATTTATATCGTTTGGGTCCACGATACATCGATGTATCGCCATAAGAGACAATATATCCCAATACTTAAAACATAATTTGTTTTAAACAAATAACTATAAAAGCTAAAAAGGTTTTTATTCTATTTCAGAGATTCAGCGTGATTTGAAAATAAACAGAAACAGAAAACATATGATATTTCTGATATTTTATATGCAATTTCACAGTCTCTCTAAGTTTTTTATTTCCCTTCATGTAATATCTATGACAGGTTGGTATCTAAGAAATAACATTACTGTTTTATGTCCTATCTATAGTTCTTTCATAAACTGTAGAGAATCGGGATATGTATTGTATCGCAACCACTGTATCATGATAATAAGTGTCTCGCAGGTTCCTTGGCAATAATTCCATATTTTGTATTGCTCATTAAAACTGGAATCGGGATATATCGTCTTGCCACTAAGGCCACGATACACAGGTCTAGGTGTGATTCTCTGACCCATTGTGTTCAGTACAAAACCAATTAAAAGGTGCAAACCACTCAGTTAAACATACATCATGATTTCAATTAACCTGTCCTTAACGGCTATGCAACTTTAGATAAGAGATTATAATTATAAATTATCAAATATCAAGGTTTAATAAAGACAATTTATAGCCTGTACAAAAGCAGCAGTTCTGACAGAGTGATAGATTATATAGAATCAACACACAAACAAGACAAACACGGACACTTTATTGAAAGAATAACAGTCCTACCGTAGCCAAATCATACTGGCACAGACTAGCTGCCAAATAAAACTGATCCTATTTAAGAGATGAGCGAATGAAACTAACAAAGCTTTCCCCTGTTTAAGACATTCCCCTTATTTAACAGATTACTTGGGGGGGGGGGGGGGGGGGGGGATGTTAAAAAAAGAAGACAAAATTGAAATTTGTTGAGGGGCAAACTAAACGGTAAGAACCTCTGTGCCTATTAGGCTTATGAGCAGAAAATTCTGGTCAATTCTTACTGTTTATGAGTCATGTATAATGACATTTTCCATTATTTCATTGAAAGGTATAAAAGGATTTTTGGTTGCTATGAACACTATTTCAAAACTCTACTTTATAACCAGGACAACAACCCATAAATGTAGTTTTGTTTTAATTATGTGATAGCTCTTGAGAGACAGATACATTAGAATATTATGTTAAGTCAGGTTTCCAAATCCTTAAGGACAAATATTATCCTATCCAGTTATCGTTAGATAACATTCTTATGACACATACCGTAACCAACCTTATAAGTGCTCTCTCCCAATAGTGAGCAACTATCATTTTATTCGATATGTTTGGCAGCCAATCTTTTAATTAATAGATAATTTTGAACAAAGGGACAAATAGTTCTTTTTCTATTCTTTAGAGTTTATTTGAAAGCAATTTCAATAAGCTACTTATCTTTTCAATTTTCATACATTGAATGAAGTAATGAAATAAATCAATTCTCACGTTCATATTTTTTTGTTTTAGTGATAGATTGTTTCATTGATTCAACATTTTTTCAATAAAAAAAATAAGAAATAATGTTTTTGTTAACAATACAAACGATTCATTAAAAAATTCATAATTTTTTATTTTGCGATATACTATTTGCTGCAGTGCAAATATGATCATTGACATTTGTTTGAGTCTAAAAAGATAACATTACATCCTCACTTCTCCATAAACATTTACAACAAATCTGTAACCTTTTCTATAGTGACAGGAAACACATGTCAACCGGTTATTCGAGTCAGTATATTCTCTCTTCCTTGTCAATGAGCCCCTTTAGTTACTGTTATCTAGATTTACTGGTGTTATTCAACCTTTCATTTTTTAGGGCAGTTGGTGGCATGCCAAACCAAGTGCACGGAAAGGAAAAGTTGGCATAATGTTTTCTGATAGGAAAACAGGTGCAGAAAAGGTGTTAAGGAGTAGGGGTAAAAAAGCTGTTAAAAATCATTTTATCATGATGCAAAAGTATTACTAAGAGGTATGTGACTGACATGCTAAAAGATTTGCACTGATGACCTTGACCTTGGCAGGAATGCAACAATTAACAATTATAACTTAAAAAGGTTGATGTAATATATGATTTACAAAATATATATATGTGTGAATAATTAGGTTATCTTGATAAAACCTTGAAAGCGACATTTTGTAGGTGAAAGGTATGTTGATGTCTAGCCTCAAACCTCTCTAAGAACTGTCACATTACAACATGTAACAAATCTATTTATGATAAATGGATTTGACTTCAAACTAATCAGAAATGTGTTAATTTAAATAAATATTACAAAGGTCTCACAATCAGAGCACCCTTAAAAAAACTAGTAATGATCAAGATAACAGAGAATTAAAAAAATCCACAATCAACACAAGAAGTTATCGCAAAACATTCAGAAAATAATGTTACATGTTTTGGTGTTTATGAAATATTCAGTTTTTATTTTCTTAAATTGGCGAAAACTTTTAAACTGTAACAATTTATTTAATCTTTACATGAATATCACAACATTATATGTGATTTGATTTTATTGTCTCTTATAGCCTATTGTCTCTTATAGCCTTTTGGCGGCTTGTACATTTTATTTCTCTCCCCCCTCCCTCCCTCCCTGCCTACTGTTTCCACAAAGAATTGCTTGAGATTAATAAGTTGTTATATCTGAAGAATCAGTATTGAAATAACATTGTTCAAAAATCAATGAAATAGTTTGTATAAGAAGCCAAACCATAAAAAAGTTGACTCATTTATAAACAAGATTTTTCAGGATTTAACCTGTTTACAATCTGCGACAACAATCACCACAAACCAACATTACAATCAATGTGAATATAACTGATAAAGATGTCCAACATCAGTGTCATTAAAGTAGACCAAAGAACTTGACCAAACCTCTATCTTCCTGCCTCAACAGCTGACCAAATGACCACCATATAATCTATATGAATGACCACTAGGTCATAAGATCTTGATCTTACAGACAAGTCTGCATGTGTGCTAATCGGCCACAATCCGCCTATCTTCGGGCTTTGTATAAGCAAATTCTTCTGCAAGATGACTGGGTTAAAAGAATGTACCAAAACTTCTACAATACCTGATATCTATCAGGGCAAATACCTTGTATTGCTGATTGTTGTTTATTCATGGCCATGATTAGCTTGATTTGATTTGTTCACCAAATGAAATGACATGATACAAGGAGCTTGAAGCAAATATATGCCCAGACAAAAATCAGCCAGCCCCTTGGGTTTTTTTATCATAAAAAGTCTTCTGACAAAACAGAAACAGTTTTTCTGAATAAGTAATTGTATTTTATGATAGAATCAATATCTTACAGTTAAGAAGGGCAAAAATATGAAGAGGACATTTTAGTGCTTCTGGATATTTGGATTTTTTATTTCTGGTATTTCCTTTTCCAAAAACAAATTTAGTTATATTGAGAAATGTAAGTCAATATTGGTGGTTGCCATGCGGAAAATCCATTCTGTGAACTGATCATACAAAAGTCCCTGGTTACAGTAGTATTAACCTTCGAAATCACAAATTTTGAGAATACAGTAAAAAAAATGTCATTTCTATATTTGTTTGGTATTAACCTTAATGATTATCCTAAATTGGAAAGAAGCATTTGATTTAAATTGAACCTAAATCAATACCATGAGCATTCCTAAATCATATGATTGTAAGCTTTTTGTCAACAACCAGTTATTTCCCTCTTTTTTATGCAGGATATTGATAAAGATGCTTGGATCTGTGAATGTCAACGTGGTAAAAACAATTTTGATTTTGACATGTGAAAGTTTTTAGTGCAGTTTCAGCATAAAAAACACATTTTACTTAATTTTTGGTAAAAATAAACAAAAACAGTACAAGAAGCACTTTAGTCATACTTTCTTCAAATGTGAATGTGAATTTTTTATCCTTGAAGAAAATTGTTTAAAAAACTACATTTTGCATGAAGACAATTATTTTTTTTCATTCAGGCAATTTAAAAATAAATTCACATTGTAGCTTTGAAATTGGGGGTGTATATGACGGGCATATATATCTCAAGACGAATCTCAACCATCATCCATTAGGGCTGCTTAGCTTGTTGCATGTAAATTAATATGGCTGGTTATCTAATTAGCATGTGAAGCAAAGATACCAGGGTATTGTGCAGTGCTGCAGATATTTATACACTGATACAGGCAAGCAGTCCATTGGCGGACTTCATAAAGAATGAGGACAATAGTTGTTGATAAACAACTTTTTTAAAATATTCTGATGCCATTGTCAAGCAAGGAATATTTTCATCCTTTGAGAATATCCGCTTTTTTCATTCATTCTTTAAAAGTTAGATCCAATTCTTCAGAATGTTTATGAATCTAACAATTTGTAAAACTTTTCATAGCAAATATATCAATGACTTTCTCTCAAGTTTTGTACAATAGATCAAATTTAGAGTATCATTAGGATATTGCAAAAACTATGATGCCAATAATTAAGTTGTTATTTCTGATCACATTTTGTAAGTTTGAAAGATGAAAGAATTCTAACACTATGCAAGTAACATTCATCGTGTTGGCCGATTTTCAAGAACAAACTTGCCAACTAAATCTTGGCTAAAGTAAAGTTTATTCACTGGTCATTTTTAGTCCAGCACTAAACGACCCACAGAGGTCGAGCACTGCGATTATGAACTGAAGCCCGCAGCACTCTCGCGACAGGCAAAACAAGTTGTCTGATTCAACACCTTCGACTTGAATCGATCGATCGTTTAAATTCCAATCTAAAATACGACTGTCAACTTACTTCGGTTTCGTCAATCCCGCTTCTTCACCCCAGTATCTACAGAAAAGTTTCTTTCCATCCTTATTTGTGATAGTTCCTTCGTATTCCTTCGATTCACCTTTATATTTCTCTGCCGACATTTTCACGTGTGGTATCTCTCGACTGTTTGGGTTGACTGGCGAGGTCAAGCTTCGGGCCAAGGTGAAGGTCGAGCACCGGTTGAAGTGACAGCGCCCTCTCGACACTAGACTGAAGATGTGGTGATAAGTGTCATTAGAAAACAATCAACTCTTACTTATGGTAGATCTAATAGATACCGGTAAATTATACGAGTTAATAAGGCTCTTTTGGTTTTTCTCTAGAGAATGTGATAATACATTTGAGATCGAGTGTTTAATATCCGGCAAAGAAAATAACTTGTTTTAAATAAATAAAGTTTTAAACAAAATCATTGTGTTTGTTTATTTTTCATTTCTATCTTAGAGTCTAATAATTTCAAATAATAATCAATCATTTTTCATTTAGCAGATTCAATGTTATTTATGTTTTCAAAACTCCAACCTTAGATAAAGTCGATCAACAGTCTAAACTATATAATAAATATGTGCTGTGGCTTCATAATTGTTCACTTTTTTCTAATATCTGAAGTCTGTGCATGGAAAGTATTGAACCAGATTTTTTGTCATTACAAACAAAGAAAAATTCTACATAGGTTAAACATGGACAGTTTTGATTTTGAAATGATTTTTTAATATTTTGTCATTTTTAAAAAGCATTATATCAAAATTGAGATATAGAGTAGCCTCAACCATCGTGCATTACACAAGAATTTTTTATTTGAATCACAGTTTTCCCCTGTGCAATAAAAGCAAGGGGCCATTAGGGCAAGTTATGAGTTTGAAGTTTATGTATTAAGTCTTATGCAAAACTGTAAACTGCAAGAAACATGTTGGTTGAGGCTACTAGGTACAGCCATGTGTAAATTTAAGAAAGTTGATAAAAAATACTGAAGGAGTAGTTGTGTTTGCATTTCACAGATACTGTTAATCTGAATTGAAAAGTTCCGCTTGGTTAAAAAGTGGATGATGAACTCAGTAAATACATTTTTATACTAAATATTGTTTAAATCTATTTTTGTCAAATAAATATAATTTCTTATGTTTATATTATACACATCTGATCATTCTGACAAACCACTGACTGTTGACAAAATCGGTGAAAAATAACAAAACAATTTTTAAATATTATTTATTCCATGTAAAAATATTTCAAACACTAGAATATGATTCTATGTTTATCTCACTCAAAACATATTAATTCCAGAAGTAAATCTCTGACAATAATGCTCCAGCCATGCATATCTTCTTTTTTGGATTATCTTTTTTTCAATAAAGTAAATTCTAATTATTCATATCATAATGTATACAAACATTTGAATTACATAAACTGTCATATAATATATGACACTAGACTAGTGTAAATTAATATATAAAAATTATATTTCATATCTTTTAATTGAAATCATTCAATACACATGGATAAATAATTCACACAAAAATATCTGGCGATAAAGTATAACAGAGAATTGTGATCAATTCAACAGTTCCACCTCATATATCTAACTTGAAACAATTCTGTTTAATTTCAGACAATTTGGTTTCCTTCACAATGCCAATCATTTGAAACTTAGGGTTTAGTTTAGCATGAAACCACCCTGAGTGACTAATTCAAAGGTCTGTCAATTTGTAAACTCAGAAGCATAGGGCAGTGGCAGCTTCTGCGATGAGATAAATGCATTTTTGTGAATCGTTAATTTTATTTAAATCAATCAAAAACTACAACGCACTGTTTTTAAACCATATATGTTCTAGAGATATTTTGACTTTTTCGTAGACTCCGAGAAATATTGCTCCTCCTATTGAGATCCAGATCACTCTGGGTACGATACCGGCAAACAATCTGCAATGAGAAATAAATCAAACTCGTACCTTTCAACCCAAAATATCTTCTCTTATTCTGTAATGATTTGAGGTAAAAATATTTCATACAACAGTGAAAGAAAAAGTATAAGATTTTCTACAGTCATACAAATTCACCCCAAAGTAGATTTGGAGGAGCTGAAAGAACTTGAAGATTTCCAGCTAGTTGAATAATGCTGCTCTGCCCATCCTTGACAAGGATGACCTTGAGACAGCGGTTGGATCAAGTTTGAGCAGCAAATCTGACTTTGGAAATCTTTATGGGACATATACGACTTCCACAGATGAAGAAGACAATGGGTGCAATGATAAGCTCTTCTTTCAGCACCTGCATCCTGTGATGAATCTATTAATCATAGATTGTTCAATTTATGTGCATTGCATGATAAAGAATTGAGATGACTTAAGTTAAAATTTATATGAGGATTCTTAGAAAAAAAGAAGATTTTTAAGGTCAGAGACACTATGTATAAAATTGGGGGTTTAAATGCATGCAATCTAGGATCTGTCATACACATTTCCAACACTTGTGTCTGCTTTCTATTGCTTTGTAGAAAAATAATATTCAAGGGTAACTAATTTTACAGCTTAACAATGGTCACGTTCAGTATAGGCCTTAAAACAAACAAGCCTGAAATTGGATTTTATCAGTTTGAATGACAAAACCAATTTTTTCCTTAAAAATATTTTCTTCTAGAGAAAAGTCACAAAGTTGCAAGCTGTCAGATGGTCATTAATCTACCAATTTATAATTATCAGTCCTCATGATATGAAATTTACTAGCCATGCATATATCAAGATCAACCATGATAAATGTTTATCTGAAATCAGGAAGCTGAACATTTTTCACATTCCAATATGTGTGAATTACAAAGATTGCAAATAATTATGTCATTTCGCTCAATGTCATTAAATAAGTAAAGGCAAACACTATCTTGCAACTATATTGATGTAATCAATTTCACCAAATTTTATCTCTCTAGTAGAGCTAAAATGGGTTTTACATATGTTTTATATTTAAATGCATTTCATTAACGTGTGTAATGTGATTTCAAAAATAAATCATTATATCATTTCCTTTATGGTGCTTGTAATCTCACTTTATTACAATCACATCATGATCAGTGAAGCCTCGTATTTACCATGTCTGACTGTTTGCCTTCTTACTGTAGTAACTTTTTATGGGCTATCTTTGAACGGTTGTCAACAGTACGGGCATACATTTCAAAATCTCATATGATCATTGTTAGTGGTAATACGCTTGCCTCATGAAAACACTTTTGTATATATTAAAAGGGACAAGTCTATTGTCTATAAAGGGGCTTTGCATTTTTGTTTTCATTTGGCATTTCATAAAAAAAAATACTGATCAAGTACATGTATTTGTAAAATATTCACATAATGGAAAAAGTAGCCTCAAATTTCATTTGCACATAAAATGTCATGATAAAACCACCCTTTAAAGGGACATGGAGTATGTTTCTTATACTTTTGTTTGGCTTTGATAAGTGCCTAATTATTTATTATTTATTGGAATTTAAGTTCAAATCAATTCACTCAACTACCAAAGTTATCCAAAGATGACAAAATTAGTAATTTTCTTGTTTTCTATGATGACGAAGGAAATCTATATATATAGAATAACATGTAGAAGCCAATATTCTATGTAATGGTACAAATAGGGGTATGCTATGACAGATCCAACAATACTAAGCGATAAATTTTTTCTCCTATCAAACTTAAGATGACTGTCATCAAAGTCATTGAGGGTCTCTTTAAATGATTGTTCTCCGAAAGTGTGACTTGCACAAACCCTTTCCCTGTATTTCTCAGCATTAGCAATTGACATTAATACTGGTGTAGAGAGAAGTGCTCTCTCCATGAACCACCTTGTGTATTATATTAATGAGATGGAGCGTGAAATCTTTCTCCATCACACATTCCACCAACCTACCCTCGAACTCCCCGCTGTGCATTAACAATCTTCAGTGCATGAAGTATACTGCCTCTAGCTAGGTCACTGCCCGTCTGAAAGAAAACCCACAAATATCTAATCAAATAATTTACTTTCTTCAGAGTGATTTTAAACAGTACTGGTACATAATGAGGTGGTTTTTAAAAAATCCTCACTGTAATGTAGATAGAATTTTCAAATTGTGAAGCTTACCATTTTAACAGTCGATTTAAACCATGCATTGCTCAATGTCATCGCTAAATGTTCTAAAGACATAATGATGGTATGGATTTGAAAATTTAAATTTAAATTCTCAGTCTCCCAAAAATTATCTATCCTGTGAAGAAAACCGTTTTTCGATAACAAATAATACTTGTGAGTTCAATTTGCATGAATCAAGATTGAAACATTTGAACATCAGTCATTCCAAATATCAAAAGCTAGCAATAATATCCAATTCTTGTTCCTTACAAACTATACATTCTTATGCTCATAGCACACCCAATAATTGAACTATAGGTATCAAAAACAGGCAAAAGCATTAACGAAAATAAAACACATGAAACTGCAACTTTTCCTTGTCCTTAACTTCTATGAACTCATAGACCATCCTTACTGATGACATACCTGACATAAAATATAAAGAAAAAAATTAGAAAAATACCAACTTCTGCTAACATGATGCGTGTCTTTGCTACATCTAGTGGTGTTGTCATACCAGATGCAATTGCACCTGTCAAGAGATGAAAAAAGCAAAAGTAAGTCTAAAAGTGACTCAAATACACATAATAATTCACATAATCACTATACTTAACAAGCCATTGACTCTGTAGCTCATCAGTCCATAATGAGTCACTTTAATCTGAGGTTGACAACCACCATGTGAAACAATAGGTTTATGATACGTACACAACAAACCTCCAACAAACATGCAATAACGATATCGCTAGCAGGTTTATGTAGATACAAGGTTTCTGCATTATAGTGCTTTTCATTCATAAGTAGAAGTATAGAAATAGGTTTAGGGAGTTACCTCTTTGAAGTGCACATTTTGACTCGATAACAAAAACTCTCAAACCTTGTATCTTATTTAAATGCCAGATGCATTTCTTAAGCACTAAAAACATTTTAAAAAGCTGCAAATATTATGGGAAAAACATAAACTTTAATTTTTACCCCTACACTCCAAGCTTCTTTAAACCCCCTGAAACACCAATATTTTTAAGAGAAAACCATCTAAATTTACATATACCAGTCTCAATCTTTCAAAGATAAATTTTTAGATTCCTTGATTAGATGGTTCATGAGTAAATCAAAAGAAGATGTGAGGTTTGCTACCCCACCTAAATGAACAATCAGTAAAGGCCAAATTTGCTAACATCAGTTGCCATACAAAGATGGTATTCTGAAAACTGTGGCATCCAATGTCAGTAGATGATGGAAAAGAAGGTAAAATGGCTGCCAAGGCAACTACAGACTTCACTCTACCAATTGAGCTAACGAGAATTCCCAAGAATTAATGGCCTATATTTTCAAATCCCTCTCAGCACTAAGATAGTCGTAAGTACTATCCATTAACATTGGCTAACAACTATCTTACCACTAAGAGAGCTACGAGAGTCTAAGCCCTGGCTAATAAGAACGGTTGTGACCTCACTCCGCCAAAGAAACACCAAAATGTAAGAAGATGGGATAGGGTTATTTCAACAGTGTCAACAAAGAAAACCAGACAATGTGAACCCGATATCTCAATGCTTAGAATAAACAAAACAAGTGTTTGCCACTAACATGGCAATGTCCCCTGCCGTTATTGCATGAAAAATGTATTACACAGTGGTCAAAGTGTCGTTGTGACCTTGAAAATGAGGTCAAGGTCACCAATGTCGACTGGCGTCTGAGTCTTCCTCCCTTGAAGGCTGTTACCAAATATGAACATTCTAGGTGCTAAGCTTTACGAGATATTGTGTTAACAATGTATAACAAGGTCATGACAGTGTTGCTTAACCCTTCCGTTGCTGAATATTATTTTGACCAGTTTTGCCCCCGTGGCTGAATTTTCCAGCACTCGCCTCGCTACGGTAATAACGCAATTAGCCCCTGTGGCTGAATTATTTCGCACCGCGAGTCGCGGCTGTTTTTTCGATAAATGGTGTATTCACATGGCGGATTACGGATGAAACTGACCGTTCGATACAAAAGTAGCCCGCCAATCCCGTACACAAATGAACGATCTTTATCCAACACTTTGAATGAAATTTTTATCCTACCTAGAACGGTTTCTATTGCAATATGAAGATTGTCTTTATTTAGAGTTACGGAAAATCCTTAAATATAATCGCACAATTAATTTTTTTATATGGAATTGAAGATACATTATTCCTCTTTACGATGATATATGTCTTTTTACAATGCGACCTCTAGTTAGATTTCTACAATTATCTAAAGATTGTCTTTATTTCCGGCTGAATAAAATCCCTAATACTTAGCGCGCATACATGTATTATATATGGAATTGTAGACAATTTATTCTTCTTTATGATGATAAAAGATTGTTAGAAAATGTCACCCTGTTCAAAAGATATACGCCGCGAAAGATGGTTGGGGGTACCCCGAGGATGCTCCGACATAACGGGATTTTTAGCCAGAACTAATTCTCCCTTGGGCAGTCTGGCATCGGTACGCTAATTAGTACCGTTATACCCCCGGGGCACCCCCGAGGCACCAGCATGCGAGTGCCAGTGTTCTAAGCACCAGCGTTGCTTCCTGCTGTACCGATCCTCTCGGCGCGTGCAGTCACACGCGGGCGAACATTCCGAGATAATAAAATCAATCATTCTATACGCACGCCGCATCGTTATTTCTTGCTGCGCATGTACAAATTATACATGGAAATAAAGATAAATCTTTCGTCCTTACGACTGTGAAAAAATAATGAAAAGGTGCCAACTGGTTCAAAAGATATGAAAAACGAAAGAGTGATACCCTCAACTAGTTGAAAACAAATTTTGATAAGCGTTCTATTTGCGACACCAGTCGCATCATCCACCGCATCGTTATTATTGACTGCGCATATGCATATTATACATGGAATTAAAAACAATTATATTCCCTTGAAATAGGTGAAAAAAATATAAAAAAGTATAAAATAGTTCGGGAGATATGAACCGCGAAAGAGCGACACCCTCAACTACTTGAAAATAGATTTTGACAATCGTTTTATTTGCGACATTTGTCGCAGCACTCGCCGCACCATTTTTATTAATTGCGCACATGCATATTATACATGGAATTAAAGATCATTCTTTCCGCTTGAGAAAGGTGGAAAAAAATTTAAAAAGTGCCAAATAGTTCGGGAGATATGAACCGTTAAAGAGGGGTACCCTCAGACATTTGGGGAAAAAAATTGATAATTGCGACATTTCTCGCATTATTTGCCGCTTCTTTATTATGTGTTGCGCACATACACATTTCATAAAGAATCAAAGCCAGTTCTTTTCCCTTTACGATGATGTAAAAAGTATGAAGTTTCGCCACCCGATTCTAAGAAAACAAATTGCGAAAGATCGGGGGTAGGTTCGTGATGCGGCTCGTATCGAACGTCCAGTGACAGCTCACATTGACTTTCTCTGTCTCTTTTACGACTTAAAAAAAAGATTATTTTATTGACAATCAGTATTTTATATTACACTTATTCACCTTATTGATGTGAAGAATAAACTTTATAAGGAGAGTAACGCTCATCCACACTTCTGCTTCTTTCTTCTTTCTTCAATCTTCTTGATTATCCCCCTCATTTTCCTTCTCTGACATCAAACTGATATAAGCTTTAGTGCAATCTTGTGACGTGTGATAAATTCTGAAACATGGTGCTGCACATAGAGCCACATTACACTCGATACATTCGAAAGAAGATTCTTTGCCTACCCTTTTCTTCTTTCGAACTGGCTGATTTGTTTCTTCGAATTCCCTTCGACGAAGTTCTCTATTCGCTTTGGAGCAAACAACACACATGCGTGTTAGGTTTTTCTTCTTTCCAACAGGCTGAATCTTTGATGGAAAGTGACGACCATGGAGTCGCAAGACACTATCGTCGCTCGTGCTCGGCCGGCCGCGAGGACGTCTGCGCAGGGAGGGCACTTTTTCTGTTTCGGCGAAGGTGATCATATGCTGCACCAAATCTTTTCTAAATTGACGGCTTGTTTTCAAAGGTTTGTCTTCTGAGAATTCTTTATAGATAATGTAAGAATTCAACATGGCAACGTTCAACACATGAAACCACACGCGCTTCCACCATTTAAGAGTTTTCATTTTGAACGGGGTGTACGACAGCATCTGGTCGGCCCGATCCACACCTCCCATATATTTGTTGTATTCGTGCACAATACGTGGTCTCGTATTTGCTTCCCCAGTCACTCGGTTCTTCTTTCCTGTCTCTACAATTTCGGCGTCTTCTACGGTTGACATGAGCAACACTGACTTCCTGTCCTCATACCGCAAAACGAGTAGGTCTTGATTGTGATAGATTGTCATATCCCCTTTCTTCTGATTCTTCTGTGCCTTCTTTAGCTTTTCAGGAATGCCTTTGCGATTTCCTCTCAAAGTTCCCGTCGCACCAGTTCCCATTTCCCACAAGTTTATATACAATGCCACCGAGGAATAGAAATTGTCCATGAACACATGATACCCTTTCCCAGCATATTCCTTCACCAAGTCCATGACGAGATCATACGTTTTCCCACCAACAGAAACAGCTTCATTTGTTTTTCCAGTGTAGAGTTTGAACTTGCAAACATAACCATTTGTTGAGTCGCACAACATGTAGGCCTTTATCCCATACTTCTTCGGCTTGTCGGGATTATATACTTTGAAACTCAGATTGCCTTTCCAAGGCACCAACCCTTCGTCAACACAAATGTTTTGATGCGGCTTATAAACTCTGGAAAAACGATGCACGATGCGTTGGTACAGATAGCCAAGTTTATTCATTGGTGAAAAATGCGGAGTGTTTCGTCCCGGCATTAGGTTGTTATCATTCAAATGTAGATACGTTAGCAGTAGCCAGAACCTGTCGCGGGGCATGCACTTGGAAAAGAAGGGCGTCGACGTAACATCACTTGTTGACCAATACTCAGAAAAGTTTCTCTGTACAACCAGAGACATTGCTATTGTCATTGCAATGAATACTTTCATTTCTTCGGCATTCGTATCATACCAGTGCCTCAACCGTGAACAGGGTTTCAGAACCTTATCATCGACCTGTTGGTGGAAGTATCTGTTGGTTTCTGCTGCCAATGATCCATAATCATCTTCATGAAAAAACAGTCCGAAAAAGTCTACAGGTTGCGGGTTATCAGGCAATTCTATAAACCGTCCTAATCCCGTTGCGCCAGTAAAATGCAAGTCGACACGTCCACGTTGCCTCGGCCCCTCTTCCCAGCGATCCATAAAATTATCTTGGTCATCAAAATGTGTGTCCATTTCATTATATTGCTCGTCAAAGCCACTGAACTCTTCCTCTGTGGAAGTACCAGCCATAGCAGTTTCACCCGTACCAGCTAATATGTCTCTTGCAATGTTTCTTATTTCTTGATCACTATCAATGTCACTTTCACTATCACTGTCACTGTCACTGTCACTATCACTCTCATCAGTTGATTCCATATCAGAAGCTTCATCGGCATGGACCTCGTTGATGAAGTCGTCGTCGCTAGACGTTGACGGACCTTCCCAACTCCTGGTTCGCGGCCTCCTGGCCTTAGGCATCTTTCACATCAATCTGTAAATGATTGAAAATAATTTAGGCACACGCAAGATATAATAACATCAACACATGACCTGTTGTACAGAGAAATTCAATGTGAGCTTCATGGACATTCAATTGCCACATTTTGTAAGTGTTTGAAACAAATTTGCCGTTGCGCGCCTTTGGCGCCAGCGGTCATCAATAATCCGGACATTTTCTAATTGTCCTGGCGAAAGCCGGACATTTTGTTTCACGATTTGCAAAAATAACAAATCAGGACAAATTCTAACATTGCTGGACAATTTCTAACTTTCGGACAACTTTTCACAATCCAGCCGAACAAGTTCTAATGTCGCCGGACACTTTCTAACTTTTGGACGACTTTTCACAATCCCGCCGAAGGTGCCGATGGCACCGACGGCCGCCGACGTTGTATCAACATTATCAACCCTGATGCCGCCTTCTGACTCCTATGCAACGAGCCGGCGAGTCGCGAACAACTGCCTTCTACGTCAGGAAAGTTCTGATTGTCAGTTGTGGATTACAAAAGTTTTTCAACTTTTGACTTCTCTTCCGAGAATGATAGGTTCCACGGGCCTATCCGTCGGGACGGCCGTAGTCAACGAGCACCCGGCCCCTTGTCTTTAGTTCACTGGAAGGAACTCATGCCATCCCGACATATATAGCAAATTATTTAACACATCGGAATGCTACCAAACTTTTTTTTCAAAAATGAGTTTCCTCGACCAACAAAAATTTGGCAGAAAAAAACACATACCTGCTGGCGGTGCCCGACGAAAGTCCGCTGAAAATTTTTTTCTCGAACACGAACATTTTCGTTGGACACATTTTCTCATGACCTGATGGCGGTGCCCGGCGAAAGATCCCCGACATATTGTGTCTCAACCACAAACATTTTCGTTGGACAACTTTGCCTTGACCTGATGGCGGTTCCCGACGGCATCCCCGACATACTGTGTCTCAACCACAACATTTTCGTTGGACAATTTTCCCATGAACTGATGGCGGTGCCCGACGCAAAAATCCCCTAACTCAAAAAAGACATCAATAACGCTATGAATGTAAATCCAAAAGTTTTTTTTCCTTCAACTTTCATGGTTTATAAAACTCTATAATTGAACACTAAAGAAACAGGGTTTCCTTCATAATTTTTTTTACTTATTACATTTATTTATAACATTTTAGCGGCGCTTGTTGAGTCTTTATTTCTATGAGCGCATAAACAAATTGTATATCAAATTGAAGAGAATTTTCTGCTCTTTACGCTGATACCAAACGTTGTTGAGCGCGCCACTTTGTTACAGAAATACGAAATGCGAAACTTGCCAAATTTGCGGCACTTCTTGTGCCTTTATTTTTGTGTGCGCATGTATGATCAATATATTGAAATGAAGAACAACGTTCCGTCTTTATTTAGACGTAATATTTATCAAAATCCGCCAAGTGGTATAGAAAATATCGAGTGCCAAAGAAAGGTACATGAAAATCGAACTTCAGATCACATGAAAAGAACCCTTTGTGCGGCGCTTGCTGCATCGTCGTTTGTTTTAGCGCATGTACATTTTATATATCACTTTGTAGACAATTTATTCCTCTTGATAATGATATAAATGGTTTTGAAATGTGTCATTTGTACACGGGGATATGAAGTGCCAAAGTTTCCCTATTTGCGTCACTAACGGAATTGCGAAGTGCGAAAGTTGTTCTTTTTACGGCACTTGTTGAGTCTTTATTTATTTGCGCGCATAATAATTGATATAGGGAATTAGAGACAATTCATTTGTCTTTATAGTGATGTAAAATTCAACAAAATCTTTTTCACGGTGTAAAAGAAATTCATTGTGAAAGAAAGGCACATGAAAATCGCGCTTCAGATCAGAAAAATCACCTTTTTTGCGGCACATGCGGTATCTTTATTTCACGAGGCGCACATATGTTTTTTACATCGAATTAAAGACATTTTTTTTCTCTTTCAAATGATCCCACCTATATTGAAATCCGCCCAAGGGTTCAGAAAATAGGGCGTGCGATAGGAAGGCGTGCATAGGGTCAAAATGCACGCGTCTCAGTAAACGATAGCACGCGCGGGTCGGTAAGCTCGTGCGAGAGGCTAGAAAGTGCCCACAGGCTATTAGCACGTGCGGCGGGGAGTGGGGGAAAATTGAGTGATTTTAACGCTTATTTTCGGTACGATAAACATTATCAATATTCTCATAACTTTCGGAGCATGTTCGCGCATTATTTAGACCACCAACGAAACAAAACACGGTAGCTTAGCGGCAGCCGGAACGAAAATACAAGCGTTGAACTGAGACTACTGCTAGGCAATAAATTTCCGGGACCCGCTACCGAGACCCGCGGTCATAATTAGTTAGCGTGAGAAAAATAGAGTGTGCTACTCGCATCCCGCTAAGAGGACTTGCGGGCAAAGCTAATTTCATCCCGGAATATTCCGGGACCCGCATCTTAAGGGTTAAAGTCAACTGGTGCCTGAGTCATCCGCTGTTGTAGGCTGTCGTAAAATATGAAAACTCTAGGTGCGAAGCTTTACGAGATATCGCGTTAACAATGTATTACACAGTGGTCAAAGTGTCATGGTGACCATGAAAATGAGGTCAGGGTCACCAATGTCGACTGGTGTCTGAGTCTTCCTCCATTGAAAGCTGTCACCAAATATGAACACTCTGGGTCCTAATCTTTACGAGTTACCGCGTTAATAATGTATTACACAGTGGTCAAAGTGTCGTGGTGACTTTTAAATTGAGGTCAAGGCCACAAAGTTGACTGGCGTCTGAGTTGCCGTCATTGAAGGTTGTCACCAAACATGAACACTCTAAGTGCACATTAACAATTTATTAGAAAATGGTCAAAGTGTTGTGGTGACCTTGAAAATGATGTCAAGGTAACCAATGTCGACTGGCTTCTGAGTCTTCCTCTTTTGAAAGCTGTAACCAAATATGAACACTCTAGGTGCTAAGCTTCAAGAGTTATCGCGTTAAAAAGAATCCGGACGGACGTAGTGTTGTGGCAACCTTGAAAATGACGTCAAGGTCACAATAGTCGACTTTCGCCTGAGTCTTCCTCCATTGAAAGCTGTCACCAAATATGAACACTCTAGGTGCTAAGCTTCACTAGTTTGTCGTGGCAACCTTGAAAATGACGTCAAGGTCACCAAAGTCAACTGGCACCCGAGTCTTCCTCCATTGAAGGCTGTCACCAAATATGAACACTCTAGATGCTAAGCTTCATGAGTCATCGCGTTAACAAAAATCCGGACGGACGTAGTGTCGTGGTGACCTTGAAAATGAAGTCAAGGTCACCAAAGTCGACTGGCGTCTTCCTCCATTGAAGCTGTCACATAATATGAACACTCTAGGTGCTAAGCTTCTGCGTTGCGGCGGGGGAAAAAAATTTTTTTTTAAACTTTTTATAAACCAAAAGGATCTAAAGAAAAGCGTAAAGTATTTAGATGTTTTATGCCAAAAATCATATTACCATAAATATTAACCTCAATATGTTTGCTCTTGTAAGTAAAACTTCAATTTACCAAAGTTTCTTTTACTTCTACATTATTCATTCATGAAATATTTTTAAATAGTCATATAAAATGGATTTTGTAAAGTAACTCTACCGGAAACTGCCCCACACAAACTGGACTGCCACGCTTGAATTGGTCGCTCTGTGTACTTTGACCAACGAGTCTAGAAAAAAAAAAAATTCTATCAGGTTTTCAAGAATTTAAAAGAAGAACAAAATATGAACAAATTTGTTTTGAAACTTTTTCATTCCATCTTTAACTGTTTTTTCCACATTTAGATGAAATACATTCAAAAATACCATCCTTTGACAGAACAAATACCAAAACTACCGATTATTGATCATCAACCACAGGGTTGTATTCACAGAAAATGAAATATATGACACTGCTTATGTCTCACAATATGCATGTGATTGTATAAAACTGCACCTTGAAATACTCCCAGAGAGGGAACTGTATGAGTGAGAAGGGCACCTCTCTAATTACTGTGCTGAAGTACCCTCTGTACAGTCCACGGAATCCCTGTAGAACAAGATTGGCCTTCTGTTAATTGCTGCAGGGAAAGGATCAGCAGAAACTAATTCTTCTGCAAAGTCAGTATCTTAAATCTGGCAAGAATATTTAAGAATTGACTTCAACATTTATTAAGTTCATGGAGGTATAAACTTAAAAACCGATGTGCAAACTGTGTGAATCCGCGTAGCGGATTTACGCCGAGTTTGCACATCGGTTTTTAAGTTTATACCTCCATGAACTTAATAAATGTTGAAGTCAATTCTTATAAATAAATATATACATACTAGTTGTTTTTAAAACATTTTATTGCTCTAAATATACATCTTTGCACCAAATAGAGCTGCACAATATACGCGGATGAATTCAACTCTCAACAGCATGAAAGAGATAAAATGTCAATCAAAACGTCATCGGATCCCTAGCCCCGCCTACAAAACGTTCATCAGCCAATGAAAATCTACAACGCACGTGGCCCTGAACTTATCGGACGTCCGTCACAAGTGGCCTTGACATTGCTAGTTCTCACAGTTGTAAACACAAATCGCGAACGTAGAACTCGGAGAGGAAACCAGCCGAATTTACCCTCGTACATGCCATATACTGGTGGTGTTATGATCTCGATCTAACGGAATCTGATTAAACAGCACACAGTTCTTAAACTTAATGAGGAGCCAAGCTTAACTCGGTTCATGAACTTAACGACATTACTTTGCCAACCTCCCTGCAACGGCCGCGAGAGCATTGAAGAATGACATTTGCCTTCTGTGGGGTGGAACACGATCGGTTGTAATTTCTGATAGAGCTCTCTTGTTTATTATGAAAATGACTACCTTTAGAACCTTTGACAACAATAATTATTTCATACTGAATTATGTTAATTTTTTATTTACCTACTTTCAAGAAGTGGCATTGCACAAAGTGTTGCTATTTTTAGAAAAACGTAACTTGTTTACAAATAGTTCCGTCGATGGGCGTGGCTTAAAATGATGTGACGTCACGAAATTAAGTTTATGGAGGTATGAACTGAACTTCTATAACCGTGTTCAGCGAATCAGATTGACGCAAAGCAATTGCTATTTATTTATTACAAAACAACTGCTTGTTATCTATCTTCCCACGCATGGCCTTTACTTCCGCCAACCATAATGTCTTGCTTAGATAGGCCTTGCTACACTTTCCAAATTTTTTTGTGCTTGTTGCCAAGGCTCCTGGGACGGGTTTCGATATTCCAATGATAAATCGTATGAGAGTTGCAACTCTTGGCCAAAGAGAGTGCTGCACTCAAAACACAAATTTTGACAGGTTGGAAGCAAGGTTTAAATTAGCTAGTGATAGAAACTGGTGCATTTTAAAGCTATGCAGGGGAAGATGCTTGTTATCATGCCTTTTGGATGCTCAAAAATTGTATGTGACAGCAAAGTGACTGGTATTTTGTATTTCATTTTGTTTACACCACTTGAGTCATAGTTGCACAACATGTTAAGGAATAATAGTCATACCAATATTACATATTTAGGATTTATCATACCATAACTGCAGATCTGAACCCTGATTTCAATCTATTGTTATGGTTTCATATGAATCTGCAAATTGAACATTAACCTATCACAACATATAGAGAATCTGTGGGCACCTCTGTAGCGAGAGTTGTACGGAAGGATTGTAACGATGTTGTTGAGTGGTTCGCCTGAGTTCTCTGCTTCACAACCTCCACCGGGACCCTCAACAAACACGCAGCCTGGGAAAGAACAAAACAAGATTTGTCAATTACTTTAAGTGTTACCTTTCATGTTATTAAACAGTGTCCATAAACGTTCCGCCTAATATTAACCCTAAAAAAATGCAAGTTGTCTCATTGACCCAGAGCAACACTTTCACATTAACATAGGTTTTACATTTGAACAAACAACAAAATGAGGTGATGTGAGGTGAGGTGAATAAGGGTTTTATTGCCGTTTTCAAGAGGTTTTCACTTATATCACAGCCGATAGTATTATTGCAGGAAAGAAAACCTGCAACGCTTATTTGGCTATGCATTGCGATGAAACCTGCAAGTGTGGACTGCAACTTGTGAACCATGGGTGGTTATGTGCTGATATTTAGTGTAACATTGCACCTAATTACTGTGTGTAGAACAGTTCCCTACTGCAGACATAATTGCCGAGCCCCTGGCATATTCGAACCTCAGACCTCTTGACACAAAGCCAAAGCCGAATGCACTAACCACTGCGCCACCTCCTCCATTTAAAGAATACTGTATAACAAAATTTTATCTGTACATATATATATGAGCTGAGTTGGAATTAAGTTACAGTTAAATTGTTTTCCATTATTGAAAATTTAAAAACTCACGATTTCTCCCATGGAAGCTGCTGTCATGTGACCAACAGGGGCTAGGGAATCATGGGAAAGCACACCAAACACGTGCTTGGTTGTCTCATATGTACAGAAGAACAGTGCAGCTGAAAGAAATTGAAAAGAACATATCACATAATGTTTTGGACAGTTTTTTATCATAGGCAAAAAACTTGTTTTGTCCTGCCACCTGTACTTTATAAACATGAAGATTGGTTTGACATAGATTAACACAGTTTAACCTTAAATTCATCTCCCAAGTGTATTCTGAACCAAAGAACTTCCTCGGTCACTGTTTAGTCAAATGAAAGTCAATAACAGAATTGAAAATCAAATGGCATGTCCTGATATCAGGTGACATTAGCATAAAAATTTAAAGGCTGAACGAAACAAAGACACGTTTCTTCGGCGCTGATGCAGTAAAGTAAAGGGTTACCCATGATATTTAAGGCACTTCTAAACTAATTTTTCTATGAAGAAAAAATCTAACGAGTTGTTCCATATCTTTAATTTGAAATAAAACATACAGTCCTAACAATGTTGTCATTTCAAATATAAGCTGTCCAACAAACATTTAACACATTTCATTTGGGCAATATATGCTCTTGACTGTGTTTCCTAAGAGTCAATACTGATTCCATATTTTATTAATGCTTCAATTTCAGTAATTACTTATATGTAAATTTTCATGGGATCAACCAGATACATTAGGAAAATTTACACTCAGTACTTACATAACCAAAGTAGAGTGAAAATATGAATGGCAGACAGACAAACAGCATAATACGCTGACTTTTTCCTCAGCCCACCCAGCTTGGGTGCATTTAACAATTGGTTCTAGGTTTTTTTGCCACAATAAACGATGGAAATCCCAAATTAAGATAAAAACCTAAGAAGGTCTAAGACTTTATCTTCAAAATGCAGATGCATCTGAGCACCTTTTCACCTCATTTCAATTCTTCAAATTTTGATTTTTACAAATTTTAATATCAGACAATGCTATTCTACATTTTCCCATCGTTGATTATGCCTACCAGTAGGAGCCGATCCGAGTGCAGCAGACAAGAGACCAGAGTACACTCCCCTGAATCCCCCTGCATGTCGGAAGCCATGATGACTCTGCAAGCGTGTCTTGATTGTGTCCAGAGGAAAGAGGATAACATCTACAGAGGTTCCTGCTGCCCCTCCTGCCTGTACAAATTTTGACATGACATTTTTTTTCAAAATCCTGAAAATTTGCATGATCAAAATAATATTAAGCATTGTTACCCTTATGCTTCATCATAAAAGTCATATACCACACTTCCTTGGTTAATAATCTCTATTTCATACTGACTGATGATATGCCATTAAAATAAACCCAATTAAGAGGGGATAAAGTTTTTAAAAATGAGCATCCCTTCTTTCTTAAATGACCTTCATTACCATATTACCTTTTTTCCATTGAATCTTTTTGTATCAAAGTTCATGAGTTTTTGTATCAAAATTCAAAGTTATTTTTAAACAAACTTCAAAATGTTCAAACACATAAGCTTTTTTTACAAAATATCACAAATTCTTAATCTAAATAACAAAATGGCCTATGTTTAGTTTACCATAATCGATGAAAGAGCCAAATCAAAAAAAGGTCAATACAGTAATTCATATTCCATATCTATTATCTACACACTGTTCTTCTACTAATCGTTAGATAACTAAACCAAAATACAAGATTATTATCAAGCCCCTTCTTAAAAGGGATAATCTCATAATGAATGCTGTTGAACCGTGATCATCCTGTTTGCTTATTAAGGAGATTACTGTAAAATGTAACTCACTATCAAGGCAACCTTGAAATCTGTGTAAGTTTTCATGATTCGGCTCCACGTCGTCTAGCTACATCAGAAGTCTCTGAAATGATAAATACATATACAGTAATTGGCTCTGGAGCTCATCAGTCTTTCATAATAAAATGTATTATGTCAAAGATTTGCATATTAAAATACAAAGTTTATAACATGGAATGAGTCATTTTATAACACACAACAGTCATAACATTGTGTAAAAAATTTACTACTCAAGTTGTCAGCATTCAAATTATTTTCTTGACTTATGAATAGCCACACACTTACACATTTGTTTTCAAACCAATAAATGCATTAAGAATCACTAAAAACATTTGAAATAAAAGCTACAAAAACTACTTACCCCCGCCCCTTCTAACCACGATATCCCTGTAAATCAATCCTCACTACGCAATATCATGCAATTAGGTGTAACATGGCCAGCTTTGGCCAGCTGTACTTAACCAGCTATAACCGGAAAAGCACTCTGCACAATGGCCAGCAAGTTGATTTATGTTTTAGTTCGAATATCATTTGTGCTACAGACATTAACTTTGACTCGTTTGAACCCTTATTTCCACAACAATATGATGAAATTATGCTTATGGCAATGCTTTTTCAAAGACTTACCCAGCTTTGTTTGAACCAATTCCATGCTATTTGTACCACTGCCAAGCCCATTTTTTAGGCAAAGGACAATGAATTTACACATCTCATCTCACTGGTCATGAGCTCAATTCACTTGTATCTATGTTCTGGTGAGTTTTCTAATTTAATTGTAGATTTTATCTTTTAGAATTATTAGAAAAACATATGTATAAACAAAACAAATATAACATTGTCATATTGGGATTACACTATCTGCAAAGCAAGAAATTCTTGTACTTCAATGGGTTGGGAATTTAGAAGTAATGTTCTGAATCTTAAAAGCATTGCAATGCCTTACATTCTTACGATACTACTCAACTGAAAGAAATTAAACTGGTTTTTGAAAAACCGGTTTAGATAATCAATTAATAGAAATTAAAATAATACAAAAACAATTTAAAACAAAAGTAAGAAAATAATTGAGAAAAAAGGCAGTTTCGTAAAAATAAGAGGATAAAATGTAATGCCTCTAATAGGATTTGTATAGGCCTGTATCTCATTATTTAATCATTTGAATTTCTTTACACTCTTCATTTTGAAATTAAGAGCTCGGAGCCATTTGCTTGCCTGACTTATTTACATATTTGTACGAAAAAATATTCAATTATAAGAGAACACTTAAACACTTGATTTAGCCTGTAAATCAAACCCCTTTAAGCAGAAATTGAATTAATTACATTTGACATTTACATCAACAAAAGCAAACTTTGCACATAGAAACATGAACAACATCAAAATTGACTGAGACCTTAAAGCGACATAGAGTATGTTTCATAAATTTTTCTATAGCTTGAATAAGATCATAAAAACCATCTTAAATCATTAACAGCTGAGCTTAGAATTTACGTTGTGAATAATATTCATACAAACAAATCAATAAGCCTTAACTAAAACAACATTGAAAATATATTGAGACTCACAATGTATAACTTGTTTGCAATCACTTACGAATAAGGGTAAATATCTTAAAAAAATCAATTAGGTAGTTCAGAGTTCTAATGCGCATCTCCTACACATGGATATGTGCTTACCTGTGTGCTGGTTGAATATTCGCCATAAGTTATCTAAATAAATATCGAAAGTGTTGAAACCCACCCATCCCGCATCTGTTGGTTCTAAACACAGCGACCACACATTATTATGTGACACATTGGATTGAGGGTCAGGGAAATTCAGGGAATATTTTAGAAAATGGTGTGTCACACGATCATGATACCATGTTCTATTAACACCACCGGACTAGCGACAGCATTTATAATTTTTCTAATTTTCCAGCAATTGTTCAACAAGCACAGCAAGTCAGTTGATCAATAAAAGTCCGGGAGTAGTCGTAAAATATTTCATTTAATTTAAAGTACATGTGTACTGGCCGTATCGGTATCGCTTGTTCAATAGTTTTAGTACAGTGCATAAAACATTTTTGGGGGTTTTCTTCTGTGATGTCTTTGTAATCTTAAGAGTAGTACAAGAGAGATAAACTTGGTACATAGATAGTAGCCTTGTTGATAATATCTTAATTAATTTGATGGTCTGTTGAATATATATACATACCTCTATTATTTAATAGCTAATTAGCTAAAAGTAATCATAATGTACACAAACACTTAGACCTTTAATTTGTTTAGATTTTTGCAGAAAGAAATTGAAAATGCATATGGACAGTTAGTATAGTTTTGTTTTTAGCTGCGTTACATAGATGTGCGTGCGGATAGCAGTTTTGTAAAAGGGCATGGTTAACTCTATGACATTATAAAATGAAAAATTTATACTAGAAATTGACACTTATTCTTGAGTTATTTGCATATGGACCTTATTTGAAAAAGAAAGGAAAGCTTTTTTCGTTTGCACTATAAATTAAGGGCTTGAAATATTTTGCAAAATTTGATATTTTACGAATGCTTCGCGTTACAACTGTTTAACGTTCAAACATTTTAACACTTTTAAACGACTGGTCCCTAAGATATTCAGGGGAGTTAAGTCACTTCGTGTCCGACACGCATATTTGAATATCCAGAAAGGGGTCAACCAATAAATAGGTTGGGCTTAGCTGCTGTCGGGAGATCAAAAGATTTACAGCTAACAGTACACACCTTTTCGGGCAATAAAGTACATATCCCCAACGAATTTCGCAGTAAACAGTTAGCTTTCTTCTGTTGAGTTGTTGTTTGATCAGGATATAGTAAAATAATTAAGTTTCTATGAATTTGAGTTTTTGATCCAAACTGCCTAAATCAATTTCATTTGTAATCATAAATGCCAAACGTAAATTAACAAGAATGCAGAGTTCTATATAAAATGAAATTATGCCTTCAAGATTGATTGAGAACTTACAAAAACGTGCACAATTCATACTGCCGTAACAAGTTAAATAGAAGCTTTTCTTCATCTTTGCAATGAAAACAAGAACATGTGAGCTTCTGCTAGTACAACTTCCGGGGAAATATTTTGATAGAGTAGGCTCCCTTTGTTACATTATAGATGTCGCTTTCAAACTAACATTGGAAACAGGACGCCTTACTTATTGTAGTTATATCCTAATATTGTACATTACTTTTTAAATATTATCTTAAATCTTTACAACATTTCATTACTAAAATCCCTGAAAAGGAAATACAATAATAATAATAATAATAATACATGTTCATTGTTTACAAATAAAATGTTTTTCCGATCCTACTCCTAGTGGGAATTTTCATGTAAAGGGACGTAACTCTGACTTACTGTGGCCCTAGAGCCGAGTTCGTGTTGCAAAATGGATAACAGCTTAGTCTTTAACACAACATATAAAAGTTTAGCTGCCGAATGGCTTGGACTTTCTTCTAATCAAACGTCAAAGTCAAAATCTGTCAACAAAAGCGAAAAAGATGAAGATGCGGATGATTATATCGAAGAAGATGTTGCAGTGGGACCATCAAAACAAACCCACGTGTTAGTTGTTTTTATATAAAAATGATTTATTCATTCAATGTGCCCTCATTTCTCAAGTAACTGTGCGCGAACCTCGTTTCACTTAAAGGGCCACTCCGTGATTTTCATAACATATTATTTACCTTTGATTCGAACCTAAATTTCATATGAGGTGATATAAACATCTTAACTTTTCATGTCCAAAAGACATATGACAAATACTGGTTTTCCATGAAAATAGAAAAACAGCCTTATATATGCACAGAGGTGTAGATATCATGTCCAATATACATGGATACCAGTTATATAACCTAACAAACACTATCAACTCCTAACTGCCCTCCTGGCTGTTTTAGATCAGTCTTCAAAATTACGTTTGACTATTTGACGCGCCATGCACTGTCTGGTTTTCGATCATAATTGCGACGTTCTACCTTCATAATGTCACTGTAAAAAAAAAACCAATAAGCTTTAAAATGTGTCTTTTACTGATACTGATACTGTGCGATCAAATGACACCATTGATTAAGTTTGGCATTTATGACTCCAACAACTCACGGAGTGGCTCTTATATGTGAACTGTTGTATTCTGCTAACTTTTTTGTTATTCTTATTTTGTGAAATCTGAATACACGTAGACCCACTCAATCTTACTTATATTTCGTAAATTAACTAAAGTGAAAGTCCTACAATACAGTGGTGTTTTATATTTTATCCAGATTTAAAAAACATAAGGAGGTGAAAAGATCAAAGCATGAGAAGAAAGATGGTGAAGTGAAAAATGTAGCAACTTCTCTTGAAGTTGCAGAAAAGCTTCAAAAGAAGTTAACAAAGGCAAGAAAAAGAGCTTATGAGCGAAATAAAGGTAAAAAAATTTTCACTAAGTTAAAATTCATGTGTCACAATAACGCCTTTAAATTTACTTGCCATATATATTCTAAAAGACTCAAATTACATTGCCAGTGTAATATGTTATCTGAATTTTACTGATAAAGTACTGAATGAAATTCATTAACCCTTATATGATATATATGTATAATATATATGGTAATGTTTTAGTAAACCTTGCAAGCTGAGTGACATTCCCTCCAAACTCCAATTCCTCTGAACATTCCTCTCAGAGATGGTTTTGATTATCAGTTAAAGAGTTGAAGTCAGTTTCATTTGGTAGAGATTTTTGCGCATATTTGTTTGAAACTTGTTTATTTTCTTTACAGATGATTCTTTAAATATGAAATCTTCAGCTCATGAGAGTGATGAAGAAAGCAAATTTGACGTGGTAAAGAAGTCTCGACTCAACAAGGGAGGGAAAGAAGATGGGAAGAACAAGGCCTTAACAGTGGAGGATATCAAGAAGAGATTAAAAAATCAAACATTATCAAAACCTGCCAGGAAGAGATTGAAAAGAAAACTGAGGATTTTAGAGGAAAAGTATGGTTGATAAATGTTATGATGTGATATCATATGTATCACGTTATCTCATAATCATAGTAATCATGTCATGATACCAATTGTTTTTGGACAAAAAACTCATAATGCTGAGAAAGTATCACAATACTTGGACACTAGCTGCTTTGTTTTATTGGGGTATTCATTTTTCATACCAACTCACATTGTCTATAGTATGTACGTGCCTGGGTGTTCACTATGCACAACTGATGTTCATTATGAACACCTGCTTTAGCCATGAACACCTGATATGATAATATTTTGTATTTTGAACGTGTTGTAAGTTGAAATTTTGTTTTTCAATTCAAAATTTAGACACTCAATTAAATTGCAATTTTTAAACACAAGAAAATTACAAATGTATCAATCAGCTTTCAAGCCAAATGAACTAACCAATAGACCACGGAAGTTACTTGAAATTACAGAATGTTCTATTTATTTCTCTAAATTTTTCAACATTATTTTGGTTTTTATACAATGATTTTTGTTGCTTCATAATAAATAAATTTTCTTTTAACATCGTCTTCCCACAGAAATTACTTAAGTCATGTCATTCCAATAAACCTCTGTTATAAGAAAATTATTTACATCTTTCAAAATCCTCTTGGGGTAAGATTTCCCATATTCATATCCACACCCTAAAATGAGTTCTGTCTTGAAACTTGCGTGTTGCACAGGTGTTAAAACTTTACTCTTGTAAATTATTGTGTGAACAGAGCAAATTGACAGAGAGAAAAACATTTGCAGATTGCACAACAAACTATGATTGCAACCAATCATGAGTCTGTATTTCTAGCCCAAAAAATGCTCAAATTGTATCAAAGGTTACTATGGAAGATATTACTTCATTAACTTTTTTGTGGAATGAATCTTTTCATCGAAAGAAAAAAATCTCAATGTGTTTATATTGATCTTTATCTTTTTAATCAACAGTTCTGGCAAACATCCAGATGAAGGGAAAAAAACAGCATTAAATGGAAATCAGACCACCAGCAAGAACAGACCTCTATCAGGAAAAGCAGCTGCCAAATTAAAAAGGAAAGAAATTGAAGAATTTTCAAGATCATTTACAGACCAATCGAGTACAGGAGTAGTGGCTGCGGGAAAGAAAAAGCCGTCCAAATCTGACGCTGTTAATCATGATGTCAGTGAAAGTGAGAGTGATTCTGACGAAGGGAATTCTACCAAAAACTTTACAAAAGTAAAGAAGCTACCAGATAATGTCAGTCCGTCCCCAAGTAAAAAGAAGAAAAACAAAAAGAAATCTTTGTTCAGTGATCTGAAAGATTCAAAGCATAAACAAGATAAGAAGCCTAACGAGAAAAAACTCATTCCAAGCCAAAATGGGACAAAAGATCAATTGAAGAATGAGAGCCCAATGTCTGATTCCGTGAGTCTTGGTTTGTTTCCTTAGAATTGTCTGTAATAATGTTACATTGACTACACTTTAGGGTCATCATAGTTGATTTCATTTGAGATGTATAAATTCTTTAGGAATGGTTTACTTTCACCCTTGCTAAGGTCATCCAGAGAAAGTACCAGCAGTAACTTTTTAACAGGTGTGTTTTGATTTGAACACCTGTAATTATTGTTTCCAATTGTAGCATATGAGTTTTCTGAAAGAAAGTTTTAAAGCATAATCATATAGGATCTGAATATGGTATTCAGAGATTTCAAAAATTAAATCACTTAAAAGACACCATATCATGCAACGCTGGCTATTTAAGGTCTATCGGGACATAGGTACTTTCTTTAGCTTTCTGTTGATTCAGAAATGTGTATTAATCATTACAATCGACCTGCAGTTGATAAAGGATATAACGACGGCAATATATGAAATAAAATTCTGCAATCAACTTTGCACTTAAAGGTATATGGACTGTTGAAAGAGGCTAAAATAGTAATATCTGCAGCTTTTGACTTTGCCTTAGTTTTTTAAATGATATTAAAGGATGAAATATTATTGATCAGGGGAACACTGATTTTTCTACCAATTTCTTTAACACTATTTTGAATTAGTATTGTTGAATAAACCATAGTGGCTGATGTTTTTCCTTTTCCGGCTGTAAGTCAAATTTGAAGATTACAAATAGACCAGTTCATGCATATTTATTGCAACATTGTCTTTTGTAATTGACTTTCTAGACTAACCTGAATAAGTAGACCCGGTAGATATTTCCTATATAACTTACATTGCAGTTTACCTGAGTGTGGTTCTTAAATTTGTTCATTAGTTGTAAAATACAATATAATGTTGTTTGCTAAGCCCTTAAAGTTATTTGCAATATGGCTGAGACAGCGTTTTTAATTAAGTATGAATATGGATGAATAGTGTTAATAGGCAGGATAGTAAAATATTTTTATAGTGTCAAACCAAATGTCAAGTTGAAATAAGCCTAACATAATTTGATCTTGAATATGACTTTAAGAAATGCACTCTTCTGAATGACAAGGTCTTTAGGATATTGTAAATTTTTATCTCTATGACTAACTGTTCTCTTTATAGGCAAATGAAAATAAGGATGCTAGTTCCAAGAAGAAAAGAAAACGTCCAAAGAAAAGGAGCAAACAGAAAAACATCAAGAAAGATCACCGGCCAGATGAGATGGTGAGTTGACACATTAGAGTATGACAAACTTCCAAAAGATGAAATTGGAATAACTAAATAAAGTCAACAACAAGATTCTTGTTTTTAATCAATCATATCATACATTTTATCATGTTCTTAAGTTTCTGATGAAAATCCTACAAAGAGTGAAAATGTAAGTTCTTTGAATATATTTTGTGTCATGGTCCTGTGATGGTATAGTCTTTTAAGATGTTTCCATTTTTTTCATTGTCATTCAAATATTTAAGGTTCTTTACATTTAAAAGGGGCTATTTTAGAAGCAGAAGAAAACAAAGAATTGTTTTGACCTTGGTATTCTATCTTCAGAGACCATCTTATATGCAAGGTGCAGGAATGAAAAGAGTGAGTATGAAAACTGTAACCTCGAAGACTGAAGACAAGGAGTCCAGACAATCATGATTGCGGTTGCAGACTTGGCGCCAACCACTTAGACAAAATCCTTTATTTTTTCAGTAGATCCCAAAATAGTTTGATGTTCTTAATCATACCTTTTACTTACAAAAAATCACTGCAGGATTGATATTAAAGATATTGAAAGGGAGGTGTTATAACTCTTTATAATGTTTTTAAAGAGCATAACCAACCTCCAAGTCAGGGCACCTCCTCTTTGAGTGAGTCAACAGAAGTTGCCCTACTGTCATTTATAGGGGCATTGTCATTTAATATTATTCAAATCAACAATAGGAAGTGTGTGATTGAAACAGATGTTTAAATTTAAGAAAAATTAATGTACTTATTTTGAATTATACCTATTTGCATTGATGGACAAATTGATTGGTATCTATTATGCAAGCAAAATTTAATTTGAAATAATCACAAAATAAACAGTTTGCCGAATTTTTTTCTTGAGTAAAGGTAGATTGTCAATCCTATGAGTTAAGGGTTTCAGCAATCAATGGTTACAGGTGCTGTGTTGTAGAGATTATTTACTCTGAAGCCTTCTGGTGGCAGCGAGTACATTAATCACATTGCAGAGATGATATTTGCTGTCTGAAGTTAAGAGCAGATGCAAACCATCCTGCTCAATCAGTATACACACAGCTCCTACAGCACCATGATATCTATCTAAGCCCCCATATCACTATATATATAAATGTCAATGAAATGACTTTATTCAGCAATAGTGGCACAACCGGGAGACAGGATTGTTGACTTATTTTCTTTTAGCTGCTTGCTTTGAATTTCTTGTTTTATAGATTGCCGTCATCTTGATAATTGAATGCAATGATGGGATTGGTCCCCTAAAGACAAAGTTTTGTCAGCACTTAATTGGCAACAGAATATGCATCTTTAACGGGTGTTGTCAGACCATTTGAAAAGGAAACAACCAAAAAGTTTGTATTCTTGTAGAGGAAATATTCAACAAATCTAGTCCTTGGAACATTGTCAGTAATGTTAATGTTATGTTCAGGGTTATTTGGAGGAAAGGGTTCTCATTCCTGTGAGCTCAAAAAGGGACTATTAGTTACAATTTACAAATGTATCAGTAAAAGAAAAAAGGAGCAAAGACAATTTTCATTTGCTATTAACACTAATGAGAACTGATTAATATAGAATAATTGTAAAACAAATTGGGTCTGGGTGTTAAGCTTGATAAAGCATGGTTGCATTAAGTCTAAATCAAGTTTGTGTTCTGCAAAACTTAAATTGTTTATAAGTATATTCTTTTGATGGTGAATAATTCAAGCTCTTTAGATTTTGTTAATATATATATTTTTGTTGAGTTTTAAAGGCGGCATATTTGAATACTTGCTCATTTGTTCAATTAAATCAAGTATGTATTTATAGTGAAATTTCAATGTATTTGTATTTTTGTGGGATGAATTTATGCAAATTTCTGATTGGTAAGATTTGGTAACTGACAAAGTGGAATAGGTGGCATTATTTTTCATGTCAGATAACTCAAATTTGTCAACTTAGGTGCATGATGTCATGAATTATAAAGATATTGCTCATAATTATTATGATCATTAATTTGTTCTGTTAGAGACAAATTTGTAGTTGAATCCATTTGTACATAATGCATGTATATTTTGAAGAAATAAAAGGATACAATATATTTTGACTTTCTTTACCTCAGTAGACACTGATAAAGGCAATTGCTTCAATAAAGAACTATGTGGCAGGGCCCCAGATAAGATGTGTAAGTATAGAATATGCAAGGGTAATTCAGATATATGCATTAAGAATTGACATATTGACAAAGATGCCAACTTGGAATGAGGATCTTAAAACAATAAACCTTGAAATACTCCTTTTTTTTCCATGTGGTATTTTTACTCCTCAATTTTTATTTTCAATGAAATACCCCTGAGTCCAAATAATTATTTGGAGTGTTGTTGAACTCATAACATAGATATCCACAGATTCAGAGTCTTTTTATACTCCAAATAAGCAGTGAAATGATACCCACAGACCACAGGTATTTACCAGGCTAAATATATTTGAGTAATATTTTTCTGCACTAAGCATCGTGGCCAGTTTAGAATATTTTGTTAGCACTAATGTTGGATTGCACTGTCTTTTCACATTATACTTTTGCCGGTATCGTTAATTTTCCAACATCTCTATTTCTGAGGCCAGCATACTCGAACCTGAAAATCCGTTAGTTTGTTCCATGTCATGAATTATGTGAGAGAAAGGAAAAACATTCTTTCATAGATTACATTCACAGTTGGATTAAAAATTCCGAGGAATAAGTTTTAAAAAATTTTGGATAAAAAATTGATCCATCAGGGTTTCCTGTGAGTACAGGTACCGTAGATTGTCAATCCGATGAGTTAAGGGTTTCAGCAATCAATGGTTACATGTGCTGTGTTGTAGAGCTTCTTTACTCTGAAGCCTTCTGGTGGCAGTTGGCAGTTGGATTAAAAATTTACCAAATTCCGAGGAATAAGTTTTAAAAAATTTTGGATAAAAAATTTATCCATCAGGGTTTCCTCTGCATACAGACTGCTGAAACCCTGTGAAGGTGCATGTTATTATGCAAGCTCAGCTAACCAATTGTAAGGCCTTTGGTCGCAGTAACTAAGGGTAAGTAACTGTTGTGAAGCAATTGTTCTACATGATTGCTGCTATCCTGCTTTTTAAACACAATGATGTGATTGGTCTTCAAATGACTAGAATTTGTCTTCACAAAACTTGTAACAGATCATGCACCCATACGGGGTGTTGTCAGACAGCGAGGAGAATAAACTATCGAACAAGTCTGCATCCTGGTATTAGAAATATTTAGAACCTTTCATCAATCGGAATCTGGTCAATTAAGATCAGACTGTCATTTTCATTGGAGTGGTTAAGTAAAATCACTGACACTTGTGAAATAAAAATTACTTTTGAAATGTTGAAAAGACTAAATCTTTTCTATCAATATGTTGATATTTGTCTCTGTAATAGAAACGCTAATATACCCAAATGTCACTTTTAACCCTAGCGCTAAAAATGAATAAGCAATAGTGTAAGATTTTTAAGTTTATGAAATGAAAACAAACACGGCAATTTAAGCATAAAATTGTTTACATGTTTGTAATATTTACAAAAACATTTAGGAAGTCAATCGTAAATAAAAGAAAGACATCTTACACTCATATGCACTTTACGAGGTCTATGTACACATAACATTTAAATGAATGTACTTATTACAACAGTGATTGGCATCCTTTGTAACCCAGCGCTAATGTTCTAACGCACTTCTCTACCCCTGGGACCTTTCATCAGGAAATTTCAACAGAAATTACCTGCCCTTGATTTGATGAGCCAATAAAATTGCTACATTTTTTTAACCTGGGAGTCTATAAAGAAAGACTTTGCCAGCTTTCTTTCGTCTCGTATGAAGAAATTTGCTAGCAATTCCAACTCTTAGCTCATACTTTAGTTCTATTCTGCCAGTGAGGTTCACAGCATGTGCTGAATATGATGATTTCTCATGCCAATATCTTTCATTGCTCAATTTGAGTTTGAACTTTCCTGATAAATATTTCCCAAAATGAGATTTGAAGAAAATTAGTTCCCTATGTGATAAAAAATGCAGTGATAACTTGTGATGTATATGAAAGTTAACATTAATATTTGCCTTCACACAGAGTTTGTGAAATGGTACAGTTGAGAAGGGGTTTTTTTTGGTTCTGTGGCGCATCATTAAAAACTCTTTTTCTTGAAAACAGAATGAATGAAAATGAAATAAACTTTGCGGCACATAAGAGAAATACTATGTTGCACAGCTGACACTTGATTGAAAGCAAATAAACCTCAAATTTACAGAAATGACAACTCATGGACAAAATGAATTCCCAGTAATTTTTTAAATAAAGTCATATCTGGAACATGTGTAAAAATATCTCTGTTGCACCCTTTACCTATGCATTCAGGTACCTTACATTTGGTCAAAGCAAAAGAAAAACAAGGCGATTCAAATTCCTTAATAAAACAATGCATTTTAAGAAAAACAAGCAGGGCATTCTATTTCAACTGCCATTTTACTCACTTTCCTTGTGTTGAAAATTGTAAGTTATTGCATACTCAAACAATTTGTAATGTTTTCTTCACAAGCTAATTTGTTTCACATTAATACTTTCATTTCTTTTCAACAGAACCCCAAAACATAAAATTCGAAGAGGTTGAAAACTCGTAAAGGCACATCAAACATTGATCGATTGAGATCTGCTCTGTAAATAATATCATGATGGATGGACAAACTGTAAAAAAGACAAATAATGCCCATTCTGATATCCCTCGCAGATTTCAATCGGTAGGGTGTGATAACAAATTATTACTGTACATAGCTAATTACAATGGCAAATACATTAAAAAGCTTAAAAATTATATCTCTTCTCAAGTTGTTTGTATAAATATGTTACGATTATAAACTAAGATGATTGAAATAAGCTTGGTTACTCATTTCATGTTCAGACATGTTCAGACATGTTCAGACATGTTCAGACTACCGCATCTGAATGTTAGAGGTGTGACAATACAGACATTTCATGATACAAACAAACATGATACAATTCAATATAATACAGTGAGGATAAGCTCAGAGATGTTTTTATAAAAAAAAGATTAACTTTGACAGCACCTTGATTTTTAAATATAAATTTTTATAATGACAACGCCTAGCATCATGATAAGTATATTGTTAGATTACGGTAAGTATTATGATTCCTGATACTATTATGTATCATCCAAAACTGTTCCACAGGAGATACAGGAGATATCGCTTGTGAAAGATCAAGCGATATTTCCTAGGAGATATCATTTTGACAGTAGATTTTGAACAATGCACTATTACAGTCAAGTTCATGACATCACAATTGTTTTTCATCATCAAGTAATGACATCATAATGGTTTGACATCATAAACATGACGACTTCACAATGCTACGACATCACCACACTGAAAGTCTTAGAGTAGTGCGGTGTTCAGAAATATACATTTTCACGGAATCGAAATGAAAAATGATTTTGGATGATAAGTAGAATATCACCCTCGTGTCTTCTGATATCAAATATATCAACACTCATTGATAAAAGTAAATTATCCGCGGCAAGCCTCGGACATTTTAAAATCTTATCAACTTGTGTTGATATATTTGATATCAGAAAACACTTGGGTGAGATTCTCTATGTATCGTCACCTCTATCATTGAATGTCATGGTTTGCAACATCAAAAAAACAAAACACTTTTCACTAAAACAAAATTTAAAAGAATAGTAGCATTTCTGTACATCAAGATCTCTCTAAAATTTAGTTCAATACTTGACCTTATTTAGTCCACATATAAAAAAACTAAATCGTTGAAATGCATCTAAAGAACTTGACGTTCAATTTATAAATGTCATTTTAAAAGTAAATGAGTTGTAAATACTACATAATTCTAAAATTCGAACACATCACAGCAAAGAACAAACTGGAATATTAACATTTGAGTATAAAATACACTGTGAAAGCACCTGAGGTAAGTACAATCTTGTAACAAAGAAGACATATGTTTGAAATATTATTTCCTTTTTTCCTGTTCAACTTTAAGAAGTTTTTTAAAAGGTATATTGTTTGAAATCATCTTCTCTCTAAAATGTCTACAGGAAATGGGGTGGCCTCTTCCTGTGAATCATCCTGCTGTATCAGCGTATTTGAATCGGCTGAGCAAGCTCCTTCCACATACCTGATCTCTTTTCAACCAAATCCCTCGTACGGCTGGCGCGGCTTGATGTTTGTGGCTGTGCTCACCTGTTATTGTTTCATCCAATGAAATGTCGCTATCCAAGGAGCTTGAAGCTACTCTTCTGAATTTTCCATCCGGATTGTGCTGCTGTTGCTGGATGCGAGTCGTCTCATTGGCTGGATAGAAGGTTAGTGATACAAGGCTTTTGGTCTGAAGGATATCAGGGTATATAGAAGGAGCTGGATAAGCAGATTCTATTACGCTGATGAAGCAGGATGCCTGTGAATAACTCAATGTCTTGATGATGGATTTTTATTACTTATACCGGAAGAGGCTCACAGGGTAATATTTCTCCTGCATTTCTCTGGGGAGTTTCACGGCTTGCTGAATGCTGATTGGTTGATTACAGACAAACTTCAGTGTCAAGGCTACTTCAATCACCTCTTAATCTTTTTATGAAGCACATCCCAAACAATCATGAATACATCATCCAATATACTAGACATCATCCTAAAGATGTGCAGTCATCCCATATTAACCAAAGTCTGAACTAATATATTAAAGAGCCACTCCGTGAGTTGTTGGAGTCATATATGCCAAACTTAATCAATGGTGTCATTTGATCGCGAAGTATCGACTGTTACCAAAAAGACACATTTAAAGCTTATTGGTTTTTTACAGTGACAATATGAAGGTAGAACGTCGCAATTATGATCGAAAACTGGATAGTGGCACGCGTCAAATAGTCAAACGAAATTTTGGGGACTTATCTAAAACAGCCAGGAGGGCAGTTAGGAGTTGATAGTGTTTGTTAGGTTATATAACTAGTATACATATATATTGGACATGATATCTACACCTCTGTGCATTATAAGGCTGTTTTTAGATTTTCTTGGAAAATCAGTATTTGTCATATGTTTATGTCTTTTGGGCATGAAAAGTTAAGATGTTTTGATTTTATATCACCACATAAGACATTAAGGTTTGTATCAAAGGTAAATAATATGTTATGAAAATTACAGAGTGGCTCTTTAAGACTACAATGATAATGATCTTTTGATCAGGAAACAGGACATGAATTAGTTGGCTACTTCATAGAGACATTTTCACAACCTTTCAGACATAAGATTGGTGTTTAACCAACCTGAGATGACAACATACTGTGAACACAACTCATCACAGGTCATTCTCAAAGTCAAGGGTAAACATTCCATCATTCTCCACTAATACCCTGTAACACTTGTAGGCCAGACAAAATAACTTTGTTACCTCCCTCTGTTACCCCAAATCTTTCACGATTTGCAAAAAACATCCTTCATCTGAATAGCTAAGGTATTTATGATATTGATGCCTTTTAAATAAAGAATGTGTTTTCACGTCTGTTAGATCTACATGTAAAGCATAGTGTATAATATAGACGGACAATCAGTCAGATTCAACTGACCATTTACTCACAAATAAGCCTGTAAGCCCAACTGACCAAATATTTGTTTTATCTCCCTTGGCTGGCCCCGCATTTTCTTATTAAGCAATCACACAACATAATCCTTCGAAATAATAGGCTTTGACCATATAAACTACTATATAAGCATGAAAATCTGACAAACCACATGATGTTATTACCTCCCTTGGCTGGACTCTTTCATCTCTTAACCAGTCAGATACGCCCTGATTGTTTGAAAATAGTGGGCCATGACAAATTTTTTACCCTTCAGTTCCTACCGCTTGGAGCAATACGAACAGGTTAGAATCCGTATTCAGTATCGAGACTGCAATTTTAAACTCCCATGCTCACACCGTTGTATTATGAATCATCCCTTTACTAATTACATCTTCATAACTGGGAGGGGGACAGGAGGAGTCCACTGATGGCGCAGAGGCACTGGCAGGTGCGGGTATGTCTTGGTACCTTGGTGGGGGGTCACTGGTGCTTTCCCATGAGGCAGGGGGGGCACTCGGCACCGGGGAGGACGGTTGATTGGTTCCACTGGTCAGTAGGAAAGGAGCAGACGCATCTCTGGTGGATGTTTCTGGGACATTGGAAGATCCCGGCGTTTGGTTGGCACGACGCTTACGGACAATGCGGACAACCATTACTGCACAGACGGTGATGAAGATGACAAGGATGAAGACAGCCAATCCTGACACACCTCCTATGATTGCTGCCGTGTTGTCGGTGTCCACTACGTGTTCCTGTATTTCATCTGGAGAGAATAATGTGAAGATATTTTGATAATATTTTTAGCTTGTAAAGCCTCTTGTTTTTTATTCTCAAGCCAGTTTGAAAGTCAGGAAATATTCAAGTCTTAAAGAAACTTGCTGAACATTAAAACTGCATTTCCATGGAATTTCCTTAACTTCTCTAGAACTGCTTTATCCTCAGGCTGTGGAAAAGTCCCTTGACTAGGTGATCAAAGTTTGTTTATCTTAATAAATAACTTCTCTAAAACCAATTGAAAAAGCAAATTTGATCCATTGAAACAGGGGGAAATAACTCATGAAGACTGAAATATGTAAATTTGGAGTTGACACCCTCTAAAATTTTAGCACTTAACCGCATCTACAGTGGATGCCTGTTGTATATTTCATGAAAATACATTAAACATAAGATTATATTAAATATAGCTTGTACTTATATAAGTTTATATTTGATACAACACTCGTTATTTAGAACACTATTGTCAGAATTTGTTTGAATTATCAAGCAAAAAATATACGTACCTCCGTCACCTCCTAGTGAGATATAGCCAACAGAGAATCCTTTCCCCCCCTTAGCCCAGTTAGTATAGAACAACAGAGTAACGTGCTGGCTTTTACTTGAATACATCTTCTCCTCCGTCCCACATATTCTGAATACTGGATTATTATACACAGATACAGGACCTGAAATTCATTAATATGCATTAATATGTTTTTTTAAGTACTTGACATATATATGTTATGTTATTGAAATTTTGTTACTAATGTTTTTCTTGCCGACACGGGAAAAATTTAATTCGCTTATGTTTTCAAAGAATGTTGAATGCTTTAAACTTCTTACAATTTATCTATGTTGTTATGTTATTGACATTTTGTTACTAAGGTTTTTCTTGCCGACACGGGAAAAATTTAATTTGCTTATGTCTTCAAAGAATGTTGAATACTTTAAACTTCTTACAATTTATCTATGTTGTTATGTTATTGACATTTTGTTACTAAGGTATTTCTTGCCGACACTGGAAAAATTTAATTTGCTTATGTCTTCAAAGAATGTTGAATGCTTTAAACTTCTTACAATTTATCTATATTGTTATGTTATTGACATTTTGTTACTAAGGTATTTCTTGCCAATTTATCTGAAACTTAATCTGGCTATGTAAGGAATCATTTCAATGTCCATGCATATTGACCTTATGAATTTGCAATTTTGTACTTTTTGCAATGAGGCCAAGTATAGGATTAAAAAAATTTTCACAAGAATATGAATATATGTACATATGAAATACATTTCATCCTTGGAATTATTCAAATGAACATGAGCTGACCATTTGTTGAAGACCAACATGATTGTCTTAAGGTATCTGTAAATTGGGTTTCCATAAGGAAAATAAGTTATTAACTAAACATTTCATCCCTTCAAATTAATGTTACTTATTCATTCTCAATAATAAATATCTCATCGAGTTTGTAAATGAATTTCAATATAAACTTTGAATTGTTTATGGTCTTCCAAACTTTCAAAGCATAATTGCAAGGGAGTTTAACATCAGAGTTGAAATTGTGAGAAATGTATCTTTTACCAATAAAACAAATGAAATATTCAATTTTATCTATACTGGACAAACAAAAGTTACGAAAAATGTCGTTTTTTTAATCAATATTTTATTTGCTAGTCATATAATATGATATATATCTATGCCACTATTCATAATTTCAAAGTTGGCATCTATGACAATGTCAACTTCTTTGCATAATTCGGCAATGGATTGGCATAGGTTCTTTTACAGCTACGAAGCAAAGATGTTTATATATATATATATATATATAAGTAGTATCATACTTAACCTTCACTCTCATATACATCAAGAAGTTGACCATCTATAAATTTTGTCATTATTTTGCTCTACAAATTCTAAATGCCTCTCAATCAATTCATTGGCATTTATGCTTTACTATTTTTGACCAGTATATTTTTGTCTGAGTGCTTACCTTCAAAAACGTCCATATAGTCTGGACAAATGTCCGACTCTTCTTCAAAGTAGGTTCTTATTGTAACCCGCACTATTGAATTGGGATACTGTCCCTGTATCTGCCATATGCAAGTTAGGTGGCTGAAATTAACATAAAAATATTTAGTGCAAATGTTTTATCATCAGCTTTCTTATACCAAATTCTAAATAATTCTTTAAGGCAGCTATTCTGATGACGACGGTGATGACGAAGTGCCATGGAATAAGCCCATCTGACCTTACAGGTCTGCAGAGAAAAATATGAACCCGCCAACCAATGGCGCCAAGCAGGCTCTCGAGTGGGTATACATATTTGAGTGGTGACAGCACAGAAGGTTCATCCTTTTCTGCCCTCATTCAAAATATTTTGTTTTATTTGGGAAAAAACATTGTCACTTGTACAATTAGTAAACAATTCACTTCGATTAACGGCAAAACAACATATATATTGGCATATTTTTCAGTCCAGGTCAAATAGCCATGCGCAGTTCAGGTCATAATTCATAGTTTCGCTTAGGATTAAATGTGGCAGTCCATAGGTTCTATTTATCTGAATTCACGTTTTAATGTTTCAGTGTCAAGCAAATATATCTTTGTTGCTTGTTTAATGTTGATTTTTCCATGTTTTTGTTTGGTAGGTCTGTACAGCGCCTTATAAGATCTGTTCTATCAACAATTGGTCTGCCATGTTGCTTTTTCGGGGAATAACGTGACAAAATGCGTTGTACTATAACACTTCAAAAAAAGAATTCATCATTAAAATCGTCATGGTAGAATGGAGATAAATCTAGTGTCTTTGAAAATCAGAGACATATTAATAATACTGGATTGATAGCGAGTAAATGTTGAATTGAAACCGAACGCACAGGTTTATCTCCTAATTAGAGATAAGACTTATCAACAGTGCCCTGTTATGCTGTAGCACCCTCAGAGCGCCGTTAATTAATAATCATTATTATTATTATCATTTTGTTACCCAATGTCCGCTCTTCTTAATCAAATAGTCAAATCTAAATCAACCACAATGTTACCCTCAGTAACATGTCTCAAATATGTTGTGATATGATCATATTTTACTTATTTATATGAAACAACAGGAATTTCCTCTTGAACTTTGTTTCTGAAAAATACCCCGATATGACTGTCCTTTTAAGTTATTCTTTTACATAGACTTGTAAAGACTCTACTTACTCAGGATATCTGTATGGGAATCCTGGTGATGTTAGAATTTGCTCGTCTCTCAGACCTGTCAGATAGCCCTTCTTTGGTCCACACACTAAGGACATACATAATTGGTATATTAAAATAGATTTTTCACCTGCTGAAGATTCATACATAAAGAGTTAGTGTAATTTTAAGCCACTTTAAATTTATGAAAACTTACTATTCCTTTCTGGCATAGAAGAAAATTAAACTTTTAAGTTTGACAAATTTCATCATGTAATAAACAATAAATTTACATTGTATTTTATAATCATTCGTATAAAGTGACTTGCTCTTGAAATGACAATTTTAGTAAGAAAATCACTTTACACGTAGTTTCAATAAAGAGAGAGACATCGTTTCACATGCATTTATTTGTAATATGACTTCACAGTTAACATAGAATTACCATTTCAGCTCACCTTTAACTCTGACAAAAATCATCATTGACAAAAATCCAAACAAAGACAACACCTATTCTGTCCAAAGGCAGCAACTTTTCATGTATAGTTTGTTATAATATAGCTGTATAATTAAGTACCTTACAAGTCAAATTACTCTGCTTTCAAACCATAATGGAGAGGAAAACCCCTCAAAGAATGAGTCCCAATCCCGACAGAGTCAATATGATTAATTCTTTATTCCTCAGATGACAGTAAATTTTAATCTGGCTAAATATGTGCATACAGCACAGAAGAAGGAACTACAGTCAGGAACTGAAATACATGATTGCATAACAAACTATAGTCTGTCATCCAGACCCTATTAATATTTATTATTAATATAATTAATATTAACAGAGCCTTCTTAAGTCTAGAAAATGTTGGCAAGTCTAGTTGCCTCAGCCATAGGTTTTAAATATTGTACAGGACTCCTTTTTTTATATTATTTCATACCAAATATTGAAGAATACATTTTTAGTGAAATCTTTTTTTCAGGGACTATAAGTTAGTCTAAACAAAGTATGATTTCAATCAAAAAGTTTATTTTCTTGACTTAACTTGTAACAGAGGTTTTGTGGGAAGCAAATTGAACAACATAAGGACATTACCTTCCTTGCTATACCTAAAAGCCTTGAGGGTGAAGTAGGTTGGGTGCCCTCCATCAGCCTCTAGTTTGATTTGCATCCATGAGCCAGAGCTCATGTACATAACATTCTCTTTGTCACAGACCTCCCACATAATATCACTGTTGACTCTCCCTGGAAGAAAAGCATTTCAAAACCGGGCTTCAATTTTTTTCATTCTGTCTACATCATTGGCTTTTTTTCAAAGTAGGCTTCAATTAAAGACAGGCGTTTATGCTACAATAAGGTTCGCAGAAATCGGCGACTAATAGAAAATTAAATCGGGATTTTTTTTTACAACTGCAATATAGTATTACTACAGATATAACCACAATTCTTTGGAAAAGTAATGCATTCAATCTACATCTAACTTCAGCTGTCTTCTGATCAGTTATAACACATATATGTATTTTGTTGCATGAAATAAGAAAATCTATAGAGTCGCCTTTAAAAAAAGAGCCAATGGCTCTGTAGCTCATCAGGCTATCTAATTCATTTTATAAATGGTCACAGAGTCACCATACAAGGTGCCACAGGATCACAAAATCCAATAATTATAATCAACTTAGGACTCCATACACAAAATATTAGCTTTTTAGGCTTTTGTTTATGTAGCAGAAGATCAAAATAGCTTTTTGGGGAGCGGTCCCAGACTGGCCCTTAATTGGGTTCACAAGGTCATCAGACCTATAAATTGGAAATTCAGCTAAGGAGTCTATACACAAAATTTCAGCTTTCTGGTTCCTTTTGCTTCTGGAGAAGAAGATTAGAATAGTTTGGTATGGTGTAGATTGGACGAAATGCCATGCCATGAGCCAATCGGGCCTTTCAGGCCAGAATCATTGAGCTAAAAATGCCAATGGCAATTCTGATCACATTCTCTCCCAACAGAGGTACCTCAGTCATAAATTTCTATACTAACCTCTGTCCTACAATGAGCATTTTTCAGTCTAGAAATGTTTAAGCCTGATTTGATTAAAAAACTTTCTTCAAATGTGCACTGGGCACTTCGCTTTTTGAGTCTTCAAGGTCAAAACAAGGTCGCCTTATTTACCAACTGCAGAGGCCTCGGTGACAACAAATATAACAACAAAGTCCATGCATGCAGTGTTTTCATTGGCTGAAGTTTTCAGATAGTTTGTGTTGCTATACTTTGGTGCGAGGGGTTCCTGCCGGGAGCCCGCAAAGAGCTTATATTAGGACAGAGGAAAGTATAGGAACTACCTCTGTCAGCTTAGAATGAGTTGGCCTAAGATAGGTATTGAGTTGTCCCTACCATCGTATACTGTAAGTTTGTTTGTAAGACATTTCACATTTATGTTGTAGATATAGACCATGATACGTGTTGTTGACGACACAGTCCAGAGACATTCCACGCTCCTAAAAAAAAAAATTCAGTAAATTGCATCACTGTGAATTTGACTGGCAAAACACTTTAAATTTCTTCAGACATGGCATAAAAGATGTTATAACTTTCATACAAATTTTGTAAAAGTGTAATATATACTAAAAAGGAACTGTTGTGCATTGTTTAAAGTGCTAATCGTAGCTTGATTGATGTTATTTCATATCTTTTCAATGCGTATCACATCATTGTGATGTTGTTTGATCTGTAAATGTGGTCATTTCACTGCTTTTCATTTATTCTTTGGTAGGCCTGTATGAGGCAAGCTTGTACTTAAAGATAAGTTGACGCCATTACATTCATGGTTGCTTTGTCATCAATCTTTGTGAGTTTTAAAGTTCTAAATTAACCCTTTCCCTGCAGGTTTCTGATTATGCAGGGATATCTTCAATTTGTAAGTAATTCAGTCCCATATCATTCGAATTGGTCACAGCATTTTGACACGTTTTTTATGTCATATTCAAATTTGCCGATTTTGATGAAATATCTCATTCCTCAACCCAATTATCTATAGTTATAAGAAAGAGTGGCACTTATAAGACAATGCAGTAACATTTTACACGTTAGGTATAGTCGAGAATAACTCGATTTCGCACCCTCCACAAGCCAAGAATACCAAAATCATCAACAACTTTGGATCTCCTTTAAATGCTTCAAAAAAGATTGTTTAACAATCAATAATATTTTTTTTCCTGTTCCTGCTTTCTTTTAATGCACTATTTAGACATCCAGGATGGAATGGTATTTGGGACATGTGAAAAGTTCCTGGAAGCCAGGAAAAGAGAGAATTTTTTTGTTCTTCGAACACTGTGAAAAGTTCCAGTAACCCAGGAAAAAAGAGATTATATTTGTAATTCTAACTCTGTAAAAGGTTCCTTGACGCTAGGAAAGAGAGAATTTTGTTTTATTCTTACCCTGTGAAAGGTTCCAGGAAGCCAGGAAAAGAGAAAACTTTTTCAGTTTCAACCTCAATCCTCTCTCCACATAACTCTGTAAACACAACATCAAACACTCCAGGTACATAACCATGTATAAGTCGACCTCAAATATAAGTCACACCCATAAGTCAACCACAAAACAAATCTTTTACAAAAGTCTTATTTCCATGTGGATGCCTATCTCTGCCTACAGTATTCCAGGAGAGTAACAGTCCATGTGTTGATATTGTTGTACATAGTAATGGGGTTTAATGTTGCTTTCAAGAGTATTTCATATTCATATCTTGGCTACAAGTATCTTGCACAAAAAATGCCAGCAACGCTATGATAATTATGCTGATTTTCAGTGAAGCATTGCACCCAAACCCATCCTGCTACATCATCGTATTTGTCTCCACCTAGCTCTTTCATAAACCCTGATATCCCTCGGCTATGACTGGTGACTCGCATTCAGCAATAGCGGCAACGCCTGGATGAGAATTCAAACAAATGTCAATGTAGGCTATAAATAGCCAGCTGTAAGCGATACGAGTGTTTTAGGCCGAAGGATATCAAGAAGATTATCGATGGACCACTTGATCCGAAAGCTGAACGTGCTTATCACTGCAAAAATACATTAGCATATAATACACCATACAATACACAATATATCTAACCTTCTTGATAAGTCATTTGGAATCCCCGTCGTGGTGATTTTGTGTTGTCCCTGGTTACAAACACCACCAGCATACTCTTAGAGAAAGATTTGAACTCCTTCTTCATCATTCCACACACTTTCCCTAGTAGTCGCCCACTTTCTGTACTTCCTGCAGAAAAAGAGTTAACAGAATGTTGCATGAATGAGGTAGAAACCACTTATATAGTCTGTAGGCCAGACCCTGAAATAAGGTAGAAGCCTAAGCAAGTCTATAAAAAGACTTTAAAGCTTGATTTCTGAAAATGAAGAAATTTCAGTCTCCTTTTCATTTCATTTATAATAAGTTTTTAAATTTTTCGATTAACTGATGCATTTTCATTTCAGAGTCTAATTGTTAGACTACCACTTATACTGATGAACTAGATAAAGACAAGATAAAAATGCTTCAAAATATTTCTAAAACTTTAAGTGGCAGAAGCATATATTTTTTTTATATCATTGCCAACTGCATTTTATTACCCACGTGGGACTTCGTAAAGGGGTTTCATAACAATCTGTTATGACACATATGTGTCATAACACCTTCGAGTGATTTGATTGGCTGATACATGAGTTTTAACGTTACCGGTACTACTTTCATCAGCTATTTCATTCATGATTTCCATTCATAAGTTTTCGTTCCTAAGCACACGAATAAACTTAATTTTCATTGTGGCTACATGCAAAGCTTTTCTTTCCTTTACCTACTGAAATGTCCGTAAATGAATAGAAAAACGATACAATCTAAATAAGTAACCAAATTCGTCTGCTAGTAGGTCTATCGGGACTCATGTAAACAAAGATGGCGTCACCCGTAAAAATCAATGATTTTGTCAAAATCTAGGAAAAGTTATTGCTGACGAGTTGTGAATGGTATTCGGCCTTTGAACACTTTCAGCATATGTGTTGTCAAGACTTCTCAGTGGGAAAAGCAAGTTCCCGGTACCTAGATATAGACTTACTGTTTCGCTAAGCGTCGCCGTATTGTTTATGTAGGCCTACAGTGACTTGTCCTCTGATGAAGACTAGTTGCAATTGAATGAAAAGTTTCTTTACCAGTTGACAGTTTTTGAGACATAAATTTCAATGATATTCCCTTTTGAGGCCAAATGTTCCGTGTGCCATTCAAAACGTATCTTATTAATCCGTTGTTCCCAAATAGACTTTACCAACGTCACGACTCGCCTGGTGTGTCGGCCGACTGACGTTGAGCCGAGATTTAGGTCACGTCTATTAGTTCAAAATGTTGACAGTTTTCGCATGTTTATGCTGAATAACAGATTTGTAGCTGAAACCAAGTCTTTATATGAAATGATTTAAATGATTTTAGCTTTCAGTTGTAGTTTTTTTTCATGTGTTTCTTTATCAAATGTATTGAACTACTTTACGCCGAAGCAGCATATGTTTTCCGAAGTGAAGGAGCCAACGTTCCAATCACCAGTGTAATGTATTGATCCGCGTTTTGAGTTTCTCTATAGGGAAGCTAAATTTTACTTTAATTTGACGATGTTTTCATTTTAAGAAAACGTGGGTAATAAATAGGATACAAAACTCGTTCCCCTTTCATATCAAGTTTATGTCCCTCGTGAAATAATTTTGTTTTGTCACTCGCCAAGGCTCGTGACAAGGCAAAATTATTTCACTTGGGACATAAACTTGATATGAAAGGGGAAGCTCGTTTGATATCCTATAAATCTTCAAGACTCAACCTGATAATTTACATAATTGTAAAAGAAAGTTTCAAGTATCAAGCAAGAACTGCAGGCGGCAATTTAAGTGTGAACGCCCTTAAATTTGAGGTAAAGAAATAGATTTGCATAGCTTCACCAAACATGTAATGTTAATTTTGGAACTGCTTCTGTTCATTAAAAAAGACTGCCTTGCAATTGGTAACATTTCTTTTTGTTTTCATGAGACAGTTTTGAATACCTGCAAAAAATGTGCTCATGCCCCTTTAATTCACACCTTAAATCACTCTTTGAATGATAAGGATAGGTATTTCCATATCGCAATATATTACAATACAGAAAAGCGTATTGCAATACGTATTGCAATATATTGGTACTTTTCATAGTTTAGTTTTTCCATGTTCTCAAGACTAAATAATAGCAATGAGAACAGTAATTGATGCTCAACTAGATGTCGTTTTGTAAATAGAGATAATTAAGTGACTGGTTTCGTACTTTAAACATGTCTGTGCTATTTTCACTTTGCAAGTTCACACTTTGTTCATAACTTTCAGTAAAATCTATGGGTTTTTTGTTATGTTTTTCTTAAATTTTACACGGACATTGTCAATTTTTACAACCTCCAATATATTGGATATTTACAGAAGACTGTACCGGTACGTATCATGATGTTTCTGTATCGCAATATACCGATATACTGATAATATAATTATTGAATAAGCAATAAGAAAAGAATAATTGTTGAAATATGGAATGCTAATAATGAAAAATACCAACCGTCATAGACTAAAATGTGTTCTAGAGGACAGTGATTTCCATATGCAGCCAGATTCATAATTTCTGTTCTCATCCTTATGTTCTTCTTGCTGTCTCCTGGTACGATGAGGAACAAGCATCTCTGGAAACTAATCATAAATCATGGTTATATTTTGTCCTAAGGTTGAAACAACATTTAGTCCTCACTGGTAGAAGGAATAGAGGTTCAAAAAAGGCTGTCACAGTCTTGTCTTGAATTGTAACTAGTCTACAGTTTTGGAACTAGTCCAGTCACAGTCAAAGTCTTAGAAAATTACGAGATTATATGATCAAATTTTATTCATACACACATAATGAACAGGATGGGAGTTCAACGTAACAGGATGGGAGATCAACTGAAATGGATGGGTAATCAACTTAATTGGAGCAGAGATCAACTGAAATGGATGGGTAATCAACTTAATTGGAGCAGAGATCAACTGAACAGGACTAGAGATCAACTGAACAGGACAAGAGATCAACTGAACAGGACTAGAGATTAACTGAAGAGGATCAGAGATCAACTGAACAGGACCAGAGATCAACTGAACAGGACAAGAGATCAACTGAAGAGGACTAGAGATCAACTGAAGAGGATCAGAAATCAACTGAACAGGATCAGAGATCAATTTAACAGGATCAGAGATCAATTTAACAGGATCAGAGATCAACTGAAGAGGACTAGAGATCAACTGAAGAGGACCAGAGATCAACTGAAGAGGATCAGAGATCAAATGAACAGGGTCAGAGATCAACTGAACAGGACTAGAGATTAACTGAAGAGGATCAGAGATCAACTGAACAGGACCAGAGATCAACTGAACAGGACCAGAGATCAACTGAACAGGACCAGACATTACCTAAACAGGACCAGAGATTAACTTAACAGGATCAGAGATCAACTGAACAGAACTAGAGATTAAATGAAGAGGATCAGAGATCAACTGAACAGGATTAGAGATCAAATGAACAGGACTAGATCAGAGAGTTACTTATTCACCTCTGGTAAGGGTTTGGGTAGTCCTTTGATGTAGTGCGATGTACTCTATATTTCGCTATGTGCCTGGAGCTACAGGAGGACTCTGAAATACATGAACCAAAAACATTGAATATTCAAGAAAACACTTTCCCCACAAGGCATAACTTGAGCCAGTTTACATCATAGGCTAAGTCAACACTTGCTGTATTGCACATTCTGACGTAAACTCAGCTTTTCAATCACAATGCCTCTGATATAAGCATTTACTATTATAGTAGCGAGGTGCAAATAATTCCCATGAATCATTCGTTAACTTTTTAATGTGATCAGCTGCTAATGACTATGTTTTGTCTGCACAATACTGGTGTCAAAATATGCGCTACTTGTAGATGCAGTCAGACAGAGTAAAGAGAAAAGCCCTAGACATAAGGACCTCAAATCTCGATAAAGTAACACAGAGCACCAGATAAGCTTTTGGCTATGTGGGTATGATACTCAGATTTTTAAAACTGAGTGGGTATTTCAAATATCAAATGGGTATTTATAGTTTTTGATACCCACCAATTTTTCGAAATCTGGGTATTTATTTCATGCGTAAAAAACTTAAACATGTTATTAAATTCTAATAAAAAAATAAAGCAAAGACAAGTTATATTCACGTGTTAACTTTATTTCCATAACCAAATTCTGAACATTAAGTTTCATCAACCTCCATTTAACATTTTCTATAAGAGATATTGGAAAAGCCTACTTTCTGTTTGTACATGATCAGTAATAACAGAACATATTAGACGTGTGCAAAATGATGAAATTTCTTTTCAAAGGCAACTGATTGAAAACTTGTGCGGCAAAACATCCGAGTATTTATTAACTGAGTCAGCATTGATATCTCATTGTTACCAATAATAAATTAATTAAAACACGCTTGCGATTATCCCTGATTGGATTTATTTCTCTTTTACCGGTTTGGTGCCAATGTGCCTACATCCCAATGTGCCTACACCCCAATATGCCTACAAAAAATGTGTGGGCACTTTGGGAACTGAAAAAACAATCCCTTCTCAGAAAATGGGTATGTCCTGTAAGTCCTTTTTTGAACCAGTTGTTGATTATCAAATCTGGATTAAATCATAGCTGATTTAACCAGAGCGGTTGCATACTATTTCATTTATGTTATAGTCATTCATATCATAATTTCGAATATATCTAAACCAGGCGTCCAATGAATCCTTCTAAAATGGTTTACATTTATATTTTTATATTCGCACCTAACATGAGAACATGGTTTATGGGAAAGCCAGCTAGGCTATAGTAGTTTGATTTAGAAACGTATCTCTTTAAACAAGAAATTTTCAATGAATGGACAAACGTTTTGATTTTATCCCTCTTTTCATTCCACATAAATTGAAAAATATATTGTTCAAATTTGCTATAAAATCCCTCAGAGGATTTGGAAGAGAAATGAGAAAAACAAAAGTGGATAAAGCCAATGTTTTGATAACTGTTATTTGTTATCAAAGTTAAGTTTCGTTTCTTCCAATTCAAAAGAATTCTTTTTACATTTTCAAGTCTTTTTTTTGGTATTGATCACCCAGAGTCAACAGTTGTTACTTATAAAAGCAATTTTAAGTAAATTTAAGTGGTTGACACGCTGTGTAGCAGTGTTAACAAAACGTTATCAGCTTGTTTAATTCTTCCCTTCAGATGTCCTAATGAGTTAAGTTTGTTAACACACTTGTATAATTCTGCTCCTCACATGAAGAGTAGGGAGCTTTTGCTTTCAAAGTAAGCCTTATCAGTAAATGTAAAAGAATAACTGTTTTGATGAGTAAAAATATAGTTACAAATGGAAAAGTCATAAACTTATATACAGTAGTAGAAGATGTCTTTCCAGAGGAAGCGTGAAATGTCATGTGAAGTGTCAAGTGAAATTTGTCATAGTCCAGCAACTCTCGTTATCTCTTTTTTTGCATCATCTTCATAAAAAATGCCATCATTACATTCTACAACTATATATACATTGAAAATATGTTCTCAATAAAAAATATGTCAAATGACTATTTCTATGTGCTGGTCCTAACTAAAACTTTTTTGAGCTCTAAATCTGCACAAGCCAACACTGACGAAACGCTGTTGGGAAAAAAAATGCTTGTGTGCACATTCAAAGTAAGCAGGCCCCAATCTTGGATAAAACAAATGGTGTTAAACTCCTCCCACAACTGGGAATTAACAGATCAATTATATGAATTGGAGCGAGTTCTAAATGGTGTTCGGAGTAGTAAGCAAAGCCGCTTTGCACAAAGCATTGCTCGGAGTAGATGTTTACGATGTAAAAAGACTGTTGTAATTACCAGTAACTTAAAGTTGAGATTTTCACGTAATTATTTTGATTTTTGTTAATGACACGATACGCATTATAATTTTTATTTATTGGGTAAATACGCATTGCTAATTTTTTAGAAGCGTAAACGTAGTTTTTTAGTGATTTTCTTTACGCAGAAAATTTAATTTTCTTTTTTGACTTTTCTTCTGAGTAAAATACGCAAATACGCAGCTTATCTGGAGCTCTGGTAACAACTTAAAAACTTTTATTCCTCGGAACACGGTCGATTTTAATCAAACTTTGTTGTAATTAACCTGTGATGGAGAATGGCGTCAGTTATGTCTTGCATGGATAGTTAATAATTTATAGGGATATGTTTTGCCACATCTCATTTTTCTCATTTATTCATACAAAATGCCTTGTAATTAAAATAATCATAATGAATAAGGTGTTTTTATTCTTTGAATGCTTAAAAATATTTTTATAAAGCTAAACAATTATTGGTTTTGGCACAATATATTCTAAGGAATCCTTCGTAAATGTTAAATGCCAATTTTGGTGTAGAACTAAACTGCAAAGACATTAAATCAGGGACAGCTTAAGCTAAAGTCTATTGTAAATACTTTTAAACCAAATATTTTTTTGTAAGGGGCGGTAGCTCATATCTTAGGTGAACAAGCAATATCTTGAAAAAAAAAATAACTGTCAGCAATTGCAACACAATCTTTTTTAATCAAAAGATAAATTTTTTTTAGGTAAACAAGTATTCTCACAAAAACATAAACAAATGTTAGCAATTATTAGGCAAAACACTAGTACATAAAGTAAACAAAGTACTAAACCAAACATATTTTATTGGGTTCAACTAGGCTACACGAATGCATTTCCAAACCTTAAATGATTACAAGGCGTTCACACTTAAATGGCCGCCAGCAGTTTTCACTTCATACTTGATTCTTTCTCCTCCTTATATACAAAATCAGGTTGAGGAATTTTGAGGAATTTTCCTACCCTGAAGATGACGCATTTTGCATTAACATATATTTATGTGTAAAAACTTTAAAAAACTTTAAATGTGCTACCGCCCCTTTAAATCAGAGAAAATCTAAATAAAGAAATGCTGGATTGAAAAGACAAATGAGTTCCAAGTTTACCTTTTGCCTGCACCTTCAGTTTGAAGCCCATTCCGGTGTGGTCACTTATCCCTGACCGATAAACGAGGTACAGGGACTCAATGAAAAATTCATACAGCTCTACCTTTAGCCCACACAGCGATATTAGTCTTGTATTTGAGGTAGAAGAAACTGAAAACATATAAACACAAACCATTTCAGAGGAATCTTGATTATGAATTTTAATTAGTATGACACTCTCTTGGTATCTATATTTTGTACCCAGGGCGTCAGCTTGTTTTCTTTGATCTGGATGCAAGAAAAATGTTTTGAAGCAGCAGTGATAGCCATGATGTCAAAAAAGATATCAACAATACTGTTCTCGAAAGATCTGAAATGCGAGGAGGCAACCTTGACCACATATTCATAACACAATGTTGCAATCCAAAAGACAACATGTGTCATTTGAAAGAAATTGCTCATTAACAGATAAAATGTCAAAACTTAGTATAACCCAGCAGAGGGCTTCTAACTCTCCTCCTAAATGAGCTTAATTATCACATATACCATCTCTACCTTTACCTATCTATCACAAATGATCTCATATCAATTGATCCCACTGTTGCCATCCCCCACATCCCCTTTAAGGTCTAGCCCTATAATCATATATACCTTTTCTGTATATCAATTGATCATACTGTAGTGATCCCCTGTTTCCCTTCAAGATCTAGCCCTATAATCATATACACCATTTCTGTATCTCAATTTATCATAATGTTGCCATCCCCTGTTTCCCTTCAAGATCTAGCCCTGTATTTAATCATACACACCTAGGGATGATATGGCCTATGTAACGGATAACTAGATATAATCCATATCAACTTGATATGACGTCATCAGAGGTTGATATGTATATATCGACCTAGGGAGTTATGAATTTCAACCCGATAACCTTTTCTCGAAAACGAGTTGAATATATATTATAACCTCGTCCGGATACTGAAAACCTCGGCTTCGCCTCTGTTTTCAATATCCTCCCTCTGTAAAAATAATACGTCAGTGTTTTTTCAATATTACTCTCGGCTTCGCCTCGAGTAATATTGAAGAAAACACTTCCGTATGAATGTTTTAGGTAGGTGGCGATATATAGAGGTTTATATCTGATATCTCCCTTGATCGATATGTTTAATCTACTTTTGATATATACTTCCTGTCAAAAGATTAGACTCACTATTGTTAATGTGGTCACTCATTTCAATTACCTGTTCCAAACTACATAAGGTCCACTTTTGGATATTTTACAGAAATTGTCAGTACATGACCTGATGTAGCATAACATCAAACATGAACTTCGGAAAGGTAGGGTTTTATCTTAAGAGGATACACAATAAGTGCAAATGCCATGAATTTGGAAGGTAATTTCACACCAAAACTCATTTTCACATGCATAATAATGCATATGACGGCTGATACTCGTACAATGCATTTATATCATCATTACAATTGACTCAGGAGTTAGTGAGAAATTACTCCTTGATACATGCCGGGGTTTAGTAAGGCGAGTGACCAAATTAACACATATGAGTCTAAACTTTTAACAGGAAATATACATGTATATGGCTAAATTCTCTTAACTAGTCACCTAAACTGATTGACATTTTAATGACCCAACTATTCAGCCTACACTTCTGGAACAAAAACAAACTAGGAGAAATGATTATTTATTCTTTCTTAATCACGGTTACATTGATGACACAATTTTCAGCGGAAATGACCGACTTGAATAGCTCCTCCACAGGAGATGTATCCCGAGTTGCAGGTAGGGTGTCTGTGGGTTTTTGGTCGGTAACATCGGCGTCTTCTCCGTCTTGACCGGGCCTGTTGATGAGAGAACTGACCTCTAACCTTTGCGCGTCTGACGTCACTTTGTATGCTCGGACACCTGAAAGAAGCTTGTTATTTTATTACGAAATATATATGGAATCAAACCGAAATTATAACCATTCTTATAGTTTATCTACCCAGCTCTATTTGAACATATCTTAATGACACTACAGGTGTTGGTCCTTGCTGTATGTAATACCACCGACCATTATTAGTTCAAAATTATAAAATTCTTACACGTTCTATTTTTTAAAGATAAAGACCGTTCCTCATAGCCGGTTTAAAACAGTAGAAATTCACGGAACTCCATTTCTTATTTAATATAGCCTTTTAACGAAATCGAACTAAATATAAAAAATGAAATGTACATTACCTTCAACGCTTCGGTGCCCCGTTCTCTCCATGATGAGTTGTTCAGGTACTCCTTTCTCGAACAGTCGAGTGGCTGTAGTTCGTCGAAGAGAGTGATTCGTCTTATAACCGCTGATTCCAGCCTTGCGGCAGAGGTCTGGTACGACCTTCTGGAGAGTGTTGTGTCCCATGGCCTGTCTGCTGTACCAGCACTTCTCCGTAGGATGTTGCAGTGGGTTCAGGTAAAAGGCTTCATCGTGACCGTCTGTAGGACACAAGAACAGATACTTTTCGTACAATCTGATATGGCACCTCTCCTTGCAAGGGTTTTCGTGGTGTTCTACAACCTTTGGAGTGAGCTTCCGGTGTTTAAGCCCTCCTTGAAACGTCTTCGACACATCCTCGGTATAGCGGAGATATGCAGGTCCCGAGGAAGGTTTGAACAACTTTATCTGAGACTGTTTGTACCGGAGGTTGCGATGCTCAGCGCCGCTCCTGAGCGAGAAGTGTAAACCGTTCAAGTAAACCAAAGTGTGGACCAGTACCTTTAGATTGTGCTCACCCAGAACACGATTTTTCCACAGTTGGTTTTCCTCGCCTACTTCAATTGGCTCTGCTTGCTGTGCGTGGCCCAGACCCAGACTCGTCAGCCTCTTCATTTCACCGTCTAATACCTGTCGGAAATCTTCATATGTTGGATTTCTGAGTATGTCCAGATTACGTTTGTCAAGGAGACGAATATGAGACTGTATCCCCATAATCAGAGAAAACAGCGACTGAGGTGGATAGACGTCCCCATCATTTTTTCGAACTTCAAGAACGAACCGGCTAAGCCAAAATGAAAGTTGCTCATCGCTCATTTGTTCCACGGTTGTAAGTATTTTCAAATCGTTGTTTCTGCTATTATTTCGCCAAATTGCCCAATGAGAGAATGTATTCATGGCCCACTTGTTACGTCGAAGCGTATATTTTTCGGCACAGCACTTCGAGCCCGGCTTTCGATATCGGAACATGATGAAAGATAATTGAACCTATTGTTCTGTACTTGCCTTTCATTTGCTTCATTATCATTTCTTTCTTCTTTATCATTTCCTTCATCTTCACTTATGTCCGAGAACTGCGGCAAAGAGAGAGTTTTAGTTTTTTCAGGACTAAGAACTGCATTGCAGTGCTCAAACGTTTGGCTTGCTTCAATCAGCTCGTCATCTGACTCCGTTGTCATCTTGCTCATAAATGAATGTGAAATTCGCATGTGCTCTCAAACGTGTACACACGTCACAGATGCAGCGCCTCATGATTGGTCGATGCATTCAGTTTCCGAAAACCGAATAGTTCCGATCTCAAGATCAAGTTCAAGATCGGACGTAAAGCGAGTAACCGTGAACGCCCACTTACAATAGCATTCAGATTGCGACCAACAAAAGCCTCCCGATCTTGAACACACCTACCGGTATTCGAGATGCACGTGCAGGTTACACTGCACGAGCAAATCATTCCACGGCTACCATGCGAAAAAAATTAGACAATACCCCTCATGCATTTAAAAAAGATTAGGGAGTGATGGAACACAATACAAACGGTTAAATTTAATTATTCTTTTAAAAAGAAAAGTCAAAAGAAAAAAAATCAAGTTTATTAATTTGATCATGTAAAAAGTGCACGGGATTAATTTTAAAGTTCTCATTATCAGAATACACAATAACGTTACCTTTGATAGATTGCAGGATCTTCAGAAGACAAATGAAAGACCCGAAGTACATTACAAAACTATATAAATGTATTTTCTTGAACCAAGTTATGATAATGAAATTATTCAGCTTATACATTCGATTAGTGGTTTCCATCTCTCCTTAGGCTATATTTTGACAATTATACATTCTTTAAAGTTAAAAACAAATTCTAAAAAGTAAATAACCTTTATTCCTCTGTGTGTATGACAAATAGTAACCTACCCCTACGGTTGATATGTTAAATATCGTACCTCTCGCTACCGCTCGAGGTACGATATTTAACATATCAACCTAGGGGTAGGTTACTATTTAGTACATATATTCCATTTCTGTATATCATTAGATCAAACTGTTTCAAATATCAGAGATGAAACTTCCCAACTACAATATTTTGCTGTTTGTGTGCTGCAATGCGCATTAAAGAATATTTTAGTTTGAAATACAATAAACTATATCTGATATCATAAACATTATTGAATTAAATTAATTTTTAATTTTTTCATTCATATGACCCTACAAAAAAATGATTTCGGTGCTATTAAGTCATTGGATTCTTCATTCAGTCAAAAGCCAAAAAGTACCAGAGGTTCAGTGTCACATGCGTCAGCGATGTATCACCCCAAACAATATCTAACTCTGCAGAAGCACCAAAATTTGAGAACTCACAGGCATAAACTCGAACAAAGGCAGTGGCGCAGAAGTCTGTCTCAGGAATATCTACATTGACGAAGGTGAGATGGAGTGTTTGGTTCCTTGCAAAAGCGTCATCAGCTTTTATTGACCAGGTACACTCTGTATCTCTGACAAAAAATTAATATCAAACAGATATATGATTTAATCAAGTATTCATTTTCATCTTAATCGTAAATGATATATTCTGTTAAATTGGGCATATCAAGTAGTATACTATGTCATCATTATGGTAGAATTTGGAAATTCCTTTTTTTTTCAATGATTGTTTTTTGGAGGTAATTTATTTTGTAACAAAAACATAAAGGTATACATTGGAGGATAAAGATTTTAGACAGAGGGATTAGCCTTTTATATATAGTGGATTGTCTCATCCTTTTAAAGGCAGTAATATTTTTACAAAATCAAAATGAGAAGGGGGTTGCGGATCCCTCTTAGTGTTAGTCATAGGGAAGAAAATTCTATTTATTTTCATCTATCTAATGGATCTAAAGCAGAGAAGCAAACATTTAAAACTTTTGATCATGTTATTTAAACTTCATGGGAAATAGAATTTGTTTATTATGTATGCAATGAATGATTATATTAAATCTCATTTACAGTACATGATAAATATATAGTGTGAGGCATGGAAAAAAAATTCAGTAAATAAGCTAATTTTACTATCGACACACATTCTTTGAAAAAAAACAATCATTTCAATAGTTGTACATCAGTAGGGCACATTCCTCTCAAACAAATATTCAATTTCATCCCCCTGCGTTTTTTTTTCTATTAAATTTATGTCAAAAAACTTTGTTTTACATAATTCATTCAACACAAACCTTTCAGTGTTATCAGGGTATCCAGCAGATGTGATCGTGTACACTTCAGAGTCGGAGATTGTTAGAGACCTCGAACATGGTCTGTCTGAAATGAATAATGACATCTCAATAAAATCCAACTTTTCATTTCATCTGAATTTCTATTTTGGTTTATACAAAGTGGCAACCTATAAACCCTGTAAATAAAAAAATCAAAATTTATTAGCAAAGGAGTCTGCAAAAAAGATTTCAGATTTCTAGAGTCTGTGGTGTATAAAGGAGAAGCCATTAAAGCGCTAAGTTTATTGACAGATGGACTGCCGAACGCCATCCCAAGCCATAGTCAAATCAAGTCAAGTCCTTGAGGGATGATGAGCTAAAATTTGTTTTTTTACAAAATTAATGTATGACAATTGCCTGAGAAAACTTCATTTAATTTGAACCCTAGAGGAAGGTGAACTAGGTGGACTGAAAAAGTAAATATTTGGTATTTTTGCCATCAAATTTGTGCAGTTGTACATACAAGTAAATGACTGGTAGGAGACTTCTAAAGGAATCTTGTCCACTCCAAAGGCTTTGACCAACATCTGGTGACCTTGACTTGTGAAGGTGGAATCTTCTGACCCACACCATCTCCCCAGTTGACGCTTCTTGTCCACTTTTGTACCTGGTATGTATCATATGTTATATAAAAAAATCATCTATCCTAAATTATAGTTACCGAAAACCTTAAATTATGCAGGACAAAGATGTAACATTGTTTATTTTGGGATCACTATCTGAAACTGTTTGAAAATTGTTTTTTTTTAAGATTGACATATAACGCAAAACACCCAGAGTCCATCAAATATTGTCTGTCAGTACCAACATCTTACCCACTCAAGCACTTGGTGTTGTCAATTTTCAGACTGTTTGTTCCCAAGTTTAATCATATTTTCAATATCTAAGTGGAATGTCATTAATTCTATGATGTTTTTGGTTGTTATGGCACCTCTTGAAGGCTGGTGCTCATTATAAGAAAGCAAGTGGCAGTAGCAATTTTGAAATTTGATAACTTACTCCTTCTAAACCAACATTCCTTGAGACCATGCCCTTAACGTGCGTGCCCTGGTCAGGTGCAGAATATTTATAGTTTTATTAAAGGTGTGCCTCTGGTTCGCAAAGCGCAGTCCCAAGAATAATTGTTGAGAGAGACAACCAATAACAATGCATTTCTGCTCTGTTTTGGGGTCATTCAAGTTCAGTCTGATTAAAATCGACCGTGTTCTGAGGAATAAAAGTTTCAAAATATTGACTCTATCGAGATTCGAACTCTTTCTGTCTAGGCTATCCTCTCCACTAGGTCTGAAGGCAGACTCACTGCTCGCACGTGCCGACACCAGTTTAGCGCAGACAAAACTTAGTCAATAGCGAACCAATCACATCATCGCGTTTAAAATAAAGATAGCGGCAATCAAGGTTAATGAATGGTAAATGGGAGTTACTTGCCCCTAGTTACTGATACCGAATGCTTTTGCCGCACGCATTGTGATTGGTTAGCTTAGTTTACGCAAGAACGTGCGCTACAGTAGGGTGCGGTCAGACCTAGTGGAGAGGATAGCCTAGACAAATAGAGTTCGAATCTCGATAGACCCAATATTTTGAAACTTTTATTCCTCAGGAACACGGTCGATTTTAATCAGACTGATTCAAGTTCTGAGTTGGAATGTATGGCACGTATGTTTTAAATACCAATGATCTCTGTGTTCTCTTTGTTCTTATTTGCTTTATAACATGCTGACAAAGTATGAAACAAAATTTTCATCTCCTATCAATTTGACAACTTTTACTCTGTACTCTGTATATCATGTGTATATATTATATGTACTGTAATACTGCATATGTATGGTGCCCATAAAAAAAGGAACAAAGTGATAAAAAAAATTTCATCTCAATCGTGTTGACCATTTCCTAATGGAGAACCCAAAATTCCTCTTTCTTTGCATCGTACGCTCTCAGCTCCATAGGATTTCAGACGAGACTGAGTCAGCCATTTGTTCATGATTCATTTTGGACCAAGTAAATATGTTGGTTAAACAGAATATCACATTAGAGGGTTGTTAGTCTCGAGGGAGTGCATTTTAGTATTACTGTAATATCCTCCAAAAATGAGTCAGTCTGCGTCACTGGCTAATTCAAGTCACGCTGCCGAGTAAAAAAAAATAGTTTGATTGCAGCGCCCCTGACGAAAAGTTCCAACTTTTCTTAGATATCTGAAGGTACAATTAAGCTTTGCCGTTGCAGGCCAGATGCGTATCGACTCAAGTCATGCCTAGAAATTTCCTTGCAGAATATCAGTGATTGAAATAAGGCCTCTCTGACAAGCTGAAGTAAGTTCATATGGCCAATAGCAAAGTCTTCAGCAAACCCATTCAGTTGTAGTAGAAAGGGGCAAGTAACTCTGTGGTATTTTGTTCTGTATGGTCAGCGACATCCTTAGAATCTTTGAAACTTGATGATTTGATATGTCCACCAAATATAACTAGGTCTGTGCTGGTAACAGAACAAGTGACAAATGGGGCTGCTGTACAACTGGTTTGAAGAGGAAACCTCCACTGTAACAAGTTCATATCCCAGTAGAGTCAGTTTCTTGACAGAGTTGCATTAATTCAAAGGGTTCCAGTTTGACTCTTGAATCTTAATGCATGGCTATTTAAGGGGAACCATTGTGTTTATTTTCTTAAAGGCTCATTAATACTATATGAACTACAGAGATGCAGTATATATATATATATATCTATAGGTAAAACATTATGCAAAAGTGCCTTTAAGACAATATTATGATGAACATCAAATTAGAAAACAAACCGTCGTAGATATCTGTTTGAGCAGTGTGACATCCTGAAGGTGTAGATTTCAGGATATATTTCATCGTTATTCTAACCCGCTTGTTTTCTTCTGTAGAAATAATCCAGTAGCAAACTTTCTGTCGACTGAAACAAAAAAATATTGACTTAAACCAAGTTGCTACACAGGCATAGAATATTACATAAATCAAGTTGATATTTACAGTTCCAAAAGTTGTTGTCAAAGGGTTATACAATACAAAATCCAAGCAGGATAAGCATACTTGAATCAGCAGTTCCTTCCACATTCTGTTGCTCCTATCTTTAAAGAGCGGAGAGTCAGCATATATGTTTTACCTTTAGACAGGATGTTCCTGTAATGCCCTCATAACTATTAGCCCATGCCAAATGCCACTTATGGCTCTATTCATAGCCTGGGAATGATTCTAGAATTAGCGCTTTTACCCAAATGAAAAGCCAGTTGAGTTTATTATTTTTGCATGCTTAACATAGCCATGAATAACAGCATTTGGTCTTCTCAACATAGCATGATATAGCAGATTTGTTTGGGATTACAGATTACAGGAATATCAATATTAGCAATGATTACAATACATTAACCAGCTTTCTCTTGTAAATCATGATTTAAACCCTTATATTTTCATTATGCTGGACGGCTAAGCATGGAAATGATAATTTTCAGTAATAGCTCATCCTGCTACATCAGTGTATTTGTCTCCGCCCAGCTCCATCATATACCCTGATATCCTTAGCTCGTATCGCTAAATACAGCAAGCCAATGAAATGACTCGCATTCAGCGATAGCAGCACCACCCGGATAAGAATTCAAACAAATGTCAATGTAGGCTATAAATAGCCATGAGTAAAGAAGCCGTTAGCGATACGAGTGTTTTAGACCAAAAGATTTCAGGGTATATGATGGAGCTAGGCGGAGACATATACGCTGATGAAGCAGGATGGTAATAGCTATACTTTTCAATATCAATTCACTCCAACCACATACTTCAAGGAGTCAAGGATACATACCTTTCTCTACTGAGCCCATAGCCAGGAGCTTCAAGATATCCAATAGTGTCATTTGCAAACACTGATGACCGACATCCTGTGGAACAAATAAATAATTTAAATAATATTTGGTTGAATTCATATGATAATAACATCTAAGGGTCTGTAGCGAAACAGAAAACATCAATTTTATTAAGAACAATTATAACAAATGATTCTCTAGACTTCAAAATGATCGTGTGTGATTGCAGTAACCTTGAAAATAACTCAAAGGTTAACAAATCATCTTATAAGGAAGATCATTTATTAAGATATTTCAAAACACAATCCTCATCCATGCCTAAAGAAAATGTTCAACTAGTGCAGGTACATTCTCTTTTACATGTTGGTCGATGGCCTTTTAAAGAGCCATGGGCTATGTAGCTCAAGAGGCTTTAAATGATGCATAAGGTTTAAAGATTAAATTTCCTGAGGAAGTTGTTGTAGGGTCAAGTTAATCTACATTTTATAACCCATATAGGCAGGGGCGTAACTAGGAAATATATACAGTTGTAAGCACAACTTAAGGATAAACCAAAGTATCTAAAACATCATACCAATCAATGTAAAGGTACATCAGAATGATCTATGATAATGAACAATTTGCAATTATTTATTAACATTAATCATTGAAGCGTCCAATGATACGATGAATAAATAAACCAGAACTCTTTGAAATACAAGAACTTTGTCAAAGGAACAAGAACAAGACAATTCAACTGTGAACTTCTTTGAAACATCAGCTTCACTTGAAGAGAAGTGCCATTTTGCGTGTTTTTCTCTCTGCCAATCATCCACTACCTTATCCAAATTGACATCAAATTCTCTGTGGATATGACGAAGTGGGAGCGCATTTAGCCGTTCCGTCGATCAAAGATACATTTTAACATGTCAAATTGCGCTAAAAGAGCGCTCAGCGTTAGCAGAAGATACTGGCATTGTCACAAGTGTTTTGACAGCAACATCTACATAATACTAAAGATTCTTAAACATGTTTTGTAAGATTATAACTTGGATGCAAAGTGATATTATCAACTTGACAATTATTACGGCGCAGATGTTTGGTCTGAGACACAAGAAAGACGCTAATGCCAAACAGCTTAATGTAAACAATTTTATACACTTATATTAACAATAAACTAGTCATCATCTTTCTGCTAAGAACTGTGCGTTTTGACGATTGTCACTAGTAACATTTCAAAGAAACATTTATTCAAGAAACTTAAATGTCAAATACTGTGAACATTCAAACTATATGAGGTTTACACTAAATGCTTTTATTGAATTTCAAAGTGTAAGCACTTGCTTTTTGTGCTACAAGGTAGTTACGCCTCTGATAGGTTAAGAAGTCGATACACAATATTTCAGTCTTCAAAGGATTTGCTTCTAGAGAAGACAGCAAAACAGATTTAAGCAGAGCACTTTGTCTTTATTGTTTGAAACAGAGTTAATTTCAGTGAATAAAACTTTAAGTGAATTATCCCAAATTGTCAAAATGTTTGTATACATGATATCAGCTTTAGCTATTCAGAAGACACAAATATTGTTTTGGGGTAGGGCAACAGAGACACCAAATCTATAACTTACAATCCCATCTGTTTGAAACTGGAGCCTGAAATTGTACACAAAACTTTGAACTTTTTCAAGTTTTTGTAGCTCTTTCAAGTCTTATAAATTTTGGTTGAAAATTCACAATTTAGATGATTTCAGGTGTCACATAGAATACAATTATATATATATGTAATATAGGTACACTGTCACAAATTGGCGGACGTTTCAAGCTTGTTTTTTTTAAATCAATTATTGAATCGGTATTTATCTTTTCCATAGGTGAACTTTCCCCCTTTATTAATTTATGGATCCACCAATCTTCTAAGAGAAAAACAGTAAAGTTTATAAGGATGTACCTGTTACTTGCATATTGTGAATCAATGGATCATTTGGTGATAATTTTCTGAGGTGAGGTGAGGTGAGTTGATGTATAACGCCGCTTTCAAGATTATTTCACTTATATTGCGGCTGCTAGTATTATTGCAGGGAGAAAGCCCGCAACACCATTGTGACTATGCATTGCGGTGAAACCTGCGAGCATCGGCTGAAACTAGCGAACCATGGGTGGTACTGCGCTGAATTTCAGTGTAGCACTGCACCCAAACCTGACTGCGTGTAGAACAGTTCTCTAATGCAGACAAAGTTGCCGAGCCCCTGGCGGGATTCGAACCACGGACCTTTTGATCCGAAGCCGAACGCGCTAACCACTGCGCTATCCCGCCCCGATAATTTTCTGAGCACAAAATTTTATTTCATTCATAATAAAAGTATATGTTTAGTAAGTAAAAGTTATTTTGGTTTTTTTATTCTAAGTCACAAAACATTGCATATATATTTATTAATGAAATTATTTTGAGATATGTACATGTTTGAAAATTTTAAGAGTAAAAAGTATGCTCAGACTGAGTATGTATGTTTACTATGTGTACGTTTCTATATTTAACGGGGTGCAAACTTAGGTTACACCGATACAAAACTGGTTATCAATGCGCTGACGTTTTCTGCTTGATGGTGTTCTAGTCTCAAGTTTACTTCGATTTAAAGTGAGAATTTTCAATCATAGACACATAAAACCATTGCATGATTATTAAGAGAGATAATTAATTAAATTAATAAATGGGCATTATGAAGTTGCACACCCACCGTCACCTTCTGAACTGTAACATTGTTGTAATACAATATACAATATCATCCAATATCGATACATTGTTGATTGATATGACTGCAGCAATGATTGTGGAACATTGTTTTCATAAATGCAGCAATTTGTTTACATAGCCTTGGATCCGAAAGACATAAGTTGCACGAGTCACATTTTACAAATCTCCGTACATCGTTCCACTTCCGCGGCCATGTGCGAAGTCAAAATGTCGCCTGTGAAAAATAATCACTGCTCGTTCACTTCGAATCAGTTAAATTATCCTCATATTAGATAATATAGGAAGCAGTTGTGGCTGTCGTCTTTAAACTAGTATATATATTGGTGTCATTAAAGAGCCACTCCGTGAGTTGTTGGAGTCATCTATGCCAAACTTAATCAATGGTGTCATTTGAACGCGAAGTATCAACTGTTACCAAAAAGACACATTTTAAAGCCTGATGGGTTACAGTGACAATATGAATTAAGGTAGAACGTCGCAATTATGATCGAAAACCGGACAGTGGCGCGCGTGAAATAGTCAGACGTAATTTTGGAGACTTATCTAAAACAGCCATGAGGGCAGTTAGGCGTTGATAGTGTTTGTTAGGTTATATACCTAGTATCCATGTATATTGGACGTGATATCTACACCTCTGTGCATTTATAAGGCTGTTTTTAGATTTTCATGGAAAATTAGTATTTGTCATATATATCTCTTTTGGACATGAAAAGTTAAAGAGCCACTACGTGATTTTCATAACATATATTATTTACCTTTGATACGAACTTAAATGTCATATGTGGTGATATAAAATCAAAACATCATAACTTCTTAACGAAGGCTTGATTTGTGCAATTTCCAATATTAATATTTTAAAAAATTGGGAACATTTACTATTTTCATACCTGCGCTTCCTTCAGCTTCCATACTTCATGTTTTTTGTTCCTCTCATAGCTCAAAAACTAACTGTATAAATGTTGTGTAACATGTAACAAATGTAACATATGTAATTTCTATGATTCCTAGTTGTGCCTATATCATCCTTATGTTATGTACCTTCAAAATTCTATAGATTTCTTGTGCTACAGACTTAATGAAGACGTTTAATTTTGTTTAAATCAATCTCAGACATTAATAGTTTAGATGTTATGAAATGTTATAATTTAACCCCTATGATGTGAAGATTTTACAATGTTCGGGCCTTTACTCTCAAAGTATTTGTAGATTTTCATTTTTTTTGGGTGCCTTGATGAAATCATGTTATCAGCTTATATCCCAACCTACAGACTGTAGCATCCAAAAGTGAAACACCTTTCAACCATGGTCCCTCCATGGTTTAATCAATTTATGAATTCAATGTTTCAAGTTTTCAGTGGAATGATGTGGACAATACATATGTTTCCTGATGGAATCTTAAACTATTGAAATATCTAAAGCTGTTTTGATCACTGATGGGAGTGGGGATATATAAGTTAGCAATGCTCATCTATTCTCTTGTTTATAGATGAAAATACATTGTGATTTTTATTTTTAAAATGAATAAAGAATGAGCCTTTAAAAGTAGAGTTAGAATGCATTCATTCAAATTTGAAAGATAAAATTTTCACTATGTTAAACATGTGTCTATGTATTATAAACAATGTTATTCAAAACCTATTTTGATATGCAGTTGATGTTCCAAGATGCTGCCTGCTGGCTAATGAAACTGAATTTAAAACACAATAGACCGTTATCAAACATCATATAAAACCCATCAAAGGGAGGGTAAATTTTTTTCAACACTCTTTAAGTGTTATTTTCTCAGGAGAGCTTCTTTAAAGTATTATAGAAACAATTTTGAATGTAGAACTGAACTACATCTCCAAAAGACCAATTTCAAAAAGTTTTGTAGATATGAGTTGGGGGATGGTCATGAAAAAATATACACTACAATATGAAGGGCCATTAAGAATTTAACATGGAGTGGGGAGGGCCACATTTTATAAACAATCCCCTAGAGAACACCCCCCCCCCCCCCCCCCATCCCCCTTTGTACTATATGACCGGTCCCTAAGCAATGAGGTGTTAATTTTTTTCAAAACCAACAAGTATTTCTCGATCAAACAACACCATTACTGAAGTTAATTTGATTAAACTGTGTTTATACCATGCTATACTCACTTGATAGATGATTTTTATCAATCGCCTATCGATGATTTGGGAGTACTAAGATGTCTGAATCTCTGAAGATAATACTTTTTGTATAAGCTAATATTTTCGGAGATAAAATGTACAAAATAATGTGCAACAGTGCCTTTAACAACTCATAGTAAGAAAGGAAACAAGAAGATTTTTAGACTATTTTGTAAGACGCTGTTCTGAATTTAACAGCCACCTTCATGTTCACGAGTAGTCGAACTACTAATATAGTAGACTTTTACACATCTATTTTTTACACTAAACTAACTTTTCAATCACACTTCACCAATGAAACGTGTATGTTTTTTTTTGTTTTTTTTTTTATAAAACTAATACTTACTTAAAAAATGACGATGATTTTTCTACACTATAACAAATCTTTAATTTTATCTAAAACCTTATCAATAAACTACACCAGTCCCTGGGTATTCACCATATGTCGTATGATATGAGAAAGGATTGGTTTCGACCTAATTCTTTTCAGAATTAGTCATTTCTAAAATCCCAATAAAATGCTAAGCCTTTGGAATTTTATTTCAGGTATTTTTTCAAATTTGATCTATTGTCGTTGAAGAATGTTCAGTATGAAACCTTTCTTCCAGAAACCAATTATGCTTGGGATCTTGATAATATCATCCCAGTAGGATGGAGACGCTTATTTTTATTTTCATTACCGTACCCTCCCTAATTAGGACATAATAAGAGGTGCAACATAAAGGAGGTTTACCAAACCAAAAACGTTTTGACAATGGAACATTTTTCAGAAATGTACATTTTTGATACATAAAGACTTAAAAAATTTTAATCCTCCCACTAATATGGGCGTGGCAAGGTGTCCTCCCTAACTCCTCTTTTGTCTTTTCAAATAAGCCCAATGCATGTTTGTAACTCCAAAAAGAAATACAATTAACACTTTGCGTTCTTATATATTATTTTTGTGTTGATGCAGCCCTACATCGACCTCACTGTGTAACCTAGCGTATTCGTGGTAAGAACTTCCTTCTCTGACCGGCGTACTGTTTCACAGGGGTCGTAACAGGTAACCTATGCCCTCTAGCAAATCATCAACGATGCAAGAGCGCCAGATGGAGGATTCTAAATTTCATTGGTTTCTTATTATTTTAATTCATGGAAGTTGAAAAGTCACAGACATGGTCACCTGACACAAATCCAAAAGAGCATTATCGGATCAGAAACCGAACCAGGTAAGAATGATAGGGTCGGCCTTATTTCATTTTGCGATTTTCTATGTTCAACCTGGCAGCAATGTTGAGTGATGTAAATGATAACAGAAAGCTGAATGAAAGTTTTGAAATGTTTATTTGTCACATCCAGATTACCTGAAAGAGAAACAAAAGCCAAATGATGTGACTATATATTCTTTGTATAAATGTACATAAAAGGAAAGATAGTGCTTACTTGTTAATTTTTCAATTCTTTAAAATTCAATGAAATTCGGTACTAAACTTAAAAATCGAAGTAAAACAATTCCTTTTTTTAATAATTCTGAAACCGTGTTTTATTAAATCTCTCAGAATTACCGGACATACTTTAAATTACCCGACTTTGTATGGGATAAATTGCATGCTGACAGTCGGTTGATTTGTTTCTACCATAAAGAGCCTAGTAATAATTACAGGGATTTCTATTTTAGAAATGTCCAAGGTGAAACATTCGTTCACTGGCAAAAACGTTATGAATATTATTCATAATGGTTGTCATTTGTCGATTTTCTTTCTTCAGACGTATTGTTTTCAGCATAAGGAAAACCCTTAGGTAATAACGTTATTTTCAACCTTAAATGGACAATTATAAGTATCTGAATAAAACTAGTGGTTTTATCTGTCCATTAATGTACTTATCTCATCTGATGCGGACACTCAAACAAATTATGCGAAGATACATGAATGTAATGATTATCGTAAGGAAATACGTAATAACATTATTAATGATATTTACACGGTGGTTGGTTGAGTGACAGGCATTGTCATTGAAGAGCTTCCCATGTTTGCTTTCATCTGTCTTTCGGCCTCCAGGTGCTGAATAAAAAATGAAATGTTAAATTACACTAAATAATGAAGAACGAGTTCATATGGATAGTCAACTTCTTTATTGCATGGATTGTGACGTTTCCTTATAGATATTAACACCGTTATCAAGCAAACGTCGGATTCCATGCAATGAAGAAGTTGACTATCCTTATAAATTCGTTCTTCTTCATCACTCCAGCTTCTAAAAATGCCCCTTAAGGAAGTTACACTAAATAAGGTGAACCATCAAGCACGTTTTTTTTCAGTGGCGTGTACAAAGTTTAAACGAACTTTCACTGGGCTTTGAACATTTTAAATGACCTAGAAGCTTTTCATTAGCTTTTCTACTTGAACCATTCTATCCAATTAATTCAAGGAATATTTTTCACGTTAACCACCGTTAAGGGTTAGCGATATTTCGCAATTCTTTCAACAACCCCTGTTGGTGAACATTAGAAACATGGGTATCGCATTTATTTTCATCCTATCAATAATCGCTGGTTTTGGTATCGGCCTGAATATGTCTTGTACGAAATATTTCGGCATGGCATTGGTTTTTTATACAAGATTACCGAGTCACCTCTGTGGGGTGAGAATTGGTTTCGGCTGAACATATAAGAATTCCTCCGTGAAATGTTCGCTAATATTTGAAATCTGAATGGAGATGGTTTGTTTAATGTACATTTTATATGAACAGCGTGCGAAAATTATTTTTGATTCATATCAAAGTGAACCGAGAAAGCCAGTTGCGAAAAATTTCATGACCATATATCTTAGGTTCTTATATTGTCTGGAGAAAAATATTAAGTATATATATCATAAATTGTTTTGTTGACCTAAGTAACTCTTTAGTAGCATAAGTGGGTTTTTTTAGGTCTTGAGGTATTCAGAACTTTTGAGTTATTGGCTATAGTCAGCATTAAAACGTGAAAGCTGCTACCATTTCAGGCATTTGTAGAATTACACTTAAAGCGTGGTTTTGGTTGTCGCGTCAACACGGATCGACAAAATGAACCCTGGCTAAACAACACAGGAAACCGACAACAATCAACATTTTAAAGTATTTAATTTATAAAGATATTAATATCTCGTCCCTTATACATGACAGAAACCGCATTGTTAAAAATTCTCGCCCTTGGCGGAAGTGACGACAATTGGTCAAATTTCGATCAGGGAGTTCACAACATTTCAATAACATAAGCTATAACAGTATAAAACTTAAAAAATATAGGTGTCAGATGTTATACGATAAGTATTTTGTCATTATCTTTTTCGAACTGAATTATTACAATCAATTTGTATGACTGATTTGAATTTAAAATTCTTCTGACGTCACCTCTTGATTTTACTGATCATACTTCCGGGTGGAATCAATGTATCGTTGAGGATCTTGGGACGATACTCTTAACCGATATACGGATTTTATTAAATCTTATTAAGGATCGGAGTTACATTTTGGCACATGTCAATGTGTAGAGTTAAAGATAAATTCATGTAACCTTTAAAATGTATTATTTTAGATTTTCTTTGCTCTCTGACGATAATAACTAAAGTCATTTTCATCTACTCATTTGATATGTTACTCATGTTCATATTCTTCACCTGAATAATCAAGGTGTCGATGGGGTGTTCGTAGTCCTTGTCAATCGCTGAAAATATTGAAGGCAAACATTCTTATTACTGAAAATTCATATAGAAGATTTGAATAAAGGATTATACACAAATAGCTTGTGCCAAAGAATCAAAAAGTTTGCAGCTGAAAAATGTCGAGTTGAAAAATGATTGGTAATTATGGGAAAAGTTTACTAAGAATATATACCATAATTTTCCGAAAAAAAGTGTACAACTGCAAATTGTCAATGATGATTGTTATTTTAGGGACAATTTATTTTGAGAATATATATATACTCTTATACAGCCCGAAAATGTAAAAAGGACCAACTTCAATATGTTTGTTTTTTTTAAAACCGTAATTTAACCTACGTACCAATTACAATAAAGTATTTATACCATAATACATGAAAAAAAGTTTAAATATGGAAACTGTCAATTTGAATAATAATTGTTACTAACGGGTTAATTTCAATTAAGTTAATATGCCATTTGTTTTTGACCGTTTGAAAAAACTGCAAAATGAAAATATTAAGATAATGTTTCTTACTGGACATAACCATCAATGCTTTTGGGTATCCAACTTTCTTGATGTACTCGTCCAAAGTGTTGTGTTCAGCAGCGTACATCATCTCCAGGAATGCTCTTCTGTCTTCGTGGTCTAAGTCGTCCAGGGTTTTATCAATGGCGTGCATCTCCCTCATCCACATGTACAGGTCAGAAGGAGCCTGACGTTTACCCTGCAATACCACATGGCAAGTTTACCATATGCAAATGTTAGGTCTACATTACTTTATCTTATTTTAGGGACAGTCGTGATTCATTTCATGGACAAAGTGACAAGTCATAAGGAACCTGACGTTTACCCTGCAACACCACATGGCAAGTTTACTCTTTGCAAGTGTTAGGTCTACATTACTTTATAATAGTAATAGAAACAACCGTGATCCATATCATGGACAAAGTGTTTTTGTCAATAGCGTGGATCTCTGATCATATCAGCAGAAACACTGTCATGAGACATCTTCGAGCTACCGGTCTTCTGGCATATCGACCGTCCGCGGAATGACCTTGACCCGCGAACATCGTCTCAACCGTCTACGCTGGGCAAGAAGAGGGAGTCGCTTGCAATGTCGTCATTGGGAAATAGTGATATTCGGTGAAGAAAGTCTATTCAACATGTTCCAAGCAGACGGCACTGTGAGAGTATACATACTTTGATGGCGAGAGACAGGCAGCGTCTTGGGCTGGATCTGCGGCGACCACAAGACAGATTTGGTGACAATTCGTCACACCCTTACAGCCCAGAGATACAGTGATCCCGTGTTACAGCCAGCCTGTGGTTGTCCCATTCATACCGATGCAGCAGGCAGTGAAGATAATTCAACAGGACAGGACAACGCACGACCACATACCGTCAGAATCACCATGAACTTCCTAAACCGACAAAATATCCAGATTTTGCCTCGGCCATCATGCTCACCTGACTTTTTACTGATCAAGGATCTATTTCTACCATTTTGTTAGACGACTAAGACGTTGCCATGAGCAACCAGTCAACATACAACAGCTGGGACAGGCACTATACGTATCCCGAATGACGTCATATGACGTCTTACCTCCTCCAAGAGAAGACGTGTCTATGTTTGTATTGACTGTAATTCGTGCCACACCCGATACTAAATCCAATATTTATGAAAATCATACAGTGTAATATGTCGCCTGACATGTCCATGATGTAAATTTCAAAATATAGCCCCCGTGGACACAAACAGATATAGAGAAGTGATGAGTTGAACAAAACACTCCAACAACTCCTTGCAATATTTGAAAATGGTTCACTATTGATATTAAACGTTTTAAATGCTCCAAAGTTTGTCATGTTATCTTTTATAACTAAATTCCTGTGGCATGTAATTTTTTTTGTATTTCAAATTTATTTATTTTTTATGTTGTGCAAACGAATATGATATTCTGTTCATAAAAATTCGCAGAACCATGGAAAAAAAAGTTTTACTTATTAACGGATAACCAGTCGTCAGCAATTTTGAACGCAAAGTCATAACGAACTTTGACGTCATAGTGTAAAGGGATATTTGGCCCTTTGGCATTTTAAAAAAATTTCCCGATATAACTGTTCGCGTAGAAAAGGATTACTTTGATGGATATGATATTGATATTGATGATGCCATAGCGATAACGACGACGATGATGATGGTGATGATGATGATAATCATGATAAGATGCACTTGTTTGAACCTGTGCAGACCTTGGAATAGATAATGATATATAGGAGTGTCAGCACCCCACGGCTCACTTTCATTTGTTTGTACCAATTCAAACAGTAATTATAGGATTAGTTACTTTTTTTAAAAAAATCAACTTACAACGAAGTTATTACCAGGCTGCATTGAGTTAGAATACTGAAATAAAGAGAAAATACATTAAATAATTTTTTTGTTCATAGTCTATTAACTTTGTAAACTAACCGGGAAGCATTGGTTGTTTATGAAAATCACAATCAGTTCAGTATAAAGATAAAAAAGGGTTTAAATTGTAATTTTTTATCGAAAACCCGTCAGTGGCTACCGCAAACGTAAATTTGGAAACTTTTCTACAGTAAGATACAAAGCAAAATGTTTTCTGGTGGTGTTAAGAAGGTCAATTAACTGATATATATTCATGTTTAGAGGACCAACGCTTTCAAATTATGAAAATGTATTTGGTTGTTTATGCACTATTAATAAAAACAGGAAAATATCGTAATTTTGGCAGGAGGATATTTTAACTTAATTCATGATATTTTGGCTCTTATCTAAGCTTCTTAAACATCATGCAACATACTTTGTGTCACTTCAATTTGCATTCGTATGGTTTTTGCAATGAAAGGCGTTGTGTTGAACTGAAAGTAAATATGGTTTCAAAATACTTACGTAGGAAAGGATATTTTCAAAATGACTGATGTCATCCTTATTGAGATCTGAATCAAGAATACAAACAAGTTTTAAATTGATTTTGAAAATAGTGGGGTTTTTTTCAAAAATGTTAAATGGTAGGAAAGATAAATTAATTCCGTAGACAGATCAAATATTGTGAATAGTGAAATCGGAGTTAGATCACTTTCACTTCAAACGCTAACATGTCTATTTACATTTATAACCAGTTTGAGCAATTGAGAATTGAACATGCCTTTGTCCGACGCTGAAAGGTTACAAAGTAAAAGTTGTGAAATGAATAGGGATTTTGGTTGACATTCAAAGATATTACATAATTGTCAAAGCAATACAACCTCAATTTTCTATCACATGATATCCCACACCACTCTAATTAAAATTAACCTTGTTGACAGTTAAAAAAAAAACTTCCGGGATACGAACTCGACCGGTGATATCCTCCTTGCACGGTCTGACAACAGCCCGTGTAAGCTTTGGGACACGAACTCAACCGGTGATTACCCCCTCAAAGGGTCTTACAACAGTTCGTTTAGACGCATGCTCTATTAACAATCAACTGCTGGGAAAAAACTTGTCAAACGTGGATCAATCTCATCAACGTGTTCAAAATAGATGGCGACAATATTGAAAACGAGAGTTACTTTAGCCTAGTAACTGACTCCAAGCCTTAAGATGCACTCTCTAAGCATACGTCAAAACATGCGACTCTATGGGTTGTTCTACCATCTTGGGTTGGATTTTCCGTTTTAACGAGTTTGTACCCTGGTAAAGTCAAATTCGGCGAATTTCAACAATACCGTTCAAATAGCCTCTGAATGAACATTAGGTTTTGGCAATATATACATATTATCTATCAGGAAGCTTCTACAACACCCTAATATAAACTTAAGAGGCTTCGTTCATCATGCAGCTAGGTATTCATGACTTTAATATCTAACAGTAACTTTAATGTCGTTACGAAAGAATCCTGAAGAAAAATATCTAGATCCCAACCGTTCTCTTAATGTTTAGGTTGGTTACATAGGCATTCTAGTAATAAGGAACAGAATATTTAAGGAGCTTCGAGGCTACAAATACTTTGATGTAGCAAGATCATTTATCAATGAAAGTGAAATCAGCTGTAAATGAGACATCTGAAGATATGACATATTTGAAAATGACATAAAATGTTACTCACGGTCAACCATCTTGAGAATCTCGCCGAAGCCATTTTGGTCGATGAAAGCTGTGAGCTGTGTAGGACCAGCCTGTGCCGCTTGCAGGATACCCTGGTACAAGCTCAGTTCTGTCTGGGTGAATGCGAGGAACTCATCGCTCTTTTCAATATCGTGCAGGTATTTCATGAAGTGGTCAATGTCCTGATGATGACCATGTTGAGCGTAGGCAAAAGCCACCAAGACCGCCAAAATAAAGCACTTCATTGTCCTAAAACATAAGCGGTAAGAGAAAACATTTAATCAAGACCTTAAATAGATGTTACCAACGGAGCATAAGCGAACATGCAGTTCATGAAATGGTTCTGAAGAGACGTTAAAGAGACATGAATACCCTTAAGTCTAATGACCATTTAATTTAAGTCGAGTGGTTGACAAAAGTCGTTAAAAGAGACACGGATAACCCGAACTCTAATTACCGTTTTGTTTACGTCTTCTGGTTAAGTACAGTTGTTAAAGAGACACAGGTACCCTGAACTCTAATGGCCACTATATTTAAGTCAAGTGGTTAAGAACAGTTGTAAAAGAGACACGGATACTCTAATGACCATTATATTTACGTCTTCTGGTTAAAAACAGTTGTTAAAGAGACACGGATACCCTAAACTCTAGTAACCATTACAATTACGTCTTCTGGTTAAGTACAGTTGTTAAAGAGACACGGATACCCTAAACTCTACTTACCATTATATTAAGGTCTTCTGGTTAAGTACAGTTGTTAAAGAGACACGGATACACTAAACTCTAATGACCATTATATTTGCGTCTTCTGGTTAAGTACAGTTGTTAAAAAGACATGGATACCCTGAACTCTAATGACCATTATATTTGCGTCTTCTGGTTAAGTACAGTTGTTAAATAGACACGGATACACTAAACTCTAATGACCATTATATTTGCGTCTTCTGGTTAAGTACAGTTGTTAAATAGACACGGATACCCTAAACTCTAATGACCATTATATTTGCGTCTTCTGGTTAAGTACAGTTGTTAAATAGACACGGATACACTAAACTCTAATGACCATTATATTTGCGTCTTCTGGTTAAGTACAGTTGTTAAATAGACACGGATACCCTGAACTCTAATGACCATTTAATTTACGTTGAGTGGTTAAGTATAGTCGTTTAAGAGACACGAATACCCTGAAATCTAATGACCATTTTTTTTACGTCTTGGGGTTGAGAAAAGTCGTTTATAAAGATACTGATACCCTGCACTCTAATGACCGTTTTGTTTACGATGAAGTTTTTGTTCCAAGATGAGGTGATAGATTTATTCGTAAAGACTCGAAATGGTTTTACATTGATTATGAATGGCACATAAACCGTGAGTATGGTTTTTCTTTGTTTAGTGATATCAAGATTATAATATAATGCATTCAATAACAATATGATGCATTATTCATCAGTATGCATGTCAATATTGGGTAACATATCTTTTTGATATGATTTTTCTTGTTGAACATTTCAAAGATATTCTGAATTTTTATGAGAGAAAGACTAAACTAATTTATGTTCAAGAGTCTAATGATTATGATAAAATAATTTGTGTATTTACAATTTCATAACAAAAACTTGATTGATTACACCCATAAAAGAATTATAAGAAAATGCAGCATTCATGAAAAAAGATAATAAGATTTTTATAATAAGAAGTTTTTATGGCCCTCATGATTTCTATTTATCATATACAGGCATATCAAACGATGCAAATGGTACATTATGGACCTCATGAAATTAGAAATAATCTATTTCATTCCCTATCACTTCCGTTTTTCCTATCAATGATTTATTTTTTCTGATATTATGTATAGCATTTACGACAATTTATGATATTTTTATGGTAGCATATAGGAAGTCTCTATTCTCTCAACATAATTTTGTTCTTCCAGTGTTCACTATATAAAAACCTTTAATTTATGTACTTTTGTAAAAATAGATGACTCGTTTTCTCATAGGGTTTATTCTCACCAGGGAAAATGACAGTTTTCCCTTGAATGATTTTCACTTAGACATGACATTTAAAGGCTCTAGACCGTTTTTAGATGATTAATTTTTTCGAAAGTTCCATTTCAAATAAACGCATATGCAAAATATATTTTGATAAGGGAAATATCTCATTACTTACCCTGAAGGTATCACCCATAAAGTGAAACATCATTGAGGCCATTTAAGTGTAAACATCTTTAATACAGCTTGGAAGAGCATTTGTATTGCTTTACCGAACATTTCTCGTTCTTTTAAGAACTCTTTTTAGATGAAAAAGGATTGTCTTGCAATAGGTAGAACTTGTTTATGATGTACTGATATCATTTATTGCACGTGCTTGTAAGCCTTAGAATCCAATACAACTTGAATATAAGAAATACAGGACATATTGCCTCTTTACAAATCCGTTTATATACGTCTTAAACTCGAGTCCTAAGAGTTAACCATAATAGTAGGTTTGATAATAATAATAATAATGATAATGGGTATTTATAAAGCGCTATATCCATACACAAGCGCATTTACATGTTAGAATAAAAGGTAATGGTGTGAAGTATTGGCATGAATAAAATCTAAGAGAAGAGTATGAATTAAAGCATATGAATAAATATAGTACATAAAGTCAGATAATTCAGTCAGTGGGAAAATATCATGAATTATGTCTATAAATAATAGGTATACATTCACCGCAATTATAATAGTTGGATAGAAATGAAGCCAATAACATTTATTTCACACTATACAAATAATTATAAGACAAATCATATAATTACTAAGAGTGTAGATGAACCTTACCTGGTTATCAAAAAAATAAAACAGTGTGAAACAACAGTTGTGTTATCTCCTTTTATAAGGTGGCGATAAACAACGAATAGAGGCGTGTCACAAGTTCTGGAAGGAACCGTGTGAATAAACTGAAATTTGCACTATATTTCGTTTGTCCGAATTTTTTAATGTCTTATATAAAACAGTGATTCATTATCCTATGTTTTTTCTTGATCTCGGAATTTATCAAATAAAGAATATATACTTGTCAACTTAAGCAACCACTTTCTGCTATTATCGAAATTTGTTCCTATTTTTAAACATATCTCCAGTCAATGAGGAAAACAAGTTTGGAGCGTCCTGAACAATTACCATACTGTTGTATTCGTCAATCAAGCCTTAATTACTAACGATTTTAAAATTTTAATAAGCTACTCAAATTCTTTAAAATTCGTTCTACTTTTTTAAACAGAAAAAAACAATATGATATAAATCATGAGTAATATTGCAAGGATATATGGTTTTGGAGTTACAGTAAAACATTTGTAAATATAACCACGAGCGAATAATTTTAGCCCAAAGAGCCTAAAGAAAACATTATGGTTGTTCCATATGCCAAGCTTCAATGAAGTAAGCTTCAGGGAATTTAGCTGTCAAAAACGTATTTCGAATGTGTTTCCAATTTAAAGAAACGATGAATAAGAAATAAATTATGAGAAAGTTTAAAACCCTCGCACGATTCAAAAATCAAAGATTTGATATCATCTCGTGTTTAAGTTGCTTGATTCTTGCTTATTTGAATACCTAGAAGGTCATAAATCCCACAATGATTGTTCTATTAACTGACTTCCAAAGAAAAGCCTTAAAGAGCCACTCTGTGAGTTGTTGGAGTCATATATGCCAAACTTACTCAATGGTGTCATTTGATCGCGAAGTATCGACTATTACCAAAAAGACACATTTTAAAGCTTATTAGTTTTTTTTACAGTGACAATATGAAGGTAGAACGTCGCAATTATGATCGAAAACCGGACAGTGGCGCGCGTCAAATAGTCAAACATAATGTTGGAGACTTATCTAAAACAGCCAGGAGGGCAGTTTGGAGTTGATATTGTTTGTTAGGTTATATAACTAGTATCCATGTATATTGGACGTGATATCTACACCTATGTGCATTTATAATGCTGTTATCAGATTTTCATGGAAAACCAGTATTTGTCATATATATATATGTGTCTTTTGGACATGAAAAGTTACGATGTTTCGATTTTATATCACCACATATGGCATATAGGTTCGTATCAAAGGTAAATAATATGTTATGAAAATCAAGGAGTGGCTCTTTAAATGGTTTGGTGAACATTCTGCTCTTAATGATGCTCGAAGTTACGTAAATATATAACCAGGAAGAGTTAAACTCGGTCAATCAGCGAATTCCCCCCGTTTACTTGCTTACTGGTGCACATGTCAGTACTTTGAAAATAAACGAATATTGTCGAGTTGCTTCCATATCCAAATATATATGTTCGTTTTAGGTAGGATCTGTTGATCGGAATGTCACATCAAAACCAACAACATTATATTTCGTCAAACAAACTCTGAACAACGAAGACAACTACATACATGAAGCTTCAGTTTCTTTATCTGGAAGCTGACACGCTAAATAAAAATTAGTCTTGCAATTCATTATATTCGTTGAATACTAAAAATCTTAAGTTCGTGAAAAGAAATAACCATAAATTTGTTGACAATGAAAGGAGACAAAACAGACCGATTCACTGATAATAGTTTTCTGATTTATATTAGTAATCGATGAACGTAAGCAGATTTTATTGACCCTTGTCACGTAAAAGACTTCGACATAATCCGTCCTGTCAGATTTTGCACGAATGATCGTTTGAAAACTATTTACTAAGGGAAAGGTTATAAGAGTCACTTCCCGGTTCCGGTTAGTGGATTTTTAAAATACTAGTCAAAAGAAGGACAACCCTATATTTGTGCCATACATGATTCTTTGCATATAGACAATATATAACTAATAATTTCTACGCACACCTGATCAAATAGGTTCCGTATGTAATTGTTTAGCTGTTAACAGGGCATATGGTATTTATATGTATAATACAAGCTCGACGGTCCCCTGAAAAATCGCCAATTTAAGATCAAAATAAGGGTCAATTAAACTGTTTGCATCGACCAAACGCAAATAATCTGACCTATAGGAGATTATATATTCATGTTTTCGACATATTCATTAGGCTGAAGTTCTTTATTCATAAATTTAATTTTTCATTGAAAATAACACTTGTCGTGTTCCTTTCCTTTTAAACTTATTAGTGAAAGTTTTTTCATCTTTTCTACTCGTTAAAATGACTGAACTTGATAAAGATAGGTATAAATAAACTTCTGACATTATGTTTTTCTCTGGTCATTAAATACTAAGCCATATTTATATCCCCGCGATCTTCGTTGTTGCAGGGGATAATTAAAAAATAATCCATCCAACTTTGGATGTTTAGAGCCAAAGAAATTGCTTTACTTGAAATAGGTTACCATGCAAAGATATTTCAAATGTATTAATACCAACGCTATTTTGGCCCTCTATTATAAAGTCTATGAAAAAAGAAACGAAACCAAACAGCATGAGAAATCTAATATACTCGACGGTTTCTGCGCTACAGACCCTACCGTGATGTGCACCTGGTGCATCCACAGCGACATCAATGTCTCCAGAGGGCACCTAATGTTCTGCAATTCCAGGCCCGGAACTTGCTAATGGTAATCTTTTCAGATGAGAGTCGGTACCAACTGTACAAGAATGACGGAAGAGTATGACTATATTGATGTCGGGGAGAACGTTTGCGACCTTGTTGTATCTAAACGGTGGAACCCTTTGGCGGAGGCAACGTCATGGTTTGGGATGTACTTATGGTTGTGGTACTCTTATGGTTGTGGACATCCTGTCTCAGGGTAAGACGTATAGCTGACGCTCCACTCTTCTTACCCTGGGTGTAAACCCCAGCAGAAACTTCGCGCCATGTCCTATTCTCGACAAACTTTCTAAAAATAATCAACCAATGACTGCGCTTGGAAGGCGAGTCGGCAATTTCATATTCAAACCGAGTGAGTGAGTGAGTGAGTTTGGGACTAACGTGTAAAAGTATTTGATTGGCTGAATCATGGGTTACGGTACGAACTTTTTGCTGGGGTATTCACCCAGGGTAAGATGAGTGGAGCGTCAGCTAAACGTCTTACCCTGACACAGGATGGGTTGTGGATGGAAATTTCAACGCGGCGAGGTACTTCGATCAAATTATATACGCCCTGTTCTCCTACCGTTCCCGCAGCAGCTTACCAACAGAACGCTCTTTCAACAGAGTCATGCTCGTGCACGTACATCCCGTATTGTAAGTGAATGTTTGCACTGAAACAACGTCACCTGACCTATCACCTGTCGAACATCTATTGGACCATTTGGCCTAGTTGGGTCAAAAGCAGTACTTCAACCTCCTACATCTTGCCCAATCCCTTAGAGACGAATGACGAATGAGAATACCAGACCCTTTAACCTTGCGTCTGATATTCTCAGCACGACGTCGAGTTCGGAAATGCACCGACTGACAAATGTGTTGTTGTGACTGTTATTTACTAAGCTGCTGATCTTACATAGAGCAATTTCATGAGTGAACATGAAATAAAATCATTTAATCATTTACGGGCCATTGGTGCATGGTAACGTTTCCTTTGTCCGTTAGTTAATGTAGAATACAAAACCATGATTATATGACACTTGGAAACACCACATGTGGAACACGAGTGTATTGCTTAAACCTCAGATCATGATGTCTCAGAACAACTCCTAATCAGTGTATATATAGACCAAAGAGGTCATGACCTCACATGAGCAAGAACACGGATTTCTTCACGGTAAAATTAATATATACATTCGATTAAAAAGCTACAAAAAATGGTTCATAAATAAATAATGCTAGCCTTTAAATGTATGGAATTGAATAGTAATTTAGACCGATAGCCTTAAAAGGAATATTTCATTACTATCTAGTACTAACACATGTAAGTCACCCAGATAAGCTATGAAGTCGTGACCACTCACTTTATTCACTTATGATTATTTATCATTTTGAAGGAGCGTTATCTTAGATCGCCATGAAAGACAGTAACAGGAACGATGACGGAACTACCTATGGTCGGAGAGAATGAATGGATATGTGAATGTAGCACAATCTCCATATAAATGTTAAGATTATTGCAAATACTAATTCCCTGTAGGTTAGTAGATATACGCTTTGGATTTATATAACCTTCATGAATAGATGATCTAGATTATTATATAAATTGGGTCAATATTGTTTTTAGAGATGAACCCTGAAAGATGGATTTGGCAGTAGTTTGATAACCGAATACATTTAATGCCATTTATTAGGTCAGAAGGGATATTCATTAATTAGGACTTGTTTGTCAATTTTGACTTTAACTATTTTGTATCTCAAAATGAACATTGAAGAAGCATTCTTAGCTTCCAACACTTTTGCAATGGAAACAATGAATTATATGTTAAAACTTTAATGCATTTAAGAAGCTTGATTTTCTGTGATTGTGTATCATTGATGTTCGGTGTCAAATTTTAGATTTACGAAAACATATGACCGCCATCAAATTGTGGAATTCATTTACATGTTTGGGATATATGCACAGCAAATAAACTTACGCACCCCCAAAATCATATTCGGACGTCTTCAATAGTTTAAAATTATTTATTTATTCTTTCCGTGTTATATCTAAGTTAGATTGTTATTCTTGATATAAACTAGCGTTACATTTTTTTTTACACATTACTTTTTACACAGTCTTGGGGAAAAATGCAGTCTCAGTATATAGGAGACATCAGCGTTAACGAGTCTTTAGTTGCAGTGGAATAAGGATGTCATTACAACATTTAACAACCAAATATTTAATCATTTTAGAAAAGAGATGACAAGTCGACCAAAACTTCATAAATATCAAATAGTTACAAGTTGGGTATGTGTTGTATTTTTCGATGTTGAATGCGTTTTTGATGTCTTGTTTGATGCTAATAAAAGTTGCTTTATATCGATATTCTATCTGGCTTAACTTACCATATAAAGTAAAGCAGAGTTTTCGATTTCCTTAATTGTACTTTCGTCCGGGTTAGGAAGTAAATCAGATATATGGTTTAAATTTGGTAAAATAACACTTTTCTAGGCTGTCCATCCAAGTGGTGTTACATTTCTTACGAGCCATGGGTTCATTGTCATTTTAATTTGTTACCATTTATCTTTGTAATATCTCCCTACCATTTCTGCCAAATATTTTTTATGCCAAGGACAGTAAAATCTCTTTAAGAACAATGTAACTTATGTTCTTCGTAAAATGTTTTGTTTGAGTTTTTTCAAAGAACCTATCCATATATTTTGTGTTTTACTTGTATTTATTTTCAAACATGAAAATGAATCACATTAATCTAATGTTTGGAGTGTACTTTGAAGGCATGCTTGTGTTCAATTCAAAGAGGTAGCGTCTTCGAACTGAGAGATGAGATATTAACTGTCACCTATCTTTACTACTTTTTACTTTTTATTGTTGCGTGTCATGATACTTAGAATTTCTACGAAAAGGATAAAAATATATTGCGATAATAGATCGCCTTGTCTAAAGCCGCGAGTTATGTTAAAAAATTTGATGAGAAACCATTCACAAGCACACTTGACTTTCTATTTGTGTAAAAATACTAATTTATGTTCTGATATCGGGACCAAAATTGAAAAATTCAAGAATTTGTCCAATTCGGTCCCGATAAACAGAGTCAAATGTCTTTATCTATAAGTAGGAGCAAACCCGTTATTTCTATAGTGTCTGTATAATCAATGCTATAAATTTGCCGTGTACATTCTCAAATATACATACATACAATTTGACTGCTTTGGTCTTCATGAATTATTTTTGGATATAGTCCCTTTATTCGATTTGCTGTTGTAGCTGAAGCTTTCTTATAGAAAACGTTAAGCAGCGATATTGAAAAAAAACTGTCGTCTTATTTCCTTTAGGTATACATGTTATGAGTCCTTGTTTTTGACAGATAAGTCTCATGACAGGTTAACAACCGTATCATATTAAAATGTATATCAATACAAAAAAATTTAAAGAAGTCTACTGTGAAACCTGATAAACCTGCTCTTGTCATCTTCATAATTTCGAGTAATGCTAACACTTCCTCGTATCGTTATTCGAGTGTATTTCTGTCGTTATCATTAAGCTTAGGAATCTTATACTGATGTAGAAACTTGTGAAACATTTATTACTGAACGACTGCCACGAGAGCAACTATTAGCTTCTTCCACTCATTCAATGGAACTGTCCTACATGAAAATAGTTGAATGAGCTTGGTGTTACTACAATGACAGGAAACACGTCAAAACAGTTCATGAAAGGGACAGTCCCTGTTCTGGTACACCCAAGCAGTAGCTCTGATATGGCTTGACACTGAAAGGGAAACTTACAGGCACTCGCTTCATACAAGTGGCGTGTAATGCAAAGGATATCGATGATAAAGCTCGACGCTTAAGACGTGTGATTATCGTTCTAACATTTGGAGAACAATAGCGTACACAAAACCCATAGTCATCAATGCAACAGGTCTAAACCCAAATGAACATGTCTGCTACCAACAAGAACGACGTTCTGGTAGAAGAAACATATGGGAAATGGAGGCAGCCTTATCAGATATGGCAACAAATCCAGATGGAATAGTTCGATAGGCTTTGTATAGAGACACTATACACCATGGACATCCGGCACCGGCACGTTTATAACTCTAAACAAAAACTAAAGAAAATTATTTGTGTTCATCACTTCCACCATCATATGACATAACGTTATTTGATAATCACCATATTTGTTATAATACCTCTCTAGATCAAGTAGATACGCCTTTTTGGGGATTTGGCCCTTTTTAAAGTTTTTTTCTATGTTTCTATGGCAACAATTTAGAGTGTGTCGATTTATCTATTTGACCTATCATAACTTAATTTGGTATTCTGCCTTTTGGGGTCTTGAGCTCTTTTCTGTCTTCATTGCAAGAATCTATGAGTTATCTTTTTTCAGAGAAGTGTTTGAAACAAACTCATTCATTTCAGATAGAATGGTATATGGTAGTTCTGAAACTACAAAACCCATTATCAATATTTTTGGTATCCTGCCTCTCAAATCATATATAAATCCCTTTTAAAAAATTTTTCGGTGTCTATGGCAACAATGTGAAGTTTGCCTTTTAAAAAGTATGGTACGTTTCGGGCGAAGTATTTTGAAATTACTTTGAGAATTGGGGGATGGCAGAGGCATAACTTTTTAAACTGGAAAAACCACCTAGTTTAATGTCTGAAATACGATGTAAACAAACGCAATTTGAAGTAAATATACGTTCGCCATAGTTTATAATCCGCAAAAAAACCCTTTTATTTTCCGTTTAATATGACAACGTTTTTATTCATAGGACCCGGTGAAACGTGTAATCCGTTTGACTCGAATTATATTTGAATGACTTGATTTGAAAACATTATACAAAAAGAAACTTGTTAGGACATCTTTCAGGTTAGAATGACATAATTCGTTGCTCGTTTACACTACATTATTGCAGACATTATTAGTGAAAAGCTTCTATAACACTTACTAAGATTTTACAAGAGCTTCCAGTGGAACTAATTTCGTACTCCTATTAAAGCAAATATGGTACAGCCTGGCGTAATATTGCTTCAAACTTCGAGAGTAATCTGGTTAAAATCGTGTGAAAATCGGAAACAAGATATATATATAGTCGGGACATTGAATCGATTCTATACAGGGAATGTGATTACTCTAGCATTTTGAAAACACCCGAGGACGTAAACATTACATGTGACAATGTCCTCACAATTTTATTGTTGTTAGTTTGGTATGCTTGCTATTACGATCTAATGGCTTTTCAAAGTTCATATGAAGTTATATAATCGATGTTGAACAGATTTATAAGTAAAGTGGAATTTCGACATCACAAATTTGAAAACTTTTACTTCAACGTCATTTCATATTTTAACTACATCGTTTCAATGTTGAATTTGCGGGTTTCTGCATTTTATTAATTGTCATTCAGATCTTTCTGCAACTAAACTTTTCACATCCAACCCGTGGACATTTCCATAAGGGACATGCATTTGAAAATGAATCCATTTATTGGATTTGCTGCGAGTTTGAAAGGTATTTGATTAGCGACCTTGCCGACTAGGAGCTTTTTAAAATGGTATTTTTCTTGGAGTAAATTATATAATTTAATTTCATCATAGAACATGTGCATCACTCAAGTCATGTCATTCCGATGCATGTTATTATCAAATTAATTGCGCTACCAGGCAGAATATTATGATGGAACATCCCTCTTCAAATAATTTTATTTATATGAATTTTTCATTTTCGGCTTAAGTCAAAGTGTTAACTAACTTTCACTAATCAGCAAATGTTTGACGTTATACAGTCACAAACCCTCATAATCGATGCTAGCAACACCGCCACCATCCCGACACCCATACCACCGTACCACAACGACTGAGTAATGTCATCTCCCTAAAACAATTTTGGCAATTGTCACGGAAAAGCATTAAGAACTTAAAACCTGTAAAGCCTAGCTCACTGAAAGTTTTCTTGAACAATTACCATGCGTATTGCGTTGATTTTACATTTGCTTGCTACATAAACTTTTTGCAGTTTCCACTAAATGCGACTAGTCCTGTAAATTAAAAATCATCTTTTTGTTTTCGGATCAGACCTTAAGACCCCATGCTAAGCTTATTGAACATGGTTAGATGGACAATCATTACCGTAATGTAAATCGGTAACGTTTTGGTCACTCAACTTCTTCATTCTTTTATACATTGCAGTTTCCATGAAAAGACACAATTTATTTCAATTCCAGAATTTTTAAAAAAAGACCTAAATTATTGAAACTTTGTATATGGAATAAGCAAAATTAGTAACGGTGCCTAGTGGTTTGGGTTTTTGACTTAATATTTTCATTAGGTTAACTATTTCAATTAAAACCTAACACTGGGCCAATCGAACCTGAGAATGTTAAACCATTATATTGAATGGATTATTAAAGAATATAGCCACAAAACTATTTTCATCATATTTCACACTTTTGTTACTTTACGGGGGATATGGGCCTTTCCAAGTCAAGCTCTCTCAGCTAAGCCTTTCTGGGTAAGTGGAGGGCGATATTAGGGTTTCGCGCTTGAGACGGCCTTTCGTGTAAACATTTCATTGATATTAAAATTTTGCGTTATATTTGAAGAAGTTATTCATTTCACAGGCTAACTTAAATTTTAAGTAAACATCTCTGGACTTAAAGTGCTTGGCTAAGTTTGTAAACGTTAAGAAGGTCCCCCGCCCGATTATTATTAAGGCTTTAAAAGCCATCTCTGACAAAGCGTGATTGTTCCACGAGGATTAAGACTTAATTGAAACAAGCAAGGCATATAAATCCGGATTGGTATATCATGCGTTAAATATCATATTCAATGCTTGCGAGTTGAAAGATAATAAAGTGGATAAAAACATGAAAACCTCGGTTACTGAAGGTGTCATACTTGATATATACTTTGATCATATTTTATACGCACATATTAATTTGAATCGATAGTTTCATCACCATAAGGAACATCTTCGTTAAACAAAAAACAAAGAGGTTGAAATCATATTTTTAATCTTGAGTAGACATTTCAACAAATCTAGCTTTTCGCCATGGCCGCCTCCTTGTCCAAATGCTGAAACAGAATGATCAAGAACAAACTATTTAAACTATCATTAAGTAGAATTCAAAAGTTACTGTAAGTCCCCTTCACCAAAGCAAGCTACCCACTATCGGTTAACTTCTTTCTGGCGATGAAAATTCGCTCCACGGATTATGTCCATATCATTATCTGATCTAGTAATAAGAAACTTCCAAGACTAAAAACACACCGAGCACACTTGGAATAATAGTCTATTAACGGTTAAGAGCTCGAGAATACCAGCCAGCTCCATCGGCGAATTTTAATCCGCAGAGCTCCTCTCAGTGCCCTGATCTCCTTCTGGCCAAATGCCTCGTATCTCACTCATGTTAGGCGAGGAACTTCTTCAGCAAATGAAAAGTCAGAATAAAAGAAACCTGAATCTAATATACTGAAATCAACGGATTGCACATATTTGGCGCATATGTTGGTCGCAAGTCGTTTCATGGGCTGGATATATACGATATGGCGATACGAAAAACCATGGCTGACGAAGATCAGGATATCGGAAGAAGCTCGGATCAAAATACGCTGAGGGATATTAAAAAGCGCAACAAAACTTATTAGGAGAGAAGTGCAACAAAGATTACGAGGGGAGATGATGAACCTTAGGATTCTTAATAATTAGGAGCACGAAATTGCAAAGTATGAAAAAACTGAACACATAAACATAACTGAACTAAACATGAAAACATTTTTACCGCGGTGACAAGTTTGAGTAGATCGTCGTTGTGATCCTCTTCCATATCTGAAATGAAATGACAGAAACAGTAAACTTTTTTAAAAATCGACTCAGGTTTCAAACCCCCACATACATATAGATCCATACTTATCTTTGTAACATACAGAAGGTAAGGCAAGGTCAGCCTTCTTTGATCGCTTCCTCCGCGGAGTTTTAAGTCTCAAATCAAATACGCTTAAACATGTTTGTGGACAGATCCCAATTGCCTGGAAGGAGTTGACTTCACAAGATAAGTACTGTTCTTTTGAAATCGAAATAGTCGACTGCTCCGAGTCAAGGGCCGGAACTCCTGTTTATCAATTCAATGGCGCCCAAAAGGCAGGTAAGCTTCACTCACATATATCCAAAGCGTGTGAAAGTTTCTAAAAAGAGATGATAACCTATTCTAAAAATAGAATAATGATTTTACATAAGAATTCTTACACAGCGAAAACAACTTTTGTTAAGACTGTTGAGAGATGAGTTAGGAACTGGAAATATTGTGCCAGGGAAAGGGTATAGTTACAACGAGTGTATAAATACATACAAATCAGAAGATGCAATTTCCAAAAAAACGAATGTTAAATGACATAACAAAACATTCAATGAACATCACTTCTCCTGGAGACAACAATTCAAGAGACGAGGACTAAGAGAAACAGATGTCATTACACGAATGCGATCTTCCGCGACATAAAGGAGGGAACATAAATCGGCCTTTAATATAACATTTAAGCATTTGCTTCAAAAGAAAACGACACACAACCACTGAAGTACTTGTTTCCATGCTCATCCCAACGGATATCGTTTTGGGAACCGTTGGCCCAATGGACTTTATGTAGCATTATTTGGACACGTGATGTATTTAACATCGTGAAAAATAGCTAAGGACCTGTCAGAAATTTACAGTTGAATAGACGGACTGAAGCATAAGCCATGATGGGCCAAAGAGCCCAATTGGTCATTAAGGAGTAAATTTAGTTTATGAAATTATTTAATAATTTACTGTTCCTTCATCCTTAAGCATACAGAAATCGCTCAGGCGATTTGAATGATACCTTTTAAAACGGCGTCGCTGATTGCATAAATAACTTTGATTGTATCCAATCAGCGTTCTACATTTCTAAACCAAGAAACCTTCGTATAAAGACAAAGGTTGTATAGGAATTCATGACGGAGCTTTCTCTGTTGGTAGAGAATGGACGTGCACTTGAGAACCAAATGAAAAATATTTAAAATGTCAAATAAATGTTTTCCTTTTACTACAAAGCTTCATTCATATTCAAGAAACGATATTTAATTTCCCGCATATCTTTGTAAGATTAAATTAGTTATTAATTGTGTAAAGAATGGTTGTATATACTCACGAGACAAGATTCTGAAGATGGGTCCATAGCCCTGAGTTTCTATAAATTGGGTCAATGTGTTATTCTGGGCAGCATGTATGATATTCTGGAGTTCGTCGAGATCAGACTTGGGGAGATGGCTAGAAATCTTGTGCATTGCGTGAAGATCTTCCAAATAATTGAGCAGATCTCTTTTACTTTTCTGGTAAAAGAAAAAAATATTTTTAGCAGTGTCGGAGAGCTAATTTCTCGGATTAAACGGATTACCACCTACATGTCTACTGCATGCGTTTTGACCATACCGTTATTCCTCTCACGACCGCCCGACCGCTTATTTCAACACCAGTAGACCTACTAGACCTGCCCGCCTCTCCCCTCCTCCCTACTCTCCCAACCACTCCAGGCCTGCGACGCTTTAAGAGAACTACCCCCCCCCCCCCCCCCCCCCCCCGACACCCCTCCTCCCAAATCGCTAACTAAATGCCAGGCGCTTACTGGAATACAAACGTTAAGTTTTTATTATGGTGCATACGATAAAATACTTAAAGGCATAAACTCACTTTTGCAAAGCGATTAAACTTAACTAATAATTTTTCACGAGCAAAATGCTGATTACTTGCATCAATGTTTCCTGTCGAGTCTGCATTGATTTTCATTTTGATGCCCTTTTTAAAGTTTATGGTGACGCTGCTTAACGGTGCCAGTTTAGCCCGGAGGACACAAATCAAGTGCTCCCAATTGAGAGTGCGATATAACGTTAATCTAGCAAAAGCAACCTTATGACAGCCGCATTCTTCATTGTATTTATCACCTTTTATGTTCTGTCTATTTTTCAAACTGTTAAACGTAAGATTTTTTCATTGGATATTTCAGCCAGCAAATTTCATGTTTTCTACGTCGCCGCTTTTACGAAATGACGTGGAAAGCGCTGTCGTGCGACAACGGCGAAGGATACGATGTTTTAAATTTCAATATTGAGGGCTAGAATGTAGGCAAAGCTCTGAAAAAATATTGCAAACGTCACGGGAAAGTTTGACGTGAGTGAAGAACGTTTTGCCTTGCAAAATGGCCTTGCAAGATTGTTACTATGACCATAAAAGCTCGATAAGAAATCGATTTGAATTTGGCTATTGATACTTTGAGTTTAAATGAAGGGAGAGTCCATTATACACATAATACGTTTGGTTTTATGTATGTATAATAAGTACAATGATTTTAAAGTCAACTTACATTCGGTAGGTGCTGAAAGTAAAAAAAACCCATATCAAATAAGAATCGGTAGAACAGTTTTTAAACTACATATTCTTTTGTTATTGGAACAGATGATTGCTTTGATGAAAGAGCAGATTTGAAGCAGATTTTGTTCCTTTGTCAATGATAATAAATGGTTTTGGTATAACCCAACACCCGTCGCATTATACAAATTGGTTATTAGCAAGGTCTTAAATTTTTTTGGGATCTTGTATAACGATTACATAGCAATATAAAACTCACTGGAGTATATAAATACTGAATGAAACTTACTTATAACTGTCCCCAAAAAGATCCAGTCTGTTCATAGATTTATATTTGTTCAATCGATATCGTTTAGATCAGTGCACCAAATGTCTTGAAGCAAGTCTATATATCATTTGAATATTATGAAATAAAAAAAAATATTATTAACTACTGCAACGAGAGACTTCTGATATATGATATCCTAGACTGAGGATATTTAAGCGCAGAGCCCACAACCTTATTTTAATGTCACAATAACACTTTGACCAAGGGTCAAACCGATATATAAAATACAAACGCATTCAATTAGTCCACCGGCCACTAGGGGTGATAGTAGATTAGCGGTAGGTCCCTTGGTTTGCTTTTGGACACTTAATTTGTGTGTTATAAGTACACATAAGTACACAAAAGGGTTACAGGTACTCATAATTCTATTCTCAGTGCAAATAATGTAAAATAAAATTATATACATTAACTGTAGAGAAAAGAAAATAGATTTGTTACCGATCGAGGTCATGAATGATGAGTTTTTGTAACGGAAAACCTAAACTTTCGTACAAATGACTCATGGTCGCTATCTGAAATGTCTGACAATGGAGTCAGTGACCTTCTAAACATACATCTAGATACCAAGATTATGGCTCTATGATAATTAGAACCAAAGATATAGGGACATCCATCTTTTGGTGTGATGCTTCAGAGAATAAGTGGCTGAGGGGGTACCCATTGAAAAAATGTAAAAATGACACGTTGCATCCGAGTTTATACACTGTTACCACTCAAATTTGCATAATAAACATGTCAAGGCTTAAAAAAAAGTTAGTTTCGTTCTGCCAAAGGGGGTGGGGGGAGTGGGGGGGGGGGGGGGGGAGGGGGGGATGCATGGGGACTCCTAGTGGCCGGTGGAATAAATCTTTTAATTTGTTAGCAGCCCTAAATGATTGGCAGACACGACTTGAATTAAGTAATTAATATAAGTGATTCATTTTCAAAAACAACTTACGTTAGCCAAGTAGTATTCAAAATGAGAGGCGTGTTCCTCCTTCAGGTCTGAAATAAATGTTTACAGTATCATATAAATTTTCAGTTATAATCTTATACTCGTATACATCTTGAACATCCCCAATCTATGGCTCAAATCTATTATCCATTTTTCTTGTCCAACATTCGACATCTGACACACGTGAAATAGGGATCAGTATGAATATGACATTCAAGTTGCCACACTGGATTAATTGATTGATATTGAATTGATTCAAGGATACTGTAAAACTAAAGGACATTGTATTGTCTCAAGGATTCTCAATTGAGTTAAGGATTCTGAATTGATTGAAGGGTTCTGAATTGACTTAAGGATTCTCCATTGGCTTAAGGATTCTGAATTGATTGAAGGATTCTGAATTGATTGAAGGATTCTCAATTGACTTAAGGATTCTGAATTGACTTAAGGATTCTGAATTGATTTAAGGATTCTGAATTGGGATTTAAGGATTCTAAATTGAGTTAAGGATTCTCAATTGATTTAAGGATTCTCAATTGATTTAAGGATTCTCAATTGACTTAAGGATTCTTAATTGTCTTAAGGATTCTGAATTGATTTAAGGATTCTGAATTGACTTAAGGATTCTGAATTGATTTAAGGATTCTGAATTGGGATTAAAGGATTCTAAATTGAGTTAAGGATTCTGAATTGATTTAAGGATTCTCAATTGATTTAAGGATTCTCAATTGATTTAAGGATTCTCAATTGATTTAAGGATTCTGAATTTATTTGAGGATTCTCAATTGATTAAAGGGTTCTGAAGTGGAATTTAAGGATTCTAAATTGAGTTAAGGATTCTGAATTGATTTAAGGATTCTCAATTGATTTAAGGATTCTCAATTGATTTAAGGATTCCGAATTGGTTTAAGGATTCTGAATTGGCCCATTGATACTGAGCAGACTCACAGACTTGCACATGGACATAAAATTGATTTGTGGATGTTGAATTAACTTACCGGAAATAAAGTCGAAGATGGTAGATAGCCCCTCCCTGTGAATGAAGTGGGACAAGGCAGAAGGGCTGTCCTCTGCCGCGAGGATGAGTTCACTGAGAAGGATCTGCTCGTTATCGCTCATGTCTTCGAACTCATCACTCTTTCTGATCTCATGCAGCATATCCTTGAAGCTTTTGTGCTCAGGGGTTTCATAGTCGGCCTGGACAGCAGTCACTAGCACGATGATAAGCAGCAAAATCTTCATCCTGAAATTCAAATTTATTATCATATAAGTTACTAGGCCTGCCACGACAGTGCTTAGATCTTCAAGACTGTCGCTTTGACTAGCGAGCCATCAGTTACCCCAAAGTCCCGACGTTCACTTATGGGGTCTTGCACTTCAACATGGCTAAAGTTTATATGATAATGAACTTTATATATCTAGTGTAAAAGCTATGATTGGTTAGAACATGGACTAGATTAATGCTGTCTGCATGAAGAAGACGTTTGGTTAAAATAATTTATGTTTGTGACATATTGACATTTGAAGAAAAGATTGGCTTCGACCTCCGGACTCCATGTAAGGTAATAAAAGGATTACATGTGTTATTACCTGTTGTCCGTTAAAGTGACACAGAGTATGTTTCATCAATTTTGTATGTGGCTTGAATAGAGTCAAAATACTGTTTTAATGATTCTCACTATTCTGTGAGGTAAGGTGAGGTGACTTGGAGTTTAACGCCGCTTTCAAGAGTATTTCAATTACATCGCGGCTGCAATTATTATTGCAGGAAGAAAGCCCGCGACACCATGGTTGGCTATGCATTGCGGTGAAACCCATCGGCTGGAAGTAGCAAACTATGGGTGATACAGCACTGAAATTCAATGAAGCATTGCACCCACACCTCTACTGCCTGTAGAACAGTTCTCTACTTCAAAGTTGCCAAGCCCCTGGCGGGTTTCGAAACCCGGACTTGATCCGAAGCCGAACGCGCTAACCACTGCGCTATACCGCCCCGACTATTTCATTACAACCTCAGAAAAATGCGATACAGTAATTTTCAATCGTTTTGCCAATGACTCTTTTAATCTTTGTTCAATACTTTCTGTAGGAAGTACATTTTTAATCATTGATAGTACAATATATGTTTATCTTCAGGCATAGAAAATTTCGTCACATGTAACACTCACTGTGGGATTGCCAAAGTTGATCCTAGGTCTTTCAAGGAGTGGCATAGCGTCACCAGTTGCACCCGATATTTCAGGTATATTTGGATTTTCATTTCTCGTACTTTTAAGTATTATTCTAGTCTTTTATTATTGATATCACGTGTTTAGATAAAGAAATAGGTGTTTTATTATATGCTGTTGATTTTAGACGTTGCAGTAATACGTATTCAAGATAAGTAATGTCATATAAATGAATATAGACGTTTATACACATAGCACAAATTTATTCGCCGTTGTAAATGGAAGGGTTTTCGAATGATACATATACACATACGTACTGAAAACGAATTAACGAAACTATATCCCCTGTCCTCTGGCGAACATAAGATATAACCGTACACCAGCGAATGGAACAGCGGATAATTGTTTCTGGCGAGGAGTGGAATGGCTGACCAGGTCATTCTTGAAGCTGTTTATCTTTTCTTGTCAACATTGACAGTTTGGAAATTGCATATGTTAACACGAAAAGATCACTGATTTCAAAGAAGCGTCATTTCAGCCTATACCATAAGCAGTTGTTAAAGAGCCACTCCGTGAGTTGTTGGACTCATATATGCCAAACTTAATCAATGGTGTCATTTGATCGCAAAGTATCGACTGTTACCAAAAAGCTTATTGTTTTCTTACAGTGACAATATGAAGGTAGAACGTAGTAATTATGATCGAAAACCGGACAGTGGCGCGCGTCAAATAGTCAAACGTAATTTTGTAGACTTATTAAAACAGCCAGGAGGGCAGTTAGGAGGTGATAGTGTAAGGTTATATAACTAGTATCCATGTATATTGGACGTGATATCTACACCTCTGTGCATTTATAAGGCTGTTTTTAGATTTTCATGGGAAACCAGTATTTGTCATATATATATATATATACGTCTTTTTGACATGACAAGTTTAGATGATTTTATTTTATATCACCTCATATGACATTCAGGTTCGTATCAAAGGTAAATAACATGTTATGAAAATCAAGGAGTGGCTCTTGAAGGCATCGTCCCTGTCGGATTGAAACCAATATGAATTGACATTTTACTAATCATAACCTAAAATTAGCATACTGTAGACTGATTAAAAGTTTTACGTAAACTATAACAAAGTTATTTCTTGAAACATTCCTCCTTTGTACACCTCATTTATATATATTTTACAAATAGTTATAATTGCAGTTAAACACTGAGAGAAATGCTATACTGATAGTGATACTCTTGATCCGAATACCCGAGGTCCAGCCTATGCTTGCAAAGTTCACTGCGATAAATATCCTCACCGGCTATGCAGGCTTTTTTCCATCAACAGCGCTTATAATGTTGATGAAAGAGAAATACCAATAAAAGTAGCATTTAACATGTGAACCATGTTCCACCATGGCATTATTTCCAAATTTTATAATTAAGCAAATTCTTTACAAACCTTGTTGAGCGGTTAACGGCTTTCCTCTTTGTCCGAGATACACACTTCCTTATCGGTGTTCACCTGATATGTTAATTAAAAAGAAAGATTACAATCACCTTCTGTCTTACCTATGTTTATCGTTATCGTTTTATTTGTTTTACCTCTTCTCTGGTATATAAAAAAACAATTGCATTCTGGTATGAAAAGGAATTCTTGGATAGAAAAACACAAACTTAATATTGATTTCTTTTATGTTTTGGTCGCCCTGTCATTTAAACTAGCATGCAAAAGAAAAAAGTTTAATTTAAATGTAAAATTTGATACAGAAAAAGGGCAAATTGTTTAGACAAAACACGGAAATGATTTTTCATCTTCAACTGTCATGTGTATCACGAAAATGTTTGTGTTTTCGTAAATCGTTTTCGGAAAGCGTTAACGTGATGTATCAATATAACGTGAAGCATGAGAGACAATAGAGTCTGTGGAGTTATTCAATGGATATGCTTGATTCGTTTAAGCGGTTTATACACCGAACATGTGACCGGCGTACACCGCGGCTACAACAGTTGAATCAAGCATTACGGCGTACCTATAGGAAGCAATCAGCATAGAGCTTTAAAACAATTCACTTACATGATACAAATATTTCTCAAATATTACGAAACAGAATTTAGAATTAGACTTTCAATGCATTGTTTTTATTTATCATATTCATATATGAATTCAGACATTTAAATATAAGCGATAATCCTCTCATTTAAAGAAACCACTTTGAAAAGGATACTATCCTTCCTTTGAGGTGATACAATTAACCGTCAAAACTATATCATCACTTTAGCATTGCGCAGTACTGTTACAGAGCAATGGCTTTTTTTTTTATTAACAATCTTTCTAAAGTGTTCAGATGAAACTTAAGATTCATCATTAACGTTTAAAGTTTGATTCATTAATATTGTATCAGTCAAACTGTTTTAAGCAAGTCAACAACACAATATGTAATCTATTTTTTAAATTAAATCAGTTGGATATGTTTTTAAATAGCCAATGACTCAAACGTAATTTTGCAATCTTATTCAAAGCAGAGACAAAGAAAAAATGACTTGTTTGGGTTAAATAATTGACATAACTAGTATTCAAGCAAATGGACAATGAAGTTCGATCTCGTAACATGGATATGGCCGTTTATCCCAATTTTACCTTAGCTGTTTTCAAAATGCTTTGTATGACAATGTATTTTATCTTATCTGTTAACAATATGCAATATATGACTGTATTTTACCTTAGCTGTCAACAATAAGACATATCTGATAATGTAGTTTACCTTAGCTGTTAACAATGTGACATATATGACAGTGTAGTTTACCTTAGCTGTTAACAATATGACATATATGACAATGTAGTTTACCTTAGCTGTTAACAATATGCCATATCTGACAGCGCAATATACCTTAACTGTCAGCATGAGACTGGGACTTCTGCTGGTGCTAGAACTTGTTGGTCTGTGTTTGGGGTCTAACCTGGAGTCGAAGCTACTGGACTTCGTGCATGGCCACACCCTCGGTCACCTTCAGCAGTCGGAGAGGGTCCTGTTCGCCCAGCTGATTGCATGTGCAGAGCGTTATGAGCTGAGGGAGTTTCTGGAAATCGTGGACGTTCAATCAATCACGAAGCTCCTTAATGGTACGTTTAGGACAATTTTCTATCCCTGCAAAATTCATTGTGTGCATTTTCATCTCTTTCTCTTCCCTTTAAAGGGCAGTAGCAAAGTGTTGAGCTAATTGAAATGATCTCAGGAAAACGAAAACAAATACTTCCATTTTCAGGATAATGTTTTTTAATGAAGATGAACTGTGTTTAAACATTCAGGCTTATTGATGTCTTCTTGCAGATTTGCCCTCACACTTATCTCGTGATTTTGCTGGATATCTTAGTAAGGTAATTATGGATTATTGCACGGGCAATTTTGTCATATTTCTTTATACGCCGTACTGTTGATGTTTTTGTCTGAGCACAAGGAATGATGTATTAAGAATAGCACCAAAGGGGTTAAGCATCATTTTGTTTTAAGTATTTTTTTCTTCACCACGATTGATTTTGATATATGTTACTGATTTATTTTTCGGCATTGTATATACAAAGTAATGAAATGCGTATTGATATAAAAGAGGTTAATGTTAATGTTTACCTTGAAGTAAATTTGAGTTTATCATAAGTACTACAATATCAATTTGAGTTTATCAAAGGTACTACAATATCAATTTGAGTTTATCATAGGTTCTACAATATCAATTTGAGTTTATCATAGGTACTACAATATCAATTTGAATTTATCATAGGTACTTCAATATTAATTTGAGTTTATCATAGATACTACAATATTAATTTAAGTTTATCATGGGTACTACAATATCAATTTGAGTTTATCATAGGTACTACAATATCGGTTTGAGTTAATCATAGGTACCACAATATTATTTTTGAGTTTATCATAGATACTACGATAATAATTTGAGTTTAAAGGGTAAAGAATACTTTGCAAAAACAGTATGAAAAGTATGGCACTGGTTTTTTAAAATGCAGATATTTTTAATTCAGGCACTGAAAGCAGAGTCGTTAGGGCCCCCTCGACCACGGCTTCAGTGGCCACATCGGATGAGCAACGTCATAGGATATCATAATCATAGGTTGCTATAAGATATCATACATGCACGTTACAAAATGATATTACCTTGATGATGAAAATTGATATCATGATACCATAAGGTATCCCTTTTGTCATTCTAACTGGTGTACTGTGAACTCGTTGAAGTAATAAAGATTTGATGAAATTTGTGTCCTGTTGGTCGAACTATTGTGTTGTCTGTGTATTATTTTATAAACATTATGTTGTCTCAGAATTGAGACATGTATGGCTTGTATGTGATATATATTGAGGATGAATATAAGTTCGAGGACTAAAGAGCCACTCCGTGAGTCGTTGGAGTCATATATGCCAAACTTAATCAATGGTATAATTTGATCGCGAAGTATTCGACTGTTACCAAAAAGAGAGATTGCAAAGCTTGTTTTTTTACAGTGACAATTTGAAGGTAGAACGTCGCAATTATGGTCGAAAACCGGACAAATAGCCAAACGTAATTTGGAGACTTATCTAAAACAGCCAGGAGGGCAGTTAGTAGTTGATAGTGTTTGTTAGGTTATATAACTGGTATCCACATCTACACCTCTGTTTATAAGGCTGTTTTTAGATTTTAATGGAAAACCAGTACTTGTCATATATATGTCTTTTGGACATGATAAGTTAAGATTTTTTTATTTTATATCACCACATATGACATTTAGGTCCGTATCAAAGGTAAATAATATGTTATGAAAATCACGGAGTGGCTCTTTAAAAATGAATTTTGGTCGCTTTGTAGACTTAGTAGATAGACCTCTGTTTTAATTTCAGCTCATAGCGCAGACCCGACCATGTCACATCTTGTTGTCTATATTTTATAGATGAACATGTTTACTTATAGCTATATTCCAACTTTCCCCGTATGACTTTAAGTTTCGCTAGCAGCCATCACTGACGAATTTAAAATGCTTCTAACACACCAAAATTCGTGTTTTGAGTGTATTGCCCTTTCGGCAAAAAAGTGTAATTACCATTAGATTTCTCATTTGATCGAGATCTGTCGCAGCAGCCTGGACAACAAGTAACGAAAAGTTGGGAACATGCTGCAAGACTTGAAATATAGCCAGTCATTATATTTGGCACAAGTTAGGCCTTGCGTGGGTGGTTTGGATGTCTGTAGTACTGTGATACTAACATGTTACATATAGCATCCCGGAGACTAACGTGACATTCAAGGACAAGCGAAAGGTTTTGGAAAAGAATAGGATGGATTGGAGAGTAAGGAAATGTCTGAGAAAGTTTAAAGAAGAGGATTATGACGGGAATATGGGTATGAGGACTTCAATACAAGGTTCGCTTAGTAACTTTTTTGTTTGTTTTCTGTTATTGAACATTTGATTTGTCATAAAATACTTATATCATTATTTTAGAATTGCAAGATTTCGAATATGGGGTGATATAGAGAACTTTTAGTAAAAAAAAAGTTCAAACTATGCAGGATTATACTTTATTAATTCAAAAGAAAGCGAAAAATCACATTACAATTTCTGTCATTATCAACTGACTGTAAACATTAACATTCCAACAAAATCCATTAAAAATAGAGGTCTTTAGTTCTAAAAGACCCTTTATCAGTCAACGTTTTAAGAGGACACTTCAGTTTGAGTACTAGTGTCAATCATTTCTTTAGTGTCAGTTTCTGGCGGCTGCCAATTATGAGTATTGGTTGGTTCCGATTTGGGGTACCATTCATTTATCTCAGTCGACGTCATTGGGTGCCAGTTGTAGAATGATGCGTACCATTTGAGCATGTCTTCGAGATCATTCCACACCATCCACGGTATGGTGCTAGTTTCCCGTGATGTCTTCAAGCCCGTCTCATGAAGAACCTTCACTACAGTTGATTCTACAGCAGTACCAACCGCTTTTGCCACGGTCAAGAAGTTGTCCTTCAGGCCATCCCAGTAGTGGTCATCCCGCTTGGACACGGTCATCGCTGAAGTCATAAGAGTTGTGAAAGTAGCCAACTCAGCTGTTTGGCCTGCACTATGGGCTATTTCTGCGATGTTGGCGTCCCAGTTGGTTCCAACATTTCGTTTACCAACAATAAATTCTCTCTTTCCCATCAATGGTACCGTCTTTGAAGCTACGGCAGCCCTCTTGACCGCGACGTCGACGTCATTGGCGATCTGCTGGAGTTGATCCTTCCAGTTACTCCACTTATCCCTTCTCGCTGAAAGAGGGGAAGACACGACACTGCACACAGAAACTGCTACTATGATTACCCAGTACATGATTTGACCTGGAAGAGAAAATATTTTACTGTCATAAATCTCCTGTCCTATCTGTAAGAACATTGTTACTAAAATAAAAATGAAGCATGAGATTTCTTCGATGAAGTTTGAAAGATCTTAAGTGTAAAACATGTAGAATAAGTTTTTGCCTATATTATATTTATTCAGAAAATATTTGCTACAAAATAACCAAAATTATAAGTTTAAATCATGAAAATACGGTGAAAAAAACGAAAAGGCATCAGCACATCAGTCGACTGCTATAGATGGAAATTGGCGTGAAACACTGTTTCAGGAGGAAGATGCATTTACACGTGCGTTGCCATAACAACTGTGCAATTGACAATCATAACCGTAAATGAACTCGCATGGATAGCTATTCCTGTGAAAAAACTATAAAACAAGGAATATGTAGGAATTATAATGATGGTATATACCATGTAGTGATAGTTTGATAGATATTAAACAAATGAGTGTTAAAGGCACCATAGCTTGCATTTTCGATTTTAAATCGGCTATTTTTATGCATATTGGGACAAAGGCAATTCATTAAAATATGTATTATGCTTTACACTTGATTTCAGTCAATAATGAACAGATCGAGACGGATGAAGTCGGCTTATAAAAATCGACGGTCAGCCTGGCACAAACAGGAATAAATCTAAACTGTTGAAAACGGGTGGAGTAGTAACGTAATATGATAATAACGTAATATACATTTATTTAATCTCGGAGTTGAAAATATTATATGAAATATTGTCTGTCAAGGAAATTCAGAAACTTTCATTATCACAGTATCAGCATTGTTGCATAGTTCACCTTAGCGGATGCCGTTTTTGTTTTTTTATTTTGCTTTTCCGGCTGCAAGAAAATTTTTAATGTTCCCGATATCGTAGTCCATGCAGATTTATTGCAACGTGCATTAGTTACTTCCGGTGTATGACTTCATAACACGTACTTATTTGCCGAATAATTGCCATAGTAGATAACCGCAGTACAGGTCCTTAATAATAATGGGATAAATTCAATATCAGTGCATTAGTTGTAAATTATGAATTATCGGTGTGCTGTAGTGCCTTTTTAACTGCATGGACCTTCTTGAACCAGGAAGTCACTGATGTTCACCTTTTTGATGATTTATTCGTTAGTGTTTCCATGGATCTAAATCTAAATCTAAATCACCTAGTTTCATGATTTTTTTAAATACGTATAAGCACAGTTTTCACAATGTTAACACAAACAATAATTTGAAAGAAGATCTTTGAAATATTACAACTTTCGCAAAATATATCGAAAGAAAATAAATAAACAATTCTTATCTGAAATGACACCTAGAAATTATTTTTTTTAGAATTGATTGAAAAGAAACAACCTGTTATCATAAGGTTATGTAGAGCTACATTGAAATTATCTACATGAAAAGTCATTTGAAAATAGTTGTAATGAAAGCATCTTTTAAAGTTAACTTACCTTTTGAAATGAAATGAAGAGTTGCTACTATTCCTGGAAATTACCAGGTTTATATAGTTTGCACATACAAGAAGCTTCTGTCTTTTCCCTTAATATCAATGTTGCAGAGTATGCCTTATCTTGTTACTTCATATGCATCTGTTTATATCTATTGTGATAATTCTTCTTGCCCATATATCAACATGTTTCTGAACTTTGGAACTGGACATTATGTAAAAGGTTGTTAAGCGGGTCAAAATTAAGTGAGAACTGCAATTTACATAAAGAAAAAAATAACGGTTGTATGTTAAATAGTAAAATGCCATTTAACAGGATTGGAATGTGCAGTTAAGTTGTCTTTTGGACCGTTGGAAACTACATTTAAAGGTATAGTTGCACTTATAAAAGATGAATAGTGATATCATTAACATGAAAATAAAATTTTCCATTTGCAAGATAATATCTTTCAAAATCAGAGGAAGCAGAGGAAAATGATCGGTTAAGCTACGCAAATCTATTCCCTTCCGCATATCATAAAAAGTATTCACACAAACCGCCAGTGGCTGCTTGATACCTGATTATTCCCTCTAACGACTACGGTTTGATTAAAGAGATGTTTTCATCCACTACAGATAAGTATTTGTGTTTATTTCGAAATTGAAGTGAGTGAGTTAATTATTGTTTAACGCCGCTTGGGCAATATTTCAGCCATTAGCGTCGTTTGAAAATTAGGAGTAAATCTTTTTAAAAAACGTGCTCCTGTCCCTTTAAATGCACAATCATTTGGTTATTAATGTTTAATGAAGGAAATATTTTGAAAAAATATAGAATTTGATAAATAAATATAATGCAGACTTGAAAACAGAAAAGAGATTAAAAACATCCGAAGAGCGTTCATTGATTTATCTCTTTTAAAATGATAAACGGAATTTATATAGTTTTTATCTATCATTTTGATTTAACCTCCATATCTTATGGGAACTCTTTCATGACAACGCATTTCTATAAGACCGATGACTCTTGATAACTTGTATGTAGATGTTAAACGCTGAATACGTTTTATTTCTCCATGATCACAGCTAACAAAATATGAACGTTACAGTTTCGGCTTCGGGGTCTGGAGTTCGAATCTCGCCAAGCGCATGACAATTTAATCCGCGGTAAAGAACCGTTCTACATGCAGTAAGCTTTGGGTGCAATACTACACCAAAGTTAGCGCAGTAACACCCATGCTTCTCTAGTTCCAGCCGATGCTCGCAGGTTTCATCGCAATACCACAATGGTGCTGCGGGCTTTCTCCCTCCCATAATGAGAAGCCATGATATAAGTGCAATTCTCCAGAAAGCGGCGTTAAACTTCAAATCACTTCACCTAATCTCATCCGAAATGACATAATCTAATGTGAAAAACTACATATATCCCCTAAGCCTTTTTCGATCTTTATTCAAAACCTTTATATCCAAATAGTTAAAACTATTTTCAGAATTACATTCAACATTCGTTTACAAAGTTGTGATTCAGTTATTTTTGCTGTTTTTTAGAACAAAGAAAAAAGTTTTCACTAAGATAAAGGGTAAGCAGTAACATGCGTAGACAAATAAAACTTATCCTCCATTTAAACATAAAACAGATATATGAACGCCAACAATATGATCAACCGAAATTACGTCGTCTTGGTGCGAAAATCTTTGGAGTACCACGTGGTTCCTGAAATCTTAATCTTTCTTGCATGTCTTATCAACGTTTTTATTGATGACCAACTGGGAAAAGTTCAAGGTCAAATGTCAAAAGGTTAAACTCATTTCAAACGTTTAAGAAAGGTTTTACACATCAACATAGGTCGCAGACAGGTATGTGTAGCAAACTTTAACAAACGATCGCGGTATAGATATATTTGATAATCATACTGATGATAGAATCTATCTGAAATATTAAAAAAACAAATTAATAATTCATTTCTTAAAATTTGTTAGGTTAAACAACACAGAAGCCATGAAGGTTCAGTTACAGCTTGCTTTGCTACTGTGTATCGCGTTGATTGTCAATGGAGATGTGTTTCCCCTGCTTGAGATCATACACAGACTCAAGACACACAAACATCTTCATAATGGTCACTTTGGACGTCGGACAGGTCAAGAGCAAGACCTAAATAGGTAGGTATATATATTTCATATTTCATTTATACCTATAAGTGTAGCATAAATTTTATATTCAATTTTGTAATGTTCAAGGTATTTCACATTTCTACGTCACAAATTTATTTCACAAACAACACTTTGAGCACCGATCATTTGATCGATTTGACGATGTTCACATTATTTTTCATGCAATTTTACGTCAAGAAATATTTTAAAAATTACTTTTAACTATTCATTATTTGATTTTTCATACTATAAAATTTTTAATTTTGTATCATACCAAACTTTGACTTCCAGGGTTAATCTTCGTTACCTCTAAAGACTTGAATGATTTATATTTAAATCATCGAGGAAAAAATGAGTAAGAAATATCCCAATGAATAAGACATCGTAATTTGATGTACGACATCTCTAGAATATGGCAATGTTATAAAAATATACGTAATACCTTAAATGTAATCTTTCATCGATTAAAAGATTCTAAGCCAAAAATTATGATAATGCAATGTTATATGTGCAATATGCTGATACTCTTAGATCATCAAGTATGTCCATCACGATACAAGAAATTCAAAGATCTGTGTGTTCGTTGCAGAAGGACGAGCTTGGTTAGCGAAATGGGCAAGTGGATAGAGAATATGAAGACAAAGATAGACGAACACCACGAGACGGGGACCATGGTGCCATCACAGCATCTTCCTCACCATCTTCATCAGCTCTGGCACCAGTTCCAAAAGGCTGTCTGGAAGGAGGAGAAGATGGTGATGAAGGAGATAGCCAAGATAGAGGAATACATAAGGCGGGGTGAGTACAAATGGTGATAATTACTCAAGAATGATAACCTAATCGCCTCATGCTACATCAGCGTATTTGTATGATGGAGCTACATGTAGGCGAAGACAAATACGCTGATGTAGCACGGTGACCTAATCGGAGAATTGAGGTAGGTGAATTAGATGATAAAAACGTAATTAGGTGTTAGCAACAATCGCAGAATCATAGGTAATCGACGTACATAACTAAAACAAGTTTAGAAGCGAGCGGAGCTCACATACACCGCCTCCCGCTTAGGTCATTATTTTAGAATAGGAAATGACCCATCACTGTGAATTTATTAACAGTGAGTATATTTGTACAACGGCGGAGTATAATGTTTGAGAGGCTTTTTGTAGTTTTGTTCTGATTTCAACTTTTAAAATTATTGTTCATTAGTTCTGAATCCCTCAAAAGTCACAACAAGGGATGCCGTTTGACTTATGTCAAGTTTGGTGTATATATCATCTAAATCTAGGATATATGCTGCAGACAAAATGTCTTGGTTATAGAGTTGCTGTTATATTCGTGTTTTTATGGCCTGGCTACGTCGGATACCCATAACAAAGATGGACGCACAGATTATTTATTCAAGTGTATTCTATGATTTTTTTGTAAGTGATATACAAGAAGGAAGCAAAAATTTTAATCGGTTTCTCTTTCATGCCATAGTGTACATGATAAATACTTTGGTAGATTAAGATTTCATTGATTTCATTACGCTGGTAATGATAATGTGTCACTTCTATTTTTTAATTTCTAAAATAGAATAATTTATAACTTCCCCTAAAATATCCCCACATAGCTCGTCCCCAAATCTGAGTACAGCTGAGTGTTCTGATAAATAATAATGATAGTAATAATGATATTAATTGGTGCATACACAAGGTGCATGTTCAAAGTACAATGCCATACTAGAATAACATATTATGTGAATATTTGTAAGTAAAATTTGTGATTTGTGAGAAGACTATGGAATTCTTGAACAGGAATAATAGCAGCATTAAATGTCAGTGGAATTGTAAATAAATGATGGTTATCAATTATCGTTTTCTTCTAGGAGTATCTCCGGAATTGAAAGAAAAACTTGAAGAAATTTTGAGTAGTCTGAAACGGGTGAGAAACTTTTTTTACAAATTAACTATAAATGTAATTGTAATTTGTAATATGCTATTAAACATTTGGTAAGAATCAAATCCAGTGATTTAACGCAACAGTATGATACGACCAAGTGCATGTTGTGCTAATGATTAATTTTGATTACATTGCAATATATGCGGATCGGAACATATGGATCTTCCTGGACCAATACAAGTAAAACTAAAAATACTGTGCCAAGCCACGTGCCTTGAAGATACACCGAAGCTATAGTATCGAAAGTTTAAATAGTTATATCATTTAAGTAATATCATTTATACTTTCGATGAAAATACATTCTTAGTATCAGTTCAAATAAGACATGAAAAATTTAAACGCACTCGTGCACACCAATATATTGTAAACACAACGAATGCACAGACACTGCATATCTCTCGATAATACTCACGATCCTAACTCAAGTAATCTACCTCGTAAGTTATTTAACAAATATTTACGTATTCAGGTAGTAAAGTTTATTTCTAAAGGCCGGAAGTATTTAATGCAACGTTGCATTAAATCCGCATGAACTACGATATCGAAATTATTGAAATTTTGCTTATAACCAGAAAAGCGGAAACGGCAGCCGCTTTGGTCAATCTAATAACAATGCTAATGCTGCGTTATTAAATCGGTTAATTTACAACATTGCTTTCATAAAACATATTTCATTCTTAGTTCTCAGTTCAGAGTTTAGGTAAATTCAATAGCTGCACACAATACTAGTTCAGCCGTTTTTAAATGTCCATAATTTATTCGTTTTGTGCATAGCTAACCATAGCGGCAGTCTTATCGTTTTCATTGTTGATTGCAGGTCAATTGTAAAGAATGTTAAGTATTTCATTGCATCGATAGAAAGTGAATGCATAAGTCCCCGTAAACCTTAAAATAGCCAATTTAAACCGTAAAAGCGTGCAATAGTATTAGTGCCTTTAAGTTAATGAATTGACATAAATCAAGAAGTTCCGTACTGTTTGAGTAACGTTCCTCTGACCTGGAACTTGACCAATACGGCAAGGAATCCATGACTCCTAAAGCATTGTCTATGTTAGTCCATGTAGGACTCCAGAGGATCGAAATTGAGTTAATATTTTGAATTTCTCATATTCACCAAAAATATCTTAAATGCAAATGTCGGTGCCAATCATAAGACGGTTTTGTCCAACACATGATATAAAAATCCCTCATGCATAGCCATTGGCTTCACAGCCATGTCCACTGATTACACGTGCTCCGATTGTGCTACCCATGTCCTCCATGTGTGCATCATGATCTACATGCCTAATGAAGAACGTGGGTTTCGAATTTAACCGCTCTAGGCACCCTAGTTAGTAAACGCCCTTAGTTAGGAATCGGATAGTTGTAAGTTCTAAACCAGGTTAATGGACAAAACATAAAACCCTCTCTAGACAGTCAATGAGAAGTGGATTCTTCACGTCATGACCATCGATATATACGCTCGTTGTGTTTGTATATCTACCTTCAAGACGACATGAGCTCATATATATATATATATATATATATATATATATATTATCATTATTTTACATTAGATATTTGCTTATTTTCATTTTCAATGATAAAAAACCCTTTCACAATGCCTAACTGTCGACATTTTGTATTTGTTGCAGAAACTAGAGAGAAGAGACTGAGGAGTTTTGAGAAGTAACCTCATTGGTCAAAGCGTTTTAAAGTTGATAAAAATCGTGATATCCTAGGTCTTACTCAGTATGATTAAAATCGACCGTGTTCTGACACCAGTTTAGCGCAGACAAACCATCACGTTTAGAAAAGGGATGACAGCGAACAAGTTTAACGAGTTGTTAATTGGAGTTACTTGCCCTTAGACATTGACTGAGGTGGCTTCAACCGGAGTTTTTGTGACTGGCTAGTTTAGATTATGTCACAACCTGCGACTAATGTGGCTGCTTTCAGACCGTTTGAAGAGGAAAACCTCAAGTTACAATGTTGCGAATCCCGCTAGAGTCAATATCTATAAACTGATATGATAAACTCGGACAGGGCCAATTTTAATCAGACTGGATCTTACATATAATGATATACTTGGCGAAAATTCATGTAATGTTAGTTATATGTAGAATAAAGTGTAGATATTTTCACAAATATGTTTTTTTATTTTAAACCTCAGTAACTTTTCCAACTTGATAAACTAACACTAAAAATTACGTTACATTGTTAATCAACAAAACATTTAAATGTTTTAATTTTTAACCGTAAAACACAACGTGTTGTTTTATCACACATTCAACAAAACATGGTATTTCCTACCGTACATTATTTTGTGGTTGTATGGATCAGATTGTAAACTATTTCATACTTCTTTATAGTAAATTTTAACTTGTCATCAACTGTATGTTTTAGTTAGTGTACCTCAAACTGTTTGGCGTGAAAATGGCAAGTTTCATGTTAGAAAATATTGCTGATACATTATATGACATATGCTATACGACAGGTGATGGCGAGTAACGTGTTAGAATATTATACTGACCAATGGGCCTTGTGACAGATGTTGTTTTGTTATTCTCGAGTAAGCATGTGTCGAGAAACTCGAGCAGGTCTTATCTCTTGGTAAAGCACGCTGCATCCGGTTATAGACCTGCTGTTAACAGTGTCAAATAACGGACGATTAAAGTACATAGCTTCCCTTGCAAAAATAAATTTAAAAATTTACATTGTCAACAACTTCCAAACAACAAGAATCAAATGTCACAATATCGTACGTTGACCCGAACATTTCCAACCTCGAACAAAGCTTTGTAATTCAAAACATGTCTTGATTTAAAAAGTAGGGTGACATGAAACTGCTTTGAAGTACTTTAAAAGGTACGATAAAACCATTTCATCCACCATTGTGTTCCCACAATCTCATTCGACGGAAACTAATCGCTAGTACCGTGCTGCAAGAAAAGCAGCGAGGTACGAGCGAGTAGTTTCATCTGATTTCAATGAGATCGTTGTCCATGCTCTTCACAGTTCTGAATTCTCCCTGAGCATTTTCATCAGGAAAACGTATAACGTGATTACACACTCTTGGTATGAAAGAATAACCATATTAAGGATATCCGTTCCTCAAATTTAAAGTATTAAACTTTTTTTCTAACTTGTTTTTTTTTCAAAGGTTTAGTGTATTTGCTTGAAATATCAACTCCCAAAATAGGGGTTAGTGTGGTTTTTTTCGAGATATTTTAAGACAAAGATCTATCTGTCAGTCAGAGTTTTAACATGGGAGACTATGGGAAAATGATGACCTTTTCGGAGAAATCTTAAATTTTTATTAGTTCCTGTATTTAACTTTTTTTTAATATGAAAACATGTTAGAGTTAACATAATCTTCTTCCAGAAAAAAGTAAAAAATATGTATGGTACTGTTGGTTTTTAGCCGCTACGGAACATCATTTATTCAAACATTTCAATTAGATTATCAACATTCAAGCTATTTTTGGATTAAAAACATGCTTTCTCCCACCCATTATCTAAAAATATATCTGAACGCATTCATACAAATCGTATTCATTCAAAAACATCTACTTTCTAAGAAACACAGATAATAAACTTGCTCAAATAATAGTTACAATTAATATTGCTGAGTCAGCAAAATTGTGAATTATTTCAAAATGAAAATACTACGTTTCTTTATTTTGATGAATATTTAGTCAGAAATCATCAAAATTGAGAAATTACCGTTTCATTTTGGTTTATTATATATAAGAACATTATGATTTAAAGTTATTTGAATTTTGTAACTGTGGCTGAGGAGCGAACATCCTTAAATGGCTTAACAAGAGATGTTGAAATATGTGGTTGGTAATGCTCAGGTTAAAACAGTCCTTTCAACGCATGCTAATAAATTTGAATTTGAAAATGTTAAAATGAATGTACCCTACCAATTGGCTGTGAACATGAAAGGATGCAAGTCAATTTCCTGAACGCAAGTGTCTTGTAACATGTCGTTTGAGATGCTCGGGGGACCAATTGACAATACAGTTTTTATTCGCTATCTCAAATCAGGGGCGGGTAATTCATAACAAATTTCCCGATGAAGAGTCCAAGGGTTTTTTAAGTGAAGAGCACTTCAGAACGTTCTGCCCTTGATAATCGTGGATAGCGTCTTCCCTTATCATCAAGATAAGAAACACATGTGATCATTTTTCATAACAATTTACATGAATACTATCTCAAGATTAGGATTGAGTAACTGCAAATACTGTATCGTTTAGCATCGAGGTATTGTTCCAAAACGATACTTTTCCAATATCATTCATGCATTAGGGCATTATTATTGTTAAAATTCCCCAACTTACGTTTGTCTAAAACTCATTGAGCTTCTCATATTTTCTCAACATGAGTAGCTTTTCCCAAAAGACGTTTTGAAACCTTAAGGAAATAGACGATAGACTCAATAGGATATACGTTACGGTGGGATACCTACTCTATTCTCATTGAAGTGTCTTTGCCTATTTAAAAAAAACTGTCTTTTCTATTTTTATTTACAAAATGACTGAAACTCGTAGGGTACCGACCAGTCATTTCACAAACAATTGAAAGAATATTTCCCCTTCTGATTTACACCTTGGTAACAGAAATAATGAAAGTTTGAAAAGTTTTAAACTTCTCAATTAAGAGTTGAAACTCACGCTATCACTTTCAATAATGGTAATTATCATTTTGTGATAAATGGCAAATTTTTATTATTATTCTAACGTTGACCAACGCATTTGACATTAGTGAAGGAAATTCACCACAACGGTGTTCCATATCTGTGAATAGATATAAATGACAACAACAGGTTGTCCCAGTCCAGTTTCTGGTCTAATGTATGCGGCCATGTATCTTCTCCTCCTCCTCGCGTCTGTGGTCAGTGCGGACATCACCAACACCCACATGACCTCTGGTCAGTGTGTCTGTGTCACTGGACATGGTGTGAATGCCAGAAACAATCGTGAGTATTGATAAATCAGCATTATCAAATTCATATAAAAAATATAGTTGGTGCCTTTACTTATTGGTGCGAAATTGTACGTCCTTATATAGGTAGATAGGTATTTCAGTTAATTAAAACTGTTCGTAGGAACAGTGATTATCTTAAGTAAGTATATTTCAAGAAGGCTCCTATTAACACAATATGGTCTTCAGAAATATACGATTGCTGATTTCATGAATTTTTCACAGACAGTGTCAAAATGATATTTTACCCGCTATTCGAGGGAATTTCTGGTTATCGATGTATGATTTGACTCGCAACGAAAAAGATTTTCCTCATATTTTTTTATGATAATTTAAAAAATCTGTTTGATATGTTTTATGTATTTTTTCACAGACGAGTGATTATGATATTTTTGCATGATTAAAAATACAACTGTATTGATAATGCTTATACTATTATTTGAATATCACAAAAGCAGAAATACTAAACCAGTGATCAATATTCTCTACAGGGAAGTTACGTTGGTGGTGGTTTGGGTGACACGAGAGTTGGTCGCACTATTGTATTACGTAATACATCGACAGAAATTATGTTGAAAATCATGTCCGTTACTTAAATAAAGTTGTTGTCCATTAGATAAAATTGGCTGTCTGTCATCTTGTTTAGTTAAAATGACGTGGAAAAAACGACTTTATTTTTTCTTATTTAAAACTTAAAAGATATTAAATGTATGTTTTATAGGATTTCCAAAATGATATTGATGAACCCTTGGTTTTTTTTGTCATGCTCGTGTATGATATTTTATTATTTGTATTATATTAACTAGTCAATCCTTCTTATTTCAAGGAAGTTCATTCTGGGTTTACCGCTCCATCGAATACAATAAAATACAATCAATTGTCAAATTTAAAGTAAAACGTCAAATAATCAGATTAAAGAGATATAGACAATCTTTAACACTTGCTAAAATATCATATTTACTGGCTTAAGTTCAAACTTCACTCAACCTGAATACTCATCCGAAATTAAAAAATTAAACATTTACTTTTTTGTTGATATTCGAAGTAATATTTTAGCATATAGTATATTAGGACCTACCAAACACTACCAAACAGTACGTTTCTACTTTTTCTGCTTTAGATATGTTCCAAAATAACGTTTGACTCTCGCTGTACATTGTTTTCGATAAAAAAGAAATCATGACTTAAAAGTTTTATTATTACCATATGGAAAGGTCTCTAAAAAGGTTAAAGTAAAGGTCATGCACTTCGTGATAAGATAATGACAGTATCGAACCAAACATACTGCGACTCTTTGTCACTTTAACTCAACAAGAATAAGCATAAGTCACTGCTATGACAAATCGACTGCAACATTCTATAAATGCATTGACAATTAAATATTCATGAAAATTTATAAAAATGATGGACAGATAAATGATTCAGGGATATATGTTCTTTTTAGGACTATGATCACAATTATGAAAAGAATATTAGTCAAAACCAATTTTCAAAAATATCTCTCTGCGTGGAGCTAACTTTCTTTGCAACAGGGCTATAGTAAAAGGTTTGGGCTTTACTCTTCGGTTTCAATTTCAACGATCAAAATTCTTTCGCACGCTGGCCATGGTAATTTGTCCGGTTTTCGATCCAGACGTTTGGTATATATAACTCAACAAACAACAAACGGCTTGTAAGGATATGTAGCACAATATCATTCACGCATTATTATAGATAATAAAAATATTATAAATAAATCGAAAATGAATGTTTCCAGTTGAAAGATAATGCCTTCAATTTTTTATCAAAAGTAAAAACGAGTTTAAAAGTTTATAACGAACTTACTATGATCGGTTAAGCTATGCGAATCCATTTCCCTACCTCAAATGATTAAAAGGTGTTCTTAAAAAAATAGCCTGATCTACTAAAGATTTATCTGTTTTTAGAGGTACATCCTATGAATTGCTCTTTTTTAAATTGTAGCTGGAACGTCAGGGACGACAGTGAAGGCGACCCTCAACGCCGGGGACTGCTACAAGTTCTACGGGGGAATCCTCACCAAGGGGTCTTTCAAGTGGTTCCAAGTTACTGTTGGTAGCGAAGTAGGTCAAGCAGAAGTTTGTGTTGGGTAGTCGGCCACTAGGTTATATCTCGATGTTAAATCTTTGTTCTGTTTTTGTTAGAATACAATTTTTTTATATTGTAATACTAAAACTAAACACAACTATTTTTATAGTTCCGTGAATGCTATAAATAATGTGTTGTCTATGTAATATGTTACGTAACATAATGACACGTTTATAAGATTTATGATGACTGAACTGTAACATATTAATCCCTATTGAATATACCGCTTTAGTACCGATGGCAGTTAGTGAATAACAAATTTCGAAACGAGAATATTCAGCACGCACATAAACTTCCATTTCTCGACTGTTGCAGCACCTGTGGGTGGCTGGAAATTACCTCAAGGTTGGAACTTCAGGACAGTGCTGTAAGTATTATGTGCAAAATATTTGTTTAGGTCGGTACGCCAAGGTTTTTGAAAATCTTTTGAGATCCATTTGACCCATAGGCCAAGTTAAGAGCAAATCAGGTGAGCAACGGTGATAAAGATAACCATATGTCAATAACCCGAGGTGTGCAAAAGTCGAAAACGCCATATAGGATATTTATAGGAACCAAGAGATTAAATCAATTATGTACAAAAACAGTTGAGTATAAAGGGGAAATACATTAGCATAGATTATATATATACAGATGCATTATCGAAGGACAAGAAGAAGAAACGAAACGTTGCTATAAATGAAAAAAACATGAATTGTGACATAGTTTGCATAGGTTACGTTTGCTTGATTGGTTGATTTGTAAGTTACGTATATTTTTGTTTGTCACGTCATTTGGCTATTGTTCCTGATGACAATGAAACAAGCCATCGTTTCGGAAGCTTTTTTTCCTGAATGTTTTAATAGGATTCGAATTTAGTTCAAACAGTATTGAGGACTTTATGAACCTAACAAGTTTTCTGTCCCTCAGGTGATACAAAATTTCACTCATATGACAATTTCTTGGTGTTCTCGTGTTTTTCATGTTACCTTCATCTTCCTATAGCCGCCTCCCATGGTTCCGGCAGTTGTGGTGACTCGCAGGTGAAGACATTGGCTTGCGAGCTTCTGAACCTCCACAACTCTGGCAAGATTGCATTATGGAAGCAGCATCCGTCTGGTGTCCACGACAACGCCTATTCCTACAACAATATTGCTGATACTTGCCATGGCCATGCAGCATCCAGATCACAGTAGGTAACTTTGTAAACGTGTTCTTGTAGTTTAATCTTCTTCAAATTCTGGTACACAAAAATTTTGAAGAATTATAGATATAGAAGTGTTTGATGAATTGCAGTTACTGCCACACGTTGTCCCAGAAAAACAAAGGGATCTCCGAAAAGGTGATTAAATGTTACTAATTATGAGACAAGTAAGGAATAGATCTCATAATGTGTTTGTTCGCTGGCTTATAAACGGTTCGAAGAGTGCAATTTAATATCAATCGTGTATTTCTTTATTCCATAAATTATGTTTTCACACATTTTATCATATTTAAGAATAATTTTGATTATTGCATTATCATTCTAACCACGTTTTATACATTTATATGTAAGAATAAGTAAGACATTGTATGTTTCCTGTCTTACAAATCACGCTGTCGTGCATTCCTTATTTTAATAATAGTTAGGAAACACTTTAACTATTGTCCATTTAGACTATAAAAATAAAAAAATCTTTTAAAAAAGTTACTCTAGAAGTGGCTTACATATATAGTTAAGCACACTTTTGTGGATAACATATTTCTTGTTAGTACAAATACTACAAAAAAACTATACGATTTCGGTACTCATACATCCATACTTTCTGTTTCTAAGGTGGATTTGTATTTCAGGAAAAGAAGAATGAATATATCCTAAAACTTCCTGTATTTTCACAACAGAATAGAATATTTCAGAAACCCTCTACATCTCAATTATTACAATATGTTTGAAATTGCTCCTTCTATGTTCTTTGTCTCCCCAGTTACTCATGTAACGGATGTATGGCGCCTGGGGGCAGTGTGTGTCTCGACCATACTCTTCTCAGCTACCTCGTCACTCTAGCCAGAAAAGGATACATCCATGTAAGTACATATCCTCGGTCAGCGGCAGGGTCATTATCGATTACTAGCATGGCCATACTTGGTCACTGGCAGAGCCTTCCTTCCCTGAAAACCGATTTCGGTCACTGGCAACCATACGCGGTCACTAACAGGGCCATATTCGGTCACTGACAGGGCCATAGTCGGTCACTGACAGGACCATACTTGGTCACTGACAGGGCCATAGTCGGTTACTGACAGGGCCATACTCGGTCACTGACAGTGCCATACTCGGTTACTGACAGGGCCATACTCGGTCACTGACAGGGCCATACTTGGTCACTGACAGGGCCATACTCGGTCACTGACAGATCCATACTCGGTCAGTGACAGGAGTCCGGACCCCCTAACCCCTCCTAACCCCCCGCCCCCTTGGATCCGCCACTGAAACTTTGGACTTTTGGACTTATTTTGCAGATCAGTTTAAAATTAGCTAACTTTTTCGATTTTTCGATAATCACAGGTTAACGAGGTAGCAGGTGCTTGCCACACGTGTAACTCCAGACATTACAGAGGTGTAGCAGTGGATCTACACAATGACGCCCGCTCTAAGGAATACCTGGACCTCTGCTTCAGCATGAAGGGCTGGGGGCAGGACGAGGGAAACCATATCCACTGTCAGTTTGGATATTAGAATCATGTATTGGAATAAAGAAAACGCTTCAGTTATCTTTGTACTTTTTATTTTAGATTGATGCATAAAAACATCACATATACTGTCAGTTCGAATACTCAACTGTAATTAAGAAGCAAGAATCCATCGATGTTTTATTGAAACTTCGTTCATTTTTTACTGGTTTAGAACTAACCTTTGATAGGAAAACTACATCTACTGTCAGTTCGCATCTTAGTGTAACGTATGTGGGACGAGATGTACATAGTCATTAATAGTAATAATAGAATATAATTTTGGGACGTTTATTAGGAAACTTTCAAACTTCAGATGCTCTTTCAGAATTTTAAATATCAGAAAGTTACGAATGTTCCAGACTGAGTATTTGTTTTCTGATGTATTTATGAAATATATATATATATATGGATTTAGCTGCTAAAACAAAAGGATTTATATAACTATATATAGCTATTTATTAATCTCCATACGATGTCATTGACAATGCATGGGGAGGAATGGATTCTAGTAGCTCAATATTCTTGCTTTCATTATTTACGTGTAAGTTCACAGATTTGCATCTGAAATAACAGCTTCGTTACCATCATACCATTTTGATCTGCTACTCACAGAGTAAGTGCTAATTCTTTAAACAAAGTCAAGTTCAACTGGTTACCTATGTGACTTGAGCATTGCATTATTATTCACTGACATGTACTCATGCTAGTCTGTTTCATAATTTCTTAAATATCTTAGAAGATAAGATTGCTTTGCAAATGGGTATCACAAATGATAAATTAAAAATATATATATGTACATCTGAGAGTAGTGTTTTTGATTCTTCGTTATTATATATTATATATTAAAATACTTCAGACGACATTTGTTGTATATATATGATAATGATAATGATGATGATAATAATAATAATAATAATAATAAGGAACGCAGGGGTTAGCCTTCTTCTCTTCCCTAAAACTGACATTCATAAAAGGCTGACTTCTCAAGTGAAGTCTCATTAGCCAATGTTGAAATGAAGCTGTATCTATTCAACCGCTGAGCTCCATTGCGCAAATTTCTTCGGATAATAATTTATATTTAGACCAATAGTATGCTATATATCACACTGCCTGATGAGCTGCAGAACAAAAGACTCTATTTAAATCATTTAACGTTAACAATCGTGTAAACTCTGACTTTTAAAAACATAGTATGATCTATCTGGCCGGTACATTGATACTGAATATTGATATGAGGTTGGTTTAACCTTTTTGTTTAGTATACATAGTTGTGCCCATTTTGAGTTTCACTTTAAATATATGGCGGTCTACTCAGTGTCTTGAGTAGGGAACATTTCGTTATCAATTAATCGTCGTGATGCCTGAAATCTTGGAATGAACAGGTGTTTTGATAAATAGACCTTATCGTCGAGAGAAAGTATCTATGTTTAATTCTATACATGACTGGAGGGTCTTAACTGCCTTTATCTCACCAGAGAACATTTGCTGTATTCTCGTGGGATGGTGGTCTTATATAAATGATAAAGATTTGTATAAATATCTTCTCATCGTAACTAGGTTAAAAATTATGTTAATCTTTATTGTATTCTTGCAAATTAATGAATTAATATTTAAGCTACTTCAAATGTTATACCATAATGAATGATAGATTTCTGATGATATACAACCTTTGTTCTACTTACCAGATAGTGTCCGTGATGTAATGTTCAGTTTGAATTATCTATTATAATGTCTTTCAGTGTCAATTAAAGAAGACACATGTCATTTTACCAAGTTCTTATGCCGTGATTTCTACTTCTTTATTATATCTAAAACAAATTCATGATCTTTCGGAATATGTTACTTGGTCAGGACAAGAGTGACTGGATGTTTTAGTAAGCTAATTGTTCACCACAAAAAAACCCTTTAATATCTCCGTTTTACTTGACACAATAATACATATAATCAACAAAATAAATTAAGGACCTCATTTATGTCAACATATTCTATAGTTCAGTATATGATCCATGAATTAATTGAATATTCGGTGATCCTTATATTTTTGTTTAGTATATGAATATAGAGAAGAATACTTTGTGAGTTCCTGTTACAAAGTTGAATACATATATGGCAGCTGTTGTTCAAGTTATGGCGATGATCCATACTGATCAACTTTTGTACTTGAAAAGCCAGTATCTCAACGCCACGCTAACATTTGCTGTAGAAAAGAAGAACGCTTTCCGAACCGTTGACGTCATCGTTTTAATGATGTACAAAATTGCAAATACTATCTAAAATTTATGATTCTCGGAATATGTTACTTGGTCAGGAGAACATGTTTTTGTAGGCTAATTTTAAGTATGTCACTACTTCATTGATAATGATATATTGATATAATGGTAATTGATAGACAATTCAATGAAACTTCCTACGAGCGCTGTGAGTTCATTCGATGCATGATCAGTGAATCGGGGCATATCTTATTTTGAATAAAACATGTTTCTTATCCTTTATTCAATATACATCTTTTTTATAAAAGATATAAACGTTTTACCTAATTATTGGTATATGTTGCAAAATCAAAGCAGTTAGAAAATAACAACGAAAGAAATTAAGACAAGAAAACACAAATATTACCACAAGCAATTTATTTGAGTATTATGTACATTTTATACACTAAATATATAAATACTGTTTTTTTAATCAATTTCAATATGTAAGTTTGTAAAAATAATATCTCAACGAAATTTTCTTCTTGTTTTCCTTTGAAATAAATACAAATCTGACATAAAATATAAAATACGCAAATCAAACTTTATGTAAATCAAACATCAACATGATAATTATTATTATGGAATATGACGCATTTATACGGAAGAATGGATTTTTTATATGTTTTAAGACATTTTATTTCATTTTTCAAACGTCAAATGTCTTCGATTATTATTGAATTGTTTATCGATATTGATAAGATGTTAAACGTTTATACATAAATGACAAAAAGAAAACATATGAAATTTAGAAATTATACTATCCTTATCTCAATAGCTTGTATACGATCTAACGGTGTAGCATCAAATTTAAAAAGCAGGATTGTACATTTTTAAATAAGATTCGTTTGCTCGTTAAGAACTCATATGAATATTATGACACGATAACTGAAATTCTGATAATTAACACACGTTATTTGCAAATGTTAATAATTCAAATACTATAGTAACTTATAATTTCCACCTCATTTTTATTAAGCAGATCAATTGATATTTATCATGATATCTATATAATTGAATCTGATAATATGAATGAGAAAATGGTTATGCTGTTGTAATATTCATCAAGACTAGGATATGTCGTATCCCAACTAGTTATAAAACACCGGTGTTTCTACACTGTGTAATAAATTTTAAGCAGATGAAAGACACTGAGCTGTTCAAAGCACTGTTAATGCATAGCGATAGGAGACACAAGCCACCAGCGTTGTATTTCTTTACACCAATATACTACACCTCGATTCGCAATTCATCTTTTAGGAACACCTCAATATGGTGTAATAGGAACTACTTTGTTAATCCTCATTTCCAAAGAAATGTCGCATGCACGAGGCAATTTTCTTCACGCAAAATGCTACCTCTTTTTGTTACCCAAAATGTAAACAAAAGCAGTGACATATTTGTGTATGTGCACATGTGCACACTTGGAGATTAAACATCAAATGGTACACTACCGCCGTAGGTAAGAGATGTTTTATCATGGCATATTCTGCAGTACCGCAGAGACAATCTTCATCTCATTATGTATATTATTCATCATTCATTTACCCCACATACACTTACATGTAAGTGCGAGTTTTACATAAACCAAACAGAATGGTATTTAGGTATGATACTGATAATATGATATTATTCGAAACATATGAGACGCTTGTCACGATTTTCATCACTTCAATGTGTTTTGTTCACCACAAAAAAACCCTTTATTATCTCCGTTTTACTTGGCGCAATAATACATATAATCAACAAATAAATTAAGGACCACATTGATTTCAAAATATTCTATAGTTCAATATATGATCTATGAATCAATTATTGGGTGATCCTTATATTTTTGTTTAGTATATGAATATAGAGAAGAAGCCTTTGTGATTTCCTGTTACAGCGTTGAATACAAATATGGTAAGAAGATGATAAATATTGACCAACTTTTGTACTTGAAAAACTTGAATGACAACGCCTCGCATACATAATAGCTATAGTAAAGGAGAACGCTTTCCGAATCGTTGGAAGTCATCGTTTTCATGATGTACAGAATTGTAATTCCAATGATGTCCCTAAAACGGTTTTCATACGTCTCTTATCCACGTTGTAAGTATTTCCTGTGGAGGTTTTGACATTCCATAAACACCAGGAAATGGGTGTTTTCATCATCTGTCGGTATAGGAATGTGTGTGAATATGTAAAGTCGGTGATAAATCTTTCAAAAAGTCTATTACTTCTGACGTATACAATTGGTACATAGTCGTGTATTTCCTACATCTGTATCTGAGACTTCCCTTGTAGTTTGATAAATCTTAAAAACAGTCAAGCAAAACCTTTGTACTTCCGTTGTTAACTTTCAATAATGTAGTAACACATGTTCCAGTCAGTCCGAAAAACATGACATGGAAAACAAATTTGAAGCAATTTTGTCCCTCTCGAAGACCTTCCTAAGGGCTGTTCTTAGGACTTCATGGCACCACTTGCAACCGTAACACTTGTGTAATCTCAAGCCTGATAAACCTTTGGGCAGGCTAGAGAGCCTTATAGGGCGGCGGGGGCCTCCGTTGATGCATATAGTAGGAGTTATCAAAGCTGTCAATGCTGATGTTGGCAGTGAGTGTTCTTGTGCTGCTGTTATGCAAAGAGATACTCCCGCTGGACGTGTTGGAGGAGGTTGAGTTGCTGTTGGTCGGGGACACCTGCTTGGGAGCCCGCTGTTTCTCAGGTTTGTTGCAGCACAGGACCATCCACTGTTCACGCACCTGTCTCCGTCTGGCCACGAGCAGGATGAAGATGAAGAAACCCTGCAGAGAACTGAGGAAGGTGAAGATGTACTGGAACACGACCCGGGCGTCCTCAATCTGCAGGAAGCCGAATATCCACGTCAGGCCTGAAATGATGCAGGGGTCATTGTAAGAGGGAATTCACTAACAGTATGCTTTGGAGGAAAAATAAGAATTAGTAAATGCTGCCTTCTGAAAACGACACTTTAGTAACATGTGAATCATTTCATCGATCTTACAGTTTTGTTAACAATTGTGAAAACATACAACATAAAACATTTTTATAATTTATTAAGAATTCATTACATATCTTCTGTAGATGTTATTTTTACTAAAAGTTTATTTTAAAAACAAAGTGTAGTTGCAACGTGTATATGTGAATAGGCATATACATGCCTATGTCATTTCTCAGACCGTGATCAAAATTATAGATATTCAAATGAAAGATGAAAATAAACCATGAAGATATGAAGCAAGAGAGATTCGAGCGCCTCACCAAGCAGTACAAATATAGTGAAAGCAGCTTTGAGATGCATTTGAGCTCTCTTCTGTTTCGACTGTGTGCTCCTCAAGCCATCAGGTCGTCGAACCAGGTTGACAAGGACGATGACGAACATGACGATGTTGAAGACAATGATGATACCAACGGGGAGGGCAAAGGCGTAGTAGAACGCTTCCATACCCATCCAACAACTGGAAAAGAACTTGAATTTTAGCGCAAGAGTAATGTTGAACTAGGTCAATCCTTCTGAGTTCTATCAAGTAATACTGTGATGTAATAGTGTTATGGATTCTTGAGTGATGGTTTTACAGTACTGGACCGTCACACTAGAAGCGTGGCCTTTCAAAATAGTACCCATCCAACAACCGGAGGAGAACTTGAACTATAGCAGAGCTGTAATATTGACCACATTCTTCTTCTATACCAAATTTTAAAGTATCATTCTATGATGTCATAGTTTTATGAATATTCGCTCTATGGTTTTAATAGCAATGAACCGTCACACCTCGCTTCTTATTCAGCAATAAAATACCCAGATCGTTATTACAGAATTTTATCATTTTGTTTTAAGGTTTCATAGTATTTATGTTTGATCGAGGGTTTTACAGCACACTATAATCGTTGCCTTTCTTATGTAGGAATAACACTAACCGCTGTGAAGCGCAGCACAAAAACTCACAAGCTAATCGTAGAAAATACGTGCGATTCGGTGTCGGGTTACCTTGTAAGTGATATGCTTATGTGAACATTTTCGTAAGTAATAGTACAAAATACATGCTTTAACACACCTTCCATTGAAATAGCGAACGTCAAAAATAATGAAGTTTCCTTATCATCCAAATGTTGAATTCAATTGTGATTTAAATATTCAAAAGTATGAACTTACTAGTCTTTTCTACCCCTGTACATGTTGTAGTCGATTGACAACACACTGATGACTGGTATAAGAGGAAGTCCTTGAAACAAAGAAAAAAAGAACATCTAAATATATGTATACAATATATATATGTATAAATAAAACGTTAAATTCCTTTCTCGCTAGTTGCAGAAATATCGTGAATACATCTGGAATGCATCTCGAATAATCCCGAATGAATACTGAATGATCTCATCTCGAATGGGCTAAAGCGGATTTGTAAGGAAAGTAATGCAGGCGCATCTCATTGTAGATATTCTGCCTCCATTCCAAAACCATATAAGTAATCCCAACCCGTGTTACTCTATTCTTTTTAAAAAATGTTCAGAATCTGTTTTTCAAAAAGCTGTCCCTAAACATTGCGAGAAATCAAATAAAGAAGTTGTTATTCCATCTATTTCATTGGGCCTAATTATGTCCAAACGAATACGTTTTCGTATGCGATCACTAATCTACGTACCCCAGGCCGGCAAAATAGTCTTGATGGCATAACGGGAGACGTAAGTTCCAAGGATCTTTACGAAGGTGAGGTACTGCAGGATGGCCTCTATGAGCATCCATAGAAAGGACACCAGGATGAAGTAGTGGAGCAACACAGCCACAGACATACAGAAGAAGTCGTTGTTGGTTTGTTTGATGCCAACTAGGAACACAACCTTAGAGCACAGCAGCGCTACGGCCATCTGGAATAGGGTTTGCTGGGCTCGGCCTTGGCGCAGCTTTCTGGAATTGGTGTAAAGGAATTGCTTTAGTTGAGCCATATTATCACAGCTTTCATCGATATAGACCCAGAATCATTGCTTAACTTCTGTCTTATGTATTTGCGAATACTTAACTACCTTAATTAAGTTTTGAGTTGGATGGTTGTGATTTTTACCATCAAATCTGATGAATGATAAGCTTGGGGTTTAGGTCATTTTGACCGTCACAATCCCCATTTTCTGAAACTGATATTCTTATTGTGTATTATGATTATCCATATGTTACGATTGCCAATAAAAATACATAATACATAATAATCTATAAATGAAATAAATAATTTAAAAAATTATTTGCCGGTTCTATTATAATTAAATTTTTTTTAGTTATTTATAGATCAGACATTATGCTTCTGACGAAAGACTGAATCAAGTTAGTTTCAAGTCGGACGTCTCATTGATTCTGAAAACCTCAATTCTAATACTCAGGTGAGTACTCACTTGAAGAAAACGAATGTGATGATGGTGAGAGCAAGACCAAATATAGAGAGGCTGAGACCGATGAGTGAGATGATACTCAGAGTTAACTCATGGGCTGGTGCTATAGGCTTGCTGTGGCCGTAGAAGTCCTGAAAATATATTCTTATCAAGAAATCTGCTGAAGCATTCTTAATATATCAACATTCTAATTTTCAAATATTGTCTTCGTGGGAGATGATCATCTTCCCACGCATGTCCAAATGACTTTCTAAAATAGGCCTTGTCGCATTTTCCTTTCTTTTCTTTTTTTTTTCGTTTAGGCTGCTACGACATATCTCGATCTCTAATGAGAAATCATATGAGAATTGCAATTTTTCGCCGAAGCAGGCGGTGCATTCAAACCACACGAATTTTGTCGTGTTGACCAAAGGTTTAAATTATCCAATGAAAAAGACTGTTGCAACTTAAAGCCATGCCAGGGAAGATGTGATATTATATGATTTTAGCACCAGTCTTTATATCAAGTATAGACCATGTGCACAATCTTACTTTATAATCAACTATGTATGTATTTTTATAGTTATAACTTATTATTAGGGTTTTTCAATGGATTGACCACATCTCTGCTATCTTCCTTTGGTATTGTTACTGCAAAATTTAAAAAGGAATTTTATTATATGAAAAATATATTTCAATTCAACATGTTTCACTCAAAACGTTCCCTTTGAAAGGTTGACAAAATACAATTACATAAAGCAAAACATAATAAAACAATTGAATTCAAAGAAGATTTATGCAACTGACCAGCAGCACAGCAAAATTGGTGAGATGGTCACACAAACAGATGTCCCTCCCATACATGGATCCGTTGTAGTAGCACCCCCCGTCTGACCATCCACCCATCTCGTGGTTCAGGCTGAAGTTCCAGAACCCACATCGAGTTCTTGTAACGTGCTCGGGGACGTTCTGTAGACCAAGATGTGGTATTGAAATATAATAGAGGGACAATAGATCAAGATTTCTTATCACGTGCTTGGGGACGTTCTGCAGACCAAGATGTGGGTCAGAGTCAATAGATCAAGATTTCTTATCACGTGCTTGAGGGCGTTCTGCAGACCAAGATGTGGTTCAGAGTCAATAGATCAAGATTTCTTATCACGTGCTTGGGGACGTTCTGCAGACCAAGATGTGGGTCATAGTCAATAGATCAAGATTTCTTATCACGTGCTTGGGGACGTTCTGCAGACCAAGATGTGGGTCAGAGTCAATGTGAACAATGAATACTTTTGTATCTAACTCTTGCATGTATATTTGCATCTATGTATAATATGTCTACAATTTATGGACAAAAAACTATGTAAACATCTTATGGGAAATAAAAATATATAAAAAAGTCAGAGAGTCAATAGATCAAGAGTTCTTGTAGACTGAAGACAACTAAATATCTTTGCATAACGTGAAATGTTACCAATATGATTCCTGTAAGAAGGTTTTATTTGAAATCATTAACAGTCTATGTCTGTGTATTCAAGGAAAAGGTCCGAATTTTATTATCCTTTGATGGCTTTTACCATAGAATCAATCTTAATGCTATCTAGTGATCAAATATCATTTATAAATGTTAATGAACAGTATTAAGATCATAGGTAGAGGGGAGAAGTGGTGTCAGCGAATCTGAACGCTACGATATTGGGTGCTCTGAATAAAAATGCTAAGAGCCCTCTTTCCTTGTGGCAATCTATGAAAAGTAACGTCCGGTAGAGCTGATAAATTTACGTTCCTTTGGAATAGCTAGTCCCTAGTTACAAATAATTGAAGTTTCTTCTCACCTTGAAGGGTCTGAACGCCATCCTAACCATCTCCTTGAGTCCTGATATCTTCCTGTCCCCTAGTGTGGCCGAGATGACGGCACTGTTGACTAGCCCCAGGTCTGAGTTGTACACGGGGGTGAAGAGACCTGTCCTTCTGTAGATGAGCATGGACAGGCGGGTCGTGTTCTTTTCTCCTAGGATGGGATGTGATGTCACCAATTAAATATTTCACCATAAAGGGTTACAAAATAAGTTAAACATGGTTTTGAAAAAAACAGCCAACTCATAACCGGCATTTGGCGACAAATGTCGCCACTATCCTCAAAAAAATTTGTTCGCAACCCAGCAACTAAGTTTCTATTTCCTGGACATCACATTTCTGTTCTCTACTGTGACACTGTGCAAAGGTATCTGAAGGACCTTCTCAATCATTGTTTTATTCATTGATCTATATCACTGGTATATGCTCTTCTGAATTGGATGATTATAATCCAATATCTGCCAGCTATGGTGTATCCTTGCCTTATAAGACAGAATGTAGTAGGACAGTAAGTATTTGCTGCCACAAGGATAAATTCGAAGCGTGTCTAGGTATATAATTTTAAAATAACACATCATTTCTACCTTTAATTGTTTGAGCCACCAGTGACTGAGGAAGTTCTATGGCCACGTCGAAGTCGGCCAACATGGCGTTGGACCGGTCTCTGATGGTTAGTATGCGGGGGTCCGTGAGGGGGTAGCTCCAGCTGGATCCCACTTTAGCTCCAAGACCTATCACAGGCGCCATATCCGCGTCCAGATCCCACACCTCCAGAGCCACATTGGGAGTCACGAGACGCATTGTCTTCTTATCCCCAATGTCTGTGCTCATGCTGAATGTTTCAAGGCTACCAAGGATTCTGGAGAAGGATAAGAACACTTGAGTTAAAATCCAAAACTTTATCACCCAGGTGAGTGAGATTAATCGATTTATCATCATTATGATGTGACATACAAATTGTAATGTTTGATTAAATGGCTCAAAATTTTAAAACTCCATGACATCAGCATGCTATGATTTGTATTCACTACTACTCTTATAGAATTCTTTTTTCTTGAATACCAGGCAATCTTCTCGTTTTATATTACGGTGCGTGCCCTTTTTAGTAGTTAGAATTATTAGTAGAGAAATTTTTTTAAGGAAATTTGATTTAAACAAATATAACTAGTAGAAGTGATAATTTGTAGTTTTGAGAAAGTTGCCATAAGAACCAACCTGGTTGCTGCTCTGGTTTTTCTCTGGGCTTCTGTGATGGCGGTTACATTGGCATCCAGAATCTTATTTACAGTGTTTATCAACTGGTGTCCGATCTGATAAAAAACAACAATATGATTATACAAACAATTGACCCTTGTGAATAAGCTTTGTTTTGAATTGATATCTAGTTCTGACGTCATCCTTTCTGCCAACCGCTAAATAATTTATACAATGAAAATGTGATGATAATTTTTACAAACAATTAACCATAATGGATAACGTGCCTGGAGGTTATACTTTAGAAAGTCATCTAACCGATCGCTCAATAACCTTTCATATGTCATTAGAATTGGCTTATTTCTGGCTGATTTTAAATCTGCGAGATACTAATGAGTAAAAGAATAACTAGCTCCAGACAGCGAGTATCCGCTCCGTGACGTCACTAATATACTCGCTGCCATCAGAAGGCTTCAAGGTGAAAAAGCTCTAACACAGCGCGTGCAACCAACGATTGATGTCACGCTCTAAAAGTGAAGCTCCTAACTCATAGGATTCACAATGCAACTCCGAACAACGACTCAAGAAATGAGTACGGCAAACGAAACTTTTTGTTTTTTGATTAAGTTGTCTTTAAATTTTTGAAACGTAACAAATTGTCCACCATATACTCATCAAATACAAAATTATATTTGAAGCAAATTACACCAACTTTTGTAATATTCATAGAATTTCATACGCCTAACGTTTAAAACATACCCTCGAACCAATTTATTTGTATGTAAAAAAACAATTTGGTTCGAGATTATCGATGACGTCAATTCCTATTGTTGTCAAGAATCCTGACAACAATGCCCTCGCAAGTGAAGGCAGGGCTACTACCGTAGAGGTAATCGAAGGGAAGGCGCCCTGACTTGGAGGTTGAAAGAATAATTTAATTAGAAAGACGTCCTTGGAAGTCCACATTCCGTACAAATAACTTATATCGGCCTTCGGCCTCGGTTCAATTTGTATTATATAGAGAGTTATATAGAGTCGGATATTTACCTAACGTACGCCATTTGATGCTTACTCAATATAAATATTTTCTCATTGCCTTTTATCCCGGGAAAGATAAGCAGATTAATAATAACTGATAATTAACCATCATTGCACGTGTATGCTTTTTACTTCCACCAAAAAATGTTGATCCAATACTCTACAGCGGCGGAACCAGGAGAGGGGAGGGGTTCGGGTCAATCAACCCAATGCCATTTCTCCATCCGTCACTGCTCTAGAAATCTACAATGGTGTATGGAACCAGATATTTACCGAATGTCCAGGTTTTGTGACTTTAACGATGCGGTCTATGACATCTGCCGATGTGTAAATGTCTCCCTCCGTCAGATCTGACGTCTTCTCGAGAATCTTCGCCATCTTCTCCATAACGTCCACAACGTTGCCGTCCTCAACCTCGATCTGAACACGGAAGTGAAATGAACATCCTGCATATTTTTTAAAGGAAAGTAACACAAACAATTGGGCTAAACGATGGATGAAGTTTATGTCTAATTTCTTTATTTTCGTTGTAAAAACTACTAAATATAATTTAACATTTTCTAACGAGGATAATGTCCTGGATTCAATGACGGTTTCGAATGGTGTTGGTGCCATCAAGTGTTATCACTGGGAATGGCAGTGTATGTTTAAAAATATCTACTATTTCACTCATTTTAGCCGTTTTCAATTGAACACTGCAGCTCACGCTACTCGGTATTGTAAAAAGTGTGAACTGTGAGCAAAGATAAAAATTACCCAAAATATAAGCAAATTACCTTCTTTGAATCAAACGTTAAGGAGTTTTCGACGAATGACACTTTTTATTTGGCTTCTTACCTCGTCAAGCTGAACAAGAGCCTTTGAAGGTGACAGCTCAAAGGGAGGTAATCCAGGCAGTTGCACGTTCTCAAATCCCACGTGTGAGTTGTTCTGAGTGCTCTGTCTGATAGCCCCAGGGTTAGGAACAGGGAATGCGCTCTCTAACTTATTACAGTCTGTGACGATCTGCCATTCCTCCCAGCGAGCCGCTGTTTCGTAGTTTCCTTCACAGGACGCAGACCCAATTGGGACGCCATCTTGAAACGGAGAAAAACAGTTTAACAGCACCAGGGCATAAACTGGAGAAAATTCTTGAATTTCATTTAAGAAATAGAGTAGCCTCAACCATCATGTGTTTTGCAATAAAGTATAGTTTTGCCCTGAACTATTATAGTTAAAGCACGAGGCCGAAGGCTACTCTATTTCTTTTCTAGCATGTCGATTTTAACTCGTGTAAATCATATTTCAGCGAAAAATAACTTAAATGAAATTAATCGAATTTGGCAGTTAATTGAAAATGCTCGACCAGGGCCATAACCAGTGACGTCATAACGTTATTGTTGTTGACGTCATGGGTCATTGTTTCATGACGTCATTCAAAAACTATACTTTATCGCGGAATAAAGGATAGGCGGCGCCTTTGATCTTTACCGCAACAATGCTAGAATTCTCAATAACTGCTGGTTTGTACTTGACGTAAGTCAGGAAATAATGATAAAAGGACATGTGATAAGTATGACATGTATATTGCGCAAAATCAAAGTATCAACACCTTCTCAAAGCGGTACGAACATCACTACCCTAAAGATATAGAGAATCTCACCCAAGTGTCTTCTGATATCAAATATATCAACACGAGTTGATAAAAGGTACAAATATACGAGGCTTGCCGAGGATATTTTACTTTTATCAACGAGTGTTGATATATTTGATATCAGAAGACACGAGGGTGAGATTCTATTTATCATCCAAAATCATTTTTCATTACATTTGATTGATAAATTAACATTACTGAACACCCTGCTGCCCTAAGACTCCAATTGCGGTGATGTCATAGCATTGTGACGTCGTAGTGTTTGTGACGTCATAGCATTGTGATGTCATTACTTGATGATGTAAAACAACTGTGATGTCATATACTTGACGTCAGAGGGGCATTGTTCAAAATCTACTGCCAAAAAGATATCTCCTAGGAGATATCGCTTGATCTTCTACAAGCGATATCTCCTGTGGAACAGAGTTTTGGATGATAAATGTACTCACAGCACCCTTTAACGTTATGCGCGGCTATGTAGGTCTGTACATTTTGTATTTCAGGTATCTAATTAAACAGCTATGCGGTCTTTGTCGAAAAAACATGATGTGCCTTCACAAGTAACAGTATGTGGCCAAGGCCAGACATTTTTGGTGTCTCCACAGGGATTCGAACATGGGCCTTAATGCAGTAAGTATACGGTCTGATTGCAAAATGTACCGCTGTGGCGCTTTTAAGCGTGATCAGGTTGCATTAAGTAATGATATCCGTGAAGAATTCGATCTCTTTGTAGATATGCAGAATGAACGTTTCTACTCTTAGGCATACAAATATTCTCAATAAATCATCAAGCCATTCAACATCTCAACAAGTCCTTCTCTATAACTGTGCCTAATATAGGAATCTTTAAAGCAGCGTTTCTCCTCTTCAGAGATGATTTTACTGATACACATGATGGAAAAAAATGATTTTCATGATTTTTTTAAAACATTACTGTATGGGCTAAATCTGAAAATTAAATGGAGTCTTGCCAAGACATCACTCCCCAATTATCATTGAATAAGAATATATCGTACGTAGGTGGGATTTCGAGGCGAAATTTAAAGGGTTTTTTGTAGAGGACAGGCGGTGTCTATATTAGTTTCAAATTAAGGAACGCGGGACTCACCACAATGCTCAATACTGCTCACCACTCTTCCAATTGGAGTTTTCGGGAAAGTTGCTCCGAAACCAGTGATGTCGTCTATTAAATACGATTGTTGGCAGAAGTCTGAAATCAACGTGGTAATTTAAGAGAAGGTCAATGACTATTTTGAGATATATTTTGATTACATGTTTCTTCCAAGAATATTATATGTCTGGTTTAATGGCACCAAAGGTTTCAGCATAAATCAGTCCATTTTCAATTAAAACTAACTTCTTGTACCGATGTCAGAGGCTTTCTGATTGGCTTACAGTACCAACATCAGAACATGTGACACTGTCGCGTGTCTTCAGACCGTGTGGAGAGGGAGCCGTCCACATCAGAGGAAATATCTGACATCTTTTATTCCTCGGAATCGGGTAGATTTCACTTACATTTCATCTTAGAATATCTTAATTCAATTCATTAATGTTGTATATTTAAGGAAGCAACTTTTACTTCACTACCATTGCAATAAGGAAAAATATTAATTCGTTAGCCATCAAACAAGTCTCACAATGTACCCAATTTCGTATTTATAACATTAACAAACTATGTTTAAACTTACATTTAAACTCTAAATATCAAAATGAATCTTTCACTTCTTACCTGTCCTTAAAATAGTGATAGCATCTGTGAGCGGAAGTGATAGATTCCAATGGCGGGAAATTTCACGAGACAGCGGCATAAGGTAGGCATGGAGAGTTTCCAAGTAAAGGGAGACAATTCTGGATTTGTACACTTCATTCACGTCTCGAAGTAGAGAAAGCTGGACGATAAATTCCACTGTGCCAGTGTCTGAACTAAAACATTACAAACGTGTACTACTTCTTTAGATAAAAGTGCACAACATTATTATAAGATAAACTAAACTAAACTACCAACAACTAAATTTCATGTCACTACTGTCATGTTACAAAAGCACTCATATTAAAAATCTAACGCTTCATGTAACAAAAATGTTGGATATTCGAAAAGCAAATCTTTAAACAAAATATAATTAAATTTAAGGAAGTTTCAGAAATTGAAAAGTGGTGGAGGTGAACACAACCCCCACCTTTGAATCGACATTGTCTTATTTCTTATCGTTTACATTACTGACACACTTGACTCAATACTTGTCGTTGTGTGGTAGTTTGCGTGCTTCAGAGACCCTGGGAGCCCTGCCAGTCGGAGCTTAAATGCTCCTGGTAGGGGCACCCAAGCTGGACTGGTCGACGGGTAAAAGCCTGACCAAATTTGAGTTCTTCTAAAACCTGCTTTCTATCTCTAACTATGCCTTTCTTTCCGTCAATTCACTCAACCTTTCGATTCCTTTCTGCCCAATATGTCCACTTTCTGTGGATGCTTGTCCTCCACGTTTTTAATAACTGAAATATTGTTGAAAACACACGAAACCCCAACTCCCTGTCTCTCAATCATTTTACTAACATGATATATTCTTCACAAGATGCTATTCTTCAAGAACTTCTGATCTGAGATTATGATGCTTTTAATTTCGGTTACTTAAATGTTTCTTGTTTTACATGAATTACGTAAGATGCAATTCCAATTAAACTGGGTCTTATGATCTGATGTGGTGATGTTACTTAAGTTATGATTATGCACAAGACATGATCTTCGTTAATTGCAATTTCCGTAAAGCAAGTTTTATGATCTGAGTTGGTGATGTTGTCGACCCCGGTTACTTAGATAATACTCACTTTGCATGGTCTACTAATCCCCAAGAACTGGATCTTCTGATCTGACGTGATGTTTTTTAACTTCGGTTACTAAATAATATTCTCTTGACTTGATATACGTAAGATGTTATTCCTTTACGGGTCGGGTGTCATGGAAAGGTTGTTGTCGTTTACTTTGGTGACTTAGATGGTCATACTCTATATGTGTTAGTAAACTGCTATTCCTTTAGAAATGAACCTCCTTATACTAGATTGTGATGTTGTTAATTTCAGTTACTTGACATAAGTCTACTTAAGATGCTATTCCTCTAGAAGTGGTTCTCCATATCTGACATCATGATATTTCAACTTCGGTTACTTTAAATCACTCACTTGACATGGTCCACGTAAGATTCTATTCCCCTGAGGACCGGGTCTGCTGTCCTCATGGAGCGGGTGATGTTGTTGTTGATGATGTTGAGGTCAGCCGCCATTACGAGGGGCACATCCACGGACACATCCATGTAGTTGAAGATAAAGGATGTGTTATAGGGGATCCCTTGCGTCTGGATCGTGCCGTGGAGGTTCACCACGTCTGTAAGGTACATGTAACTGTGGATTATTTGTGTCATCAAGGAATTTGAGAGGGATAATGATTTTGTGAATTTGTGAATTACCAGTTTGGAACCTTGCAGACCCCCCTCCCAGTTCTCCTAGAACCGACAATGCCGCAACGTCAAAGTCATAGATGGAGTATATCTTACATACGGACTCAGACCTATATAAGATGCTTCTTGGACATAAATTCGAGGTATATCCCCTTAACATTTGCTTGGATCTTCTTTTCTCTGGGTCCGTTTTAAGTCCTTGATATAGACCGATCCAGTCTGTCAATCAAATATCGCGCATTTTCCCCCAAATATTTCAGCCAATCACGTTTTAGGGGGCGGGGTCTAATGTCTCTCGACTGGATCGGTCTATTATTCTGATGATTGAGGATCACGTTAAGTTTTATGGAAAAAATATCCGGGCTCCTAATTTGGCGATAGTTGTAAAAGAGAATTCTTATTCTTCGGATTTTTATTCTGATTGAGATCCCGCCACTTTTATTCGATCCTGAGATGTAATTACCCGTGAAGACGACAAGGAACTTGGGTGATTTGACCCTCTTGAAGGGGCTCAGGTTCCAAACCTCGCACCAGTAGTTACCCTGCAGAAGAGACTCGTGCGCAATGTTACGACCTGTGCGAACTCCAAGATGTCGTAACAGGGACATGTCCAGATTGAGAGTTCGAGCCCGCCCTGAAACAAAGTGTATGAAGTTTCGCCAATTTGCCTCATGAATGATATATTTGTTAAATACGAATTTTTTATGTATACAAGTATCTTTTGGTGAGTTTTTCATGCACAGTCATTTTTCATGCATACTTCATTGTTTATCATACGGCAGTAACTGCTTTCTTGGAGGTCTTTGAGATAAGCATTGCCACTTGCTTAAACATGGTGAAAGACTTATATTCACGAAAGTGTCAATGAAGCGACTACGGCATAGCCTATCATTATGTAAAGTTTTTCCACATTTACAACAATGATTCATTATAAAGTATTCTTGGTGAAAGTATTCATAAAAAAAACCGTTGACGATGAGAGTTATTTGCAAGAAGTTTGCTTGAAAATGGCACAACGTGTTTAAATGGACGTAAGAAGTTGAAAATGCGAATATTCATTATACAAATCTTTGGAACATTAAATAGCCTATGCCCTTATCCAATCGAAAAACATTAATTTACGGTCTTATGATTTTGGCTGACGTAAAGGAAAATATTTCCCTAGTATAAATTGAATTCTATTAACAGTGTAAACCATTAAGAGGGATTCGGTATAATATTATCAATGGATTATCTCCCTTACTATGCATAACGGCGTCACTGATTTGAGGATGTGCCCGGACGTTGAGCGCGTTCTGAATGAGAACCCCGTCTTTAAACCATAGAATCTGTTCTTCCGGCGTGGAGGTTGTTATCGGGCATACGATTGGCCGAGGTCGAGTCGAAGACATGCGCAGGAGTTGTTTCTTGTTGAGAAGTTCAGCTGATATTGGGTTGTCGAAACCTCAAGAAAAAGCAGGAATGATTTTAAACGAAACTGAAAAGTTAACTGATTTCTAATCAAATCAGACTTTACATCACATTATTTCTGTAAATCGTCACAAGATGTTTGACTTTCACTCCTTTTTGTTTAAATGGATCGACTGAAGCAATTTATTCAAGATGCATTTTGAAAAAGGTGAAAACTATTCCATGGATAGCTATATATATATATATAGTCAATGTATATAATACAGTACAAGGAAAGGCATATTCGGGTGTTGGTTCTAACACCGTTATCACACAGTACACTTATTGCAACCATAAGAATTTAAGCAGCATATAGAATTACATGTTCTGATGCTGAAAAAGAGATAATAATGATTATTCATAAAGCGCTAAATCCATAAACAAACGCATGCTCATAGATGATTGTTTCAAAAATTAATATTATTGTTTATTTGAGATTTGTTTTCTTGAGATACATGTACTTACTTCTAATGAATGCTGGCTTCTCGCAGACAGCTAACATCCGGTTCTGACAGTTGAATCTTCTGATACTCTTGTGGTCAAGAACTGGACATCCGGTTCTAGGACTGAACTGATTGTCCAGGGTGTCCACCCAGGCTCTGGGCGGGGCTAGAAAAAACGATCATAAGCATTGTTGAAAAAATCTGTAAAACTTTTAAACATACAATTTGTACAAGATCATTTCATAGGACTGGACTACTAAGGCACTAGTGCACGCTTTTACGGTTTAAATTGGCTATTTTAAGGTTTAAGAGGACTTATGCATTCACTTAAGCTTTCTATCGATGCAATTAAATACTAAACATTCTTTACAATTGACCTGCAATCAACATTGAAAAAATTTAGACAGCCGCTGTCGGCTTGGACTTATAAAAAACCTATGGTTAGCTGTGCACAAAACGGATAAATTATAGACAGTTGAACGCGGCTGAACTAGTAGTATGTGCAGCTGTTGAATTTACCTAAACTCTGAACTGAGAACAAAGAATGAATTATGTTTTAAGAAAGCAATGTTGTAAATAAACCGATTTAACAACACAGCATAAGCATTGCTTTTAGATTGAACCAAGCAGCTGCCGTTTCCGCTTTTTTGGTTATAAGCAAACTCTTAATATTTCCGATATCGTAGTTCATGCGGATTTAAAGTTACGTTGCATTAAATACTTCCGGTCTTTAAAAATCAACTCTACTACCTGAATACGTAAATATTTGTTAAATAACATACGAAGTAGATTACTTGGGTGAGGATCTTGAATAATATCGAGAGATATGCAGTATATGTGCATTCGTTGTGTTTACGAAATATTGGTGTGCACTAGTGCGTTTAACTTTACTTATAGCTCGTAAGAATAATATCAGAGAAAAAACTATATGTCCAGAAGTGCAAATACACATAAACCAAAGCACATACAGAACGCCATCTGTATCAGTCTTCCTCATAAAAAAACTAAACTAAAATCTTCCCATGCATGGCCTATTTTTACGCAAGCCCCAATGACTTGCTCAGAGAGGCCTTGTCGCATTTCCCTTACTTTTCTGTGTGTGTGTGTGTCCAATGGTGCTGCGACTGTATGCGATAGTCGAGTGAGAAATCATATCAGAATTGCAACTTATCGCCGAAAAGGGCGCTTCACCCAAAACAAGAATTAAGACGGTTTTAATTAGCCATTGATAGAAACTGGTGCAATTTATGCGGGGGAAGAAAAGCAACCTTGAAAAGCATCTTAACATCGAACAGGAGTTATTTTAATGGGCATTAAAAAGGTGTGCATCAGCTAGCATAAATTTACCAAGGGTTGAACAAGCAATATTTCACTGTTGTACACCGTATTTCTTGAAATCTGATGGTGACTTCCGTTTGTTTCAAAACGAGCAATTCAAGAACTTCGAAAACTAAAAATTCACACCGGAACTGCAATGGAATTGCATGGTTTTCGGTGGTATTTGAAATATAAATCTTTCCAGATATATGCCATGGTAGTAGCAATGCTTCTTGGTCGCAGAAAATATCCCATGGCCACAAGCAAATTCTACACAAAAGAAAAAGCAAGGACAAAAATACACACTTTCACCCTAAATAAGATAATGATTCGGATAAGCTCAGTGCTGTAATGTGTAACAGACAATTTTAAATGAAAAAAAGGTGACTTTATTTTGCTTTGTGTGTAAGTATATGCAATTTTAATGTATTTTATTTTAACTTAATATTCATTGTGGATAAAAAGAGCCACAGAAGTAGTGTACAAATTCAAATCAACCTACATGTAGGTTTTAACCTTCTAGGTCAGTTTGGGTTTGTTTAAAGGCACTAATGCACATCAATATTTCGCAAATACAACGAACGCATAGTTAATTCATATATCTCCATATGACTATGATACAAGATAACATTTGCATGGATAAGTCGAACAAAAAAATCATTATCAATATCATTTGAATTTTTTGTATGATAAAGACAAAAGAAAAGTGAGCTTTGCTCAATATAAAAGAACAATTGCGACATAAATTCTTAATGATATATAACTTGTTATATAGAAAAATTAAACTGAAGACGCCTGTAAGACCTTTTGCAATGGAACAACTATGGCACATGACACAGATGCCAAACACTATGTTAAGACCACGTTTTCAGTGAGCTTAGATGGTAAAAAAAGAAGTTTATTTCCATTTTATTGTGACATTTACAATGAAACATCTGCCTTCAGTGTACACTGACATGGACATGCCAGGCTTTAATGAAGTATTTTGTATTAATTTATTTCAATTTGACTAATGTTTTTTTCTTGTTATAGTTTCAATAACTTTTGAAAATTTATCCCCACTTTTAATTTCGTTTCCACTTTACCTTTTTTCAATGATCTGTGAACTTCATTAGATATATGTCATTCACTCACTATTTATGTGTATATAGATAGTTGGTGTCGATAAGTTGTTGTTTCATAAATTTATTAGCTTAACCAAAATGCGACATATTGAAATGATATCAGTTTCCATTTTGCACATAAATTACTGTTTTATCATTTTAGGCATGAATCAGAAACTTAAGTTAGTTATCAATAACTTTCAAAACATAAGGGAGATATGAAATACAACAATTTCTCTAATACATATCATAAAAACAAGGTAAAGAGTTGAATTTAGGGTGTGATTGCGACAATCGATTAATATATAGAATGATACCTACACAATATCTGCGAAAAAATCAGTCTGTCACCAATGAGGGAGATAAATGAAATATGAAATTAACAAATTAACGCCAATAATATAACTTCCGTATCGCTTTTATACTTATGTTTAATGGTACAATCAAGGATCGAACCCCGGCCATGACAGGACGCTATATCAACTGCGCTACATTCCTTTAAACAATGTTTTTGCCTCTTCCTTTTTATATCATGTGGCGTCTTAATATAAAAAATTTTGGTTATACGTAATATTTTTTTAAATCTTATTTTTCTTTATACGTAATATGCGTAAAGGAGCGTAGGAAAATTAAGAATTTATTTCAATCAGATTCATATATAATACATAATATGTGTAATTGAGCGCAGGAAAATTAAGAACTTATCTAATGCTATTCATATATGGTACGTAATATGCGTAATGGAGCGCAACAAAATAAATAATATTTTTAATGAGGATCACATACGATGCGTATTATGTACAATGAAGTGCAGCAAAATTAAGATATTATTTTATTGAGATTCATATATAATACGTAATATGCGTAATGGAGTGCAGGAAAATCAATGATTATTTAAATTAGATTCACATATAATACGTAATATGCCTATAGGAGCGCTGCAAAATTAACAACTATTTTAATAAGGATGATAATAATGAACATCTCACCGGCTCGGTTGATGTTCCTAAATTGTGAATAAACCATCACTGTAAGGTTTCCATAGTATTCCGAGTCAACAGTAGCCAGTGTGCCCCCCTCTCTCAAACATCTGTCCTTGGCACGGAGAAAGTTCTCAGGGAACGGGAGGACTTTGTAGCACTTGTCCACGTTGGGATGACCAACCCAACCTGCTCCACAGAAGGACACTGGAATGTGAGGTGTCAAACAATTATTTAGAGAAAACAAGTTGACCAACCATACCCGCTCCACAGAAGGAAACTGGAATATGATGTGTCAAACAATGTTTAAGAGAAAACAAACACCGATGTCGATCTACAGAATAGGGAGAAAAGCTTTGGATAGCGTAACTCCCTAATGGAGTGACTGTTGAGGTAATAATTCCATTGGTTTGAACAAATTAAATATGTTTACAAACAGGCTGGACATTATCCTCTTAATACATTCACAGATCATAGCTGACATTGTATTAAGTTTGATAAATCTGAATATAAAAATAGGAGATATGCTAAGAATAAAATTACTGCTTAAAGGAACAGCAGCACGATTACAAAAAACAATTTCCTCCCGTTTTCTTCATTTATATATGTTAATGTCAAATGCATTATTTCAGATGACTAAGCACTTCATTACTATGCCCTACTATCCGTAGTCTAAGAATTCAAGATTCAGGTTCAAGACCATCTTTTAATCATGTAAGGTAGGGAAATGGAATCGCGAGATAAATCGGTTTAACGAAATTTCTTTTTTCGTTTTAGAAATGCTTCTGTTGATTAAAACGATTTCCCTGCCATTGACAGCATTTATTTTCTTATAAGTGAGAGTCCTTTATTTACCTGGTACTGTGCCTTTGAGAAAAGGGTTACTGATGTCTGCGAAGTAATGTCGTTTGCAGAACAATAATTTAAAAGGCTTATATGGCGAATCATTGTTAATATGCTTATTAATTCTTAAGGGGGGCATAGAGTATGTTGTTTGTATTGTTAGAGTATATGTTTGTATTGACAAGTAATGGCTGTTTCTGATAGTTTACATCTCAATGCTTTATCAGTTAGCACAGTGACAATAAACAAGAAAAACGTTGAGAATTATGATCGAAAACCGGACAATGGCGCGCGCAAATGACTCAAATGTAATTTTGGAAACGCATGTGTAGCAGACACAACAAGAAATACAGGTTGGTGTTACTCAGTACGTCATTTAACTAATATAGCTGTGAATCGTTCGCTTGATTTCGACTTCTTAAAATTTATATGGCTGTTTAAATTTACAATCCAAAACAAGAAAATGTCATAATTTTATATTCAAGAGATAAAGGTACAACTTTAGATAGGCGAGTTGAACTTTACTCAGGTCATATTATATTTTTGCTCTAATACAAAATCATGAAACATACTCTGTGTCACTTTAAAAATATAAATACAACAAGGCTCACCTGTCTGAAGTTTATCAATCGGGTCTGCATAACATACTGACTGATAAAACGAGTTGCAGTTTACTAAGTTCATGAACTGAACTGTAGCACTGGACATAAGAGCTTCTGCACGAGGCCTGTTCTCTTTCACAGCATCATCAACCACTGGGCGTACTGTAGCTGTTGTTGGTGTTTGCGGTTCCATTGTGGTCAATTCTTCTGAGGACTCCTCGCTTGACGAAATGGTCGTTGTTGGTTTTCTTCGAGTATGAGCTGGTGCTTCTGTCATTTCGCTTGTACCAAGAGTGGAAGGAGTTACAATCAACTGTTCCTTGTGGGTCACCTTGACATTCTTCATTCGTTCAATGGTGGTTGTAGCAAAGGTTGCTGTTGTTGATGCTTCTGTTGTTGGTGTGACGACCCCTGTGGTCGATGTTGCCGTTTCTAAGGTCGATGTTGCTGCTTCATTGGTTGACCTTTCTCTAACTGTTGATTGGGTACTTTGATTTTCCAATAATGGTTCTAATGTACTCCCTTCCGTTGCTTCGTCGATTGTTTGTCTTGTGATTGAAGTTGACGTTTCGGCTTTTGTCGTTTCGGTTGCTGTTGAAGCTGATGTCTCCATAATTGTTCGTTCTCCAGTTGTTGAGGTTGTTGTTTCGAACCCAGGTGCTGTTTGGTCAACAAATATTTCTGATGAATCTGATGGTGTTGTTTCCGCGGCATTTGGTACTGTCAATGGAAGTTCAGTTGCTGATGTCAATGGAATTTCAGTTGTTAATTTCAATGGGAGTTCAGTTGTTAATGTCAAAGTTGTACTGTCAGTTGTGGTTGAAGTCGTTTCCGTATCCGCTACCATGGTTGATGGCAGAAATGACACTGTTGAATCGATAGCACTAAAATAAGGATCCTCATCCTCCTCCGACTCATCTTGACTCTCCTCTGAATCAAGGACTTCCCCAGCGTTCAAGGAAGAGTCTGTCACAAAGTCGAGTTGGGTTGACTGTGTTGTCAGTTTTAATGGATTTTGTGTAATGGTCTGCACTCTAAATGTACTCCTCTTGAACACCCCCGCGTCTACGAGTTGTTCGTTGCTGGGGGTATCTTGGTCAGGAGAGTCTGCTGACTGCTGGGAGGAATCCGGAGGTTCTGTTACAGAGAATATAGACTGAAGACCGGGTGTTACCACTGGTCCTGGGGTGAAGGGGCGATTGATATGGAATCTAGAAGCAGGGGTGATTGAAGGAACATGTCTGCCAAGGTTTTCAAGTGACGCTGGTTGAGCAAAACCTAAATTTTTGGGAGAATGGTCAAGAAAGTGCTGTTGACCTGGAATAGGGAATTCAGGTGCTGAATCTGGGAGGTCAAGGTCACCCTGACTAGATTGGAACAAGTCATCAAAGTCTTTCACAGATCTCCGTCTTCTTGGGTGGGTGGTGTTGATGGTGATAACACCGCATGTGTTATCCACCCGGTAAAACGATTCAGGATTCCAGCGCCATCCTCTTTTTATTTTACCATATCCTGCATGTGGCCTGAAAAAAAGACGTTTGATGGCATCAGACTCATTTAACTCTTCTTCGGGGCCATCATATATAGAATTTCAGACATACTCTTTATCTATTGAAAATCAAAACTTAAGCCATTTAGCATTTAAATGCAAAGGTTTTAAGATACAGGATATAATATTGGTACTTTTATAGTTATCTTGTTTCACCTTCTTGTACTTTTATATCACATGATGTTGTGTAGCATGAAATGATTTACGCAATAAAGTAATCGATAAACTAAATCTCTATACATTTACTTACCCAACATAGGCCTGTACCAGAGATGGTCTCTCCTCATCCCAGATTAACTTGGACTCCTCTTCGTGTAGACCCGTCCATAGAGACGATATACCTGGAAACGATTTGATATTTGATTTTGATATTCACTACAAAATAAGTTAAGGACCACCCTCAAATTCAGAATTTCTCGTTTTTTAAAAATGATCTGCATATTTAGATATTGAATATGGGGTTGATCATTATCTTTTTAGTAATGTATGTTAAAAAAAATAAAATGAAGTTGAAACAAGCAGAGGATTTATACGTTACAACGGAGTAAGTGCAAGTTGTTAATTATTATTATTTATTTCCAAATTGCGTGTGTCACTTAAATGCTTTCAATATTCAGTAAAATAAATCAACTGGAGCAATAAGGGTATCTATTTTCTTCCTCTTGGATTCATTTATGATATGATTATACATATGCAGTAAAACTAAAATTTGTAAAAGTAATATTTATTCTATTTGAAAATATATTTCTGCAACAAGTTATGCAACATAAAGTATATACGAAAGATCACAATTTATATTTTGGAAAACAATGTATATTCTAGCACTTGTATAATCTTGACATTCCGACCATAAATTGATAATATACCATGTAAAAGTTCACCAACCTTATCTCACATACTAAGTGAACAGGAAGCTATTTAGATAATGCTGTCATGACAACTACTAATGACTTTACGTTACATCATTTTTAAGCAGTTGAATTTTGTTTATCAGACACTCTAGATCTGGTAAAGTGAAACCAAGGAAATATATCAAATGCAAGATATTTCGTTCAATATCATAATTTAAATTATATTTACCATCCTGCTTGACATACTGTTCCAAGCTTTGACCACCAATCTTCACCCTTTTATCAAGCTTTAACAAGTAAGCCTGATTTGTTCGACAAGCGTCACGTGACTGATCCCATGTCAACGATTGGCTATTGACTCTTGTACAAATATGTCTTGATGGTCCCCCGTCCAAGTTTTCAGCTATTGCAGGTGTCCATCCATCCTTGCATATAACCGGAAGTTGGATGTTGGTTCCTCTTTGGTGCTTCCGGTGTCCTCCAAACCTCACAGCCTCAGTAACAGCAAATATAACTACTGCAACAAAGGCATCGAAATGTTAAATTTGCAACAACAAACAATTAAAAACCCTATTTAAATGTATTGTAAGAGAAATGTACAAACCCTGTGTAGAATTGCCACTTAAATCTTTTACCATATGATGAAGAACACCGGTCCTTGTTTTGCACGAATTTCAGGTAACTATCAACGTTTAGTTGGCTTTACCCAAAACGACAAATTCGTTTGCAATGCATGAATGAGAATGATTAAGAAAACGTAAAAAATCATTGCTAAATTCTTGCATATTTTCAGTTGGAGGAAAGCTAATTATACATTTTTGAATTGTAAAATCTTTCTAGCATTCTATGACAATGTCTGGAATATACATTAAGTATATAGCATTAAATGTACCTTTTTAAAATGTACGTTTATCGATAGAAAGAAGGTCAGCGAAAAGCTCTTGTAATAAAACGTCAAGTAGGTACTTGCCATGGAAAGACTTATGTTAATACGTCGGTGACACAAAGAAGATATATTGTATATAGGGCAGTATATTGTGTGTCGTCGTGTAAGAAAATAATATCAGACAATGGCGTCAAACAGTGCCATTAGGCAATAGATTCCATGCTGGATAACTGAACAAATACTATGTAATGTAAAAGTATCTCTCATTGTGCTTTTGCAAATTAAAAATCGTTCATATTTGGGGGCACATTATATCAGAGCTTTTAAATACACGCTGTTCATTTTTTTAATGTCATGAACATACAGCTGCATACAAAAAGTTTGTTCACTTACCACTGAATCGTAGTGCAAATATCACGTAATTGGGGTTTAGTTTGGACGTCAATAAATAATTATAGTATAAATTTTGATATGCAGCTGTAATTTATAGGCTTGTAAATTGTTTTTGTGTTTCTTTCACATGCATAAGCATAAAATATTTTACATTGTCCTGTAGACTTTTACTGACTTAACTTCTTTTTCTACTTCTCCTACTTATCCTCAATCAGTCACACAAACAATTATTGAATTTAGAATTAAAAAGTTTTTGCAGTGAATGCACTTCTGTCACTTTAACTCGCTATATGCAAAGACATAACGTGAAATTTGCATATTAAAGCATGGTAAATCATATTTGAATGTTGCCATTCTTACATGAACGATAATAAGGTAGATATTTATAAGGCGCACTTTTATCCATTAGTGCATGCCCAAGGCGAAACCAACATTATAACCCTAGTCTTACCCAAGCTGACGTATTTGTATCTAAAAGGTTACCATCGACACAATGCTTTACCAGGAACCCCTTTCCTGCTGGAAGAGCACGTTTGGAGTTAAGTCTTTTGACCAAGTATATGCAGAACTGTAGCTTTATAACCTCTTCCCCCAGTATCATCGTCTTTAGAAAGGCGACGTCAGATTATCAAGGAACCTATTGTGGCGAAGCATTTGTAGCTATCCAAAGTAGACACCATGAGTCTCTGAACTTGTGTCTCAATGTGGAGCAAGGAACTATCCTCCAAACTTTCTATTAACCAATGAGGCGTTTTACCCAACCATTCGGCGAGCCGGGTCCGATGTTGCTGAAGCCTGATAGTGGTAAACTGAACACAACACCACACGCCACCGCATTCTTAAAATTGACAAATTCAAACCTATTACGTGTCTAATGTAAACTAACCCTATTTTTTCCTAAACACCTAACAGAATATAAACTTACTTTTGTATTGTCTCTATAACTAAACTAAGTTTCTGATTAACAACTTCTTAATGGCTTTTCTCATATAAACCTCGTCTACAGACTTGTCTTTATATGATATTTTCATATCTATAATATCGTTATTTATAAAAAATACTAAAAGGTTTTGTTTGTGACTTTGAAATCGTTATGATTATGCCATTATTTTTTTTGGTGAATAATACACAATAAATATGTTAATTTGGTCAGAAAAGGGGTCATGAGTGTAAAGAATATATGAGGCGTCATGTTGTCATCTGAACTGACATACATAAATCAGAACGTATTTTGTATACATATTCATAACAAAATGACATAATGTGAAGCTATGCATACAACACCTGCGTTGTTTCTTCCAGAGGTAGTTATACTTTATTGTGTTTTTATATGTAATATAAATACCCAAAGTCTCTTTCATACATTACAAAATGTCTTGAAATATCTTTTATGAAATTTGATTGCTGTCATTTCATAACCTGAGACTTTTTTTTTTTAATTTGAGCTTTAATTCTTTACCGCATGAAGCCTTAGAAATTTGATATTTCATTTTTTTCTTTTCCAATGAAAAACAGTTCTTGCTTTTTCTGACATTTAACCTTTTTAGTTATTTTCAGTAAAACATGTTTTTTTCAAAGTTCTACAAAAGACTCATATAAACTCACGGGCAAAAGAAACGCAACCACTTTAGATTTGAAATTACGAAAAAAATCAAACTCAGATTCAAACCCGATCGCATGAAAACACATCGCCTAAATACAACAATTAGTGTTTCATATTGAAATGTAGTATTAAATGCATGCTTTTCCCAAATTTTGTCAAATTATGGTTTTCACCTTTTTTATGCAAAGCAAAATAAACCCATGCCCGACGGGTATAAAACCAATGCGAATTGGTTGTCAGACACCCACTTGGTAAACAAAACACTTAAAGAATGACAAGATTGACTTTACAACAACATGAGAGAGCAATCGGGATGATTAAAACGGGAGCCACCCGCAACATTGTTACAAGAACGCTTTGCTATCAACGTATAACTGTCACAAGACTAATGCAACGTTATCGTCATTCGGGACAGACCTCAGACAGAACAAGATCAGGCCGACCGAGAGTCGCAACCAACCAGGACCACCAATATCTGCGCACGTTACACCTCAGAAACCGCTTCCAGACAGTGACGTCATCGGCGTCGAATTCCCTGGGTCACCGGGTAAACCGACGTACAGTGGCCAGACGTCGAAAGTCCCATGGCATCAGGGGATACAGACCGTTCCGAAGAAAGCTGTTGACAGTCGAACATCGCCAACGAAGACTGAGGTGGGCGAGGACAATTTTAGGTTGGCAGCGACGTCTTTCCTCTGAGGTGCTTTCCTCTGACGAAAGTCGGTTCTGTCTCTTCAAAGTAGATGGAAGAGTACGTATTTACCGTCGTCGGGGAGAGAAAACCGCGCGCTGCATGTTGTGCTCAGGAAGTTGTGCCCAACTGAGGAGAAGGAAGTGTCAGGGTTTGGGGAGGCATACTTGGTGAGGAGAAGACGCCGCTGGTTATCGTGAAAGGAACTCTAACGCCTCAGCGTTACGTCCCTGACATTCTCAATCCCGTCGTCTGTCCCTTTCTTCGACAAAAGGCACAAGGTGTGATATTTCAACAAGACAATACCCGAGCGCACACAGCTCGAATTACTCAGAACTTCCTTGCTAACAACAGTATCGACGTTTTTTCTCCGGGCCAGCATGCTCACCTGACATGTCACCGATCGAACAGATTTGACGCCAACCGCCAGCAACTTACTCAAGCTCTCCAAGAAGAATGGCAGCGCATTCCACGTAATGACGTCAGACGTTTGATTTTCTCAATGCATCGGAGGGTTAATGCGTGCATTGTGGAAAGGGGAGGCCATACACGTTATTAATGTGAACTGTTTTCAACACACTGAACCTGGATTTGCCTGCATCGGGATCAGTCATGATAGTGAATTTGGACTTTTTGACCCCCAGGCCAATATCGGAGACTGTGCCGCTGATACCGGAATACCGGAATATGATATCGTCACATGTTCTTGAATTAACATTTGTTTTTTTATAATCGCATTTTTGTATTTATTCTGCATGCTAGATTTAAATACATGGTAACGTTCCTTTTAGCCATGAGTTTATGACATTACATTAAAACTTCATGAATTTGACACATCTAAATTTTTTGTCTTGTTCTTTAAATTGAAAATCGAATGTTTGAATTCATTGTTAAAACCACTTGTACTAAGTGAAATATCTAAAAATTATGATTTCTCTCAAATATCAAAACAAATTCTTTTTTAATTGCATATGGGAACGTGGAAATGGAAAATGGTCTTTACCATTTCAAAAGATTGGGGAAATTAACAGAAATTAAATAATCAGGACTTGAATTTAAAAAATTTAAAAACGTAATAACATTTTAAAGTGTTCAAGATAATAAATTCCTGAATAAAAAATGATGGCGTTAAATTGTGGAGGACAAGATAGCTTAAAGTCATAGTCTCATTTTTGTAAGGCAACTAAACTGAACTAATTATTCTTCACGAACAAAATCTGATCACTAACACAAATATTTCCTGTCGCATTTGCAAAGATTTTCGTTTTTATGCCCGTTTTACAGTTGTGGATGAAGCAGCTTATTGGAGTATGCCGTTTCAGACCGATGAGGTACCGAATCAAGTGCAATCCCGTCGTGAGTACGAAACACCGGAAATCTAGTCATCGCAGCGCCGATACTTATGACAGACGCATTCTTCATTGAATTTACCACCTTTTTGTTATTTCTATATTTGAAAAAGCGTAAGCTATTAGCTATTTTCATTGGATATTCAGCTGGGAAATTTTGTGTGTTCTTCGTCACGGCCTTAGCGAAATGAAGTGGTAAGGACTAACGCTCGCAAAAAACATAATATTCGGGTAGGGTAGGGTAGTTTGAACTTCATTATTGAGGGCTAGAATGCCTTCAGAGTTCTGAAAATTGTTGCAAACGTCAGGGAAAAGATTTCTGTGAGTGGTGAACTATTTGTCAGGCATTTATTACAATTTGCCTTGCAAAAAATGAGACTATGACTTTAAGCCTTTTAACTTTATGAATGTAATCATGTTGATTCAATGACAAACCGTAACCTTGGATGTTTCCTCATTTAAAAAGTGAACATGAGTTATGTTGTTTTAGTTCATGAGGGACAGTGATTCATGTTGTTATGTCTGTTTGATGTGCAACGCTAAAAGCGCCCACGGCGTCTGCATGTTCTATTCAGTAAAGCTTAATTGATTGCCCAAGAAATAAAACTTTGCGACTATTTTCTTGAACTGCTTGAAATATTTCTTTATTGTCCAAATTTCAGAAATTTTTGGTTTTGCACTTTTAAAAACTGTACATTGTCAGTTGAAGAGGTGAAGATGAAAGAATTTTATGGATGATCAACTTCTTTTTTTCATAATTTTTGCCTCTCAGAATACATCATAAAAAACCCAGTGTATTGGTAAACCAATATTCTACAACAAAATTCTACACATTGTGCGCTCTTATTCATCAAGATTTCAAATCTTAATCAAATGTCACCTCAGAAACGTGTTACGACGGTGTTGTGACATAATCATGTACTAAGAAAATATATGAATAAACAGAAAATTCCTTCCCACAAAAAAAACGATAGGACTGTTCATTTTTTTAAATCTGTCATTTATATATTTTACACGATCATGTTTTAGGATATTTACTACGGTTCAGATTGAAAGATATTCAGCCATGGCGTCACAATTGATTGACAATACGTCATAACGATGACAGTCAACATTTTACACGTTCTAAGAGACACACCCGCGACTGACTTTGATGTTAAGACACAAGAAGGTAAACCCAGGTATGTAATTGTAAACAGAGCAACAACAATGTTGTTGTCTTTCCCGAGCTAATAAATAAATCATCACTAATATGGTTTAGACAACCCCGTGAATAATGTAGCTTGGAGACAACCCCGTGAATAATGTAGCTTGGTTGATTCCTAAAATTCATAACGTTCAGCAACAAAAGTCATGGGTTGTTATTGAATGGGTGACCGTCTCTTGACTGAAATTTTTTCGATATTTGAGGAATTATGTTTGCATCTCATTATCTTACTGCTTTGGGGAGTTATCTGTTATATATAGACGTATTGGGAATAATTTTAAAGTATAATATTCGTACAAGGTCTATCTAATGAATCCAGGCAAAACGATTCTACATGTTAATGGAATATGAGAGTACATCCGATTAAAGCTTAAATTTAAAATACAGGATGTAATGCATATGACAATGTTTGCTCTGATGTAAATTAATTGATGGATTCTTGAATTAGACTTTCTATATGAAGAAATTATACCGCATATAGGTTTATTACTTTTTTACTCTATACAAAAATATGAAAATTTGTTTTGTTATATATAATTTGTCTTTCCATCTCCAACTGTTTCAATGTTCCTGGACGTGTTTTTATGTGAAAAGATACAATATCTGACATTTATTTGAAGCCATTATATTTAATACGTATCTGACAAAACGTATGCCGTCTTAACCTAATGGATACAATGATTTATTTTAATGCTTTTATTGAATTCTTTTTCATGAGCAAATAATTTGTCTTTTACTGTTCTTGGAAACGAATTTCATGAACGTGATTTCATAAATGGTTATCATTAAAAGCAAACATAATAAAATGGTTAGTTAGTAATAACAACGTATTCTTTCAATACCAGAACGAATTATTGATACAAACGATGGGTAGCTGTTGTTATTTTTGTGTATACTTTAAAGAGCCACTCCATGACTTTCATATCATATTATTTACCTTTGATACGAACCTTAGTGTCATATGTGGTGATATAAAATCAAAACATCTTAACTTTTCATGTCCAAAAGACATATATATGACAAATACTGGTTTTCCATGAACATCTAAAAACAGCCTTATAACTGCGCAGAGGTGTAGCTATCACGTCCAATATACAATTGTATACTAGCTATATAAGCTAACAAACACTATCAACTCCTTACTGCCCTCCTGGCTGTTTTAGATAAGTCTCCAAATTTACGTTTGACTATTTGACGCGCGCCACTGTCCGGTTTTCGATCATAATTGAAACGTTTTACCTTCATAGTGTCACTGTAAAAAAACCAATAAGCTTTAAGATGTGTCTTTTTGGTAATAGTAGATACTTTGCGATCAAATGACGCATTTGATTAAGTTTGGCATATATGACTCCAACAACTCACAGAGTGGCTCTTTAAGGTAAGGTGTAATTAAAATTATGTAGAATGAAATCAACAAGCTCTATATGTATCTTCATAACTGTGGTATCTACGTTTTAATTTGGTATCAATATCTTTAGTTGAATATATATGTGGTTATTATCGTATTGATTTTTTACAATTATTCATACCAACACGCTATAAAGAGGAAATGGTTTCACTATAAAGAAGTATTTAATATCAAAACAATATTAAATCTCTTCACAATTATTATGATATATTCACTTCTATATGCTCTTCATGAATTTATAATGATTGAAACTCGGTCATGAAAATTAATTTTGATAGAAATGCCTCAAGCAACATGTCAGTGAAATAAATCTGCCAACTAAAACATTACGTTTATTAAATAACCACAAACACGCTACTTCCGGGATGCTCGCAAGTTATAAAAGCGACATTTGATTGGCTGTCACTTAGTTACCACTGCATTACGTCACTTAACAGCTCAGGAGGTTACCAAATAGCACAGACAGGTTAGACTCCTAATATACTCAGTAAACTTGTTATTCATCGGTGTGTACTTGATTGACCGGTCACTCAGACCATCCCAGCTGCAGCTGTATAGTAACCATTTGCACTACAAGTCCTTATACAAGTTGTGCATATCAAATGTTAACTGTAGAAGACATGATCATATTTCATTTGCATTCCAAAATAATTCCTCGGCACTTAAAAGTAAATGAATGTATACAGTCAGTGGCCGGTATTTATTGACTCTATGATCTAATTAAGCCCTCAATGTAACATCGATGAATCGAATTTGACATGTGTTTTGTGTAGATATTGAAAAAAATTTCCTCAAGTAACTTTGAAGTTAATGACAAAATACAAGGAATTTAATTCGTTGGAATAATTCCTACACATTTTGTCCTATGAAAGCTCACGCACGAAAAGGTCTGTTCATTTATTTACTAATGTCTTCTTCTCTGTCATGCAAGGATGTACTATATTTGGTATGTTCTTTCTACAGTGAGACAACAACATAATGTCTTTTAAGCGTTTATATGAAAACCATTCCAATTAAAAGACATAAGATTATTTAAATCTGCTAATGAGTTTTTGAATTACCGACAAGCTCTCATCGATTCATCAATCGCCCCTAGTATGTGCCGTCCGAGGAGACGGCTTTTAAAGAGCCACTCCGTGATTTTCATAACATATTATTTACTAACCTACAAACCTAAATGTCATATGTGGTGATATAAAATCAAAACATCATTACTGTTCATGCCCAAAAGACATATATATGACAAATACTGGTTTTCCCATGAAAATCTAAATACAGCCTTATAAATGCACAGAGGTGTAGATATCACGTCCAATATACATGGATACTAGTTATATAACCTAACAAACGCTATCAACTCCTAACTGCCCTCTTTGCTTTTTTAGATAGGTCGCCAAAATTACGTTTGACTATCTGACGCGAGCCATTGTCCGGTTTTCGATCATAATTGCGACGTTCTACCTTCATATTGTCACTGTAAAAAACCAATAAGCTTTAAAATGTGTCGTTTTGGTAAAAGTCGATACTTTGCGATCAAATGACACCATTGATTAAGTTATGGCATATATGACTCCAACAACTCACGGAGTGGCCCTTTAAGTGTCGGGATATACAGTGGAGTTTAAACTAGATTATTAAGACCCTTGACTTCGTATAAAAACATCCAATTCGAAGTTATATCTGTTACAAGGGACAAAATACTAGGTATTGTGAATCTCAGCAAGAGTTAAAAGAAGGGATAAAATATTGAGGACTGTGATTCAGTCTAACTTACCCAAGACTTGTATCAAGAGGCAACTGTGTCTTATCGATGGCGTCATGGGCAGCATGCCGCTGTCAAACCGAAACTCATGGCACTATCCTGCAATAAGAAGAGTATCTCGGTTGAATACAGACTGATAAGTACAAGAATACCTCGGTTGAATACAGGATGATAAGTGATAAAATACCTCGGTTAAATGCAGGGTGATAATTATAGAATACCTCTGTTGATTACATGATCATAAGTGGAAGAATACGTCGGTTGAATACATGATAAGTGGAAGAATACGTCGGTTGAATACATGATAAGTGGAAGAATACGTTGGTTGAATACATGATAAGTGGAAGAATACGTCGGTTGAATACATGATAAGTGGAAGAATACGTCGGTTGAATACATGATGATAAGTGATAGATTACATCAATTGAATACATGATGATAAGTGGTAGAATACCTCGGCTGAATGCAGGATGATAAGTGATAAAATACCTCGGTTGAATGCAGAATGATAAGTGATAAAATACCTCGGTTGAATGAAGGATGAGAAGTGATAAAATGCCTCGGTTGAATACATGATGATAAATTGGCAAATTGGGCTAACGATGAAAATAGAATTTTGAAGTGAATTCTGAAAATTATCAATATCTTTAAAAACCAGAACCAACACTCTCACCTCCAGGTCTGAGTAATGCAACATTTGACTCTTGTCATCTAAAATTGTCCATGACCTTCAGCTTTCATTGTTTATGTTTTTTATAAATTACATCGCTTGATCGGAGATTGGCTGTTGTGAAAGGTCATTTAACATGACGTCTATGGGGCTGTAGTCAGATCAGAAACACAGTGAGATACAAGTGTCAGGTTCAAACTGATATTATGAGATTGTCACATAATGTCAGCATTACAAGGATCCCTACCGATTGCATGAAAAAGATAATTTTTAAACTATTAAAAAATAAAACTATCCCCAAGTGTCGGTAACACAAACACAAAGTGCATTTACAGTACCCGCACATTGTGCTTGGACAAAAATGTGACTATGAGTTCAACGCAGTTTTGATAGGTTGTCTCGTATTGTTAATCAAGAACGTGAACGGCTGCCTAGTGGCAGCAATAGTTGTATGACGTTAACGCATGTTGACATCCATTGATGGAAACTTTGATTACATGAAGCTAAACAAATGAGTTGTAAGAATGTTTCAATGTTTCATGGATCAATCTTATCGACAACATACGTCGAAAGAAGAAATGTAATACTATTAGTATATCTACCTCTTTGTTCATTCTTATCTAATATCAAACTCTTGAATCATAATCTTTTAAAGGCACTTTTGCATATTTTCATAAATAGGTGATTTTATTTAAAGGAAACCAATTGTTACCAATAGGGATAAAATATCTTTCAAGCTGTAATAGAATTTTTTAAACGAAAATACCAATTTCGGTTAAAGAGCCACTCCGTGAGTTCTTGGAGTCATATATGCCAAACTTAATCAATGGTGTCATTTTATCGCGAAGTATCGACTGTTACCAAAAAACACACATTTTAAAGCTTATTGTTTTTTTACAGTGACAATATGAAGGTAGAACGTCGAAATTATGATCGAAAACCGGACAATGGCGCGCGTCAAATAGTCAAACGTAATTTTAGAGACTTATCTAAAACAGCCAGGAGGGCAGTAAGGAGTTGATAGCGTTTGTTAAGTTATATAACTAGTATCCATGCATATTGGACGTGATATCTACACCTCTGTGCATTTATAAGGCTGTTTTTAGATTTCATGGAAAAACCAGTATTTGTCATTTATATGTCTTTTGGACATGAAAAGTTAAGATGTTTTTATTTTATATCACCACATATGACATTTAGGTTCATATCAAAGGTAAAGAATATGTTATGAAAATCACGGAGTGGCTCTTTAAGCGACGTCAACAGGTTTGCCGGACTCGAATAATTGTCGCTCGAAACGTGATTCCTGTATTCTGGTTGAGGTAACGGAGTGATTTACTCTGTTTTGAAAACATACTTTTCATAAACCTATTTATACGGGGGAACATTTTAAGATGTCGTTTTTAAACCTGTCACCGTGTCTTTAAAATACAACACTGGATTTAATGTATCATTCCGTTTTTTCTATACTCAAATGACGAGAGAGCACCTGGTACGCTATGAAGCTCCTTGTTATTTATTATTCTTAAATCATTCCTGTTAATCGCTCATGACAATACCGGCGTAGTACAGTATGATCTGTGAACTCCCAAGTGTCATTGCCAACATCATACATTTATTATTATAAAATGGCATCCATGATTATATTGAAACTTAAAAACATTTGTTCTTAATGATTCATCAACCCTTTGAGATGTTTAACCTACCTGTGGGGATAGGCGTATCAACCAAACAAAATGATCATATAAAAATAATCATAGCCGCATGCTTGAAATTGGCGATACATAACATAACATCACAAACATGATATAAGTATACTAATTCAAGAATATAAATTTACTTGAACTCATTTTAAGATTTTAAATTTTAAAGGATTAATTTAGCTGTGCCCATGCTGAAAAGATATTATATTGAACTTGTGTTTATGAAAGGTGAAATAATTCTTTAAAGAGACAAACTTAGAGTAGCACTTAGAATATTAGAACAACTGTTATATATTTGAAGGGGAAACGTATTGTTGGCTTTAGCTGTGAGAGAAGTACAGTTAAGCTGGGTCTAACGTGACTTTTTTTCAATTGATACGTTACAGCAAATGCTCGCAGGTTACATTGCAATTAAGAGCCACAATAGTGTTGCGAGCTTTCTGCCAACAAAAATTCTTGCAGTCGTGATATAAGTAAAATACTTTTGGTGGCGTCATTACTATTTTGAAGTGAGATTGTTCTTAGTTTTAATCCATTCGTTCTGAATATCATATTGTCAGCCCGGAATTATGACCTTTTAAATCTCATTAAAACAAGTACATAAATTTAGCCTACTGGACCCCTTTACGCTATAATCTGCGTAAGGTAGTGCATCAAAGTTATTCGCTTATTTTAATGAAATTGTGATATTTTATTAACATTATTAACGCATCTTTGTATCAAAGAAATCTTTACTTTGAAATCCATACAATACTTTTCCTAAAATTTCAATTTTCAAATATCAACAAGTTTTCTTTTGTCGGTTTAGCATAAGACATTCAACAGTAGATTATGAGCCTTCTGCTCCTTTTATTACAGGTGACATTGAGCCATCAAATAAACCTAGCATAAACTTAATAGATGAACTTATTAATATTCTGTAGAAAGATACGGACGAAAGCACTTGCCTTGTTGGACCCCCTGTATGGAAATTTATAGCAACAGGCGACAACATACTTTTCCAGAACATAACCTTTGATCTTAGGCATAAAAGGAATTATGATTATGGCATCTGCTTAAGCAGCTGATCATTTGGCAAGTAAAATGATATTTTTCTGCTTTTTATCCGTTATTGAATCAATGTTGATTTAAATTATCTGTTTAAATAAGTCCTTTATAGGATTTAGCATTTTATCGCGAGTAATTTACATACATTTTTGTTAATCTTTATTATCTTGCTTTATAAGAATAGCTTGTTTTTTAAGACTGTATTTTAGCATATAACGGTGAACTTTATATCATATATATAAATTTTCTTAGATCTATATGTTAGTTTCATATATACCATGCTGATATAGCTTAAGGGAAGCTTTAAAAAGGAAACGTGTAAAACCGTTCTTTCAACATTTCCTTTTGAATAGGTAATAAATAATCTCTTTACAATGTGATTATGCGTTGTATATTCACTGCAGAAAAATGTGAGTTAAAATATTTTTGCAATAATATCAGAGAGATTTCACCACATGAATTTATAAAGAATAAAAAATATATAAATAAACTAATGTAATTTTTCATCACGAGAGTTTAATAATTACGATTCAATATTTCGTATTCAAACAGAAAGCCCTCAGGTCATATCGTGGATTAACTTCCGCGTATTGTGTGATGTCACAGAACAAAGAGTCTACTATATCATATGAAACGCTATCCACCAAAACCCCTAAAGCGGTAACACAATAATGATGACACATGTGGCGATTACTCGTTTTTTAAAGATTAGTGTCAAGCAGAAGTTATCACTGTCCTGAGACCACAAGTAAGAAGGTTTGCAAGGATTATCTTATGCGATAGATACTGAGAACTGACTTTAAGAGCCACTCCGTGATTTTCATAACATATTATTTACCTTTGATACGAACCTAAATGTCATATGTGGTGATATAAAATCAAAACATCTTAACTTTTCACGTCCAAAAGACATTTATATGACAAATACTGGTTTTCCATGAAAATCTAAAAACAGCCTTATAAATGTACAGAGGTGTAGATATCACGTCCAATATACATGGATACTAGTTATATAACCTAACAAACACTATCAACTCATAACTGCCCTCCTGGCTGTTTTAGATTAGTCTCCAAAATTACGTTTGACTATTTGACGCGAGCCATTGTCCGGTTTTCGATCATAATTGCGACGTTCTACCTTCATATTGTCACTGTTGAAAAACAATAAGCTTTAAAATGTGTATTTTTGGTAACAGTCGTTACTTCGCGATCAAATGACACCATTGATTAAGTTTGGCATATATGACTCCAACAAATCACGGAGTGGCTCTTTAAAGGAAGTGTTCATATATATATATATATATATATATATATATATATATATATATATATATATATATATTGTGGTGACAGAGGTGATTTCTGTTTTAAGTAACCTTACGTTATTAGTACTCCACTTATTGAAAATAAAACATAAACCTTATTTGAAGTTGTTAAACGAAAACGAGACAGATTTAAGAGTGAAGTTATTTTTTTGTATTTTGAAAAATATGAAACTAACTACAACCTAATAGATTTGGCTACGTACAATTACTACAGTTATGCATGCATGCTACCATTACATGATCAAAAGATAAATAACATAAATAATGGATGTAGGGTTTATTTTCCATGTAAATGCACATTTATTCAAAAAGAAAAACAGTGATAAGTGATAGCAATCACCAGGAGCCTTTTTGGGGGATTATAAAAAATTGTTGAGGTCAAAGGTCAATGTGTTTATATTCTATCAATGTATATATATATATATATTAATCAAATAATGAAATAAAAATAGAATGGGAGCGTTACTTTAAAACAGAAACACCATCATTTCTAGACACACAAGTGTGGAAGTGAAGACATGTCTATCAATCTATTTCCAGATGAACTTCAAATTGTAAATGGAACACCTATAGCAATAATTAACTCGTCGAAATGTGATGAGTGCTCATGAGTTAATGTTTTATAGAACATATCTAAACATCACAGGCGAACAACCTACAGATATTTCAGTAATAAAAAGGGACAGATTTTTTCAACAAAAACATGTCAAGTACCATGGTTTATATGTAAACACGCCAAAACTTAACGCATATAAACTTCAGAGGAATATTGCTGCAAATATAATGACCTCATCTGTTCCACTTTTCTAAAAATAAATTGACATAACCAATTCCTTCAATGTCAAGGAAATACATAAAATGCCTTCATCGCACCTGTGCAGTGTTTATACAAAACATAAAAGGATTCTTCCCAACCTTTTTCAATTCATTCAAGGATTACGTCAACATCAGTTACGACCTAATGAACACTAGCAGGTCACGACGTAGACAATTTCTAAATGTGCCTATGATCATTGCTGCATAAGGCCAGCGACGTTGCTTGCTGTTGATGATGTTTGTGGTTCTTCGATATAGATTGAACATCCTCATTTTAAGGGCATGTTCAGATTGACCCTTTTGGTTGGTCACTCATTGTTGTTAAGAATCTTAAGATTTGCCATAAAACGGAAAATTGTAATGGACAATGAAGTCTCAGACCTTGAACCCCAACGTCTGATTTCTGTCCGGCATGGAAGATCCAGCTTCTGAAATTTGGCTTGCTGTTTGCGAAAATAAAATCATATTCCTTTTTTTTTTTTTTATAACTTTATTCATTTTTGTTCATGTATATACAAATTCAAACATGCATATCAATAGAGAACAGGCATTTTAAAATCATATTCCTGTGAACTGACAGCGATTCCATGGCAATGCCGAAATCATTAGAACTTACAAAAACACAAGATTATAAAATAAAGTTGATTCCAAACGAAGACATCTTTAAATTTCATCGTATTATTTTGTTTCTGAGCCGGTTTAGCTCTGTCGGTGAGACGATAAGAAAACAATGAGAGACATTTCTCTAAATGATAACCATGACGATGTCACCTTGACTATCACTTATGTCACGTGTCGTATGTCCCTTCTAGAGTAATTAATAAACAACAGAAACAGTGTGAGATATGACACTTCCTTTCTTCCAGGACAGCCTTTTGAAAGATGGCTCAAGGACTAACGAGTTGGCACATTCTGAACTCTGCATATGACCAGTGTGACCAAACAATAGCTTTAAACTGACACAGAGTATGTTTCATGATTATTTCATGTGGCGTGAATAAAGTCTTAATACCATAAGTTCCGAGTTCGCTTCTCAAATTTGCATTTTTATCACTAAAATGGCTAAATAATGATGTGTTTCCTTTTTTTGGATAATTTGAAAACGGCATAAATCTTAGAAGGCGAAATTATGCATCCGAGTTGCAGGTATCTTAGTAATTTGACATACTACACACTACAAACCCATATTTGTCTTTGTGTCTTTTTGAAATAAGTTTTCAAAATGATTCATTGGCGCGCGCCATTGTCCTATTTTCGATCACAAAACACGTCCTTCGTTTATTGTTTATTAAAGTCAACTGAATAAGAATAAAGATGATGATTTTAGAAACACTACTTCTCGATTGAATAACACCATTTATGAAAATTCACATTTTTCAGACCAACACCATACTCTGTGCCCCCTTAAAAGAAACACTCTAGTTGTTGGAGTCACCTTTATGGAAAACTTTATGAATGGTGCATTTGTATAGTGCATATAGTCATTTAAGTACAATGACATTATGAAGTTATGAAGTATCGATTTTAATTGAAAATCGGACAATGGTGCCAATTAATTGGAGAAAGGCAACTTGAGAAACCTATGAATAACTTGTAGATAATTGATTTTGAGTTGATTATGGATAAAATGTTATGTAGAATATTTATGTAAATGGTACGTGTGATTTCAGCTTCATCACTCATATAAATGTGTTTCTCGATTTTCATTGATGACAAATAACTGTTATATTTTGGGCTGAATCTGTGATATCTTCTAAAAATAACATCAACATAAGATAGCATCTGATGTATATGCTTAATCGAGAGATTGATTTTTCGTCTTTTATAATGTAAATATTTGTTCATGATAAAGTTAAAACGATCCATCAATAATTATAATTTTTGCCTCTCTTAGATTAACTTCTAAAATGGGTTGGTGATGGTGTACACTCCTTGGATCTCCTTTCACAAAGAACTTATTAATAGAACGCCACTAAGGTAAACTTAGCATTGCGTTTAAAGTTATCTTTAATGAAAATCACTTTATGGAAAGAGTCCATCAACGTCTTTGATGAAGTGTATCAATATTTGATTGTAAATAAACACTTTTCTTTTTGACAGTTTTCTTGTAATAAATTCAAAATTGATCATAAATGTAACGTTGAACGCTCATCTGACTGATCCATTCTTCAAAGGCAATTAAATGTTAAAACAGTAAGAAAAGAAGGATTTCTGGATTTATTCTTCACATGGTGTTCCAGAAATACGTTTCACATCTGGAAATATTGAGTTTCAGAAACTGGTGTAATTATATTATAAACTATACACATTTGGAATATTCAACTTAACAGTAAATGGATGTTTTGCATTATATTGATTATCACTAGAATAGTATTCAATAACCTTGCAAAATGTACGTTTCAAAACTTAGAGTCGTCTAATTCATTTTCCGACGCAACTCGTTAAGTCGTTAAATCAACAGGACCATAGAACATTATTTATCAGTTAATGTTCATATCTAAGATCCTTTTTATATTAAGCAACAAAGGGGCTGTTAAAGAGTAATTCTTTAATCTAAAGGTTTTACCAAAAAGGGTTAACTTAACGGGTTGCGGTTGTAGCATGCTTTGAGTCATCTTCTCATGTTCTTTGACTCAAGGTTATAACGATAAACCTCGCCTTTAAAGAGAATCAACGAAACCAGTTTTGAGATCTTGTCTTAAGTATTCAAGATTTGAGAGGATAGAGTGTAATTTTCTTTCTAGGTTGCCATAGAGATACATTTAATCTAATGACATCAGGGTGATGAGAGATATCAAATAAATCCCTGCATTAACATGAATCATGAAATTCCAGGCAATAAGTCGCCATAATTCTTGTAGTTGGTATCAAAATGTTTTTAGAAGGTATGAATTTTCGTTTTTCGATGGTTTATCATATCGCAATGTTGTATGTATTGAAAAAAGACATTAACGATTGATCTACCTATTCTCAAATGTAAGTTATTGTTTTTTTCGGGACAGCTTGACATTTTGACATACCATTTACATAAATGAATAATTTGGTGTTTTGTCCTGGATTTATGCATTTACAAACTCAATGCCGGCGGTTCGTTGAATACGTGAAAAGTATTATATGATAGTATTACACAGATTGCTTTACATTTGTCCATTCATGTTTAAAACATAAAGAACTTTATACTTACAAGTTTCTCACTTTATGTACATTCATCCATTACGGCAGGATGGAAAATGGGAAAATGATTTTTAAAAATGTATCCCATCAACCATTTGAGGTCACTTTACATTTTAAAACTTGAACAAAAATCATTTTATTAACATACAGATTTGAAAGCGTAAAAACATAACTTTCAAAACTTAAATATGATAATAGAATATTAGAATAAGGTGTAAGAGTGATAATTGATTCAGTTACAAATTTATTTCAATCAAAAATCTCCTTAACTTTACATTCAGAAATGTACTCCAAAAACAAGAACAACCTGACATTCCCCACCCGAACCCCGTAAAAATATACTATCATTCTATCATTAATCACCCCCACCCCCCCCCCCCCCCCCCCCCCTTTTGATTAACTTGATCCACCTTTAGAATGGCCAAAGGAAAGTCACTTAATATCAAGTGCCTTTTCAATCACTGTATAGAAGCATTTGCCAAATGTGGCGACATTCTTCAATCGATGTCATAATATTCATATCAGACTAATTATTATACCACCTAGCAACCATGACCCGCTTTCTGAACTCGTCGTGATGTTCTTCACCCGGTGTTTGCCTCGCGTCCTCCTGTACCTTGTCAATATCAGGCTTTGATTGACAGCAAGGGAATGGGGTTTTAAGGAAAATGTCACTTTTGCGATTTATAAGTGGGATGAAACGAAGAAAATGACACATAAGTCAAAAATAAAAGCCAAGTCATGGATAAAAACCGGTTCAAATAAAAGACAAAAGGTAACATATTTGTAAGAAGCATGTATAGGAAAGTTTGAAGGTATTCGAAAGGTGACAGATATAAAATATTATAACACCATGATTCTCATAAAACGATGTTTATATCAATACTAACGAGAAACGTGAATGTAATCTACAAGACGTGTTTGTAAACAAGTTGATGGCAATACTGTCCTGTAATTAACTGCAAAGGTAGAGGTCCATAGTAAATAAAGTCAATAACATAAATCTATATGTGTAAAATGTTTAGAAAAGCCAATGATTATTATAATCATTAGCATGATAAAAATGGAAAGGTACAAGAAAGGAATCAAATATTGAATCACGCGAAACATAAATTCCAATGTCAATGACAAATATTCCCCTCATATACGAATGGTGATCAAATATGTTTTGAGAAGGAAATAGTTGTTAACATAATAACTCGAAGAGTATTTTACCATCAAATTTAATTGCTTGATAAGATTTTTAAGAAATGTTCAAAAAGCAAGTTTCAAGGTACAAGGTACCTTTAAAAGTGTTTGAAGGGGATGCAAGTGACAAACAGTGTAAAAAAACGGAAGTTCACATATATTAATGATTATCTATTGTCTATAAAGCTCGAACGTAAAAGCAAAATCACATCATAGAATACATACTTGAAAATAATGTAAAGGGTACACATAAAGGGTAAAAATAAGAGTCTAAACACGACAGTCATTTCATTCTGAGAGTTACTGACACGATAGTTTTCGTCACATCCCAAAAAAGATGTTGATGTTTCAAAACGTCTGTCCCTGTGTCGTTGTTGAAACTAATTCAACAGTGGGGAATGCGTATTTCACAACTCAAATTAATTACGACAAAGAGGAATTTTCAAAGGGTAAAACGGTCTTTAAGTTACGCCTATTCTCTAAAAGGTAAAGAAGTCTCTGTTTGAAATTATTCACTCTACTGTGGAATAGAATTAACTAACAAGTGTCCTTGCTTTAAAGATACATGTATGTACAGTAAAGTTAAACAATACAATATGTATCCTTATAAGCTTTGCAAATGTTACATTTAAGTTACATTTGAAATCAACAGACATGCAAAAGATATGTTTTTGTAAATTATAAGATATTTTAAAAGTGTTTGATGAATATGACACATCAAAGGAACGCCAATATCTATTAAGAAATTCACAATCTCTGACGATATGTCAACACTTAATACACTTGTAAAATCAGCAAGATAGAAACACATATTCACCAGCAAATAAAAATACACTAAAAATCACCAGATAAACCTATCAAGGCAATCATGTCTTGCCCATCCGGTAGCATAAATCTTTCCGAAATTTTCTTCTTACAAAGACAAAAATATACTAAAAGTAAAGAATCACCAAAATATTCAATATCAAAGCATATCATGGATCATTATATGAAATATAGAATATTTCAATATTGAAAATTAGGAATCGTTTTTAATTTATTTTGTAGAGTATAGTTTCTTATGTATTTAAACCAAAAGCCTAAAAAATCAAATTAGAAGAAAATGGGATAGAACAGAATTGTGAAAAGATAATAAACATGACTTAATATACATAAAGCGCCTTTGTCAATCTTTTTTATCTAGGCATAATTTCATGGCAGGCGCAGGTAGACTTATGTCTAGGTAAATGCAATTAAGCAGGTGTCATTACACCTGACACCGGCAACGCATTAAAGGTAACGCGGTTTGATTGATTAACCTTGAATTTCAAGTTATCTAACAACTTCACACACCAAAGAAAATAAACAAGATATACTGGTTGTACATGATACCTGATAAACACTTGCACGTAAACAAAACATTAATTACTTTCGCAATCAAAGAAACAACGACATAGATATCTTTATATTTTCAAAAAGTTCGCAGGTATGTTTTGTATTTTCTGAAATAATTGATAATCATTCTAAATTAGATCATTTCTTTTGAAAACATCAACAATAATATTGAAATCGATTCAGTATTCACATTTTGATCTTTTCGTATTATAATGCAAACGATCAAATATTCCAATTTGACAAATAGGGTTGTCAATCAATAACTTTACCAAGTTAGAAACACTTCTCAGGCAACAAATGTAAGATATGAAATCAAGATGTCTATTTGAAGAGTCGTTTTATAGTTTGCTTTTCCGAGACAGATAGACTACAGGCTCCAAAATTAATTTTAGGAAAAATGTTTAAAAAATTTAAATATCATGAAGTGAAAAGAAGCTCCTGGATTTTATCTATTTCGATTTAGTCTTTTTGTAAAATTTTGACCTGTTTTCATTATAAGGTAAAACAAAGTCACAACAATGACGAGTACTATGTAACATGTGATGCTAACTCCTTAGCTATTTTATCATATCACACATATTAGTCATATATTTAAGTGAATTCCAGACATCAACAACTATACAAACAACATAAACAACAAGCCGATGTCATCATTCAGAGCCATTGTGTTCCATTTTATTGTGTCTTTGTACATTTTAATTATGTAACTTTTGATGTGTACATGTTGTATAAATGAATATCAATGTACAAGTACAGTGTTCCGAATTAAACAGAAAGTCAAAAACAGGTTCTAAGACATTCGAGTTTACTTGAAATTTTCATAACGAATTGTATGTAAACAGCTACCACACAATATAATTTTTCGTCAAATCATAACAAAAATACTATGTAGTATATCATACATTTCAAAATGTCAATGTATAAACAATTACTTACATAGATAAACAAATACTTACATGTTAAGAATCCGTCTACCTCCACGTTAAGAAAGCACAGGTATGGTATAAACTGCGAGTAACTTCCAAACACGTGATGGCAGACAGGGCCTCTACAAGATATAACGGTAGATGTGGATAAGACATAGGCCGTTCCGCTTGGCTGACTTTATGGGATGTCACGGATGACAAATGGCCGTTCAGGCAGTTATACGTAGCATATGGAGGTTTCCTCTGTTTCCAGAGACTGACATTTAGGGACTTTATTACAGTGATAAATCTTAGTTGTAAAATCTCTCATTTACATTTTATTTTCCCCATGTGGGCATCGGTCATGACGAATTAAACCATTTGGCGATCCGGAATGCGTGTTTAATGTACTTAATGATTAATGATTTTTCATACCCCTGTGGCTAATTATGACGTAATTCATAATTAATTGACTCCTCTTCCGATATTAAATTAAGTGACGCATGCGCTTTCCTTTCCTTAATTATTAGTAATATGCGTTAATTACAGTCCATGCATGTAATCCTATCCTTCCGGCGCGTGCAAAATAGCAGATATTGATTAATGAAATAATTTCAAATATTTTATTTCTTATATCATCAAATTAAGTATTACTATCATTGCCTATGGTAAGTGTACAATTAGAACTGTGACGTATATTGCCATATAATTTGTAAATTACAGCTTTTGTTGTGTTAGACTCCATCATGTCAATGTAAAAACATAAAAATAAACACCTTCCAACCTTATCATTATTACCTGGTTATATATGAATAATATGTCTGATAAATATATGATTTAATAAAGTAAACTCTGTTCTTGTTTATTTATATTCATTCACTGTTAACAGAATGATGTATTTTTAGAATTCAAATTTTAGGTATCAAGTATTCTGAATATATATATCATATAATCATATATATCAATATAAATTCACTGATGTTATGAAGTAGCTGTATTAATGAATAGATATTTTGAGTGCGTAAAGAGATAGAATATATAAGATGGGGATGTGTTCTTTTTAAAACGCGCCCAAAAAAATTGAACCACTCGACGCTTGTTCATAAATGTGAGTATATGAGGTTTGACTCCAACATGTGTATTTCTTGTATGTGGTTTGAATGTAACATGTGTTTTTGTGTATGTGGTTTGACTGCAACATGTGTATTTTGTGTATGTGGTTTGAATGTAACATGTGTTTTTTGTGTATGTGGTTTGACTGCAACATGTGTATTTTGTGTATGTGGTTTGAATGTAACATCTGTATTTGAATGATTCTGTGTTGGTCAATCAGTGAAAAGCCAATTGAACTTTATAGTCACTTGTAATTTTAAACGTTGATGATTTTTCCTGCATTACGACATCAGCCATTTGTCAAAGTAAAAGTAAAAGTATCAGTATCAGTATAGGTCCATTGATCACTCGAATAGCTCTTATTTCATCTGTCAATTGTATCCTGGTACCTATGCGCTTAACGAAATAATGATATAACTAAGCTATAGTATTTTATGTCGATTACATCACTGAGAGATAGCGTTGACGGTGGTTTATAGTAAGGGGTTATTAATCTTCATACAGAAGAAATACCACTGGTTTCGTTGTTTTTGGCTTGTCAAATATCCCTTTATCCTGTCGACTTATTGAAACCACAATGCCAAATGAAATTCAGGACCTGTTGAGATTCTTCCCAGGCTGTTAATTATGGACAGTTACTGGTTTTTGTATTGTAACTTTTGAAGGTTTGTAAATTTGGATGGCAACCATCGATTACGAGCAGTTGTTTGACTTCTGTGTGACGTGACTTTGTGCTAGTAGCAAGGTCATATGATTCTAACTTTTTGCATTCTTATCCAAAATGCCTGGAAATTTATCAATTACGAGTGCAAAAACACAAATTTAAGGTTTTGGCAGTTTGAAAGCGATGCTTACCGACATCATTCGTATAAAGTATTTTTCAAAATTTCAGTTAAAAAAATTAAACAATTGCCGATGAGTTTATCAGGGCAAAAGGTGTGGAGTAGTGCCTTTAATCCACGGGGAATAAATGCAGAAACCTTTTTGTAAATACGTTTTAATGTTTGAGCTTTTTCAAAATACAGATATCATGGCAGTCACTTTTATTTACAAACAATTCATTCACACTTAAAAAAAAACCGGGAGAATAAACCAAAATTTTATTAAAACCATTTAAAACACAAAAGATATATCATGAGGATATGGTTGAGATGAAGTGAAACAAAAAATAAACATGACAGCGTCATCCTACGAGGAGAGATTTATAAGTCTTTCCTAATCCCTCCGCACCATTATTGCTTCTTTTACGTTAAAAATATTAACTGGAATGCATTTGGACATTTGTTATAGATTTTTATCAAGAATGCGGAAAATATTCATTTACTTTAAAGAGGCAGAAGCAGGTTTTTTGAAAATTTCATTTCATCAAATTTTCCCAATATATATCTATTTATACCAGATGTATTATCTTTAGAGGGTCAATCATCTCATTATTCAAACCAATCGACCGTAGTGGTAGAAGACATTATCAAGTATCACGCAAATTCCACTGGCGACATTTTTTTTTTTCATAACTTTATTCATTTTTTTTCATGTACATAGTACAATTTCAAACATGCCTATCAATACAGAAACAAAACATTTCAACATAGTTCTTGACAAAAAATGGACAGAGTATAATGAATTTTAAAAACTAAGATTATTCATGGATGGAAATTATAATCTGTGGATGTACATGATATTTTTTTCAAAATGATGTCTTTTTGGATAATAGCTTAAAATGACAACAAATTGTGACTTGATAAACAGAATTTCATAAATTTTGAATAACTACAGTGAGTAAATATATGCTGAATATGTGTATGTTATATATGTTGCGAATGTCGTTTTTAGTTTATGGGATGCTTGGTAATTTATTTTGTTGTTTTGCTTTTGAAATATTACATGGCGGCAATTTTAGTCTGAACACCTTTTTAAATCATTTACGTAAGGGAAATAGGTTTGCAAAGCTTAACTGAACATGGTACTGTGGTTTAAGACTTCTTTCAATTAAAAAAAAACAATGTCTAGCCACTGGTAACATTTATTTATCTTTGTAGTGAGATCAGTGTATTTACCCAAAGCAACGTGCTAATGTCCCTTTAATTGTTTACCATATTCAGTATGGTAAACTGCAAGCTTTGAAGAAAAACATTTTGTTCTAATTTTAGAGTTAATTTGACGTTTACATATTTCTAGGCATAAATGGACAAACACGTATCAACGCATTTAGACATTTCAGTTAATGACTTTGAACGATGTAATTATATTATGTATAATGTAATGTTGTGTACTTCTTTTAACTTTTCTGAATTAAGTTATGATGCAACACTTTTCGATTATTAAAATATGGTATAAGTAGTGTTGTGGACGAACTTAAACGTACTTTTTTAATACTCATTTTTTACTCGACGTGGATTACATAACAAAAATTACACTCAAACGATTGTAATAATAGTAAAGTGATCGTCAACTCATCATTGCAAATCAAATAAAAGGTGTATTTTCATAGTTTGAATATTTTAATAACAGATATGTATGTACGATGACCTTTTACAGTTACTTCAAATCCAGAATAAAAGTGGCGTAAACAGAGTTTATTACTTTTTGTGCCGTTTCACCCCCTGACCCATGGGATAAGATTTATATACTACCTTAACTTGTAGTGGGGATTTACACCTTGAAATACAGGTGAAAAATGAGGGTGTTATATCTATGCAAGGCTGTCTCGGAGGATATCATTCGGAATTACTTATTTTTCCATTTTGAAGTTTCAACATACTTTTTTCATTTAAGAATTAGAGAAAACAAAACCTCCAAGTTAAAATGAGATCCACACAGGATAAAGCGACCCCAAAGGTGATTATTCCCTATTATTATTACCTACATGTATGGGCATCGTAAACCATTGCAGTTCCAGAGTTCCAAAAGCATTTAATTGTTTAGATAATGTATTAAAGGCACTATCACGTCTTTTCCTTATGGAAAGGAGATCTTCTCACTTAAACCAAGATAAATTATACGAAATACGTCATTAGAAGACAATCTTCTTTTAACAATTCAAGGATTTTTTTATCAAACGTAGCAAGTTAGGGCTACGTGAATCCATTTCCCTAATTTGAAAGATTTAAAGGTGTTTACACTAAAAAGAACACGAGCAATTTTTGCTGATACGGGACGTCTTGATTTATGACGACGGAGAATCGAGTAAAATTAGGAGATGTTTACCCTCTGAAGAAAATATATTTTGCAAGAAGTGTTATTTGGGAATACTTAGAATAATGACACAAGACATTGTGGTCTCACGGATCTTCCATGCAGTGGTCTGAACAAAGATTGATATTTTAATGAGTTGAGAGTAATGTCAACATAATTGAGTAATGAGTAAAATTGACTATCAATAACAATTACTGTAGCCAAAATTTTATGAATTCATATTGAAGCCCTAACCCGTATGTCAAGATAATATCACAACTACATACAAACACAAAGGTAAATCTCATTGTTTTTTTCATAATTCTTAACACATTTGATGAATTGATTTAATGCATGGTGTGTTAATTAAACACAAAAAAACTTCACCTGTCATGTCAGCATGTACACAAGCAAATAGTTGAAATATATTTTTTGACAGTGATTGATTTTTCTTGTGCTTTAATTGATAAATTCCCTTCTATATTCATTTTTACGGTCATAAAACTTGATTATATAAAATTGATCGCGTATATGACTTACTGTCAAAATATCTAAAATAGTTTTGAATATGTTTAATCTATATAAGTTAAAAGCAGTTGACTTTGGTGCATATCAACTAAACATATGATGTACAGCCTTTGCCTATTTTGAGGTTTACTTAGCCGATGGCAATGCTATTTAAATTGAGGCTCTCAAAAGAAATTATAGGAAATTAACCACGACAAAGAGTACATTTTGTGTACACAATTCTAAACCTATGAATTTTTCATTCGCTTTCTGTAGTAAATTTACTTATGTACTTGTGACCCCAATAAATGTATTTCACTGTCACTGTCGGCGATAAATGGTACGGTGAACCTTTTTTTAAGGATTTTCAACGTGTTTTCATGTTTATTTCGTCAGCTTTTTTTCTATTGTAGACATATCGTGGATCAGTAAGCATCGAGGAAAACAACTCTTTACTGCCATGAAAAGTTCCTTTTCTCCCATCACAGAGGTATCTCAAATCAATAACATCCTATGCTAACCTCTGTTCTTATAACAGCTCTTCATAGTTTTCCGACAGATTCCCCTAGCGACAAATTTCGAAACATGAACTATCTTCAAAATGTCCGCCAATTAAAACGCTTCATGCATGGAAGGCCTCTTTGTATTCACCCGCGAATAGTGAAGATATGCAGCAGTTGATTCTCCTTATTTCGAAAAACAGTGTTGAATTAATTTTCATGTTTTTCATGTATGCATAGACATTTTGAAATTTTGAAATTAAAAGGCTTTAGGTCTCAATGAATTTTGTTGTTGATATAAAAATGTGTATAAATCTTTATAGATAGTAAATTGGGTATTAAAGGAGTTTCCACATGTTTTACATTATGTTTTTTTAGATGTTTTAAAATATCATAACAAAAAAATCAGTGTAATCCGTAAATAGCTGTCATGAATTGATTCATTAACCGTAAATATGTTATTATGCAGCTTTCAAATGGGTTTGGGGTTTTTGTTACAGGCGAAGCAGTCAATAAGTTTGGAGGGGGAAATGAGCACATCTTATAAGATTATTTTAATGCGTACAGTTTTTTTTATAAGCTTCGCATGCTTTCTCGAAGAATCTGTGATAGGGACAGTCCGATATCAGAGTGAGCAAAATGCACGTAATGCACGTGCATGTCATGCTATCTTCATTTTCTTCACTGAATTTGTGTGTTATCTTTACGTTGTGGGTAGTTTGAAAAACACGAGATGCACGTGCAAATCGTGATTTTACAGCCCTTCACACCCGCACCGTCGTCTTTTTCACATCTTTCGCCAAAATATTTGAGCAGACGACAAACTTTTGAGAAAATACAATTGTTTTGCAAAATTAGCTCAGGTATTATCATTCCAACCTTGTTTTACACATCCTCGGTACTCAAGGGTAGAAGCAGCGATCATTCCCCACTAAAAATCTGGATGCAAGGTAGACTCTCTCTTTATATAAATTTACCATATTTTCCCCGACTTGTGTTCATCTTGCGGTTGAATGGGTAAAGATTCGAGTTCATGGTAACAAAATATGGCAGATCAAGTTGTCCCAAATATAGAGAGTTAGTGAGAGAGTTTTCAACACGGCTTGGGCAACATTTCAGTGTGGCTTAAATGTAACATGTGTTCATTATCTAAATGGCATATATTTTGAATGATAAAAGTTTGCTTTAAAATCAGCCTAATTGATCTTTGAATAACAAAACCTAGAACGCAATCGAAACGCCATGATTGTGCGTCAACCTTATGACCACAATGTTTGCAAAACTCTCTTTAATTTACAAACATGCATGTTGAGTTGAGCTTCCCGCCTCAATATAGGACAGGCTACCAATGTCTCTATTCTCAGCTGTTTGCTTGTGGTGAGTTTACAAAGGTTTAACAAACAAACACGCACCTGTCGAAAAGAAACGGATTACGAGTCTCAAACAAACAAAACAACAACGCCAATTCTTTGCATCTATTTGCAATGTTTATTTAGAGAGGGGCGGGATTTGGTACAACAATAACTTTTTTTAAATTTCATTTTTAAAAACACTTCCAAGCTTTGCTTAAGCATGAATCATTGATTTCCATGTAAAATTGAACCATTAGAGCAGTCGAAATGTATTTGTGAGAGGCAAAGAGGCCATGTTGTTCTAAAGAGCGTAAACATGACAGAAGCATTCTTTATGAGACGGTGAGAAATAGGGCGAAGACAGCTTTGAGAGATAGGTTCGCGTTGTGTATGGGGAATATTGTAATAACCTCAATGATGAAAGTTCATTGCCTTTAATGATATACTTAAGAATGAAAGATCTCTAAATGTTAAACTGGCAATAAACAACAAATAATGAGGTTAAGAGACATTAAATGGGTTTAGTTCAGTTTCAGTATACAACTCGAAATGAACTGGATGAATGCATTTTCCTAAGGTTATCTATACAGATACTTCATGTAAATATGATGTCCGTCTAAGCAAATAAATATCTAAAATGGGGGTAACGCTAGAAGCCAGAAATTGTACTGAGCAAACAAGAATGTATTTTTTTCTAATTTCAATTAGCAAGATGACTTTTCTAATAACACGAGCCCGTTGCCACTTGATATCCCTTGCAAGCAAAAAGCTTCGATATGATAAAACATCTTTGTGAACTCTTTTAGAAAAAGATCCGTCAGCTGACTGAACGCACCGAGAATAAACAAGAACTTTAACCTTCCATTCTTGAAACGATCGCAGAGCAAGGATTGGTTTAATTATTAAAAGTACATCTTATGTGCACATCTTGATCTACGTTTACAAATAGTTTCAGTATGTATGTATTTAGATAGTTAAGGATATCTTAAGATTACAAATGGTTTCTTTGTTATATTGGATAAAACGTACACATAAAGTTAAACCTTACAGAAAGCCAAGAAAAAGTACATGTACGCCATTGGTTTACGAAAAGGTAACTTCGGATACTGTAGACCATAAAGCGTTAAGCTAAATTTATACGACATGGTTACACACGAGACATTGTTCTAAAAGTGTTGGACAAATAACAATTTGAAGAAATCAACGTTGCGCATGGTGGAATAGCTCTTGTCCTTTGGGCCATGCGACTGGAATAATTAGAATAACACATAAGGCACGGTTCTTAGAAAGACTCGTTGACGTGGTAAACAACATACTGATGTAAGTAACCTTAAAGTGCCTCTTGGACAGACGTATGTAATTTACGATGAGTCCGTAAAAATTACTTTTCAAATGAGGCGCGGTTCTCAGAAAGACTGGATAGAGTGTAGAGCATTTGCATGTAAGTATGAAGCAATTGTTCCTTTACAGACTTTTGGATAGTTACTGGACCACGCCTATAGTAACTGGCACAATACACGGGACATGTTCTAGTACAAGACAAGTACAATTTCTAGTACAAGACGAGTTGAATTTCTAGCACAAAACAAGTTCTTGTAAGAGACCAGTAGAATTTATAGTAAAATAAAAGGTCAAGTACTTGTACAAGAAAAGTACAGGTTCTTATACAAGTTTTTGTTCAAAACAAATACAAATTCTTATACAAGGAAAGTACACGGTCCAGTACAAGTACAAGAACTAATACAAAACATGCACTGATTCTGGTACAAACAAGTACAGGAACTAGTACAATACAAGTACAAGTTTTTGTACAAGGAAAGTACAAGATCTAGTACAGGCCGAGTACAAGTTCAACAAAGGTTCTAACACACTGGTCTGCTGACAGTACGCTTGGTGATGACGCCCTCACAGCATAGATCGAAGACGAAGTCGAACACTTGTGTACCGCAGCATGCCGGTCTCATCCCCCGTCGTCTCTTCACCTGTCCTCCGCAGCAGATGTGTGTCCTCCCAGCGTAATCCCGCCCTTCGCAGTTACCTGCAGAATAGATTTGAGAAACTAAATTAAAGGCACTATTGCACAAACCTTCCCCAGCATTATATATGTTTTTAAGCCGAAATCACACATCTTGTTTACGTTTTTACTACTTATAGAATCTAACAATTGTGAACAACAAAAAGTCTGTTGTTCTGTCAGCTGTAGGTAAGCCTAAGTTTCCGAAATTACGTTTGACTTATTGGCGCGCTCTACTCGCGGCACATTGTCGGTTTTTCGATCATAAATACCAGCTTTGAGCCTCTAATTGCCGTTATACCGAACTGATAATCTTTCTTAAACTATTCAAAAGCTTGATATATTTGACCCTTAAAAATACTCTTTGTCAATGAAATACAATATATGTAAGATATGTACTCTTTTAAATCATGTCGATTACATACCTTCATGATTTATCTTTGCATTTTTCATAAACTTATTCATCCTTTCATGTAGGCTATCATATCGGTTTTGTTCAACAGCATACTTGAGTGAATAAAACACTTAGATTTGAACAAAGTATGACTACCGTTTTTTAAAAGTATTTCTGCGAAAAGGTCTATGTTTAAGACAAATATTTCAGCTTTTCACTTTTTTTTATAACCTTTATCTCAAATTTCACTTAACTTTCGGTATCAAAGACATAAAATCATGAATAGTTGCTGAGAAAATGATGTGCTTAAACAATAAATGAATAACAATAAATGTATGAAATTGACATTAAGAATATATGGAACCTGTGAATGAACCTGCAATGATATATATGTGATCATCAAAGGGACAAGGCTATGGTCAACAAAATAATTTTAGGGTGACACCTGTCGGAGAATGAACGAGAAAGATAACGGTAACACGCAAAGGCGTAGGATAGGAACTGGGGGCCGGGATCATAAAAAATATATAATGAAGCCTGTATGACATCAAAATGAGAAATCATGCCTCTAATAAGAATTTTGGTGGGGGAATGGGTGGAGTAGCCAAATAGATATCAAAACGCATATCCATGCATCTAACCAACACCCCCCCCCCCCCCCCCTCCTAAATGAGGTACTCCCCACCTCCTTAAGGTACCTGTGGAGGCAGGGGGGAATCAACGCAGGTTTCTACGCCCATGACATGTCATGCTGGCGTTTGTCCGTTTATAATTACTTTATATTTTCCTTAATGAAATATCATTCGTAAACTCTGAGTATACTCTTGTCATCAAGCCACGGTGCAGCGCATGTTTAAATGTTGTTCTATCTTTAAAAGTATGAGCGGTAGGCAAAGATCTGTCCAACATCATAAATATCTTCAGATTATGTCATTCGAATCCCATCAATGTCGTATCGTTCTATTCAAAATCCCCCTTCAGCAAATTGGGGTCCAAATCTCGTTAATTCTTAAACTCATTTGTTACATTTGACAGCTGACTTTATAGAATTTCATAGAAGTATGACACTTCAAGGCCGAGTGTATCATAATGTGAAAAATATCAATATAAAGAAAAAGTCATTTCAAAACATCAAACCTTAAAGACGTCTCGGCAGATTTGTACTGTTTGAAAAAAATTTCATATTTTCCTCACTAAAAATACTTTTATACTTATATAATTTATATTTTCTTCAGAGGGTATTTCATCTAAAAACTCAATATATCATCCAGGGCTGTCGCTGTTTCTGTCTCTCTGTCTGCGTGCGGCCATTTTAGTGTAAACACATTTAATCATTCGAAATTGATTCGCATTGATTAAACTTGTAACGTTTGTTTACAAAAGTATTCATTTGATTAAAAATGTTGCAATTGGTAACAATTATTTTCTTGTTCGCGAGATCACTAAATTAACCTAAGATAAACTTTCCACGCTGCCTTTAAGCATTTCCATATCTTTGTTATATAAATTCAAAATAACAAGATTTTGTGACGATATAAAACGTTAAAATATATAGAATGACAAGAAACAAACTCTCTAAGCTTCCGAAACTACTTAAATCAAATTTAGATTTATATAACATAACACGATTACATGGCTAAAATTATATTTTCGGTATTTCAAACTTTTTCTACTATCTATCAAACATTCTATAAAAATAAAGACAGGAAATACGATTATACAGTGGCAGGCAGAAGAAACGTGACAATTATGTCATTGTATATTAAATATGTAAAATTTTGAAATTGTGACGTCAACTGTCATTCACTGACTCATGCACTGTCCACATTAAGCTGAAGTAAATAAAGGATACAATGTTCCCCAGAGAAAAAAGTTAATGGAACATATCTCAATACTGTCAAATGTTTACACTCAAATTACCCTTGTTTACACATTGGAATGGGAAAAGAGACCCTCGAGGAAATTTGTGTTTTTATATACTAGAACATTTGAATGGTAACAAGTATTATACTTATTATCATACTTATTAATTTCATTGTTAAATGATTTTAGTAATTAGTCTCAGTTTTGTGGACGTTTACTTGAAATTAAATCAATCATTTTTGACTTTCTCTTTAACCTTCATGGCAATTTTCATGTACGTTTTTGGCTTTATTTCTAAAACGTCACCGTATATTCCCAGATGTGTTATTCTTTGTCAATCTTTGTGAATCTCCAAGCATCGTATTGTTTTTGTTACAAAATCACCATTTCTTAAGCAGTAATACGTTTTCGTTAAAACATCATCCAATAAACCATTAAAGAGCCACTCCGTGATTTTCATAACAAATTATTTACGTTTGATACGAACCTAAATGTCATATGTGGTGATACGAAATCAAAACATCTTAACTTTTCATGTCCAAAAGACATATATATGACAAATCCTGGTTTTCCATGAAAATCTACAACAGCCTTACAAATGCACACAGGTGTAGATATCACGTCCAATATATACACGGGTACTAGTTATATAACCTAACAAACACTTTCAACTCCTAACTGCCCTCCTGGCTGTTTAAGATAAATCTACAAAATTACGTTTGAGTATTTGACGCGCACCACTGTCCGGTTTTCGATCATAATTGCGACGTTCTACCTTCATATTGTCACTGTAAAAAACAATAAGCTTGAAAATGTGTCTTTTTGGTAACAGTCGATACTTCGCGATCAAATGACACCATTGATTAAGTTTGGCATATATGACTCCAACAACTCACGGAGTGGCTCTTTAGGTAAAAGAAATGGTGACAAATTAGAACAATAACAAAGTAACACCTTTCTCCCATCAATACACGAATTTATACCTCTCGACATCTATCGTAAAACCTTTTGTCTCTCTAGATTTTCATTTATTATATAATAGTAACGACATTATAGATAAAAAAAACTACATCATATTGCATACAATCTGATTAAAATTGACCGTGTTCCGAGGAATAAAATTTACTAAATATTTTTCAGTTTTCCCGGGATACAAACCCGTTCGGTAATTTCTTCTCTAAACGTGAAGAGGAGACCCCGATAGATCGAGTTCGTATCCCGGATAGGGTACAATTTTGTAACTTTTATTCAAGGTAACGGAACATAGTCGATTTTAATCAGACTGAATTGCACAGGAAACGTTTCGACATACCAATAGCTTCCCATGGCGCGACCGTGGTCGAAACGTCGCCTATAAACAATAAAAAAAAATAGTTGCATAAATTGGTCGTTTCGATTGGTTATTATTTTGTTTAAATTCCGCAAATTTGAACTTCCGTTATCATTGTGATTATCACTGATCATTGTCATTATTATACCTTCTCTTTTAGGACTATGCTCATTTTAATATAACAGAAAAATATGCAATTTAAGGAAAAATAAATATATCCCAACATGCCCTTAAAAAGTAAATATCGTTTTATAAAAAAGGTATCTGATTAACGAACGTTAGTGCTATATTCAGTAACTTAAGGATATGTTTGCATTTATTTCATTGCAGTCTTCAAAAGATAACCTTTAGAGACAAAAACTGTTTATATGTTACAGCAAGGAAATTATATGAGATAGAGTCGTTTCAAATTATGTTTCAAAGAAGAAGGTTCTCATTAAACTTTCGGCAACCTGTTTCCAATTGTGAAATGAAAATTTCGATAAGATAATATTATATTCATCTTTAAAGCATAAGGTTTTAACAATGTTATAACATTGTAATATATACATACTACTTTGAAAAAACATTTTATTTTAGTTAAAAGATAACAAAAAAATACTTTGATATCAAAGTATCATACTAATTTTTAAACTGAATTGTTGTAATGATACTCACTGATATAATACCATTTATCTATAAGAGCATATCTATTTGTCGATTTGCGCTAGTGAACGTCCTTATTTGTAATTTCCTAATTATGTTGATTAAATATGTTTACCTAGGACCCTGCATATTTTGTCAACACGATGCAAGAATCCGTATCAAAATGCCATTTTGTCAGAATTAAAAGGGCGTCATCCTTATATTTACCATCGATTCCTTTGCCGTTGCCCCTGGGTAGTTGAAGCCCTAGGGTGTGGGTGTGAGAGCCGCTCCCGTGACGATGGTTGCTTCCGTGACCGTCAACATGGTCGCTGCCAGCCCCGGGCCACTTCGTCCATGGACTCTTGTTGTTGTTGTTGTTGTTGTTATTGTTGTGGTGGAAGTTGTTGTTGGTATTGTGAACCTTGTTGTTGGTCATATCGCGGCGTTTCCCTCCTTCCAGAAAGGGACTCTTGGGCCATTTCTGACACTCTGCAATCACCAGGACAGTTAACAACAGCGCGACGATGCGTACGGGGACCATGGTGTTGAAGTCCTTCTTCTGTGGTAGACAGCGCTCAACTGAATCGCCTTCAATGATTTGGTCCCTGCTTCGAGACGCCGCGGCTAATATTGCCAGAGGATGTCGCCGAGCAATCAAGGCAGGATATTGGAGACGGATTGTTTGCCAAGATTTGCATGTGTTTGTTTAAGTCTCCGTTCGGAAACTCCTCTATGTTCGAATCAAACAGGTCCCTCATGCTCGGTGGAGAAAATACGCTGCGTTGAATTTGCCTCCTATTCGTGTTTTGTAGTTTTTTTACAATACAAAGACAGTATGCGACGCTGACATTCATTGTCATCTACGTCCAACATTGCAAGGGACGCCATCATCAGAAAATGAACTTTTGAGAAGATGAAATTTCGATTTTAACAATCCTGGCATTTTATCAAACAATGTCTAAACCCGTGGTAAACATCACAGCGAACATAATCGATTAACGTATAAATAGAGGGGGCTCTTTGGTGCTTTGTCAAATGAATATCGTCAATAGATCTTCCGATCTTTTGGTTCAAATGAAAATAGACAGTAAACTCTCCTGACATCTCGCATTTCCGTCTATGTAGGATTTGATATATCTCTTTCGTAAAGGGTATAGTCCATTGTTCACTATATGCACTGTGATTATATGCGCAGATCTGTGAAACAAATATAACAAGAATTAATATATTTCATTGTCTCTTTAAGTATGTAAAGAGAGTACGTTCTGGGATTTTTTATGTTGCTTAAATAATAGCCAAAGCCCTGCGTGAAGTCAAATCATGTTATTAAACTTGCATTTTCAACAGTAAAATGCCCAATTTTTATTTGAGTGTTGTCAATCAAAATGAAAAAAACAGTGATAGAAATGTAACGAGTTCTAAACTTAACAAACATACAAATGATGTGATATACTTAACACAAGTTGCATTTGCCATTATGTCTACTGTAAATAAATTTCCAAAATCACATTAATTTGCGAGCGCCTCTGTCCGGTTTTCGATCACAAATCGCGACTTTATAAGTTGTCTATTCGCACCCATCTTGATAACGTCACGGCCGAAACGAAAAGATTCAAAACTCTTCCCGAGTCTCTCTCGATAAATTTCCCCCTCGCCGTGGGAAGATGATTCTCACCAGGCTGAATTCATAAACATTAAAATGGTAAATTTCAGATAAAACCAGTAGTCTCGATATAGTGACACTATTTTTATAGATTGACATATTTGTCTTCAACAACATACAATGCCCTACTAAAGAGGCATTTTGTGTCAGTCGCCAGGGTCACATATACCGGGCAAAAATGATTAGGGATAATTGAAAATTCTGAAATTATTTATAATGACATGTTTTTACATTGACTACCTGGTGAAATATTATTTATAAACTTTACCCTAAATTATTTGTCCAGAATATTTAACGTGGCACAGAGTATGTTTCATAAATTTGTATGTGGCTTGAATAAGAGCCAAAATACCATCTGCCCTGAAATAATTTCAAATATTAATAATATGTCATAATATTCAAAACTTGCATCTTTATCTCTTAATGGCAAAAATGAGGATAATATCCTGTTTTCAATGATAATACAAAAACAACAATATAGATGTTACTAAGTCGAAATGCTGTGTCCAGTTTACATGAATGTTAGTTAAATGACCTGCCAAACACTACCAATTCATATTTGGCTCTGTGCCTGCTGTAGATGAGTTTGTCTAAAACTATGTTTGAATCATTGGCGCATGCCACTGTCCGGTTTTCGATCACAAATAAAAATTCAATTATATTTATTGTTTTTGAACTGAAATTATTAACTCTAAGATGGTGATTTTCAGAAATATACACTACTTCTCGATTACATTTACATCATTTATTAAGTTTGATATATTTGACTCTAATAACATACTCGTCCCTTTCAACTTCATGATTAGTGTCATTTTAATCGAGAAATACTGGCTGTTGCAGAAGAGAATTTAGTAAATTTCAATGCACCACAAAGAGTGACAATGTGAAGGTGAAAAGTTACTTTTCTGATGGAAAACAGGACAATGGCGAGCGTTAATCAGTCAAATGAAATTTTGGCAACTTATCGCTCGCATTTTGGAGGAAAAAATTAAGTTGATGGTGCTTTAAAGGTGATATAAACAGTATTAAGGTAACTGATGCGTGTGATTTCGGCTTCATCTTCGATTTTTTGGAAACCAATAATTCTCATTTATTTGGCATTAGGGGATGGATTTTTTTAGATATTTTGAAAGAAAATTATAATGATTGGTGTTTTGACACGTTTTACATCTTAACAAGATACCATGAAATCACGGAAAGTCAGTTTAATTTTATAAAAAAAAAAAGTAAGACCAAAAAACTAAACAAATATGTGTCATTTTTATGAGTGTAATTTTGTGTGTGGTCAACACGGTGCAGTTCTATTTACTGCCGTGTTAATGTGAATATAACGTGTCTCAACTAAGTGTTCTTATGTAACCGTGATTTCAAACGCATAAACTTTAAATTTTTTGTAAGCATTCCGAATATTTTCATGTTCACTGACGTCAATCTGCTTATATCAATACAAAATACATATTTGCCATATATTAAAGAAAACAATGTTTTAAGAAGATTTGTTTTAAGAACATGCTATAGGCTTCAAACATAATTATTTCAATTTTTAATGTTTTCTTCTGTTCAAAACAACCTTGCTTCGGCCTTATTGATGTTTGACCCGAAATATGATTAATAATATTAATAGAAGTAGTAGTAGTAGTAGAAGAAGTATTAATAGTAGTAGTAGTAGTAGTAGTAGTAGTAGTAGTAGTAGTAGTAGTAGTAGTAAGGATGATGATAATAAATAATAATAACAATTTCCACAATAATAATAACAACAATAATAAGGCAGGTTGTTTATAATTATTATCATCATCATCATCATCGTGATTATGATGATTATTTAAAACGTGCCAAGGTAACTTTTGTGCAAGCATTATAAGTTGTTCTTCTTGTTGTTATTATTATCATCATCTTGATTATTAGCAAGATGATCATGATCATGATCGATGATGTTTTAAAACGTGCCAAGATAACTTTGTGCAAACATTATCACCCATGAGGAATACTCTTTGGAATACTCTAATCTACTAGTCCTATGAAAATAGCTCTAAAGCTTTCTGTAAAAGGAACCGAGACCTTAAAAGGCTGAAGATATTTAAAGATTCACGGATTCGCTAAACGATCACAGAAAAGTGAATACAGTTAATCTGAGAATCTATTCTGAGACTGGGTCACTTTGACAACTGCCTAACGAAAATCTCAATTTAAAATCACGTGACGATTTTCAGCGATAATGTTTTCGAATGGCTTTGACAAACATTTGTTGGGACATTTTGGGGATAAACGGGATTACCAAAACAATGTGATTTCCTTTGTAATCCAAAACCGATTTGGCATCGAGCTGATAATACTCCTTGGCAAGGAGAAACTATGTTAAATCAAATTATCAATGTCGATATTGTTGTATAAACTTTTTAAAACTTTTATTTACGAAGATTTCATTATCAATTTTACCTTTGGAAATACAATTTCGCAATGCAATATTGCTTATTTGCCGAGAAGTCAATTTTGTAAACATTATTCTATAAATTATATAACAAAAGTGCGGAAAAACTATGACGACAACAGTTTTTATTTGCTGTGATACTCCATATCTTTTTATTCAAACGAATCGTTGGAAAATGATACTTTTTAATCCAATTCAGTTCAATTATCTATTCTCATAGACCACTTTGGTGGTACAATAGCAAAATTACATAATATAATATATACAAATACCAATTTGAATTCAAAACAGAAAATAAACTGTATCAAATAGTCTAAACAGCAATATTTCCAAAGTCATTTTTATAATGTTCTTCAATCATTATGTTTAACGAAATCTTTCATAATTATACTTACTTGGTTATTGGCGACTATTTTTCTAATTTTACAGTTAAATTAAAAAATTAACGTTTTTTGTGTGAATCATTTTACGCGAAGTGGTTTAATATTAATGATATATTTTAATAAGTCACTTGATTTTAAATATCAAAATATATATGACAAAAACTTTAATTTACTTCCATGGCAAATGGTGACCATGCAAGGTTGTGCAAATCGGAAACAAGTATCTTTAATTTATCTCTAAATCTGAGTAAAACTATAAACAATTATATTTTTAAATAATTATCCTGATTCAACATGCAACAGCATATAAATCGATATAACTAAGCCCTAAAATATATGTAAAAAAATTATTTCTGGAAAGTTTGAACCGGGAGTGAAAATTGTGCTTAGGCAACTCTGTTATAACACGTATTCAGTCTAAGACTATCAAGAGTTACCTCCCTTCGAAGATTCTTTGTTGAAGAAGTCGAGGAATTACTTACTTCCGGTTGGAGCGAAAACATGAAAAATTACCGAAAACAGTAGTAATCTAATCAAAATGAACAAAGGTTGGCTTGAATTGGAAAGTGATCCAGGTTGGTAAACTAGCACTTCGGGTAACCAAGTTATTCTATTTGAATTTAGTCACTTCTAAAGTCACCAGCTTTGAGTGTATTAAGGAGTTAATGTTTTCCAGATCGATGTTTTGAGCTTGATAATCACGATCAGAGGCTGAGTAATCAACGACTAACGAGGATTTCAGGATTTGTTTCTCTAGACTAGGGTACCTAGAGTGTTTACTGACAGAACCTCGGTCTTGTTTATTTCATTTAATCATTGTTTAGCCCTTGATTTTCCGTTAGATAGACTGGCATTATGATAATGATATTTTTCGCCATATTTTTTGTGGTTTGCGCAATTACTCCCCAAATGTTATTGTTTAAGTAGCGAGAGAGACATTTGAAATAGCGCATATCAGGCAATTGCTCAGCCTGGATGCATTACCTTGTCTGATAAGATTTTGTTGACTTAGTTTTGGGGTGCTGTAAGCTGCTTTTAAAGACATTTCTTTTTAAAAATTCCATGTGATTATAAACCTGGTTTCAGTTTTGAAAAAAGTTATCAAGATGTTTATAATGAGTGACTAATATAATGGCACCAGCATGTGTAAATGATTTCATAGAGTAGCATATTGCTAACTGTGTTTCCTGCCACAGGCCTACCATACAAACGGCAAACAAATTTTCAAAACTGACCACTTATACTCTAAAACTGACCACAAATTGTCTGAAAAGGAGGAAATTTTTTCAAAAACTGACATCAAACCCTCTGAATTGGACACAATAGCTTCTGCAACTGAAAACAAATTGTTTGGAATGGAAACAAAACTTCCGCATCGGCTGCAAAAGCACCCAAGAACTGTCACCGAGCATCCGGAGCGCAGTACTTATCACCCGGAACGGACAACAAACCACCCCGCTCTAAGTGTAGCAAAATGGCGGCCCGCACATTGGGTACCAAATTGTGCAGAATCGCAAGCGTGACACTGACAACTATGCACATATATTTAAAGCTTCGGTCACTAGGGGGTTTATTCACTATATACGATGTGATATGTTAAAGATATGACTCGTAGTGGCATGAAACTTTATTCAGCAAAGCTTGTTTGTCTCCGCGGGCCGCCATTTTGCTACACTTAGAGCAAGGCTGCGAGATGGTTTGCTGTCCGTTCGGGTGATAAGTACTTGTTTGCCGTTCGTATGGTAGGCCTGTGCCTCAGAGTGTTGGTTCGAATTCGGCAGGGACTTGATGTAAGAAAGTATAAGAATTTGAACTTTTGCTGATAGTGTGATACAAAATATAAACAAAAATTTCAGAGCTAAAGTGCATTATTTTGAAATCTATCTTAATCAGAGTTGAATATGTTTTCATTATTGAACATTTGTTGTTGTTTTTTTCAGGATTGTTTACCCTGTTACTTGAAGACTTTGGTAAGTTATGATACAAACAGTAAGTCACAACAAATGTAGAATATTGTGTAGAAAGGAAATAATTATAATAATTAAATTTCTAAATTGGACTCTTTTCGACTTTTGTTTTGAACAAGGCATATATCATAAGGTAACTAATAGAAATGACAATGATTTCCCTAACAGAATTTTAAAAATGTGTTTATATAAACATATTGTTATATTAACAAATTAAATTATATTTATTTCAGGTGTGAAAGATACTCAAGTTGAAGAAATATATGACCTCCAAAAACCAATTGATGGGTAAAAATCATTAGTGTTTATTAGTTATTATTTTTTGCGCCACAGTTCATTATAGATGCGTGTTTTGACCCTGTAATGAAAGCCGACATTGACAATCACCTCAGATATGATATAGGTCGCTGTTCCTTTGTGCACCCCTTTAACCGGAAATTGAAGTTATTGGAGGGAGGGTATAGTAACAGCATGTGTAAACAATGAGGACTTGCGATTTCCCGACAGTTTATTATTGTATCCTCTATGAAGATGAGTTGACAGCTTTTTCAAAATTTAATTGTACAATTAAACAATTACACGCGACAGTTAGGCGCATAAGGCTTAAAACCCATTTAGAAATCATGCGAGAATGTTTCGGTCGCGCCGTAAATCTGAAACACTGGTCATAATGACATAAAATTATTTTTTTATAAAGAACAAACACCAGCACACACATATGTATTTTTTTATTATTAATATTTATATATAATATATTTATTACAACAATCTGTTATTAAACAAATGCTTACTGTATCACAAAACACTGACGTATTACAACTCACTTTGAAAATTACTGATACATCAACTTGCCGTAACTAAATCTCTCAATGTGCCGCGCTATTAGGGGGGTCGACGATGGTTTTAGATTTGGGGGCCTGAGAAAGGGGGTCGACTTATACACAGGGTCGACTTATACACGGTAATATACGGTAGATGACCAAATGAAACATGATTAATTATGATATAAAGATATTTTTACAGATCTCAAAGTAAGTTATCTGTCATTCTTGTCAGAATAATAACAAGTAACTATCTCATTCTAACATGTGAAATGATACTAGAAATATACTTGGATGTAGTGGACAAAAACAACTTTATGATGAAGATTTTAAAAAATTTGACCCACAACACATACTTTCCTAACCATAACCTAAATATAAACAATTACTTTTGTTTCTGTACCTTTATGTCTCCAATCAAAAGATTCTTGAGAGACAAAGCTCATGTATTTATTGTATCTTTCCAGAACCGTATATGGTTTTATCTTCTTGTTCCGATGGATCGAAGAGCGACGATGTAGACGTAAGACAAGTACGGAGGATGAATCATGTGTCATGGATGATGAAACTGTCAACAGCATCTTCTTTGCAAAACAGGTGAAGAGTTCTTGTTTCATGAAAATATGAAAACTATTGCTTAGATTTCTTAACAGACTCTGACAGATATCCCAAGATGTGGGGAAAGGGGGAAAGAGTTTTGTTCACCAGCCATCCATACATCCCCCTGTAAATGCTTAAGAACTGCTGATTGCATTCCTTTTGTGTTTTGCACAACGGGAGGAAGGTCCCCAAGAAGTTGCCAGGGGCTCGGCAACTTTGTCTGCAGTAGAAAACTATTCTACATGCAGTAAGGTTTGGGTGCAATGGTACACTGAATTTCAGGACAGTATCACCCATGGTTCACTAATTCCAGCCAATGCTCGCAGGTTTCACCACAATGTGTAGCCACTATACAGTTGCAGGCTTTCTCCTTGCAATAATATTTTGTGATATAAGTGAAATACTCTTGAAAGGGGAAAAATCTTAAATCACTTCACATCAACAAGTTTGTGACCCTGACCTTCATTGACAAACATTTCCGTCATTTGTCCATTTTTTAATCAAATTAACATCTACATTGTTTGTCAATGGTTTTAGAAAATGATTTTTCTTTAGTTCATTATGGATGATATAATTGATATTACTTCGTCTCTGTGGAAATGCAAAAGTGTTGCTTGCTTTCTTCCTGCAATGATACTAGCAGCCATGATATAAGTGAAAAGCTCTTGAAAGTGGTGTCAAGCCTGAATTCACCTCACCTCACCTTTTGTTCGCTTAGTTTAATGCCTTGTTTTGTCACCAGATAATTCCCAACTCCTGTGCTACACACGCTTTGTTGAGCGTACTGCTGAACTCTGGGAAAGTAAGACTCGGAGATACTCTTGAAAAGTTCAAAGAATTCACCACAAACATGAGCCCAGAGGTTTGTATGATAATTTATTAAAATCTTAAATGTTTTCAAAATAGTGTTTTTCCCTTTTTCACAAAAAAATTCATCTTTCCAAATTCCTGTTTTTTAAATAATTTATAGCTTAAAATCGTATAACCATGATTTAATTTTTAATTATTTTGTTTGCTTTGTTTATAAGTTTTTAATTACTAAAATAAGGTAAATGATATTTTGAAATTTTTCAGGATAAGGGATATGCAATTGGTAATATGCCAGAACTAGCAAGAGCGCACAACAGTCATGCAAGGTGAGGATTTTTGTGGTTTACTTTTTCTTAAAGTTTTTTTTTTCAGAGGATTTGCCTGCCTTTTTGCCATTTTCAGGGATTTTATAAGGTCTGGCTAAGGGGATTAAATGAGAATAATAAATAAATCACATTTCTCCATGCACATGCATGTTCAAAGCGCAGACCTACATACTCGATACAAATCCCTTCCGAGAACACCACCTGAAATATGTTCAAATTCAGACTACAATTGATTCATACCAGGTGTCCAGTTTACTGCTGGTGGACAGAGGTACACTTCAAACTACATGTAGTTCTCTCAGCTCATGCTTCATGGCAAGGAATCAAAAAGTCACTCACTCAGCATATCAAAATTTTTGTGAAAATTTGTCCTTGATTACATCCATCCCCATGAATGTCTTTCCAAAAGAGTCGAATTTAGTTATTTATGTTTAATGAAGTATATGAAAATAAAAAGTTAAAAAGATATCCATAAATAAAAAAATAATGCAGTTATCTTCACCTATGAATATATTTAAACATGAATTCCATATAAAAACAATATGTCCAAATGAAGTTTGGGCAAGAGGTCTAAAAACTTCTTAAGTTCTGTTTGTCAAATAGAATACAAATGTTATCGTCCCAGTGTGTACAGTTCTCAATATTGACCTATTTTGCCTACCAGACCTGAGCCACGCCATCTTCCAGAAAAACAGCCGGGTCTCTCCACAACAAAGACAATGGAAGCTTTTCACTTTGTGAGCTATGTCCCTATAAGAGGGCGATTGTTTGAACTGGATGGTTTGAAGCCATACCCAATTGATCATGGTTAGTCTATTAATTGTATTTTTTAAGGAGTCATTAATAACATTACAAAAGCCTCAGTGTTATGCTAGAATTAAATGATTTAAAAAAGCCAAATATTTTTCACAAATTATATGGTTTATGAAAGTTTATTAGCCCAAAACCTGTCCACAACTCATATCAAATAAATATTCCAGTGTTAGTACCTCATCAAAATGTTGCATTTAATGCTTTGGCCTGCAGTATTTATATTCTTTAATCTCACTTTTGTTTTGACTTATTATGGCCTACTAGACTAAAACCAATTTCAAATTAGGTGGTTTTTCTTTCAATTCAAAACATTTAAGTTCTCTTTTAATATAGGGTCTAGATTATCGAAATAAGGAAATTCCAATCATGTATGGAAAACTGTTGTTGAAATATCAAAAAAAAGGGAGACCATTCTATTAATTGTTTAAACTTCATATTTATTTACAGGTCCATGCAAGCCTAATCAGTACTGGACAGAGAAATTTCGTTCTGTGATAATTGACAGACTTGGGATGGCAACAGGAGGGTGAGTTTTGTTCAAGTATAACATTATTGTATTTGACTGTAATCACATTAACAAAACATCTAGGCAGGAAATCATTATGACATCACCCTCAGCTTTCCTTGATGGACTTTTGCAATACCTTTTTCCAGTTGAGCCCCTTGTGAGATTTTAACCCTCACTAGCAGAGTCTGGGGGCAATAGCGCAGTAGTTAGCGCTTTTGGCTTCGGTTCATGGGGTCTGTGGTTCAAATCCTGCTTGGCAACTTTGTCTGCAGTAGAGAACTGTTCTATATGAAGTTAAGTTTGGGTCAAATGCTTCACCGAATTTCAGCATTGTTTGCTAGTTTCAGACAATGCCTGCAGGTTTTACCACAATGCATAGCCACAATGGTAATGCAGGCTTTTTCCCTGCAATGATACTATTAGCCGTGATATAAGTAAAATACTCTTGAAAGTGGCGTTAAACCCTCACCTCAACTCACATCACCTCACCTAACACCACCCCACCCTACACACCCCACCCCACCCCACCCCACCTCACCTCACCTCACCTCACCTCACCTCACCTCACCTCACCTCACCCCACCCCACCTCACCTCATCTCACCCCACCCCACCCCACCCCACCCCACCCCACCCAACCCAACACAACCCAACCCCAACCCCAACTCACCTCACCTCACCTCAGAGTAAGGCAACCACCAGCCCTGAATAGTCCGGAATAGCACTGACCAAATACCCTATGTCATGTTGGTACAGTACTTGCTGGGGGATGGAGCCTGAATCTGAGGGTGTGGGTTCCAATTGCTCAAAAGTATAATGGAAGGGCTATTTGAGTCAAGCCTTTTGGGGAATAATCATAAATCTAATGATCTCAAGGTAAACTAAGAGCTAGGGAGTTCTCCCAGCCACACATCAGGACTCATATGTAACAGAAACAACTGTAGACCACCTTAAAGTGACACAGAGTATGTTTCATGAATTTTGTTAGCTTAAATAAGAACCAAAATACCATGAGGTAAGTTAAATTTGCTTAAGTTCTTTTTTATAAATCTAGAATGTCAAAATAAATTTTGTTTTGGTTTTCAATCAATAAAGGGCCGTTTTAATGTTAAGAATTCTAATTATATTGCCGAATTACATGCTTTAGAGTTATCGAAATTATTTAACCCTATCAACTCCTATATATATCTTGATGTCTGCTGTAAATAACATTCCCAAGGTACATTTCATTTATTGGCTTACACATTTTTCCGGATTTTAATCATAAATTATGACATTAACTCGCTTTTTGTCTTTATTGTGAACTAATGGTCTAAAGATTCTCATGTTGAGGAACAACCATTATTTCTCGATGAAATAACACCACTTATGAACTTTCCCATACATGACTCCAACAACATACTCTGTGTCCCATGAAGGGGAGTATTTAACCATGGACTCAGCTGCTTTTCTGTAAAGGGATATCTTGCAAGTGAAATAGAAATATTTATCTCAAGCTACAAACCAAAAATGTTGTCAATAATTATAAATGAGTCGGAAAAAATGTAAGATCGCTAAAAAATTCTTGATTGCAGAGAGCCGTACCATGACATCAGATTCAACTTGATGGCGGTGGTGCCTTGTAAGAGACAGCTTTATGAACACAAACTACAGACCCTCAAAACTAATAGACACATTGTTTTGGAGGCCTTACAACAGGTAATTATTCACATGTTTTCCAGGATTCTCAAGTTGTACTGCCTTTTCCCCACATAGCAATGCTCACATAGGTTATCCGTAAGATACTTATGGGTAGTATGTTATTTTTTTGTTAACACTTTGAGTTAATGTAATCCAGTGTGTACCATTTCTTCATTTTACAATTTCCAAAATGATACACTTGGTATTTCTGTTATTAATAAAACTTTATGGAATTGAGTCATACCGTTCTAAAAAAATAGTGAGACTTATCGTGTAGTGAACTTTCTGAATCTTCCCACTCTGTAGGTTAGAATATTGTACTTTGGTTGATGTATTAGGTGCACATGTTTACCCTCTGTAATGTGTTCTCTTGCAAGCTGCTGGACTCAAAGGTAGGTCAGTGGATGTTGGGTGTCGTTAGCCTCCGCAAACAGCTCAATATAACCAGATACAGCTAGTTTATCTTTTCTCCTTTACATACAAACCTAGAAGACGCATCCTGAACTCCCAACTGTGTCAACTCCCTTCAATGGACGTTGTTTGCTTTGTTGGTTTTATCAGGGTTTATTCTTTGCAAAATAATTTTAAAGGAAAATTCCTGTAATCATGTTGTACCTGGAGGGGGTTCCGGGTACATTTTCCCAGCTAGGGGTCCCTTCAAGCTGTTATAATACTTTTACCATGGGGTCTCATCTGTTCAGAATTAGTCAAAATCCCCCTTTATTTGATCACCTAAAAACAAAATTGTTTAACTTATGAAATAGTTTTATTTTGACTAAATGACTATAACACAATCTAGTTGAAAACATTTGACAAAGGGTTATAATTTCGTTGTTAAATATGATAAGAAGAATTGCAATTGCAACACATTGTAAAGCCCAGTTACAAACTTATTGTGTCTCCACCTGGATTCGAACCTAGACCTTTGGCATGAGAGGCAAGCATGTTTACCACTCAGCCACCATGTTCCAAAATAAAGTAATCAGTAGGTTGCTGTAGATTTGACAAGACAACAAGGAGTTTTTGGGACATACCTTTTTTCAATATATTTTATATTTCAATAACTAAGGATCTATATGGGGTGTGCTTATTCCTTTGAGATAGGATATCAAGCATTTGACATGCCTGAGGAATATATTTTGTTAAATAAAATCAATTTGATTATGGGGTCCTACAAAGGTACATCCTTGATCCATTGCTTTTGATTTTAAAGAACCAATTCCTCCAAGTCAACTTCAAGATTTATGACTAAATGAACTACATACTATATTTTATTTTTTTGGAGAAAAAGTTAGTAACTGTATAATCATATATGAAAATAATGTACATCAAGAAATTAATTTTATTTCAAACTGAAATTTCTCCTTGTAACAGCTTTATCTGGTTATTATTGAGCTTCAGCATTACTTTCAGTTCCAATTTTGATTTACAGATATATATTTTTCTTTTTTCCATCACCTAATTTCATTTATATTGTATGTTGTATCCATTATTGTTGTAAAGCTGTTCAAAATATTTTCATTAAGTCATTCTTTTTAGTTTAGAGTATAGATATTTCATAAGGATGCATTCTCATTGAAATCAGTCAAACTTACCTTTGATAGGAGCACTGCTGCATAAGGGTCTGTCAAGTGACCTCTTTCTCAAGCCTATCAGAGACAATGGAGGTCATCAGAATTTTTTTATATCTGACCAGCCTGTCATTTGTAGAATCAAAAAATTTAAATTCCTTAAGAAGAGTCGTTTAACACAACTTCTGTTAGCAGTATTCAGATCAGAAAGGTAATGGGAAACAAGATTTAGGGTCAAGCTGGTTTTAATGAGATTGATGTGAATGCTCTCGTTATCATATTTATTTCATATAGGGATTTTTTATGCTTCTTCTTTGTCAAAGAATAGAGTGTTTATTAAAAAAGGGAACCCTTTTCAGATCATTCGATAAAACATTTTTTTTAAAGTCGGTTGCATGGTATTTAGTAAGTTGTTTTATTTCATTCTTATAGTGGAACGTTGCATGAAAGGTTATTCTTTGGTCATTCAAACAAAGAGATAATGTTGGTTGTATCATTACAACATTATTGATAATTCTTATTCAAAATGAGTTGTCTTAACAGAATCTGACAAAAGAGATAATAAGATAGTATAAAAGTAGTACTTTTTTGAGAAATGTTTGCTGAAATTGAATAAATCTAGTCATAAACTTATCTCTGGCATTTTATTAGCACCAGCCATAATTAGAAATATTTCAATTCCAAAATTATGTATAGCTATTATTTTCCATTATATATGTTGCAGTTTTTGAATATTGATCAATCCTTGTTTGAATCGTTGCTTTTTGCATCATGTCTCTATACAAAGCAACCATTTTTAAAAAATCAGCTACCATTCCGCCTCTTAAGATTGGCTTGGATTGATCCAAAGATTGATCCTGATATTAATCTGGTAATGTTGCCAAGCTCAAAATGCTAATGTTTAATGTTTTCGCTGTTCGGGCAGTTGCTCATTGTTAGCGCTTGATATCCCATATGCAGAACCCAAGACATGTATAATTGTTTAAGATGCTGAGATTGTTGAAAGGGTACCAGATATTAAACTTGTTTCTCTTTAGCTCGGCACATAGGGACAACACAGGTTTTCGAGATTTTTCATTTTCATTATATGAATCTTTTTCTTTATTTAATTTTTTCAGATGGTGAAAGTGACAACTCCTGGACTGACAGCTGTAGAGAGAGGAACAAATTTCAACCATGTGGACAGTATTGACAAATCTGCATCTGAATCTACCCGAGGCAATTTATTTGAAACAGACATTACCAGCTCCAAGAACGACGCAATGTTGAATCACACAAAATCAGAAAGCTTGGAAGCAGAGGATGTTGACAAGAAATCTGATTCTGATTCAACTGTCAGAGATCAAAACGTAAAGATCCAGATCTCGGTGAAGGATGCTAAGGATGAAAGCATCACAATCCCGAGAACAGTTTCCATGACGGACGTGACAAAGCCGCTGACTATAGAGACAAAGTTTGGAGGGTCCTCAGGACCAAGTAGCGAGAGTACAGACACAGCATCTGAGGTGGGGAGTGTGTTTAGCTCACCAGGGAGTTTCACTATCCCATCCTGTCAGAGCAGTCCACAGTTCCCTGGGGACGGTGAGTCCAGTTTGAAGATTATTAGTTGTCAGTTGTATACGAAGTGCATACTAACTGATTATACTGTATTTCATCGAACAGATGCCCCTGGCATTAGACATCTTACATATATTTACTTAGGCCAACAAGTAAATTTCTTCATAATTGCTTAGGCCAATACATAAATACTTCATTAAAACCATTCTTACTAATTTCATTGATTCATTACTTTTACAGGTAAAGTCCATTCCAGCATTTTAACCCACAACTTTACAGTCAGTCATTAAGGGAATATCAATTAATTTTAAAGCAATATATTATATGATTATTTTCAAATGGCATGGACGCTGAAGACGAGGGGGAGGGGGAGAATTATCTTATCCTAAATAAACATGATTAACTGTTTATTTATTTCTAGAAATAAAGATAGATGGAGATGATGCATCAAGTCGACAGGACGTGACTGAAGTGAGGACGAGATCCAAACATCGCTTCAGCAGCTCGCAAGGCTTCTCTCCTAAGGTAGGCTATGTAATTTGAGTCAGAATTGTAGTTTCCAGGTATAGTCTTATTGTTGGGGTAGGGGTTAACTTTCAAGCTAGTCTTGCTATAAGCTTGCTATAAGCTGGATAAAGTTTTTGTAATCATATCATCTTGGGTTTATAAATGGACCAGTTGAGGGTTATCCATGGCCACTTGACCATGGATGACAAACCTTTTGTATATCTTGGGTGTTTTCAGATATTGAACCAAGCCATGTATGAAAGAATTTCATGTTTTTTAGCCAAATATAATCAAGGTGTTGCTTGGATGAATGTTGAAAAAACAAGCAAGTGTACAAAATATCAAAAAGATCATTGAAACTTGAACAGTGAATATTTTTCTTACAATAAGTGTTCAATCAAATGTCATATGAGCAACTTCACAATATACAAAAGAAATCCTTCTGATGTCGATTTAAAAGTTTGGACATGTTAAATGTTGTTCTATTTTACAGGATCTTCTCGACCTTTTGAAGAACGTTGAGAATGAGATAGAAATTTGTGAGGCTAATGTGAAAGATGAGAACGAGAAAAGAAAGAAATATAAGGTATTGGTTGTGATATCATAATTCAAAAAGCTATCAAAGCTGTCCTCAGAAATATATCTGATCAGAATTTTACATTTGATGTTACAGTAAATTAGTTAAAAGATCAGCTCATCAATCCTTGAAGACATGATCAGTAATCTGGCTTCATATGTATTCTGTAACAGCAACAGTAACAACAGCAACAGTACATATTTCATAATGGAATTTAGCTAAACAACATTGACATAAGTGCCTCCAACCAAATACTTATGCCACAGTTATCATTTACCATTCCCTATGTAGATTGACGACTGTCGAAGAACTCACAACTACGACCAATTCATGATGACCTTCCTGTCAATGCTGGCGGAACAAGGTCATCTAGCAAACCTGGTGTCTCAGAATGTCAGCGTTAAGAAGAGACAGGGTGCCAATATCGGTCGACTACAACCCAAACCACTCTCACGGAATGACAAGAGGAGACGAGCTAGGGCGAGACGGAGGAGATGATCTCAAGTACCGTTATTCCATGTTGCATGGGATTGAGTGTTGAAAGCTGTGTTAATGTCACATATGGCTTATCTTAGTCAAATTTCATCAGAGTTGATGAAAATCAGGGCCTAGATTTTCAAAGCTCTCTTAGCACTAAGATAATCGTATATACCATCCATTAAGATCAGCCTACGCCGATCTTAGCACTAAGAGAATACCAATGTGATACCAATGTGGGTATGACGTCACAATATTATGTGGTTGTGACGTCACAATGTTAGCAGCACCGTAACAATGGCGGCCAAGTCGCTGAAATGTTTTGTTCAGTACACTTTTGGCAATCATGTTTGATTACTGAGGTCAAGTAATAAACAGAATACTAAACTTCCTTCAATTAAATACTATCTTTATTAAACTCGTTAATGATTTGTTATTAAACTCAATTTCGCTTGTTGTATCTTTTACTCGTTTAATAAAAATAGTATTAAATGGTTTAGTATCTTCTATGAGAGGTATTCCAAAACAGACAAGAAAATCTTTGTATGGATATTTTTTGTAGTGACTGAGGGTGTGAGTGGAAGAGTGGTGTCGAAGATGCCTTATCTTTGTCAAAAAGATTTTCATGAGAGTTATGAATGTCAGTTTGCTTACGTAGTTAAAGGGCCACTCCCTGATTTTCATGACATATTATTTACCTTTGATACGAACCTAAATGTCATATGTGGTGATACAAAATCAAAACATTTTAACTTTTTATGTGCAAAAGACATATATATGATAAATACTGGTTTTCCATATAGTATATATGACTCCAACAACTCACGGAGTGGCTCTTTAAGATTAACAGACATCTCCAACCTATGTTCTGTGGAGGAATAAGAGAATGAGAGGAATTAAAACACGAGGAGGCGATCTCTTTATGGATATTGTAGGGACTGCTGTGAGTTGTACGAGTGCTGAAGAGTGTTCATGTGACTTTATAGCTTGCCTTTGTCAAGAATAAGAAAGTTACAGAGGATTAGATTAGCTTTAGTACAAGTACAAGCCATTCAGAAGTTCAGAGTTTGTAAATATTGTGGTGTAATCCTGCAAATGTTCTTTGATGTCTTGGTTCATCATCTCATTGTGTGATTCAATGTTAAGATATTGACGATGTAGATATCTACCTTTACAAGGTAAAACGAGTATTGAGTACCTGTAATCCAACTGTCAAGACATTCATTAGGTGTACAATAAGGTCATTCTCTCCCCACAGAGGTAGCTCCCTCATTAATTCTTTTACCAAGCTCTGTCATAAAACTAGAGTTTCTATATCTAGAAATGTATAATCTTGGGTATATGCAATCAGAGTTCGGTGTGCAATCAGCGACGCCGTTTCAAAGGTGATCATCAGAGAAGCCTCAGTTGATTCTGTATGCTTCGGAAAAGCTAACCTTTATTCGAATGTACACTTTGCCTTTGAATCTTTATTTACAGAGCACAGTCGTCTTCTTTAGCGACGGCACCTCTGCATGGGCGTTGGTATTAACAAATAGGTCATGATGTTGCTCGGGGAACCAGTAGGAGGCCCGAGAATAGCTTGTATTAGAACAGAGGTTGGTATAGGAGGTGATGACAGAGATGTACCTCTGTGAGGAGAGAATGCAATAAGGTGTTAAGATTATCCTTGTTGTATATTAGTATATATGTATATATCGTGAAGTAATTAACAAAGCCTTTTCATTAATCTTTTCAGTGTTCAGCGTTCACATTGAAATTAAGATATAGAATCATTTAAGAAAGAATAGAGATACTGTACATGTTTCAATAATTTCCAATGTGGGGGGTAAATTAGTAGTATTTAGTATGTATAGTAATAATTAGGAACAAGACCGTAACTGGCTCAAATCTAAAATAATGAAAGGTTTGTTTGTCAGAAAAGGCCTATGTAAATTTTAAAAATAACTAAATCATCTCTCTTGAAATAATAATTTCATTACTGTCAGTCAAATTTTCAGATTGTGAATAACAGACAGGACAAACATATCAACATTCACTCCAGTGTTCAATTTTTAAGTTTCAAATTAATCCTATGATGAATGTATACTAACATTTGAAAATTGGCTGTTCCTTTACTTTTTGTGTTCTGTGTTTGTGAATGAAAGGCTTTAATAATTAAGTTGTAAATATCATGAAGAAAATATTGTGAAACTCATTGAGGTGCTATTATGGAGTAGTTATTTCACAAGATATCACCACTAAATATTTATTTCATGTATAATCGATTTTTATCATGCCTTATTAATTTCCTTGTTAAAACATGTATAAATTAAATGAAAAGTTTCCAAATCATTTGTTTAGATTTTTTTTATGTATAGGTTGTAAGGTAATTAACATAATAAATATTTTCAATGCCAACATTTGTTTGTGATAATTGAATGTAAATTTGATACAAGTATCAAATAGAGCAGGGATTGGGAAAGGCAGGGGCCATGGGCCATTTTGCACATTGGATGAAAAAATGGCGCATTCAAATTAGAAATTTTTACCATTGTTCCAAGGGGAATGGCCCATTCAAAATTCTGAGAATTGACTCAAAGCCCTGAAAATGGCCCATTGTCAAAGGTGTCTTTCCCAATCCCTGAATAGAGTCAATAATATTCATCCTCTTACATAAGTATATCAGTATAGACCTGTGTATCCTGGCCTTAGTGGCGAGACGATATATCCTGATTCTAGTTTTATTAGGCGAGACGATAGATTATGGAATTATTGCCAAGGAACCTGCGAGACATTTATCATCACGATACAGTGGTTGTGATACAATACGTATCCCGATTCTCTACAGTTTATGAAAGAACTCTAGATAGGACATAGAACAGTAATGTTAATCCTTAAATACCAAATTGTCATAGATATTACATGAAGGGAATCACAAAATTAGAAGGACTGTGAAATTATATACATAGAGAAATTATATGATATTTCTGATAATTTATTTCTGTTTCTGTTCTAATCACTGTTATCTCTGAAATAGAAGAAAAACCTTTTTAGCTTTTATAGTTATTTGTTTGAAGCAAATTATGTTAACAGTATCGGGATATATTGTCTCTGGCGATACATCAATGTATTGTGGACCCTCACGATATAAATATCCTGATATATTGTCTAAACATGTTTTGTATCGATGCACTTGTATCGCATAGTAGACGATGCAAACATCGATGAATCGTTACACCACTGTATCAGTATATATCGCTTGTAATGCCATGAAAATCTAAAAACAGCCTTATAAATGCAGAGGTGTAGATATCACATCCAATATTCATGGATACTAGTTATATAACCGAACAAACACTATCAACTCCTAACTGCCCTCCTGGCTGTTTTAGATAAGTCTCAAAATTACGTTTGACTACTTGACGCGCGCCACTGTCCGGTTTTCGATCACAATTGTGACGTTCTACCTTCATATTGTCACTGTAAAAAGACAATAAGTTTTAAAATGTTTCTTTTTCGTAACAGTCGATACTTCGCGATCAAATGACACCATTGATTAAGTTTGGCATACATGACTCCAACAACTCACGGAGTGGCTCTTTAATATTTGATTGTAAGGGTACAAATTCATTGTAAATCTACTATTGCACCCTTGATGATGGGCAAACATTCTACCGACTAATCTGAAATAAAAGGGTTATATAGGAGTTTTGTGGATACTGATGTGCTGGTGTAGGTGGATCATCCTGCTAAATCAGCGTTTTTTAATCTGCTGAGCTTCTTCCAAATACCCTATCTCTTAGGGACCAAATGCCTCGTATGGCTGGCTCGGCTTGATATTCGTGGTTATGTTCACCTGTTATTTTTTCAGCCATTAAAATGTCGTTGTGTAAGGAGCTTGAAGCTACTATCTTGAACTCGACCGATTTTTCCATGCCGCTGTTGCTGAATATGAGTCGTCTCATTGGTTAGTGACACAAGGCTTTTGGCTTAAAGCAGATCAGGGTATTAGGAGGAGCTAAATGGTTTCAAATACGCTGATATAGCAGGATGTAGCAGGAAATGACTTTACTCATTATGCTATTGTTGAGGAATTAATAAAAATCAGTCAAATTATCAATTGTATAAATTTACTTTATTGCAGAATAAGTTATTTTCTAAAATGCTGCAATATATATGAAGTAAATGAAAGGACGGAATATTTACAGAACAAAGATCAAATCACAGTGACAAATACAAAGTTTGTATTAAAAGCATATCACAGATAGGTAAGTCCTGAGTTATCAAGCTCATGTAATTATACATACATATATGAATACATTATATATATTATAAAAATTTATATACAATATTTACAGAAAAGTCTAATTGACAGTTGTAATCTAATTCATTTTCCATGGTACATTTATGTCAAACTCATTATTGAATAAACTAATGTTACAGATACATGAAGTAACATATTTTTATGAGACTAAAACATTAAGCAGTAAAATAAATACAAATAATAAAATAAAAACATTGATTCAAAGGAGATAACTAAAGTTATCTTGCCTTTTTTATCATTGTGGCAAAAGCATATCAATACTGATTGATAAACATTATTTAACAAATCATTTTATATATTGGTTATCAAGCTATTTCAAATATTTTGCTGTAGTTAATATATAAAAGAGAAGGATGTATTGTTGCAATAACATTGCATAGCTCTTCAATTATGAAAAAGTACAAAACACTACCTTACATTCAATCTTTTCTTCTTTTTTAAAATTCCTCCCAAAGTTTGTTGTTATTGATTTTAATGCTGAAAACTTTTCACTATCTCTACCAAATCCTGTACATCAATTACTATGAATCTATGAAAATTTTCCTCTTATCTAGCCTCTTATTACGATATTTGAGGTAGATTAATTATGTTTGATTAATCAATATGTCCACATTTAAGCTAACCTATAAATATTACATAAGCTTTTTAATCAACAATTCAGATTATCACCAATATAAGCCATCAACAAGTATTATCAACAACAATTATTTTAATATGAGATATGAATTCATGAAGCCAGTATGAAAATGTAACTGTGTTTCTTAGTGGGACTCAAGTTCTCGAGGAGTTGGACTCGACATCAACCCGAGACCTGAAATTCTGATGTTGAGCCTTGGTAAAATATGCATAGATGAAGACTCACATATAGTCATTTAAGGCATTTTTTGTGATGACGTGGTTCAACATGATCGTGTTGATCATTCTTCTTCACACACCTCCAACAAACAGTTTAAAATTACTTTAATAAACAACACTAACATTTTTTCAAGTCTTTGAGTCCTGCTGGACCTGATTCTGACTTGATTGCTCTATTTCCCATGGAAGCCCTATTCCTTTGTCAAAAACCTAAACAGTACCAGGCCAAAGCAATATCCTGCTTCATCAGCATATTTGTATCTGCAGAGCTACTACAATACCCTGATATGGATCAGGCCAAATGCTGATGTAGCAGGATGCTGAGGAAAAGTTTTGGGGGTTTTTTCAATCTTTTTTATTCACTTTGCTGAGAAAAAGTTTCCAGGTTAAGACTTTTTGGGCACTATGAAGCACAAATAAGAACCTAAAAAAATGGTTGAGATGTTGATTATCATATTGATATTTGTACAAATAAATTTACAAAATATTATATGGGAGATCTTATAAAGTGTTGAGACATCTTTAATAAGCCATAACAAAACTTTAAAACTTTTCATGTGATTGCTGTAGCAGGCAGTTTAAAATTACTTTAAAAAAACAGCGCTAATATTTATTTGATTCCTTGTGTCCCGCTAGTCAAAAACCTAAACAGAACCAGGCCAAAGCAACATCCTGCTTCATCTTTATAAAGCCATAACAAAACTTAAAAACTTTTCATGTGATTGCTGTAGAATGATGGATATGTTATCAATATGTAAAAGACCATAGACATAACAATTCTATTGCAAAAAAAGGAAATAAAGTTATGTCAAATAAAAGATTAGGAAAGATTCACATCAAAACATGACATTATGCCAAAAATGTAACAATTGCAGTTTTAACAAAGATAAAGATTTCTAAAAATTAACGAAACAAAAATATCTAAAAAAGGAATGACGGTAATAAAAACAAAATAACAAGAAATAGGAATGCACTTTTTCTTTGGAAATGTATACATATCTTTAAAAATCAGACATGCCATTATCTTTATCATCAGACAATATGTCTTTTTAATCAATAGAAATGTTAAGAAACAATGTGACGCGATAAAAATGTTTTCCCAGTTAGTTTAAAGTACATGTCCATGTATTTAAACAGTAACAACTTTTAGGACTTAATAGTGACATTTGTTGAGTTTGCATTTTATTTAAAAATTATTTGAAATTAATGTCATTCAGTAAGCTTGCAATATTTGTCCTCCCAATAAAATACGTGCTATTAAAAACACTGGAATCTATCCAAGCTGTATACGATAATCATTTTAGAATATTATCCCCCAAAGACAGTTATTTTTCCATTTGAGACAGATAGGTCACAGATGTTTAGAAAAGTAACTGTATAACAAAATATAAATATTTTCTATATAAATGCTCTATGAAAGAAGACAATGGAAGTGTTAATAATTATAGCACAGATCCATATGATAGGAAGGGTTATCTCCCCTTAAAGCATTAATGATCTCATAACCACCAAATTGCTGGTGGTGGAAGTGTGCCTGACTTAAAATAATTAAGAATTGAATATTTAAAAGATTGATATCTCGTGCAGCTTGCTGCTAAAAGGCTGCCTCAGCAGATCTAAGTGTTAAGAAGAGTTGTCTTCCTGAAAGTGCTCATTTGCAATCTGTCATAGAATAACACTGTGGTTGATTCATCTCATTGGCTTCATGCTTGATTGGTAACCCGGCGAACTATCTGGCGTGCAACGCTGGAAATGACGAAAGCGGCGAATCACTTTATTGACAACAGGCGTAGGCCGGTTTCGGCGTATAATGGTGGACAAATATTTTCACAAATTTATTTTTTGAAATAACTTTTTTCAAGAAATAATGTTCATTATGTATGATCATAAAATACTCTTCATTATTTGATAGTGACATTTTAGCTCATATTTATAAAAATTTTGAAAAATATTTGTATCTTGTTGATTGAATGTATTCTGAAGACCCTGAGGTATGATGACTACTTCCTGTGCGTAAGCCAACACACTTGATTCAACTTGTTCCAGACCTGGCGTACGCTGGTCTCATGTCTGGTGTATAAGCCGCTTAAACAAATCAAGCATAGCCATTGTGAATAAGGCTTGCAGGGTCACATGTGGAATAATCTACCTTTGAACCATCATTCTAAGGATTATCTCCCCTTAGTCATCAAGCTGACAGAGTAAAGCAACTCCCCGGTTGATCCAGTGAGTTTCTGGCTTGTCTGTGGGCAGCTGGATGGTCAGTACGTAGTTGGTGGAGTGACCAGTGGTGGACAACGTCCCTCGTCGGGCTCCGGTCTTGTACACTTTGGAAATAAAAGCAAAATCCAATTTTAGTGTCAATATCATGTCACTGGTGATAATTTGATATGGAAAATTTAAGTTTCACCGCTAACTTCAGTTTTGTACGGTGCATTGCACAAGAAATGGTGTGAGCACTGCAAAAATAGCTTCAGTTGGTAGTTGATATTGTTAACAAAATTAACAGCTGTGATGTATAAGATATGGTCCAAAAAATCTCAATTAGTTTGACACAGGAAGTCATATAAAGCTGTTAGATATGGACGAGCCCACGTGTCCAACTAATGGAGACATCGAGAACAATATCTAACTAAAAATCAAAATCACTCTCAACTATTGGAGGTTGTTACCCACTGCCATGTTTATGATAACTAAATATTAAAACATCTGAAATTCTTTTTGAGCATTCTTTTTTTGCTTTCAAGAAAACATCATTGTTTATTTTTATTTATTCTATGTTTGACCTCAAACTATTTGATGGTCGATTGGAGACAATGCAGGGGTAAGATGGAACTAATGTTGACAAACTTTGAATAATAGAAGGGACTGTAGCATGGAATAAACTATAGTAGTTGACCTTCATAAAGACATTACTTATACTAAAGATAACAGCTGTAATGTAATAGATGAATAGACTAGCTTGGGCGTTGATGAAAGAGTTTAAGTGACACAGAGTATGTTTTATGATTTTTTTCAGTTGTTTAAATAAGATTCAAAATACCATATGACCTCTTTTAGGTTCAAATTGCCCCTATCAACTTGCATCTTTATCTCTAAAATGTCAAAATTATATTTTCTTGTTTTCAATGATAAATAAAAAACAGCCATTTAAATGTTAGGAAGTTGAAATTCTGCGTCCAATTTACATGTACACTAGTAAAAAGACCTTCTAAACGCTACAATTCATTATTTGTATCTACTGTAAATCAATTAAAAAAATAACGTTTGAGTAGTTGGCTCAGGCCATTGTCCGGTTTTTGATCGCAAATCATAACTTAAATCTGTTTATTGTCACTATACTGAACTAATAAATTTTGGTTATGGATACACCTGATGATACTCTTGATCGAGTTTGAAATCAATTAGAGAGTTATGGCCCTTACTTCTGAAATTGGACTTGTAGCGATTAACAGATCTGTTGCTCCAATGGGGACACATTTACTCTTAAACTGTTACAGTAACTTTTACAGACTAGAGGGAGAAGAAATCAGACGGGCTGCGGGGGTATGTGAGCCATCTTGTTATAATTTGATAGAATTAAGCAAGTTCAAAATAATTCAGCGATTCAGACAGTCCCAAGTTAAGCCTTGAGCAGGGTTTTGACAACAGGGAGACAAAATATTGTGAGAAAATGTCTTATTTCTAATAGGATATTGTGAAACAGAAACTGCTTATTACTGTTATTATAATCTGTAGTATTAATTGGTTGAATATTCAAACTGAGAACTTACCAGGACATGCATATGTGTTTCCATCTGCAAACTGTGACTTCTCCCCTGGCTTCAGCCAGATCTGATTTTGTCAAGGATTTTCAACTATCTGGGATTTTATTATATACACGTGCACATATATGTCAACTATCTGATGTAAATCCATAATTACCATATATCATATTTATCTTGTTTGTTTTGGAAAAAAATTATGAAAATAAAAATGTTTGAAATCAATTTTCAATGACATAAACTTGTTCTTGTATATCTTATACAAGTATATTTATGGTGTTTAATAGCCGATGTTCATGAACATATATTTTTTTTTAAATCTATAAGGTGAAACGAAGCTTAAGTAGTACAAACGCTCGTTTTGAAAAAGTCATATGAAAAACTTCCTCTGATACAAATTTCTTCTCATCAAGGATACAATAGGCGTAGCATCATAAAGTATTTTAGGGAGAGACTCTGCGATCACTTTATCCTGTCTGCTCCAGCGAGCTCCCTCCATAAACAGACCCTTGATGTAAGCACCATTTTTCTGGAACATGAAACCTTCATGTGACCTTTGCCTCACCAGAATAGACTGCTTACGAAGGCAATGATATTGGGGTTCATAATTTTCATATTAGGGCAAAATATCACTTTTCTATTGTGACATCACGTCATAAAATATTGCATTGATGACACAGTTTGCCTAATACGTTGCATTCCAATTGTGCCCACTGCAGGTAATCCTTCTTTAAGGAGAGTTTTAGAAGCTAGATGGATGAATAAGAACAAGTTCTTATAGATAGTCAACTTCGGTGTTGACACTGACACATGCAGTTATCAGCATCATTTGCTTGATAGCCGAGTGAGTACCTACACCAAAATGTCACTTTTTGTGCAATAAAGAAGTTGACTATCAATAAGAACTTGTTCTCCTGCAGGTAATTTGCATCTGCTCGATGTTGATTTTGATTATTTTCTTTAATTCAACGACTTTGGTAATAAACAGAATATTATATTTGTGTCCATGACACACTATGTTTACGACACTCGTGCATAAATTTCATTTTATCTTTTGGCACTCGTGTCGTAAACATAGTATGTCATGGGCACTCATATAATATCCTCCACATCAAAGCACCACACTGACCGCACCAAGATGGATTTAAAGACGCTATAAAAATTAATTATTATCATTGATGGTAGGTTAATGCAAATGTATTCATGAGTGTAATTCTAAGGGTTAAACCATCAACTTGGCGTATATACAATGACCGGGATATTTCTTAAACCACAAAAAGGAAATCTGATATTGATTGATTCTGATATGCATAAAGGATGCACAGATTTTCTTGAAAATATTATCACAGTATTTGGAGATTTAATTAGTATGGTTGATATCAAGGGAAGAGCAATAGGATTCTACTTTTGTTGTATAATTATCTATTCAAATGTGTTCTATGTTATCTTCTTTTGGCAATAGTTTGTGTGAAACTGACCGGTTTTGCACTCATATTCTGTTCTTGGTTGGTGACCTCAAACTCGAAGGCGAGGTGGTCGATGGGTATCTTGTAACGCCGAGCGTAGTTCTGCAGGATGCCGGTGAGGAATGACTGAGTGAAGTAGAAGCCAGAAATCCAGAACACAGACGGGATGCCACTGAATATCCAGTCCTGGAGTAGAGACAGTTTTGTAATAACATATTAAAACTTAGCTCTTTATTCTTTATCTCTAGGTAAGGTGATTTGGGGTTAAAAGCTGCTTCAGAAAGCCCCCAACACCATTGTGGCTATGCATTGCGGTGAAACCTGAGAGCAGTGGCTGGAACTAACAAACCATACTGTGCTGAAATTCATTGTAGTATAGCACCAAACCTTACTGCCTCTAGAACAGTTTGCTACTGTAGGATCGAACCACGGACCTCTTGATCGTAGCCGAAGATCTAACCACTGCGCTATTCTGCTCCTTTATATCTCTAGGAGGCAGACATAATCAAGCAAAAAGAACTCCAAAAGTTTATTTCCTTTTGCTTCTCCAAGTCATTAGTCACTGAATATAGCCCCCTCACTTGCTTAGTACTGTAGTGAATTATTGTTATGAATAAATGTTAATTAGCTGCCTGAAGAACTAGAACAACACCACCATTAGGATGCTAAGAGGCTTCATAACTATTAAAAAAAAATATATTGTACACTTTTGCAACTTGGCGGGGATATAGCTGACTATCTGCATACATCTTCACACTGTCCTTGGGGCTTAACTCTCATACCTTTTGAAAATTAACTGACAACATGAAATCTTTGGACTGAGTGAGCTTCAATTTGTAGAAGAAGAGTTCTCATAAGGTGAGACACAGTATATATTTAATTTTCATGCGTCTCGATTCTGTTGTACTCTGTTGTGCTTACCTTAAAGAACTGCAGCCTAGCCAGAAGATCTGTGATGTAGCTTCCCAGGGGTTTCAGAGATGGATAGGACTTTGATGCCCACATGGCAGGTACCTGCAACATCGGGAGGAATAAAATGCAATCTCCAAAACCTGAAACATTCTTGTTATGACTAAACTGATCGAGTCATATCTAAGAGACATATTCAAATTTAACACAGTTTTCAAGTCTTTCCCCAGTAGCTAATAGCTTTTACCATGGCAGGGAGAAAGCGGGCAATAGGAATCGATTGAGACCCAAGAGCAGCAGATTGAACCAGCAAACAATTGTTTGTACTGAATAACATTTTAATGAAGCATTCCACCACAATCTTATTGTTATGAAGGAGAGTTCTCAACAGCGGACAGTGTCAGTTGTTGTGCCTCTCTCAAGAATAACAAACCAGATTTCTTGAACTGAAGTCTAAGGTTCTAACCTTGGCATTATCTGCCAGAATTTATCAGTGTATTGTGTAAGCAATCCCATATAATGTCTGATGCATCTTGAGGTTGGGCAAGAGAAGGCCATGAAGAGCATTTCCTTGCAAGCAAGACAATTGGTCATGAACCCTCAATCGAACCTTTCAAATTCTCACCTTCCCAACCATCATGCTATCAAACACATCTTCCAGCTCGGCCGACATGACGACGAGACCCTTGATTGCCTTGCGTATATCCTGCAGACTCTGCCGCACCACAGAGATGAGGCGGTTGAAGCGGATGAGTTCCTGTACCAGTACTGTGTTCATGGACTCCTCATATCGCACTGGGTACTTTGTCTACAACAAAGAGTCATTTACTTTACTTCTCCAAGTCCAAGAAAAGCTCTTGAGAAAAACTCATTTGTCTCTCCCAATACAAGATGATGATTAGTAAGTTAAGATGGCTGCAGTTTGACTTCTGCCATACTAGCTAGGGGAAATAATAGATTTGGCAAAGCATACCACTAAATTTATAAATTGCAAGGAAGGAGGCATGCATCCTATAAGTGTTACTAACTAAATAATAGTCAAAACATTAATCAAAATCAGTCATACTTTCAGTTTCAATGTACCTTGTTAAATTTCCTTAATAAAATTTGATTTAGGTTCTATTTTTTTTAGTCAACTGACCTGCACATCTTCCAAGTTGAAGTCAGGTGGTATCTTGGTGAGGATGTCGCTCGCCAGGTCCTCAATGATCTCCTGGGCAGACTTACCTCCCCCTGATGTCTGCAAGGAGAAAGTTTTAAGGTCATGGTGATAACAAAATGAATATAGGATGAGAACCTTCGTGTGTTACAATTTTGCCTGATTCACTTTGGGAATCTGTCAGACGCCAGTGAGAAGTGCCTGTATTAAACTGGGGTTACCATAGGATTTTATTACTTGAGCTAACACTTTGGGGTGAGAATAGCATTTGGCTAGTTAGCTTCTTATCCAGTAAACAACAGCACACTTATTTTATCTAATTTTTTTATTTATTTCCGTATAATTTGTACAAAAAATATTTCCAGTAATTCCATGTGTACCTGTCTTGGTAAGGTGAGGAGGATTCCTTCAAACATCTGCTGTGTTTCCTGCTGGTCTTTGGAAATGTCGGCATTTTCATGTAGACCAAAGACCTGAAGTTCGAAATAAATACAGGATGATTACATAATCAAGGTATGATAACTCACTGGCATCAAACATGTTACAATCAGAAAAAATATAAATTCAAACTCTTACACTTCATTAATATGAAAATCATAATTTAGATAGAATATATTTGTAACAAATAGACATATCAAAGTAAGTAAAAGAAACAATAATAAAAGTGTAAAGTAACAAGTCTTAAAAGATTACTAACTCAAATTCAAAATTGCAAAATTTAACACAAACCTTTCAAACCTACCAGTCTGAAGTAAGAATTACAAGATCAGAAGGGCTAATACAGTTTTTATTTCACATACTGCGTATTAAAATGACTTATTGAAATTTTTTAACCATGAAGTGTTTCTGTTAATAGTGAGTCTTATCTTTTATCTTCAAGAATAAAGATAACTTCTTCACTTACTTCCGGATGCGGAATGAGCGGCAGGCTGCGGATGTACTCAACGTAGCTCTCGTAGCTACCTTTAGGTGGTGCAAAGTACATGCTGCTTGCCGAGAACTTGTAATCATCCCGCTCGATGATGTCACTGCAGTAGAAGATCTGGAGGATGCTGATAATAAGACGGCGGTCCCAGTCGTCTGTGACTCGACCCCCGTAGTTACACTCACCTGTCAGGTAGGTGAGAGCTTCAAGGGGAGGATCCTTATAGTCGTTGATGAACATCTGCAGTACAGGTGTTAAATGGTAAGAAAAATTCCTAAGGAGAGGCACTCCTAATATTTACATGCAAATGTTTCAGAAATATTTGTGACCTGAGCAGCCATGTAGATGTTGATTATCATAAAACAATTCAATAATCAGTTAAATTTTGTTGATAGATAAACCTAATTTTCTCATAACAAATCCAGTATAATGTTCAGTGTTACAAGTCAGGAAGGCAAATAAAAACCCATTTCAAGATACTATGAGTTTAAGTACAGTTCCCACCACCCCTCCCCTTATCTTTCCCATTGGTGTTGTTGACAATAATATTTATTGCACAAAAATAAGTTTCCATGTACCTCCAGTTGTCTGACAGAGATCCTGAGATCGGACTCATTGAACTCGTAGGGAATGTTCCAGCCGAGAGGTCCAAACTTTCTCCTCTCCTGAACCAGTGCGTGGAAGAAACACAGCCCGAAGAGCAGCTTCTCAAACACCTGAAGTAGTGGATGATATAGTCAATAACTCCTAAAGTATAAACTGCTCTAGAGTCAGCAACATGAATTTCCATGGATTGTTTGTGAGCATGAAAGGACCCATTGTGAAAAGCAGGGAACAAATTATCATATTGCTAATCACCTGGCACTGGGTTTATAATGATTTCCTTTTTTTTAAATTTCCAAAACATAAAATGTGTGGTGAGGAGCTTGCTTCTCTCATATGAACTCTGTGTGATCCATTGAAACTTGAGATTCATGTTGTCCAATCAAGTAAACATTTTTAATTTTGCACAATTAGAGAATCATATAAGAAAGTCCTTGGATAAGCATAAATGTTCATGCAAATACTTTGGAACTCTATTTTCTGCAATTATGTCATAGAAACTATATTGGCTATAATAAACAAATTGGACAGAGTCTTTCCTAAAGTACAACACCCACCTTTGGTTTGTTACAACTCTTGAAGAAGCTTGGATCTGAGATGGGATCATTCCTGTAGGAGCGCATGAGATTTGCCCTCAATCCCTTTGGAGGTTCGTTGGTCATCTTGACCCCATTCTGCAGCACCGAGACCGGGAAGACAGGGGAGGGGTAGCTGGTCAGCCACAGGCGGAATGTTGGTTTTGTCCGTGTGGGGTCAGTTATCACCTGTAGAGAAGAAACTGACAATGAATCTTGAACTGTGTGGCGAGGTTCAGCAACAAACTAATGGTCACATAATGACTCCTTAACTGAGATCCACATGCTTCATAATTAAGGCTTGAAAATGAATCCAAACAGTACTAACCTTTTTTTTAAAGAATTACATTGGATATGGACTTTTGGATTGTACTTGACAAATTCTTGAATTTTGCATTTGGTATTATCAAAAAAATATTATATCAGAGATATATATACTTTAAGATGAAATAGTTTTGTTGGTAGAATTACAGGCCAAACCATTCTGGCAAATGGCAGTAGATATAGTATATATAAATGAAGTTCTTTTATAATTGATGACAATTTACCGTTTCACAGATTCTCTCCAGTTCTTCAAGCCATGATGCTGCTAGATGACAGTTCTGTAACACTACCCAGGTTCCCGCTTCAATTGCCTATCGATGAAGACAAAGTCACAATGATACAAGAGAAATAACCTTGAACTTCTAGACAATGATTTGGTGACCTTAACATGTTCAACTTCAAAATGAAAGAAAACACCTATTAATCAAATTTATTAACATTTCAGGGAGTGCTGTGACACTAACCAAGTTCTGGATTTCACTGTGTGTTAGACAAAGACAGTAACCTTGACCTTTAAGAAAATTTTTGTGACCTTGCAAAAATTAAACTGAAATTAAACTCGAGTAATAGGTCAAAACTCATTAATTTTCAATCTGAAATACAGTACAACTGAATTCTTACCTCACTGATCATTTTCTCTGCAATTGGACCTTGACCTTGACCTAATGATATTGTTGCAAGACCTTTGCTTCCTGACCCTGAAAGGTCAAGGTTATGCATGATCATTGCAAAAGATTGAAAACATTTGTCATTCATAATTTAAGTTATCAATTTATCAGAGGATAAATTATATTTACTGATTAAATAAAACATTCATGATCTACTCTAAAATCTAATTCTAATTATAAATTTGTTTTTAATGCATTTTTATTAAATATTTACTATCTGATAACATGACGATGTTCAATAAATCTTGATATTGCATTTTTCAAATATCAATACTAATTGATACATCAATATGTAATAAAGAAAATTACAGAACAAATAAATGGGTTTTTGGCTAGAAAAATCAACAGCAAAATTATGAGATGAATTATTAATTGTTGTATTTCTTTTAAAATATTCACATTACTTTGAAAACAATTTCTATTTGAACTAATATTAGAACCTGAAAAGGAATAAAGGATTATAACATGATGCATCTGCAAGTTCGTTTACAAGCTTTATCAACTCTTAATAAAAAAATTGCATTGTTGTCCTTCTGTAGAAAATAATAATGGTTACAACATCTTCTTGTATAATATCAACTCAGTCATAAGGCATTTTGATAGAATGAAAAACTTAAAATCATTTTCAAAACAGGTAAAAGAAATAGAGTTCAAAATCTTTCTACAAGGGATGGGGAAAGTTCAAGATATTTGTTAAAATTATAACTAGGTATATTATTAAAAGTTGTAATTTTATTATTACAATTATTTTATTACCTTTAAAAATTTTGTCTTTTCTATTGAAATACACAATAGACTTTTGAAATTTGATAATAGCACCATGACATTAAATTCTCAATATATCATATTCTTTCATATAATCATCTTTCTTTAACAAATATTTATCAAATCATTATTCAATAAATGTAGGTAAGGTACGAGTTAGCAGGTATGGTAAGTTAAAATAACAACATTCAAACAGCGAGAAAAAACAAGAAAGACGAGATCTAAAAAGTTCATCATTATAACTCTCCCAATAAACATACTGGCGTAGTCATCTTCTGCATGGTGATTGGTCCCAATCACGGACATTTTGCGCTTAAATTCCGGTGACTTTGCTTGTGAGGGGGCGGTGCCACGTGAGGTGGTGGGCGGTACTATGCCTGATACACGTGTCAAAATAACGGATTAGTGTATTAAACATCAAACAATACAAGTACAGATTAAATACTCACCTGAAGCAATGGTTGGTTGTGTTGCACACAACTGCAAACCTACCCCAGCTGGAATATTTGTAATTTCGATAACTGAAATTAGTTTCTGTCCGTCTACAAAAGTCCGTCTTTTTGTTTTGAAAAGACAATGGGAAAGAAAAGGTGTACAATATGGGGGCACAGAGTATGTTGGGGTCAAATATGTAAAACTTTATAAAGGGTGTTGTTTGATCGAGAAATTAGTTATTTCTGAAAATTAGCATCTTAATGCCTATCAGCTCAGTATAGTAGCGTAAGTGAGAGTGAGGCACTCTACCAATTCCGTCAAAGAGATATCCCTATGGCCAAAGCCAGCAGGAATGCTTTTATCTTGCCTTGCAACACTGGCTTTCATCCTGTAATGATACTCGCAGCCATGATATAAGTGAAATACTATTGAAAGTGGCATTTAACCATGATATGGCATGATTCCTTAGACATCTTAGAAGGTAGTAGATAGGGATCAAGAGAATTGCATTCAAATATTCCAGCTGGGGTATGCAGTCTAATGTAACACACCTGTAGCTCGTTATCAATGACCTACCTGAAGCAGGTGATGTCTATGTGAAGCTCTACATCTTAATTCACTATATGAATAGCATAAAAGCACATGTCACTGCAAAACCCACTCCAACTCGCTAAAGATTAAAGTTTAATTACATGTCTTCAAAAAATTTCACTTTTAAAAAGTACATAAAAATGAAGAGGGCTACAGATTCAATTTTTATCCTTGTATTTCAAATCAAGAATTTTTATCAAATTTTATTGACAGAATTTGCTTATGCTTTTTCTCATGTCATAATTGGCATTTATTAAATTTCATAAAAGATGATAAATTGTTTACACACACATCAAACTTAAATAATCACACTAAATAAACGCTATTAATATCACACAAGATATGAGGTTATTTCAAAATAAAATTCATCAACACTTAAATATTTTGAAATATTTCATTTTAAAAATATTAGATTAAAATAGGCCATTATGATGTTATATACACACAAATATTACATATCAGTTATATTTCAATGCCATGCTTCTAAATTCTAAAACAAACAAGCAAATTGTTTCATATACATCTAGTACAAGATCAAGCACTGCAATCTCAAACCTCTATTTGCATAAATTTGAATATTCATACCTTTTTCCTCGGCAAATCTATACAAGCCAGCCATTGGGTCAGCCCCAGGAGACAGGACGAAAATCAACGGAGAAAAGAAGTTGGAATCTGCGTAGCATAGAGAGAGGTCAAAGGTCGGGGGCTCAATGTAAAGCTGCCCCATTCTCTCCTGGATGAAAGTCTGGACTGCTGGAACCATCTGGAAAAAAAATTAATATTAATGATAATAATAATAATAATTCCTTATCTTCTGCAATGTTCTATTCCTACATTGCTGAGTATCAAGCAAGGAACCAATATCTCACATCTTTTAACCTCGTTTGGTATGACACGGCCCAGAATCGAACCAAACTCTTCTGGGTGATGACCAGACGTCCTAATAATAATAATAATTTGGATATTTATATGGCACCTTTTCCACATTCAAGGACATGTTCTAAGCGCTACCTACATCATTACCCTGAGAGAAGGGTACTTTCAAAGCAGCTACTTAGCGCTAAGCACGACCATATAGGTTTGTACATCCCTATTTTCAGGTACCCATTTTAACAGCTGGGTGGACTGTGTGTAATTTGGATGAAGAGCCTTGCCTAAGGACACAACACAGTTTTGGACCCAGGTGACAAAATTTTGGTGTTTCCACTGGGATTCAAACCCCAGTCGTCTGCGTGAGAGGCCAGCACGCTAACCACTACCCCACTGTGCTCTATAACTACATATAGATAATGGTAAAACATCTAAGAGGAACTTATGATATTTGTTTCCATCACATTACATTGACAAACTGTTGAACATTTGTTCTCTACAAATTTACAGTCAAGGTGGCTTCCTGTCAGGAAGTGGTTAAGCCATGCCGATGCCATTGCACTGCAAGCATCATCTATCAATAGATATCGTAACAATATTTACTCATTCTCACTGCATATAAAACAACAACAAATGCATAGAAGTACATTCTCTGCAAAATAAAGAAAATTCCAAAGAAAATTTCATCATTACAGATTCTCAAAATCTGAAAGAAGAATTTAATTTTAGGCACCTAAATTTGTTCCTTTCTGTAAAAGTTTATAATGTTTATGAATAAGAATGATTAGGATTTGAATTGCCAAGTTATATATTTGTTACAAACATAATACTTGTGAAAAAAACTAATTTATATTTTAACATAAATTGACTTGCAAATTTAACTCAAGAATCTTGTCTACAAAGGTCAGAGTTGTGTTTGAACTCACTTTATCCGGGCGGAGACACCTGAGGACGATAAGTTCCTGCAGTCGAGAGAGGTTGTCTCCCCATGGCACCGGGTACGTTTCCTGGTGGGGCGTGGCAGAGTCATACACACTCTTCCATTCAGGCAGCTGAGGAGAAAATTCATTGCAAGTTCTTGACCAAAATGAGAATTCCTGAATTTCTTTAATATCTTAGTTCTATACGAGTAAGGATTTCTATTACCTAAATAAATTATTCATGAATAAAACCAGGAAACCATATTGATTTCATCCTGAATTCATCCAAAATGTTATTGATTAGTTTTATAGAAAAATAGCAACATATTGATGTCAATGTTTATATGAGCTTTTATAATAATGACATCATTTGCCCGCTGTCCTAACCAAATTACCTTTAAATACTGTTAATTATTGTTTTCCTTTCACTTTTTCTATAAGCATATAATTAAAGAATCATGAAATGTAATTTTGGTCAATAGATTTTAATGAACCAAAGGAAAACAATATTTATATCAGACTTTCTTCAGTCAATATTTTTGTCCTCTGGTCCTAAAAAAAGGTATTGACCTATCATCAGCCTATAATTGGATAATGAAATATCATATTAATATATTTTCAAGTCTATAATTTATTTTTTAAATCCATAAGCTTACATTCTTCTGGAAGTGGTCCATGAAGCCCTGGAAAGCGGGGAGTTGCGAGCAACGGACAATCTCGGCCCAGGACTTCTCAGGAAGCCACTCCTGAGCGGGGTTCAGGAAGGGGTTCTCTAGAGCCACACCCCCTGTCAGCAGGAAGCGCCATTCCTGGTCATCCACCATACCTCTGGTGAAGAACACATGGAAAATTAGGGTTCGAACAGAGAAGCAGGTATACACTTTGTCAAATTGTTGATCTGGGAACGTCAGACTGAGAGGGAGGCGGGAGATCTGGTATTCACATAATATAAAGTTAAATTCTGACTTTAGTGGATTTAAAAAAAAATTGGTTTGGGGAGAGGTTTCAAATGCCCCTTTGATCTACCAATGCAGTGAGAACAATAATTCCTATTTTTTCTACCAAATCCCTTTAAAGAAGTGAAACGTTCATTTCAGAAGAGAGGTTGAGTGCTCACCAAATCTATGATTCATAATTCATAATTTATCTTATATACAACATTTCAGCTTTATAGGGCATTGAGGTTTTCTTTAAAGTCAAGAATATATTTCCAGGGTGTGGCTTGAGAGAACTTTTAGAAAAGTCATTATTATGAAACAGCTAGTTTTTATAATCGAGACTTATTGACTTAAGTAAGAAGAAGAAGGAGAACCAAGTACTACATATTTCTTGACTATAATTGCATTATATTCAGATTTATGAAAAGACCAAGAGTATCAAATGTCATTTACTAAGTCTAAACTGACTTATATCAGATTAGGTTCAAATTACAAGCATGGAAAAGAAATTCATTCAAGGTAGCTACCTTCCCTTCTCGAGACCAATACACAGAAGAAAAGAGAAGAGTAGCTTGTCCTTCTCGAAGAGCGACCGACAGACGTTCTTGTAGATGCTGTATGTGAAGTGGTCGTTCAAGTTGTAGATCCGAACGTTCAGCTGTTCGGAGGGTTCGCTGTTCAGTATAGACTAAAAATAGAGAGAAGATTTTTAAGGTACTCTGGCCATGAATAGTGTTTGAAATAAGTTTGAAAAGTACCCATAAAATGGCATTTTGTAAATTTTTATGGTAAAATTGAAGAAAATACTTTAAAATTTACCAGCCTGGCCAAAGGTATCAAGGGTTCTAGGCTGGTTGGTCCTTATTTCATATATTGCCTTTGATTTGTGTTCTTTTGGTAATGAACAAAGTTACAAAACTTTACCATTATTGAAGACAAATAGGTGTTTAACCTTTGAGAGAATGTTGAAATTTTATACAACAGCTTTCAATTGAGAATTTGATACATCAAACAGCTTTGTCTTCTTATTCTCCGAACATGGTTTCTTACCTGTCAATGACTTTCGATATGATTCAGGGAACAGGATTCAATGGCTTTCAATTTATTCACAACTTCTTGAAAGGCATTTCAAACAACGTGTAAAATTTATGAAACTACATATGAATAGCAAGATATCTCGGTAATTTGAAAAATATGCTTCTTAATTTCTGTGTTTTAAGTTTTCACAACAAAAAGAAAGATATCGAAATCTTGCTTTTCATTCACGAAAATATCAACTGGAGGTCCTATGAGATTGACTTGTGTTTCTTTCAGAGTTGCATACACCCTATATTTCTAAACTCTTGAAAGCGGCTTTAAATCCCAAATCACCTCACCTGACCTATATATATTATCCTTATGGGAAGATGGACACAGGGTAGTATTTTTCGTGTAAGACACATGGGAGTTACACATTTTCCTTGCATTTGATTGGTTGTTGTTAACCAATGAAAATGAACGTTGTGCCGGGACTATTTCATTCATCTTTCATACTCAGTTCCCGACTGGTAATTTGATTACACATATTCTGCATTTTAAAAATGTTTATTTATTCCACGTAGTTTTCATTTGACCTTTCTCGGATGTGCCACTGCGAAAAACGTGAAATAAGTCTGCCAAATTGCACAGTAGTATAGAAATTAGCGATTATTGAATTACTACGTCACAAAGTTAAGTTTACAGTCGGGAAAAAAGCGTCTGGTTTCGTTCTATTGTAATGACGTCATAGACATGAACGGCTATGATGTCAAAGTGCCATCAGTTACGTCACAAGAATTTTAGTTCGAGCCTTCTTGTAGCATTACTGTAGGCCGTCGCTGACCTCTTGAATTTAATACAATACTGTTAAATGTAACCATTTTGAATGACGGTTATGAAAGGAAAGAATACACTTTCAACAACAAAGTTCTACATTTAGCTTTTATTTTGAACCTTTACACGAATGACAATTTAGCAGTGCGTAGGCAAGTGTGAAGTAAAGCCCCAGCAAACGTGTATGAATTTGGAGATTCACCACTCTAATCCTTAATAGAGAAACGACTATTACTATTATTTTCGAGTTTTAATCTTTAACAAAAATATATGGATAATATAAACAATAACCAACTCGTGACGGGAAAGGACAGATTATCTTTCCCTCGTTGTATCAATTGTGTTATTCTCTCGCCAAGGCTCGAGAATTACAAAATCAATATAACTCTGGAAAGATAATCTGTCATTCCCCGTCATTCGTTAGTTATTGTCTATATCTATCCTCACCTGTAGATAGAGGTTGATGAACCAGGCTAGAGAGTACTGGTACATGGGGTCAATGTTAGCCAGGTCCGAGATCGTGAAGAACAACATACTGCCATGCTTAGCAACCTGCGACATACAGACAAGATACTGTAAATCATGGAATAACTCACTGGATATTAAAATAACCTGCCTTGAATAAACACCAGGTCTCAGCCTTCTAAACAAACGATTGCCTGGTTTCAGTTATAGTCAGGTTAGATTTATATACATAAATATATCATATTCATAAATATACTCTTGTTAAAAAAACTTTGTAATTGAACTAATTATTCTTGCTGATCAAATAGTTGAGCACTAACATCAATCCTACCAGAAACTTCCAGCAGTTTTTTTATTTCTACACCCATTTTACAGTGGTGATGTCACTTGTGTGAGCCTGAAGGCTGGTTGGGCCTCACCCTTTCAGGTTTTCATCCAAAATGTTATCTATTGAGAATTTGGTAACTGCATCGCAGATCTCAGACTTATTGAATTTGCCATTCGTCTATTAAGGTAAGCATGAGCCATTTCCATTGATTTTCAGTTGTGAACTTTAATCTGGTCTCTGTCACAATTTTACAAATGCATGGATTGAGCTTTTGTTTCTCTTATTAATAGGGGTAGGGCTATTTGCTAGAGTGAACGCAAAGTTCCCTAAAATTGTTGAGAAACATTGTGGGAAAGATTGATGTTATTTGATAACTATTCTGGCGCCCATAAAAATTTGCCTTTCAAAACTGAAACAATGAGCTTAACCTTGTAGAATGAACAATGTGTGAATCAAACTGCTATTCAAAATATCTGCCCTAAAATTTGATCATGAAAGATATAATTGGCCTTAAATTGTAAAAAATACATTAAAGTGGAATTGTCATAGAATGATATACCACATATGTTATAAAGATGTTTTTGGCAGCCACAGACACAGTAAAAGACTCACAGGTTTGTATCCATCCCTGACTTGGTCAATCTCGTCCTCTGTCTTTGTTGCTATCTGCTGTTTCTCTGAGATCTCTTCCGATAGGACCTTACTTGAGGACAGGATCTCTATTGCTGTCTCGTCCTCTAGAATGTTACCCTGTAAGTACCATAAAAACATTACAGACACTTTGACATTCTATATTTCAGGAAAGAAAATCCTTAAAACTGTGCTAACTTTAAGAATGTAACCCAAAAGATAATAAGAATATTAGAACTTCAAGGAAAGGCATATAATTCCCGCCTGCTGCTTGTTGAAGCCTTGCTGCATATCATGAACATTTCTGTGCCAGTTCTTCAGCGTACTGCACCTGGACTTGATAGCTCAATTATGGTGCAATTATACCTTTTTTATCTAAAACATGCATTACAAAATAATAATTTTGGGAGTATGCACATCCCCCCTAGTTGATTATCAATAGCACTTTACTGACCTGTGATGATGAAAGGACTTCCAGGATCTTGTCCTCAATTTCTTTCAGTTGGCGCCGATTCTTGGCACTCTCCACAATCAGCTGGTTCTTGGTCTCTTCCAACTCTGGCTTCTCCTTGGCGGCAACAATACCCAGGAGCTGGTCCTCCAGACCTAGTGGGGTTATCATGAAGTTCAACAGGGTCACCTGTAAACAGAAGGTTATCAATAGACCACAGACACCCAACAACTGGTCCTCCAGACCTAGTGGGGTTATCATGAAGTTCAACAGGGTCACCTGTAAACAGAAGGTTATCAATAGACCACTTTACTACCAACAGCTGGTCCTCCAGACCTAGTGGGGTGATCATGAAGTTCCGAAGAGTCACCTGTCAACAGAAGGTTATCAATAGACCACAAGACATTCAACAATTGGTCTTTGTGACAAAGTCTAAAACAAAAGGTTATCTCCATCATTCGGTTTCACAATTTTAGCTGAAGATTCAGCATTGGTACCACTTTGGAAGAAATAATATTATACTTGGTTTTTATTTGTGTGGAGTCTCTGATCACCCTTCTTCCGCAAAAATATCTATTTCATTCACTATTCTAATCTTTTATTGCAACAATGTCCTGATTCAGATTTTTTAACCATATTGGCAATATCCAGCAACCCTCTTGTCCAATGTCTAAGGAAAGTAAAATAACAATTTTGCAGAAGTTCTGCAACCAAAACGTGCAAGAATTTCATTATATCTATTAATACAAAATGCACCAATGAGCAAGTTGTCACACAGCATAAATGTGTAAAAACAAGCCTCAATGATATGATAAGGTAACAACATAAACCAGGACTTGCACTTGCACTTTGAATACATACATCCTACAAATCAATGCAATTTCCTAAATAATCTGAAAGATATTTACACTGTAGAAAAATTCATTTCCACAAGGCCATTAGAATATATCATATATTAATTATATTGTTATATGTTTATAGAAAAATTCTAAAAATGTCTATAGTCAACTGTGGAAAAAACAAAGAAACAATATGAAACCTGATAATAACAGAAGTTTTTTTACATTTTTTAAAAAATTCATATTTTTCAGTAAATAAACATGGAGAAAGTATCTCACCTTGACTGACACCTCTGGCAAGTAGTGTGGGTTCCTCATTCTTGTCGTTATGTAGAACTTGAAGTCTTTGCTATACTCTACTATGTGTTCTCCAATCCTTATGTAGTCAAGGCCATTCTAAAGTTTATTGTAAAACATTTGTTTAACATTAAAATAAACAATTCATTGATTGATTATCAATTTTTACATACATAGGTACCGGTATATACAAAACATAAAATTTTAAAACTTTTAAAAATTTCAAACATTGCAGTTATCAAAATAATTTTGATCAGTTACAATTTGATTACCAATTTTGATTACAGGCTGAAACTTTAATTTATATTTAAAAGAATTTCAGCAAAAAATTTTCATTATCAGTATATTTTTTATCAATAGAATAAAAACAGATGTATATAATAATCTTGAGTAATATTTCATTTTCAGAAAAATCACTTCATAATTTTGCAAACGAAACCTAAAATCTTACTTGATTTTTCTATTATTATTCAATCTTGAAATATCATAAAACTAAAAATAAATCATAAAAAAAAACAATTTTGCTACTTAAATCTATTTCTTAACCAAACCCAATCACTTCAATTAAGTAAAAATAATATATAATATTAATAGCCAGTTTATCTTTTATCAAAAATATCTACCAACTAAACCTTTGCGTAAAAATATGTTAAAGCATTATCTATACATAAAAAAGTCAAATTGTTATGTTTGAATACACTTTGCGTAAACATATGCGTAAGCAATTTTACATTGGTTTATAACATGATTAGGTGAGATGAAAGGGTGTTGGCATGACAAACACAAATATTATTCTTTCATTCACGAATTACATTTCCTCAACCATTCAACACATCACATGGCTAGATAGTTAACATGCAAATAAATATATTATAGAAATTGATAATTATTGTTACATAATTTACTTACATCCTTATAAAAGCATAATGAAAAGAGAAATTTGAAAATCATTATACAATATATGGTGAAGAATTTTCAAATTTAATGTTACAATAAAAAGGAAATTCAAATGTATATCAACAAATTTAAAAACTTTATTATGTGATCACTAGGAAGGTTAAGAAAAAAGACAATTTGTTTTGTTTTGTGCACAATTATTTGAAAATAAGTTGTAAATTTTTTACCTGTTTAAAAGTCTGTTTGAGCAAGATGGGTTCCAGAATGGGGTCTAATTCTTCTCCAATGTTCTCCAATAGACAAGGGTTACCAAACTAAAAAGAAACAAATTCCATTTACTTTCAAAGTTCACAACCCTGTGAAAACTGTCCAAACTCTATTTGGAACTGTAGGGAGGGAGGGGTAGGGTTAAAAATTTATTTAAAAATTGGATATTTTTTTGTATTCAAAATCTTTTATTACAAAAATACAGAGTTAATAAGAATACCCTGCTGCTAAAGATTAATCACTATAATGGGTTCAAATTAAAAACAGGATCAAACCAAACAATTTTTCATTAAACAATCAAGAAAAGGTATCATTAAAAAAGAAAAGTTGTCCAAGGCATGTTCCTTTCTTCATGAAAAAATTAGAATTATTCTGTAATTTTACACTGATCTCCTCATACAGGGGTAAGCACATTCAACTTCAGATCAAAAGGTCAGGAGTTTCGAAATCCCGCCGGGGGCACGGCAAAATTGTTCACAATAGAGAAATTTTCTACATGCAGTAAGTTTTTGTTTGCTTGTTCCAACAGAAACTTGCAGGTTTCACTACAATGCATAGTAGCAACAATAGTATTGTGGGCTTTCTCCCTGCAATAATATTAGCAGCCGGGATGTAAGTGAAATACTCTTGAAAGCGTGTTAAACCGCAAATCAGCTCACCTCACCTAACCTCATTCAACAGAGAAACACAAGAAATATTCACACCCTGTAAAACAAATAAATATATATATATGAGCTGGGGATACCATAAACTTACTTGAAGACAGTTTTCCAGTCCTCGTGTGTAGTTTGGGTCGGCCAGTTTGACAACCTCTAGCTTGTTTGCCTTCTCCATGTTCTTGATCCATTTATTGGCCTGACCTTGGGGGTCAATCATCAGAGGCCACCGATTGGCTGATGTAACGATGATGGCGTTGTCGACTGAATAGCTGTAAGAGGCAACCAAGCAGATTGAGACTACATTTAACAATATCTCATTTTCATTGAATTAAACAATTTTCTTCACAAAGGATCTCATAATTATGCTCAGCAAAAAAAAATTTCTTCAAGAATAATTTTTCTCATGAAATTAAAATATATGATATAAACTTCAATCTTACTATCAATCCCAAACGGCTTGGCTTACTTCCAACTAAGTGACAGTGGAGATGTTCTTAAATCTCCTATATACAAGTGCAATATCATAAACAACTATTGTAGAATGTAAAATAAAATTTTTTTGTATTTTCTAATGGTTGGAAAAAAAACCAAACATTTCCTCTCAAAATAATTACACAGAAAGCAAAATTATCTCCAATGTTTACAATAGGATTTGGGTATTCTAAATCATTTCAAACATATTTGCTCAATAAACAAATATGCCGAAAGCAAAAATATCTGCATGATTTATATGAGTTTTGAGTATTCAACATCTTGTCCAGAACTACCTACTTGTCGACCGGTAGCCCGGCTATCTGCCAGTCGCGGATCTTGACTGGATCCCCCAGAGTACTGGAGAGGGAAAAGGTCTCTGATACTGGTATCCCTTTGTCCTTACACATGTCGTACCATTCCTTCAGGCACTCCTACAGTGATAAAGAGGGCTGCTTGTATTTCAAAATAATAACAAAATGGTGTTGTTACACTTTTTTTTCGAAATGGCTGCAACAGGGTATTTCGGACTTGTGGCAATACTAAACAGTATAAAAAGGGAAGGACCAAACTCCAAGCAGGAGAGTTAATTTTAACTAAGATAGGAGTTAATAATTTTTTCATATGGGGATGACCTTGAAATTCACGACTGGGATAAGTGTCATTAATGTCATATGAAATGTTACATAAGGATTTTTATGTTTTGCTGGAGATGCTACCTTGTTTGAGGAAAAGGTTAAATCATATAGCTTTGATGCAACACTGTTATAAATTTAGGCATAGTCACTGGAAATAACTATATTTGTTAACAGTTTTATTAACCATGCAGTACAATAGTAGCTTGTTTCTAATGGGATTAATGGTTTGACAATATGCAAAGATTTTCAAACTTTGTGTTCTTAATGAAACAAACAAAAATGTTAATGAAAAAATAGTATATGACGTTTCAGTCATAAAATCAAAAGGTAAGTTATTTGTACTTCAGACATCTATGGTGATTGGAGTATACAAAAGGAGTTAACTTTATCCGTTAAAGTTGACCGGGCAAAAAAGAACATTTCCTTCATGTTCCACAAATTATGGATAAGTTTACCTTTAAAGAATAGAGTATGAAAATGTAATAACTCACCAGCCTGTAGTCAAGAATGAATGGTCCGAGGTACGCAACTACACTAGCAGATAGTAGCACGTCTCCTACGATGTTGTCATATGTCTCGCTGAGTTGATGCACGTTTTGCGTCCATCGTGACCTTTCACCTCCGAGTCCGCTGATGAGCTTGTTAGCTCGCTCAATCTTGACTTTTGTCAGCTCTATGTTGTCTTCCAGATTCTAGGGAAAATTTATTAAAATAATTCTTAGAAATAAAAAGCATGAATAAGTTTAACAAGAATCAGTTTTACATTACATTACATAAAGATGACATGGATTTTTCTGAACAAAGAATACTTAATTGAATTGCAAATTTTAAGTAAAAGTAATATTTCAGTATATGATAACTTCTTTGAGTACTCAGTATTTGAAGAAAAATTTTTTTTATCCTTTGATAATTTGTCTTCTATAAAATTCTTGACCTATCTTTTCTAGGAATATAAGAGGCATTATAGAAATTAGAATGATGAGAATGAAGAAATATGGATAATAACTCTTTTGTGGTAGAGGTTGTTTTGAGTCAAATTCTTCATTGTCCATTATTAATGCTTGAATCCATTTAAAGGCATATATCATGAATATAGAATTTGAAATTCATATCCTTCATCATCTTCATCTTTTGATGGTTAAATTTTAAGCGCCAATGGATATGATTGGATATTTCTTACTTAAATGTTATTCAAGACAATAGTTTTTCGATAAGAAATGTGTTCGACCTTTTTCTCTGTCTGTTTCTGTGCAAGGTGCTCGTTGAGGGTCGCGAGTTTGTCCCTAACAATCTTCAGTTCCGCCTGTTTCTCCTTCAGCTTTGCCATCTGATCTCCCAGGGTTCCCTCTGCTTCAGCCAGGCTCTGTTGCTTAGGGGCAACAACCTTGCAACAGGGGAGGTAAGCAATAATACTCAGACACTATCATTACATAACAGATGTTGAATAAATGTAACATTGAAATATTTCGGAACACACAATCTACAATAGTACCAAGAGCTTCCCAACTCAACCTTGAGGCCTGCAGCCGGTGGTCCAATGCATATAGTGTGATCCAAAATATAAAATATTACATTTGCTTACTATTTTAATGACATGTACTTCTAACTATAATCCATATTTTGCCAATCAGCGTTTTGGGAAAAAGAAAAGTATGTGGGTGGGAAGAGAAGTTTGGTAAATAATTTATATTGTCATCTTATAAAATCTACATGAATATTATCAATCAACATCCAACCTGGAAATTGGTATATTGAATGCAAGAATAATTTCTGTCTACACTCTAATATAAGATAAGAATGATATGAGAAATAAGATACTCTCTGTAGAAAACTATGGGTACCAAAAACATGCCAAACACAGACACAGCATCTAGTTAGATATTTGTGTATTCTACCATATATATTCAAAATTTTATCAAAGACGATAAGAAGTGGAAGTTAATCATACCTTAATGACTCCATCATAGACATCCATCGCCCTAACCCATTTACAGAGACCTTCACAGGCGGATGAGACATTTTTTATAATGGCGGGGTCAAACTCAGGGTTGTTGATGTATCGGTCCCGGATCTTCTTAATCGTGGAGGCAGGAATGTGATCCTTGTCATACTCCTTCAGAGACTCTAGGAACTTCATGTCTCCAATCATCTGAAACAGCCATAAACAGAATTTGAATTTAAGAGCCATTGGGTATGCAAAATGTTTTTATCACAAAAATATTTTGCAAAAATAAGATATGTTAGGCACTCACCCACTTGATTTGCATTCGCTGAAAGAAATGTCACTAAACAGATTTGCCTTTTTTGAGCACCAAAAATATTAACATAGATTCCAAGGCTAAAAGGCTAGCTGTCAGCCTCAGAAAAGAAACATCGTAAAATCAATCATAATGTTAAAATGAAGTAGTATTGAGTGAACATGAGCGGTGCAATTAATCAATGTTGCTTAACTTGTGACATAAAAGTATGAATTTGCACAAACTCATACCTTTTTAGCTGAAGCCCAATAGTCGTCAAATGGTTTTCCATTTGCATCTACTTTTCTGTCTGGCTTTATTCCCTGCAACAGAAATTAAAAAACTTCAAAAAGTCCTTCAAATGACAATGACCAAATATATCACCTTGTCCCATCATGATCTTGATCAAAATCTAACAACTGTGCAATGTCAAAGGGAAACAAAGAATGATGGATTATAAATGATCAAATATCATACTATAAATATTATGAACTTTATAGTTAAACCACTTCCTATTAATATTATTCTGAGTTCCTCAACATTAGGATAATACTTTTCAGCAAAAGTCAGGATTTATCACAAAAAGTGACACCATTAATGACATATTCTATGTGAGACTTCAACTTCTCACGGCAAAAAGTTGACAGACAGACATCTTGACGCCAGGCGCCATGCCATCGTGCCTTTTAGGCCAGATGACCATTGAAGACCATTTACATATGTGACTCCAACATCTCTCACAGAGTCTTTTCAGCAAATTTCCAATATCAAATCATTATATTCACATGGATCATATCCTATTAGGGCTCGGACCCTCCCCAACTGACCTTCATGATGCAGACGGCTTCCATGACCAACTTCACGCCAGACGGAGGGTTCTGCATGGTCTTCACGATGGTGATGTCGTTCTGCTTCAGGGTGTTCAGGGCTGCTATTGCAGCGTTCAGGGCCGGCAGGGCAACTGCTAACTTGGCTTCACACTCATCCTGGACAGGTAAAAAGACAATGTTTGATTTAATTTGCAAAATATCATGTGAATCTTAAGATATTCTTATTGGAAAATGGATTCACATAAAAACAGTTGATGGTAGCAAATCTACATGATTTTTAGCCTTTGTTAAAGAATCTATGAAACACAATGAATCTATAACAAAAATTCACCATTTTTAATATAATGTATATTATTGTGAGAAAAGTCAATTGCATTTTCCCCAACTAACAGGTGATTGCAGCAACTCATATGAAATAAGTTCAGAGTTCATTAAACATAATTAACTCAAAATTCAAAATATTCAACTTGTATAAAATCAGCATATTAAAGGCACTATAGTGCACGCTTTTACGGTTTAAATTGGCTATTTTAAGGTTTACGAGGACTTATGCATTCACTTAAATTTTTCTATCGATGCAATGAAATACTAAACATTCTTTACAATTTACCTGCAATCAACAATGAAAACGTTAAGACAGCCGCTCTCGGCTTGGACATAAAAAAATCTATGGTTAGCTGTGCACAAAACGGATAAATTATTGACACTTGGAAACGGCTGAACTAATACTGTGTGCAGCTATTGAATTAACCTAAACTCTGAACTGAGAACAAATTATGAAATATGTTTTATGAAAGCAATGTTGTAAATTAACCGATTTAATAACACAGTATCAGCATTGTTATTAGAATGACCATAGCGGCTGCCGTTTCCTCTTTTCTGGTTATGAGCAAAATCTTAATATTTCCGATATCGTAGTTCATGCGGATTTAATGTAACGTAACATTAAATACTTCCGGCCTTTAAAAATCCACTTTACTACCTGAATATGTAAGTATTTGTTAAATAACTTACGAGGTAGATTACTTGAGTGAGGATAGTGAGTAATATCGAAAGATATGCAGTATCTGTGCATTCGTTGTGTTTACGAAATATTGGCGTTCACTAGTGCGTTTAAGGAATTTACAAAGCACACTTGCATGCCTTATGAAACCGAAAAGAATAGGAGAGGTTCCTTAACTTGATCATATTTTTCGTCTGACGAATGTCAACTATTTTCTTTTCATGTCATTTTCCATAAAGCAAGATGGCAGACCAGATGCCAATAGGTCAGTACTTTAAGTACTCTACGGGCAATGTCTTGTCTTAATGAATGTAACCGAATAAGCCTTTAATGTACAGACCTTGATAGCTTTAGCAGCCATGGCAGCATTGTTAGCGACAGCCTCATCTGCCTCCACCAGCTTCTTCTTCTCCTCAACCTCTGCCGTCTCTGACTCGATGATCGCGATTAGTTCCTCCGTCTCCTCGCTTGTCTCGATCAGCTTCGGCTGTAACTCAATCAACTCCTCTTGCATCACATTGATCTGTGGGAGAAATTGAAGTTTAATGATAATAATGATAATGATAATGATAATAAGGATGCTTATATACACTCATGGCAAAAATGGTTGTCACCCCCAGACTGAGAACGCTACGTCAAGTTTAACTGAGTGTTGACAAATAATCAAACATGCAATAACTGTCAGAATGATTTGTGTGATTGGGAAAAACATTCGTAAAACATACCAGCTTGTATTTTGGTCTTGTGCTGGCCAATTTAAGAAATTCTACTAGGATATGTATGGTCCCTGTGAAAAAGGGCAATTTTTTACAGTATCCATATAGTATCAATTGGATGGGTATCAATAAAACAAATTACATTTTCAAGTTCAATTGTCGGTTTTATTTCATTCTGCAGTCATGTATGAGTATATTTACAAGCCTAATATCGGGTAGCACCGCCTCTGGAATTTTCAAGGGCGATAATTCGGGCAGGCATACTGTCTATCAGTGTGTTGATGTTTGCAACAGCCAAATTGTTCCATTCATTCACAAGAGCAGCCCGCAATTGCTGTAAATTTGCAGGAGCAGGGTCCAGTCTTCTAATTGCACGGTCAAGCTGATCCCAAGCATGTTCTATCGGATTCATATCCGGACTTTTTGAAGGCCAGGGCAATCTTGTTACTCCTTGTGCCTGAATGAAAGCGTTCACTGTACGTGCACGATGGGCTGGTGCATTATCGTCCTGCAACAGGAAGTTGTTGCCATACACTCTTCTTGCATGTGGGAGGCAAAGGGTTTCAAGAAGACGTCTGTACGACCTCTGGTTGACGTTTCCTTGAAGGACGACAAGATCCGTTTTACCGTTATGGTGTATTCCTGCCCATACGTGTACAGAACCGCCACCGTGGGCAACCTGATGCTGCAGACAGTCGTCATTGAGCCTTTCCCCACGTAAACGTCGCACTCTCATTCTCCTGTCCACCTTATGCAGTAGGAAACGAGACTCGTCAGTAAATATGACGTGACGCCAATGTCCAAGTTGGATTCTGCGGTGCTGCTGCGCCCAAGCAAGCCGTGCCCTGCGGTTGGCCAGTGTCCAGAATGGTTTGATGGCAGGTCTTCTTGCCTTATATCCATGCTGGAGCAACCTGTTCACTACAGTTCTCCGGCAAATGGGCGTATTAATATGAGCCCCCCATCTCTGTGCAAGAGTCAAAGACGAAAGACGTCTATGACGTCGGGTCAAACGAAGAAGAATTCTATCCTGACGAACCGTAGTTTTCTTGGGACGGCCTGAAGACTTATTCGGAACAACATTTCCCTGTATGGCGTGCAGTCTTTTAATCCTTTGAACAGTTCTAACACTGACGTTACATGCTGCAGCAATGACACGATTCGAAGCGCCACCACGACTCATGCCAATGATTTCATATCTGATTCCTGGTGGAGTGGGACCAGGCATGGTCTATGCTTTTCAAAAACTATAGTCGTGAAGCTGTATCTTATGAAAGAGGTCTATAGTAATCGATGGAAATGACAAACCTAAGGAGACAAATTTCCATCATTTCAATGAAATGCACGTGGTCTACATGAAACCGCTGACACTGTTCATTGTAAAGTGTGAGTTAATGTAACTTCATGCCTGTAATGACATTTCCATGGAAAACCAACATTGCCATGCATACAATGTGATATAAACTCCAATTTAATTAAATATTAGGGGGTGACAACAATTTTTGCCATGAGTGTATGGCGCTACTTAAATACAGTCCTGAAAGCGCAAACAGAAATCATTATTTAATCATATTTATGAAATGGGTATTAATTTTGATTGCAATGTTCAGTAAAATCTTCTTCATTATTGATTCAAATCCATTTGGATTATGTTAACATAGCCTGAAACTGCTTTATGCTTGAAATTGCTTTATGACTTTACAAATGATGAAATATGACAACTCATTCTGAAACAATCTTTGCTAGGTAAAAGTAATATGTGCGCATATGAAAAATATGTCACCTCTTATGTTTCACCATATGGGTAATACGTGTATATGTAGTATATTATCCTACCTAATGTAACAATCTTGGTTGACCCTTGATAACTACTGATAATACTCTCTTGAACAGAATGATAAATATTTATACCCCACTATCATAGAAGAGTGTCATGTAAAACTGAACAGTGTGTGTGTCTTGAATTGTATGTTACACTAAAGACATCTGGGTTAACTTGGATTATTTGTACTCAACAGAAAGGTTTTTGTACAATTAAGTTTCTATATTTGATGAGTTCATTTATCATTTTGGTAAGATAAATTTGTTACGACATTCTTTTAAGGTTGACATAGGGATATAATGGTCGCGTGTTAGGTTTTATGCAAATCACCTCCGGCTCGTTGCATAAAACCTCATGCAGGACTAGTATATCCTTATTCATCCTTGACAGAATGTTATAAATTATATAGTATGTATAACCTTAAGACAATTATGTCTAGATTATTTAATCAGCTATTTTTCAATTAACTCCTGTATAGCATTTATAAATCTGTATTCCAACCAGATCAAAAACTCTAGATACAGTTTCGAAATTTTTCAACAATTCAACGAATAAAATTCTCTTTATTTTCCAACCTGAGACTCTGAGAACTCGAGTTTCTCCAAACCGACGCTGTATCTGTCTCTGAGAGTCAGGATCTCAAATCTCTTCTTATTCAGCAGATTCTTGAAGGTCTTTATCAACTCCAGGTACGACGTAGGCGTCACGTAGTTGCGCCGTCGCATTGTATCGTAATATCTGTCAACAATTGATACTCAGAGTTACAGAGAATATGAGACGACAGTGGTACTCTTCATCAACATCTGTAATAATGATAACAATGATAATTCTTTAAGTTCTATGTACTGAAATTCATTTTGTGCTGGTGCATCCGCAGTCTACCAGTTATTGCCTTCCTCTATCCTTATAATGCTGAGCGCCAAGCAGGGGAGCAACAACTCCCATTTTAACAACTTTTGGTATGACACGGCCAGGAACCTGGTCTTCCGGGTGAAGAGCAGGCTCTCTACCAACTGAGCTACTATAGAATCAAAACTAAGCAATCATAATAGTAAAGCTATTTAATAGCCAGAAAATTTGGTAAAACTGGATCTTGCCATTCTAAAGCACATATAATGTGGCTAGCCCAAGAATTATCTAACAGCTGGATAATCTGAGAATATGATGGCTTCTTCCATGCTCATATTTAGACATGAGTAGACAGACATAGGCATGACTTAAACCTGCCTCAGTTCCATTTGGAATACCATTTCAAGGTTTTTGATTAAGTTAAAGTGATGTCAGCTTTGGTTTCATAGAAAAATGTTCTCAGTTAGTTCAGAATCAAATAGCCTCAAATTGTCCAAATTAATAATATGTACATATAACAGTTATTATGTTATCAAGCATTGACTGATTAACATTATAAACATGCACTCTTAGAATCATTTAGTTTCACCGTACCTGTCTGAGAGAGCGCGGACACTCTCATGGAAGTGTTTACACATAACCACAGTGTTGTCCCGCACGTCCTGGGACATCTCCACTTCATCCAGAAACTTGTTGGCAACCAGCTCTAGAGCGTCCTCAGGCCAAGCCTGTGTATGGAAACAATAGGATCTTTAAACACTTTACCTCTTGAGTGCATACCTGGATTCAAACATTGCTTTTGTAAACCCTTCTGAAAACATGAAGATTACTTTCTGCTCAATTGTAGAAGACTGACAAAGGGTCTCCACAACAGGCACTAGTTTATGAATATGTTTATGATAGACGTAACTACGCAAATTTGTGTTGTTGCTCTAAAGCCAAGAGATACCCTCCTGAAGCATCTCCACTGACCCTTCCACAACTTTCCAGACTACTTTGCTTGTGGCATTAAATTATGCTCGTAAATTTTGAAAAAGAGGTTGAGTTGCTATAGGCCTATGTAGATGATGGGGCGATCCTTTGGAAGAAAATCTTTGGAATTTGTAAAATAGCTTATCTGTGCTGTTTAACTACTAAAGTTATTTGAAAACTAAACAGAAATAAAGTTAAGAAGCAAAATGGTTTACAGTATTTATTTGTGTTGCAAGCTTCAAGGGCAAAATGTTGCATTTCATTAAGACATTTGTTTTCAGAAAATTACAATCACATTTTTTCCCTTTGTTACGATCAGAAACTTTACAAAAAAATTGTGATATGAGATGCTTGAAATATTCCTCATGATTACAAGAATTTGTCCATACCTTGAACCAGTCAATGGTGCAGCAGTTGATGAGGGAGGGAAACATACGGAGACGGTTCCGGAACATGTCTCCAATAGGACTGAAGGCTAGCACAACATGAAGATTACGTCGGATCCTCTCGATGAACTTGTTGTACATGTTCAGGGGAGTGAACTCTATCTGCTGGTTCTCCTTCTGACACACCGCCTGCATCTGTATACAGAAAATAACAACTTCTTGAGGAGTTAAAGAGGTTCGTACCAATTAACAAAATAAATGAAAAATTGCTGTAAATTTGCAAGGTGAAAGCTGAATATGTGTTCTTTGATATTCAAAAATAAAAAGTGCATGTCACGAACCTTTTTTTTTCATACAAATGATGATTTTGACGGGTTTATTTTAAAAAATTGGGAAAAGACCAATTTTGCTTATTTTAACTTAAAAACAAAAAAAATAAAAACATTTAGAGTTCAGTTTACTTTTTCCAAAAAATGAGATGATAATGTAATAAAACAATTTATTCTTGTATTTCCTTTCTTGAGTTTTGTAACTTATTTGCAAATATAAAGATACAAGTTCAATTATGATCGCTACAAAAATAGCTTCATATGACGCGTTCAACAATAAAAATAAATGAAAAATAGTTCAAATATGTTTTAAATAGAAGAAAATATATTGCAAAGAAATAATTTGAAAGAAAAAAGATATGTCACGGGCCTAAGTTCCGAGATAATTGAAGCTGAAGTTAAAATTACTTGAAAAAACTCATAAGGGGAGGTAACTCTTTGTTTCCCTTGAATGCTAATTCATGCTAATGGTTTGAAGTACACAGTTTATCCCGTTTCAAAGTATTTCCTGAAATTCTAAGGTCAGTTTTATGAAATATTTGAAGTGTCAAAAGAAATTTATGGCCTCTTGGTCAAATCTACCTGTTAACAAAGTATTAGTACCCACAAGCAATTTTTTTAAACACACCTTTTAAATATGACAAATGTTTTCTATTTGTGAATGATTTGAGTTTTTGAGATGAATGTGTCAGATAGTGGGATAATTAGGTGGATTGAAGGCACGCAGAAATCCCATCACAAAACATTAAGATTTAACCTTGAAACTCCCTCTCAAAGATCTATTTATTGCGCAATAAAGAACACCGCATCCAAGCGCCGCAATTTGGCGAAGCTCATATGATGAGGAAGAGACCACAATCAAGTCGGCCCGGTTCGGGAAGCATTTGGTGCTTACGTTCATATTAAAGTTATACTCTTGAGTTGATGTCAAATAACTTAGTTATCTCCAGGATGAATGTAAAATCATATGATTTACTTCATGAACCAAGCAGACCACGGACATATTTCTTTTCTTTTTTACTTTTGACTTCGGTCAAATATATTTTTACCACGGTAATTAATTTCACTTGATTGGTAAATGTTACAGTGAATGATATGTTTATAGATGTTTTCCCATAATTGTAAGTGTGTACATGATTGAAAATAACCGCTCATATAATTAATTTGCAAAATAAATGCAGCCAAACCGAAATGTAAAAATTCCGCGATACATTCCGGATTTTTCAAAACTCATTTTGCGGTCTCAATGACCGTTTTGACTTTTCATTTAAACATCTATCTAGAACTTTTCCAAAAAAGATTTGCTTCTATTCTTTATTATGAATTTCTATAAATTGTTTGAGATGACAATGCAACATTTTTTTTTACATTTGTTATGTTCCTGCAAAAAAGCTATTCGAAATGAGAGTTTACGTACCGAAACCTCTACTGCTTATATGGCCTAATGAGGCTAGCTAAATATTCCGTTCTAATTATTCTACAAGTTACATCATTTTCATGATGGATGAATATCTTTCAAAGCATAAAAGTTCCGTTAATAGTCATATATTGTGAAAAATGACGAGGACTATTCCATGCACAGTCTATTTTCCGCACATTGTGTGTCAATGACGTCACTGCAACACTGTTCAACAAAGTGACTGCAACGGATAACTTGTATTAGTTCATCAACAATCGGTTTTATGCAGAATGTAAAGACACAAAAAATGTTATCAGTCACATTTTCTCTGTTTCAAAAATAATAATTGGAGTACATTTTTGAAAACCGCAATCTAATCATAACCTATGATACAACGGATTGCGAATTCACGTTCAGTGAACATTTGTGTCAAAACATCTCTGCCAATTATGACCAATGCATACGATTCTTAAAATCTATGACTAATATGTATACATGGATCATATAATAGACAACTAAGCAGGCCACAGTAAAAATTTCCTTATTTTCCGAACATCGACAACGCGTCAGTGACATTTTTTCTACAATGTTCACGCAACTTTAGGTTTCACAAACTGTTAGCGGCACTTTTGCGGATGCGCGAAAAGATGCGCACTGACAAACGTTCGGAACGTCTTTAAATTGAGGAGAACTACAACTCAATGAGGATTTATATTGAGAGAACATAATTATGAACAAGATGTCATGAATTTCAATAATTCCATACAAAATTATAACACTCTATAAAAGTTCAAGGATTACTTTTTTCTTTCAAAATTGTTTATACATTTACCCCATCGTTCTTCTTCCTTAATTAAACTTAATTATATCAACTGAAAAAAAAAATAAGGACCAACTAATCATTCAATAATATCATTCCAATCATTACATGATTCATAGATTATATTATTAATGAAAATTAGGGCGGTCCTTTACTTATTTGTTTGGTATATCTCCTCTCACCTTCTCAATGATCTCCAGCCTCTCCTCATTGTCATACAGGTTGGGGATGTCTCCTGTGTTCAGGATCATGTTCACATCCTCCAGGAAGGACTCATCCTGGCAGAGAATCGAACATCAGTTTGATATAAATTGATCTCGTATTTGTAACAAGAGCAAAAGGAAAAATACAGTGGAACTTGTGATATAATGCTGACCAACGCTACGTCATTTTCGATGCAACACGGTGTTGTTTTGTCATCCAAAAATTTACTCAGGGTTCCACGCAAAATAGATGTAACTGCCATTCAGAAGACTCTACCAATCTACTCTACCATCTGAAGCCAGAAAGAAGGCACCTGACCCCACCCTATTTCATATTTAATATACTCTTCATAAACAACCAAAGGATAATATTTAAGGTCAAATCAGAAACCTCTTATTCCATAGAATTTGCTTTTCATGAATATTCTACAATCAAAATGCTATTATTATAATAGATAACATCTTCTAAAACTAACTTTGATCTGATGGTCCCCAAACAGGAAGACAGTTGATATTCCATCATCCCCTGCCCTGCGCATCATCTTCTTGAGGTCATCGCGCCACTCGGTGGTCATGTAATTCTTTGTTATCTCTATCTGGAAGAGCTCGAAGTCTGACATGAATGCAGCGAGTCTGGTTACACTCTGTCGCCCACTGCCTCCAATACCTGTGGCGATGAATATCAAGATTATCCTATCTTAGACACACAGTTAAGATACAGCTTGTAATAGTGGTCAAGTGATTAGTCAGAAGGATCAATATTTTAATCATCAACTTCTTGTGGAATTAAAGGAGTTATGCATTGTCTCTGTAATACAAAAGAATTTGAGTAAATTTTCAGATAACATAATTCTGGTTTCAAAAATAAAAGAGCAATAGGATGTGTATTATCTAGGGCTGCAACGATTCACTACGATGCATCGAAAATCGATTCAGATTTATAATATCGAAAATCGATTCATGATTCAAAATTTCGATTCGATTCACTTTTAATTTTTCATCCTAAAAATAATTTAATTTTTACCTAAATTAGATCTTGATATATTGCATTCGAGAGTGTTAACAAGTCACGTTAAGTTTTTAAACCGGAAACCAAGTCTACAATATGTAACGTAATCAGTGATTGGTTAATATCCTCATCTTCGAGGCACTCGGCCAATCAGCGTGGTTTATACATTTGCCTTAGCAGCGCTGCATGGCAACGGTCGAGCAATATGGCCGAACCAAACTTGAAAGACCCTCCCGCACATTTTAAATCAAAAGTCTGGAGCCATTACGGATTTAGAGCTAATTGCCAGGCTCGTGATATTGCGACTATTAAAGTTATTGAGTTCAACAATTTTGTTGTTGTGTAGTGTTTACTGAACTCTAAAGAATCGAATCGAAATAAATCGAATCGAGCTGTAAAAATTAAAAAATCGAATCGAAGTTGTCAAGGTGAATCGTTGCAGCCCTAGTATTATCATGGTATTATGATGACAATTGTCTCAGAAGTTCCATGCCAATTTGAAAAATGGTATTGGAATATAATGTTTTTGCAAGCCATATGATACACAGAAAGAGCCACTCCATGATTTTCATAAAATATTATTTACCTTTGATACAAACCTAAATGTCATATGTGGTGATATGAAATCAAAATATTTTAACTTTCATGTCCAAAAGAGATATACTGGTTTTCAATGGAAATCTAAAAACAGCCTAATAAAGGCACAGAGCTGTAGATATGACGTCCTATATACATTGATACTCGTTATATAACCTAACAAACACTATCAACTCCAAACTGCCCTCCTGGCTGTTTTAGATAAGTCTCCAAAATTACGTTTGACTATTTGATGCGCGCCATTGTCCGGTTTTCAATCATAATTACCACGTTCTACCTTCATATTGTCACTGTAAAAAAACAACCAGCTTTAAAATGTGTCTTTTTGGTAACAGTCAATACTTCGCGATATAATGACACCATTGATTAATTTTGGCATATATGACTCCAACAACTCACGGAGTGGCTCTTTAATATTGTAGCCCAAATTCTGTTTAACATTTACTGCCAATTTAGAGATATCTTTATTCACAGATATGAAATAAATTCTTTAATTATCTTTTATTGAACTTCTCCCTCTATGGAAACTTCATGAAATACATGACAGCGAACTGTTATTTAAATCAGTTCCAAAAGTGATGATCTTTCCTGTTGCCTTGTGGTAGATTTGGTTATGATAATTCTTACCATCAAATGAAACTCACCCACTAGAAGACAGTGTCCATTAGGTTGTTTGAGGACCCGACTAATACGAGAGATGTGTTCGATAGCAAAGCGGAACATGACGAGATCCATCGGCGCCTTGCTCATCATGTTATATTCTTCAAGATACTGCTCTATAGTCTGTCAATGGAAAGAAAATTAAATGTAAAATGTTCCCTCCTAAGATATATATTATTCTTCATGATTCTTGATTTGTTTGCAAATAAAAATTCCTGATTGCCCGTAGCACAAACATTTGTTGACTAGCCTTTTCTCAAATGTTTATTTGTTTTTGTATCAATACTAACCTCAAAACCTAAATGACAAGATGTTAAACCCTGATAAGCACCTCACTATGATGATGCAAAAACATTTTATGGAACAAAATGACACACATTGTTAAGTCACATTGTTTTGATTCATTTTAGAACAAGCAAAGATTTCATGGATAGTACACAGCATTGCCTTAGATAGGGAAGTGCAGACCTGTCAGGGAAGTGCAGACCTGTCAATAAGTCAAAACAAAACTTTATTTATGTTGGTACAAATTTACATCAATGAAACAAATAGATTTCTTTGACATCAGATATTTGTCAATAATATTTTGTCTTCCTGATACTCTTACTCTACTCTTGTTCACTGTCTGCTGTCTGTGTTCACTATGTTTTATGTAAATCAATTTTGTACATACTAGGAGAGGGCATTTTAAGTTGGATAACTTGTCCCCAATCCTTTTCTTGTGAATAAAATATGTTTAAACCAGCCTTAGATAGATAGCAATACCTGAGTCAGGTTACATGTTATTTATCAGGCCTTTAATTCCCCTTTCTCAAGATACAATTTCCTTCAGTGCATATTTCACATATAATTAGATTAGGATGAATACATTTTAACAATCAACCTTTATATAAATTCTAATTCAAATTTAAAGCAAAATCAAACTTTTATAAAAGACTTCCTTAAAATGGAGCCATTTGCTCTGTACAACATCAGGCTATCTATTATTAATTTTATAATTGGTTACAGGGTAACCAAATCTATATATTAAGAACCTCATTAGTCAAGGAGTCTGTAAACAGAAAGAGTATTGAAAAATTGAAGAATATTGAACCTTAATTTATACCAATTTCATAGAAGTTCCTATAAACTCTCAGACATTATGATGGTGTGTAATTATCGTTAACAAATTTCCCAATGTAAATCCTATCCCATAATTCCAAATATTTTTCATTTAAACTAAGCCTTCTGTTCTGAACTGACCTCCCTGAGTTCGTCCTGGTTTAGAATCTCATCATACAGCTTTTCCTCTCCCTTCTTCGTCAGATAGTCTCCGAACATCAGGCTGCGGATCGTGTCATCCCGCGTAGACTTGCCTGGCTCCGTCAGATGTGTGAAGAGATTGTTCATCTTTTCTTTGAACTGAGACTCAATTACTGACTGGAAAACAAAATTAAGCAAAAATAAAGTTCATGCAAGCTTTCAAGTGCATTGACAATTCTCTGTTTGATCATTTAATCTCATTATAGAAATAGAATTTGAGCTAACTGCTTAATGCCGTAAAGCAACATTACATCAGAGTTATATATATCCCCTGGTAGGAACTTCTTTCATATTGTGAAATAGCAGGGAGCATAAATTGTTTTTAATAACATCATATCATCAAAATCATATATAAGATAGAAAATAAATAGTCCCAATCATTAATCATTAAAGAATTAACATAACCAATGCCTTTGTTTAATCATTGAGAACTTTTATGGCAATGTCAGTGCATGCAATAATGCAAAAACGGCAAACAAATTATTGATATTAATTCAAGTTTTACCTTGACAATCTTGAAGAAAGAATCTCGGTCTACACTGTCCACTAAGCGGTCATAGAAGACTCGATACACCTCGTGTGTCCACAATCTTGCCATCTTCTGACCAGCATCTGACGCTGCAGTTGGCATCACTGATGCCTTCATCAGCAGAATACCCTGATATCATACAATTCAAAGAGTTATTGTTTGTAAAGAGTAAGAAACAGTATTATTTTATCCTCTTGACCTGTTGAGTGGATCTAAAAAATAATAAACTCGAACAAATATTTTGGACATACAATTATTTTGTCAGTGCAGTTGCAAATTTAAAAATACCTCCCAAAACACTTTTGGTTTCTTTTACTTGTTTTTTTCTAGCAAAATCCATCCCCAAAGCACCAAAAGCCTACCAAGGTTACAGATATGGTATTGAGTGAAGTTGTGGCTTTTCATAGAAGACTGTCAGAATTACCTGTACAACTCTGGCAAAGTCTCTGAGGTTGAAGAGATAGTGAGACTTGGAGGGGGTGGGCAGGAAGTTGGAGATGGCCAGCTGGTACACCTCCAAGGTTGCCCCAATCAGAATCTGAAACAGGAACATTAACCCTTTACTGCAGATTTGGTAAGTGCTCAAATATTTCTTTATGGGCAAAATTCAGGAATTGTTCTTTGAGATCGAGTCATTAAGAAGTTTATTAAAACAGTTTAAAATAATGGTAAATTAGGGTGGCAAAATTTTGTGACAGAATAATACTCTAATAAAGAGATGAATAATATAGTTAACAGGATACAAAAGTAACCTTGGCTTGCCATTTCGACTTCTCGTCTGAAAGTACTCTTCAAAGCAAATTCAAGCTAACTAAATGAATCTCAGCGATCATATCATCTAAACATGTAAATAGAAGTTCATGCACTTTATTAGCCAAGCTTTCCTCCACAAGCCATATGCTAATGGATATGCGTTAGGTTACTAAAATACTGGTCAAAGCTAAAACTCCAAGACCTTAATCATATCTTGTCTTCATACTCATAGCAACACCTATTAATGATCTAAATAAACTTATCTATATATCTGAAGCAAAGTTTTTTCATTATTGGTCAACTGAACACTTATTACTTGGAAAATAATGTTAATTAGATTTCTATTTTTTAAAAATGTAATAGGCAACTGTGGATTTCTTGTATCTTTATTTATGTGATGATTGTGTTATCAAATATTTCTTTATTTTGCCTTAACACAAAATATGGAAAATGAAAAAAAAAATAGATATATAAAAAAAAATTAATGATCTAAACATGCAAAACTGACCCTGGAGAACCTCCTGAGGGAAGTCTCAAAGGTCCTGAAGTGCCAGTCCATGATCGGAGAGAAGATGTTCTTCATCGTCTCCTCGTCAAATGTCTCGATCCCAATCACATTGAAGTGGCGCAGGAAGCGTGGTGTGACATTGTTCCTACCCCCTCCTGGAGGCCCCATAGCGGCCACCATCATTATGTCCACCAGCTGCAGTGAAGATGTGTCCTTTCTGGAAACATATCACTTCATGACAGATATTGCACAAAGTGGGCTTATATCCCTCAATACAGGACTTTGACAAAGTGAAGCTGTAGTCTATCAACGGATCAGGTACTTATCATACCATGAGCTTTGTACAAGTTGGCAGTTGTATGCCATGTATTATCTAAAGGCATTGCTTGGCAACGGCCTCCATACTGTACCTTGCCTTGTGTGAAAGAAAACTATGGCAAAATGACTGTGTAGTTTGTTGATATTTAGAGATTGTTTTAGTCTTTATTGGCGTGGTGGCCCCGCAAAGAGACTTACTTGTGCAAGGCACTTAAAATAACCTATCCTAGGGCCTTGTTTTATACTTTGATCACATACCTATCATGCCAGAAGCCAAGTTCCTTAAACTGATAGTGTTATACCAGAAGTCTATCTACTGGCCCCATACCTATATCATACCAGAAGCAGTTGTGTATCCACTGGTCACATACCGGTACCTATATCATACCAGAATCAGTTGTGTATCCACTGGTCACATACCGGTACCTATATCATACCAGAAGCAGTTGTGTATCCACTGGTCACATACCTATCGTACTAGAAGCCGTGGTCTATTCAGTGTTGACATACCTATCATACCAGAAGCCGTAGTCTATCCACTTGTCACATACCTATCATACCAGAAGCCATGGTCTATTCATTTGTCACATACCTATCATACCAGAAGCTGTTGTGTATCCACTGGTCACATACACGAAGCCTTGGTCTATTTAATGATGACATAACTATTGTACCAGAAGCCGTGGTCTATCCACTTGTCACATACCTATCATACCAGAAGCCATGGTCTATTTAATGATGACATACCTATTGTACTAGAAGCCATGGTCTATCCACTAGTCACATACCTATCATACCAGAAGCCGTGGTCTATCCACTGGCGGAGGATCTCTATGGGTGGCTGAGCCCCATACTTCTCCTTAGCAGGCATGTTCAGATCATCCACAAACACACACAGCTTCTTGCCCAGTGTTGGCCCATAGATGCCCTTCTTCCTCCTGCGTAGACAGATTACACAGGTCCAGGTTATGCTCATATCACGGTTACTTTTAATCATATATACTCAAGAAAGGTGATGAGATGATGAGAGATATGTTTGGGAATCAATGAAATCAAATCAATACAAACTCTAAACTTGCCATGTAAATTGCAGACTAATTTGCATCCTTCAATCTTCAGTAAGAGGTCATTGCAAGATGTATATGGAAATCAACCATATGAAATTATAGCAAAATGAAAGTATTAACATCTGTCATTCAAAAACCAGTTTTTCTTAGATAAATCTTTAAACTCAATGTTTTTTAACTGAACTCAAACTTAATTCCCCTGCAAGGAATAACTCTTGCCACTCTTGAGGTGATTTGGGATTTGAAGCCGCTTTCAAGAGTATTTCGCGGCTGCTAGTATTATTGCAGGGAGAAAGCCAAAACACCATAGTGGCTATCAATTGCGGTGAAACCTGCAAGCATCGACTGTAACTAGTGAACCATTCGGTTTTACTGTGCTGAAATTCACTGTAGTACTGCTCTCAAACTTTACTGCAAGGAGAACAGTTCTCTACTGCAACAAGGTTGCCCACCGAGCCCCTAGCTGTTTGGAGGCCAGTGATTGAGACTGACACGAGACAAAGAACTCTGACCTGTCAAGTTTTGAGAAGATGATATCTTGTGTCTGATTAGCCGAGGTCTGTGCAGAGAAGTTGATGTTGTTGATGATGTATTTGTCTCTGGGCAGCTGAAGCAGGTAGTTGTTGGTGATGGCGCTCTTTCCAGTGCCTGTTGGTCCGACCAATAGCAGAGCTTTCTCTCGTGACAGGAAGCGCTCAAGGAAGTAGCGCTGTCGTTCTGTCTCCACAGTGTTGATTATGAGCGCGTTAATCTAATGTATAAACATTGTATCATATAACACGGTAGGTATATCTTTTGATATCAAATCATTGTAGAGCATGTGGTAGCAAGATAGATAAAGCACCAATTACAAAAATGGATGGAAATATTACATTCCTTGTAAAGATGATAACATGATTGTAACACCAATATATATTCAATAGGTATTCATTGAATAACTTGAAAGAAAAATATTTTGTCAGGATAGTGAATTCATAGAACTGATATGATATGAAAACAAAACTGTAAATATCAAATGGGAAACTACCATAACTATTGAAAAGTCATGAATTAATACTATGTATTGGATAACCATTTTATTTCAAAATATTTCTGAACATAATGAATTCACCATCCAGGAGTTAAATCATAAATATATGGCAATGTGAACAAATGCGTTGAAATTCATATGAATACGATGAATAATTTTGATGGTCATATACATGAATTAAAAGAAAAATATGACAGGTATTAATTTTCTCAAACAAATGACAATGTTGATAATGAAGATACATAGATGCATAAATTATAAATCATATGTATTGAAAATTATAGTTGCAAATCTGAATTCTTAAATATCTAGTTTTCTCATGCAACAGTGATCATGCAAGCTTGGGAAAGGTAAGGAATTAATTTGAATGAGATATGAAAAAAAAATATCATAAATCCACCTGTATGCTGAAAAATAACGGGGGAAAAAACCAATATGGCATGATGATCTTGATCGCTTTATTTAATAACCATTAACGTATCATTTTATGTGAATCCATAAATATTTCAGGATTTTAACATTTTTACCATACATGTTATGCACTAATTGTAAAAATTATTTACTCTTTCAATGTTATGTAGATTTTGCCAATAAAGTTTTGGATAATTTTGAATATTTAAAATTTGAAATTTGCATTATAAGTGTGTATTGATTTGTTGTGTTTTTTAATCAAATATTGAGATCATATCAATGCAATATAAAAAAAATGATTTTTGAATCAAAGAAGATAAAGACGAATTATGCATTAAGCGACATAGAACTGACGTGGACAAACATGACATAATTGAAAATAATATCTAAGTTTGCCAACTTAAATGAGCGTCAATATTTCTCTCAGTGGAATCATAATATGCTTGCAAAATCTCAACACATATGAATTGCATGCTTTTAGTATACATTAACTGATTACAGTGCATATAGATGTATATAAAATTGATATTATTACATTACAAATAAAATAGATAAGTTTTAGCTGTAAAGTATTATCAAAGTGTTCATGCAATAGGTTGCTACAAAATATCAATCATAAAATAAGTTTAGTAACATTTATATCTTAAAAATGCAATCTAATTAAAAAAATACGAAATGATTAAGGACAACACAGGAACATAGACGCAGCCCGGACATACCCCAACATATAGCATGCACTAGTAGGGAGCTTATAGAGTATTTTCCGTCCTAACCTAGTACGTTGTTTATCTGCTAAAAGTCGTTAGTTGGTGGAAAATATTACCAAATCTTACCATAATACGTAGGTCTCTATCACGCTGTCAAAATGAACGTGAAATTGTTGAATTTATAAAAATATCGGATTACTCCAAGTTAGTTCACATAATTTCAAATTCTAGTCTAAAGTGACTTAGATAAGAAGTTGCCCAGAAACTTTGTAAAAAGAAGTTGTCATCCTTGATATTGTCTTTTACAAAGAAAGAATTTTGTTGTCAATTCTAAACAAATATATTTCATTGACAAAAAAGTTACTCAAAATATATCTCATCTAATAGTACATCACTGAAAAAACTCAAACCAAATAATTATGTCTTGGTTAAGACTTCTTGATATAAGCCTTCATGTGTGTATACAAACTATGTAGCATTGAGGTTGTGGGAAGGGTAAAAATTGGTATTTACACACCATATCAAATATTTCTCCTTTTTATTATCAATATTATTAGGAAATTTTGATAATTTTTATCTATAAAATCAACTTCAAACTGCACTTTTATGGACTGGAATTTGAAAGTATGCAAACTTTTCTTGTTCCCTCTGTCATATAGGAAAATCATGTTAAGAGTACCTTATTATCTATCCTTTTAAAACTTTTTTGACCAAAAAAGATCCCTTCCACTGAATTTGCTACAATGATATCACAAAATGTGCTATTAATGATGCAAGGTTAAAAAAATTAATGAATATGAATATATATTTTATATTGTTAATTTACCAGCAGCTGTCAAAAAACATGTGAATGTCTGCTGGATAAAGAATATGAACGATTATAAAATTGAAATAAAAATATTTATTTTCAAATAAAAAGCAAAACAAATCTTTCTGAAAAGTAAGATAAAAGGTGTTGATGAAGAAAAGATGACAAATACTTTTATGCATCTTAAGTGCATCATTTATGCAAACGCTTCAATTTATTTTTCAAATTGGCAGTAGCATGTTTTTGTAAGATCAATAGAGTGATCTCATTAAAACGAAAATAAATGTTTCAAATTGAAAACATTCTTTTTAAATCAAAAGTAGCAATTTTATAAAGATTGTACCATGATTGCTAACCATTTCTCCATCTAGAGGATTAAAAGGTGTTCACACAAAAATGGCCACAAGTGATTTTTGCTTGAGTGAGTGAGTTATTGCTAAGCGCCGCTTTGGCAATATTTCAGCAATTAGCGGCAATATTTTTTGCTTGATAAATGATTATTTCCTCAATGAAAATGTATGATCAGGTTGAGTAATGACATGTTTGACCCTCTGAAGATTATGCATGTGGAATAAAGTAACGTTAATATGACAAAAGTTGAAGGAATAATTAATCTTTAACAAAAATGCTACTGCCCCTTTAAGAATTGATATTTCTAGAAAGTTGAGGAGTTGAGTATTGATAGATATCATGATCATTCCCCATCAACTTTTACAGAAGCAGTCAATGAAGTAATATTTTAAAGATACAAAGTGATAATAAATACAATTTTAAGGTAACATGTTCTTTGCTAAGTTTGAGTGACATTCCAATTCTTGATAAAAATAAGAAGAAAGAATGAAATTTTTGTGCTGTCAAACAATGCTAACATTATAGGTGATAAATATATGTGCTTGAATGGTAAACAAAAATCTGCTTATCAAATTGGATGTGCAGTGAAAAATGAAAGTGATTTATGAACTATCTCAAATGAACACTATAAAAGCTTTTATTCTTCTCTTCTTTTTAATGTTTTAGCCATGAGGCATTATGAAGTTATTTTGAGAGAATACGAGAAAGAAAAAGAATGTTTCAGATATCTTGGAAAAGAACTTTTAGAATTAATGATGATATGCATGGAGGATAAGGAAATGCATCACTAATAAAAAATTAGAGAAAATGGAAAACCATGTCCATCATGTTAGAAAAATTGTAAAATGAATAATGAAAATAATTCAGGTTTTTGGGTTTAATTAAGTGTTAATTGTTGGAAAAGATAATATTTGTTACATTACCCTTACCAAATATATCCTTTAACATTTGTTACAAATAGGATTTAGTCAAACCCACACCATATTAGTTCGAATAAAAATGCAGAATTGTCATTATGAAAATTAAAAGCTTTTCACCAAAAATAAATATTAAATTAATTTGCTTGGGTATCATTAATTCATGTTCTTTAAATCAAATATCTTGTGCCTGTCTAATTATCTAAGTGAAAAATATTTTAAAAAACAAAATGTGAAAAGAGTGATACCAAAAATTGTTTTTCAATTTTTGTGTTGTGAAAATAAAATAAAATCTGTGAATATTTACTGTGGAAAATAACAAAAAAACTGTGGTAAAAATCAAATTTAAATGTGGCTAGTGACAGATTTCATATTCCCTTTTGATATAATCCATATAAAAAGTTTTCATTTTATCTAATAAGGGAGTGACAAGAATTAAAATCATAACCAAAGGTGATTGACGAAGTCTGCATTAGATATGTCATTTGAGAGTTGAGGTTACATTCATTCAAAAAGACAGCCTTAATGCTAAAGCTAATTTTAGAAACAGGACAAAGGGCGAATAAACATGAAAAAATTATAATTCCTCTATATGTTTCAATGAATAAGAATTTGAACGGTTACCAAGGGAACATGACTTCTTAAGATAAATTTGCATGCATGGATAATGCTTTAATGTGAATATCCAGCTTACCGATTCCTTTTCAGCAAACACGCTTTGTGGTTTTGACTTTTGTAAATAAGAACAAAGAATTGGTTAATTGATAATTTTAAGGTTATTATAAAAGCATGAACAATGAATGAGGAATGAAAAAAAAATTCATTATGGAATTTAGTTGTCAAAAGTTTAATCTAATCTAATGAAAAAAATCAATAATGACCCATTATTTAATAGTATTAGAGAATAGTTAAACGAATGAAACTAACATAATTCTATTTAATCAACAATGAGCAAATTGATAAATACTTTTATTTCTCGCAGTCTTTGAAGATATCCCTGCTTAATAAATCTACAATATTATTACATATTGTGTAATAACGTAATAACATCGCTGACTGATTGACATGACATCAAATTTGGTAAGTGTGTTGTCACAATGTCCGCAATTGTCATGTCAAAGAATTTCTTGCAATATTTGATGCTATAATTCAGTCCAGATTCATAACATTTTTATGAACTCTTGAACATTAGCAGTATTTCACTTGCTTTCGCTTGTTAAATACTAAACCACTCACTCGTAACACAAACTTTTTATGTTAAGGGTTGTCGTTTAGTATCGTCTATCCAATCAGCATTGATAACAATAACAGTGTCTACTAGAGAATAATTTTCATTTAGATTGTTAAAATTTCCATAAAGCTACCACTTTTTCAGAAGCTAAGAATAAATACTGCAGCTACGATATCTTGGTTGAAATATCAATAAATATTGGGGAGTTGAGGGAATGTTATATATATATCTGTTGGACAGCCACAAGACTTGTAATATTGTCACTTTTGAATGATTTTTAATTGTTTTGTACCCTGATTCATAAATAATGTAACTTTTAAAAGAAAATGTTAATGTTATATATCAAAATGGTCAAAATATGTAAAGAAACAGATTGTTGGAATAGAATAGATTTCATGCATTAATTAGCTGTGCAACTTCTAACATGGGGTTGTTTTTACCCAACGTTGTTATATAAGTAAAAACAAAAACTGTGCAAAATTAACTAATTCGCTCATTTCAAAGATGTATTTGGTACCTGTAATTGAAAACATGTTGCATACAATTCTTGATAATAATGGAATAATCAAAATACTGATACTGATATATAATAAATAAATATAATTCTCTAAAAGTAACATGTCAAACACATTTAAAGCATGACCGAGCACTACAAAGGGTCTTTTAATAAAGGAGAAAGTGGACAGAATAAGTTGAGTAATTATTTGTTTTGACATAGATTCAAAAGAAATGTTCATATTTGCGAGTTATCAGTAAGTAAATATAAACGATATTTATTTAATCAAAGACAGTATCACTATAATAAAACATAGGTTTCATGATATTTTGCTTTCTAGACCTTATAAAGTTTAGAGCAATGGAAAATGCAAAAAGTTTTAAATTGAATAGTGTAAATGATATAGATATGCCAATTGCATCTATAAATCTTAGCCTGAACCAACTTGCAAAAGGTCATCTTAGGTTCGGTTACCTTAGCTCAGTATATACATCTGGGAAAAAGTACTGCAACACCAGATTATTCAATGACTGTTGTTATGGAAAAATGAAAGATTTTATTGATAAGGATCTTATATGATAAAGAGTTTGTTTCAGGTTAAACAATTTCTGCTTTGAAAACCAACAAACTCTTCATTTAAAGAACTCTTATCAAAGAAACCCTTATAAAACAACCAAAATCCACAGTCAAGGTTGTTGTAGTGCATTTAAAGTCATAGTCTCATTTTTGTAAGGCAACTAAACTGAACTAATTTTTCTTCACGAACAAAATCTGATCACTAACACAAATATTTCCTGTCGCATTTGCAAAGATTTTCGTTTTTATGCCCGTTTTACAGTTTTGGATGAAGCAGCTTATTGGAGTATGCCGTTTCAGACCGATGAGGTACCGAATCAAGTGCAATCCCGTCGTGAGTACGAAACACCGGAAATCTAGTCATCGCAGCGCCGATACTTATGACAGACGCATTCTTCATTGAATTTACCACCTTTTTGTTATTTCTATATTTGAAAAAGCGTAAGCTATTAGCTATTTTCATTGGATATTCAGCTGGGAAATTTTGTGTGTTCTTCGTCACGGCCTTAGCGAAATGAAGTGGTAAGGACTAACGCTCGCAAAAAACATAATATTCGGGTAGGGTAGGGTAGTTTGAACTTCATTATTGAGGGCTAGAATGCCTGCAGAGTTCTGAAAATTGTTGCAAACGTCAGGGAAAAGATTTCTGTGAGTGGTGAACTATTTGTCGGGCATTTATTACAATTTGCCTTGCAAAAATGAGACTATGACTTTAAGGGCTATATTGATTGGTAGAGGAGCGTGTCATTACTTTCTGACCTAGATGGGTAAGTAATGACACACATACAATTCCAAAATGAATTGGTTTAACCATTCCATAAGATGACTGTAAACTATAACTGTACACTTTGAAGTACTAGTAAATGAAAATTATTATTATTATTAAAATAATCTACCTAACTAACTACCTTGTTTGAAATCCAACAGTCAATACTAAACAATGAATAAATACTAAATTACACTACATCTTGAAAAAGTTCTATTTTCATGTTACATTCTAAAGGAAATTTAAGACCTATACTCTTATAGTTAAAGCTAATGCTCTGTTCTATTAATTTGTTTTATCTGATAGTAAATTTACTATGATTTTTCTATCTTATTTTCTATAATTTTAATCATGTTTCTATTATCTTACCGTAGAACCCTCTTCCTAATAACAGAGTTTACATCAAATATTATTTCATAAAATCTGTTTTTATAACACAAATGACACAGCTACAAAGGGACAACATAAAATACAGACAAAAGGGAAAGAAAAATGAAAAGGTTGATAACAACTGAAGATAAACAGAACATAAAACAAACATAAACTTGACACCACTTGTGAATGTATATAAAATAATATTATCAGCCATACAGAATTTTTTGACAATCATGTACACAAAAATCATTCTAAAGTTATTATTTACATGAAATAAAGAATGAATTTTTTTAATTTTTAAATTCAAACAATAAAAAATTTACTGTCCATTAGAAAATGATTGATCAAGATTAATTAAAATTAATTGATAAATTAGATTATAAAATTCTTTACACTCCAAAATATTCCCTTTACTAGATTCAAAATAATTTTCCATCCCCCCAAAGATCATTAAACTACAAAAATAATCAGAAAGGGCAAATCATTTGTTTCCTAACTTGAACTTTTTTTTTATCATATTACAACATAAAATCATATAGAATCATAAAATGAAATTACACTGTATGGCTGAGAAAACCATTCCTTAAACTAGCACTTCTACTAACGAGCACAGGTGACAACATACAACAGTGCATTACCTGGATTTCCTGGTAAAGAAAGAACAATAATCTTTTATTAATCACACTGGCCAAGCTAGTTTGGGCAATGAAACAGTATTTTTTATGAATTATAATATTAAATGAATTGTTAAATAATAACTCAGAATTAACCTACTGTTGTGATCTCAATACAAACTGATGAAGTCCATGATTTCAAACATTTTTTTTAAATTACATTTTCAGTTTTTGATTTATGTTGAATATAATATTTTTGACTTAGAGTTACGACTTATGAGACCATCTCAAACACAAACCAACCGCACTCGAAGACAATATTAGGAAGAAGGAAATAAAACTTGATGGAAGATGGAAAAATGAAGATTAATTTCATGAGACATATGTCCAAAGACCATAGCACCACATAGGGATTATTGGACAATGCTTATTCAGATTCAAGTCACACAACACACTTTTACATTTGATGGTAAACCCAAGTGGATATATCATTAAACCAAAATTAATCGAAGCATGCATAAATAATTATGAAGACTGTATATAAAGGAATGCATACAAGGGAATGAATGCATACCAATAGGAGAATATGATTTGATTTGATGCATACTTTTATTGTAAGAATATCATTTAATGCATATCATAGAAGAATATGATTACCAACTTTTATTGATAGTTAGCATACAATTAAATGCATACCATTACGGTAATATAATATGATGGGATGCATGCTTTCATTGAAATACCATTGAATGTATACCATTGGGGAAATGATTGCAAGCTGTTTTCATTGATAGCATACTATTTAATGCATACAATTAAGAAAATAACATTGGATGCATATCTTCATTACAAGCATACCATTCAATGCACACAATTAAGAGCATATCATTGGATGCAAACCTTCATTACAGGCATACCATTCAATGCATATCATAGAAACTTCTACCACTGCATAATATTTTCTATTGAATAAAATTTGTTTATAGGAGTATAATTCATTTGACACTACTTAATGGAACGGATTTAATGCAAACCATAAAATTGCATACCATTCAATGTATCACACTCAATACATACCACTTGGTAATTCATCCAATATAATTTGGTTATCATTTCAATGCATGCCACTGGGATTTCACAACAAACTATATTCATAGAATGCATACCAGTCAAGGGTCACCAATCCAATACTATAGATACACTGCACATCACTGAATGCAAACCAAGGAATTCATCTAAACGCATGCATATAATTGACTTCATTCATAATATCTATTGACGTAACATACCATTGAGTGCATACCGTAACATACATTAAGATATGAATGCTCACCTGTGCCTTGCTGTCAATGTTAAAGGTGGTAACCAGGCTACTCCAAGAGTTCCAGGAACCGTAGGTTCTACGGATGTACACATGGTCGTACACAGTTCCTTTCTTTGGGATCATCAGAGCCCGAGCTATTTTTAGATTTTTTGGTCTGCAAACATTAAATTATAGATTTGGTTAAGTATGACATTACATGTCTGGAAATTTCTCTATTCAATCAAATAACTGTTACTAAATCTTAATCATTTTATTGGACAACATGCTTACAGCTCTTTGGACTTGAAACACAGTTTCTGTTTAAGCATTTTGATCTTATTTCATTATATATGTACAAGATAAGTAAGGGATCTTTAAATTTAAATGTTTAAACTTATCCGTACATCTATAAATCTATTTTTATTTCTTTAATAATCCAATCCATACATATCCCTAAGTTCAAGATATATTTTTCTTAACAGCTTTGCTTTAACCTGCTTAGCATAATATCATACCTAGGATATTTTCCAGTTGACTCCATTTCACACAGCGTCTTGAAGAACTCGTCAAACTTGAGTCTGGAGTTGGTATCAAGAGTGGCGCCAACGGACCAGACCACAGAGAAGAAGAAATAGCAGACCAGCATGTTGCTCCTCTCCTCAATGATCTTCTGGTCTGTGAGGGAGGTCTTCTGGGTCTCCTCTTCCTCCTCCTCATCCTCCTCCTCGCCCTCCATGGGGATATATGAGTCCTCATCTTCATCCTCCTGGCCAAGCCGTCTGTGGAATGACGAGGTTAACAGCCGTTTGATAATAATGGAGGTTTCATAAAGCTTAACCATCAGAGACATCATAATAGAAGTTCTGTTTACAGCCTGCTTCTTCATCTTTCTAAGAGTACAAATCAGGCATTGAGTACTGACTTACTGTACCAACAACTTCTCCACTCTGTTATTTAATGGTCTAGATCTGAGTTAACTTAAATGAAACAGTTTAGCTACGCTTGAATAACATTCAAAACTCTCAAAACAAAATTGAAGAGGTGTTGCTGAAGGTTTTGGAGAAAGCTAAGAATAGAAGTACTACTGTAGAATGCATCTGAAAAATTTAAAGGTTCTGAGTTTATAAATCTCATAGTTTCAAGGCTTATTTATGAGCTGTAATCATAGAGCTGAGTTTCACAGATTTCTTTTTCAGCTTTATAGTTTCCGGGCTTTCAGGATTTCAGATTCATAGTTACACATGTGAAAAGCTTCTAAAGAACCTGAGCTTTCAAGCATCTGATTCTTGGCATCTATTTAGAGTTGGAAAGATTTAGAATTTCAGAGTTTCCAAAATGCAGAGTGTCAGAGTTCAAACCTACCTTACATCCTCCATAAGACAGGCGTAGAGTTTTAACATGCTGGAGGTCAGATGCATTTGGTGACACGGCAGGATGTGACGACAGTACTTGGTCACAAAGTTCAAACATGGCGGCAGTATCCATTCAAACAACATCTAGAAGAGAAAAACATTTCTTAGTAGCATCAGTTGATTAAATGATGGCAAAAATTCAAATATATATTTTTGAACATCCTTCTCTCACCGAGTATTTCAAAGTTCAATCTTTGATTTGAATTTGATATTGGAGAGGTATTTCAAGGTTTTGAAACTAACAAATGATGTCACTTACTCTAATCATTTCTCGTTGCTCATTGGTGAGGTTTTCAGGAAGACTTTTGTTCATCCAGGATTTGACGAGAGGCTCCCAGCCCAGTTGCAGAGGATCCATATAGATCATGCCGCATCTACAAGACATTAAGCAGGTAAAATACAAATTTTAAAGATTTGCTCATTATAAGACAAGGAGCAAAATCAGTCGGAGGGGGGCAAAGTCTGGGGGATCAATCCCTCAAACACCTTTAAAAAAGGTTGAAAATTGACTTTAAAATTGTTGCCTTCCACCTTATTTTCCCCTCAATAGATGACCTCCCCTCCCTTTCAAAGTTCCTGGATTTGACCATGTGGACAGATAATCATGTCTTTAATAAAATGATTACAGTATTTCAACTCTGGAACTGTATGACTGTCAAACATAAAAACAGAAAAACTCTCATAATCATCTATCATATAAACTGAAAAAATTCAGCTCATTATCTTAAAGCTATATTTTTTCAAGGACTTTTGATGAAGAAAGCATTAAATAGGAACAATTTAGTGAGCATTCTGTACCTGCTGACGGTGGCTGGGGAAGCTTGTTCGAGATCCTGAGGTTCGAAGATCATGTTTTGTTTGTTGCTCATCTGGATAATCTCCCCACTCATTAAACACAGCTGCAATACAGGGACGTTACAAAACATTTCTATTATTTAAACAGATTTCTTTATAACTACATACCCATAAATTGTGAGTGAGTTAGTTGTTGTTTAACACCGCTTGGGCCATATTACAGCCATTAGCGACGTCCATAAATTGTGAAAAATGCAATAATGTTATATTTTATCACACTATCTGCAAAAAATATAAAAATATCAAATCCATTTTTGGATTTGAACCAAGCCTAAAACAATTTCATTTTTTGACAAATATGTTTAGTTAGACAGTGATCAACTGTAAAATTGTAATATCGCATCACACTTCTGCAAAAGTTTGTCTAGCTACTAGTTCTGTTAACTACCCACCTTCTTGTTGTCATCAAGCACTGTGTTCATATTCTCTATCCACACGGCGTCTACAGGGCCGTCAAACACTATCCACATCCTGTCAGGAGACGTGCTTGATGCGTGCTCACGGAATGTGTTTGCCAAAACACCTTTATACAATCAATGGGTAAATTATTGTTTAGTGCTGCTTGGGAAATATTTCAGCCATAAGTGGCGTGCTTTGTACAACCAAGAGAATTCATTAATTAAATCAAACCCAGAATCAAGATGCAAAGTGATGATAACTTAAAGTATTCTAAATAAGGATCTAGACAATCTACCCATACTTTATAACTAAAATATTTCCTTTTTCAGGACTGAGGTCCTCGTAAGACAAGTAACAATAATTCAGTCAAATACAGATATCCAATTTTATAAATCAATTCCTACGTATCTATTAAATCAATTGAGTTCCTTTTCTTATAATCAAAATAATATGTCCAGGAACGTTCTACCTATTTTTGACTGTTCACTCAAATTTAATACAAAATTGGAGTGCAACATATAATGCTCAAGAGTTTCACTTTTGTACTTTAATAGAAAAAACTTGCACAATGTCAATCACCATTACATTACCATGTGTAAGGTTAATCCATGATAATAAGATAATATGTTATCTCAACTACACGATTCCTGTAGTCATAACAAGTAATTTTTGAGATTTTCTATAATTTAAGATTTTCACCTTTAAGAGTCAATGAGCTGTATAGTTTACCAGCTTATCTTATATTTACTCCTTGCAGTGTGCTTGTTTTATATTTATATTCGAAGGCATATCTAAGAAAATTTATTTAAAGCAAATATTATAATTGAATAAGAAATAGATATCAAAAGCATATTACCATCAGTCCATTCATGAGAAACAGGATCAAATCTTCCATACAGCTGACCCATTGTGACGGCCTTCGGGTTGATCACACTGTATTTGACCTGGTATTTTTTTGACAGAATTAAAATAAGAAAAAAATCCTATTCAATTTGATTAGGAAATCATTAAAAATAAGGTCTATTTTTTTTTTAAATGTAAGTATTCAATGCTATATACATATATCTCATTTCATTGGAGAATTAAACTTTTAAATGCAAAATTAACAATTTCTCAGTGAAAATTTGACCCAAAATTTTTATTTCATCAAAAAGTTAAACAATTCAAAGGAGTTAAATGAAAAAGGTCTTGCTAAGGCATGAAAAGGACTTATGATAAATCTAAGGATTATCTTTTCAATTTAAGAAATTTCTATCAAAACATATATATTTCATCATTCATAGGTTGAAAATTTATTGAAACTCCAGCATGTTTTTTACATAATGAAAAAGAAAAAAACATGGCCGACCAGAATGAGACAAAACTCTCTCTTCCTAAAGGCCCGTATGCATACCCATGGGTCACATGTAGTATCAAAGTGTAGGTCTAAAAATCATATACAAATGAGTTGATACGACTTAGAATCTCACGTCAATTTCGTCCTTTTAAAGGAAAAGGGTGTCATCAAGTGACAAGGAGACGCTAGCTACAAAGCCCACCTTTTCCTCCTCCATGAGTCCTTGTTGATTCAGAACCCCGAGCCCGTCTGCTAGAGTCTTGAATGCTGACGTCTTCCCTCCGATTGGGTCCCCTACGATCATCAGACCGTGTCGCACCATGATCATCTCGTATATCTGTTTTCAATAAACTAAAATCTTGATCTATTTCACATTTACTTACATCAGGTTTATGAGGTTTTCTATTTGGAATATGACAGATGTTCAAGATAATGTGATTGGAACCAATTGTATTATTCAATCATTATCCTAACGATCAGCAAAACAACTTTTAGAAATTTTTTTCAAATGTCAAAAAAGAACTAAACTTAAAGTATTTTGACATGTGACGTTACTCGCCAGGAATCAAAAGCTGAGAGATAACATAAAGCACTCAAAAACTAACTTTTTAGAATATGCTTTGTTGGTCAGATATGTGATGTTTTAGTCCAAATCCACATTGTGATGTCATACTTAAAAATTGCGATGTCATGTAACGTCAAGAAGCACGCCATGTTAAGCCACAATGTGTAATAACAGTGTAGATTTATTTAACAGCCATATCTCCAACAGGAGAGTAATTATTCCCTCTATGATATTTTCAAAGTAGTTTCAAACTGTAGTGGTGAGAACACTCTTTCCAAACCGATAAAACTCAGTCTGTCACCTCTTAGCATGTAATATAACAGGATTTCAATGGCATAAATGACATAGAGTGATAAGCAAATAGAGAATCTCACCCAAGTGTCTTTTGATATGAAATATATCAACACGAGTTCATAAAAGTTACATATATCGAGGCTTGCAGAGGATATTTTTATTTTTATCAACGAGTGTTGATATATTTGTTATCAGAAGACATGAGGGTGAGATTCCCTTTATCATCCAAAATCATTTTTCATTTCCATTCCGTGAAAATGTATGTTTCTGAACACTGCACTACTCTTAGACTCTCAGTGCAGTGATGTCATAGCACTGTGACGTCATCATGTTTATGACATCATAGCATTGTGATGTCATTACAAAACAATTGTGATGTCATGAACTTGACTGCAACAGGGCATTGTTAAAAATCTACTGTCAAAACGATATCTCCTAGGAGATATCGCTTGATCTTCCACAAGCAATATCTCCTGTGGAACACAGGTTTGGTTGATAATTGACAATCTTTCACCCCCACCTGTATAATCTTGCCGAGGAACCAGGGCACCTGCTGGAGATCCCTCTTCTCCAGATTGGCCACCAGCGCTTCCTCCAGATGCACGTAGTCAGGTTTAGGGAGCTCCACCCCCGGGAACAGATCCGAGATGATTCCCTCAAACAGCGGGATGTCGTGCGACAGGAACTACACATTGACAATATCATGGTCTTTGAGATATTGGATTTAGGATTTCAGTTTTGTGATTTTATAGTTTTTTTATTGGGTGTTTGATATGGCAAAATATGGCGATAAATATAGATTTAGGATTTGATATGAAACTACACATTGAATGTGATAGTTTCTCATTAATTCATTACCTGAAGGGATTGACCGTGGGTTAAAAAATTATTGACCATGATTGACTGTTGGTTAGAAAAAGATTGACCATGATTGACTATTGGTTAGAAAATGCATGACCATGATTTTGAAAAAGACTGACCAAGATTGACCCTGCTTAACATTGTTGTTGAAACTGAGTTTGAACCAGTACCTTGTACATAGCTAGCATAGCCATACACATAGTAATGAGGGCATCTATTGTAACATATCTGTATGATAAGTAATGTCATTCTTGGTCACCGAGGGCTTCAGGTTGGATACTCTGCACACGAGACCCCTGGCATTTTATATTAGGAAAATTCATACACAAATTAACCACTCCATCATTATGAGAAGAATAACTCAAACCAATGAGTGAGTGTACATGAACGTTTCTCTAAAATCCAAGTTAATGCATGATGGATAGGACTTCATTAGAGAATCTGCAAACTTGATTGGCTGAAAAACCCAAAGCATCAGCTCAAAGTTGGAATTTGCAGCATGTTTCTCCTCAAGACCCAAGTCTATTTTAAAGAGTCTTTTGCGAGCCTCACTAGGACAATATGTGTTTAAGCCTTGTAACACAATTCAAGGGTGGATAATTTATCTATGTCTATTACTGATGAAAAGTCTAAGGGGTATTATAGTATAAAGTATATGGTACCATTACACAACTAACCCCTTCTCCATTGGTATCAGCAAGAGTGTCTGTACAAACTGACCTTTGGCAGGTTGACATCATTGATGGATCTGAGGACCAACACATCCTCTCTCTGTTCTGGGTACTTCAGTTTAAGGTTTCCAGCAGCGGTTAGCACAGACTTCACTGCTCGCATGCCGTAGTCATAGTGATGTTGGGAAGACAACTAAAACATTTACAGCTAAACAGTAAACTTTTGTCTTGTATAAGTTCCCTGAATGTTGAAAGACAAGCAAAATGGTCAGAGATGAGTAAAAGTTCAGGGGAACTTACTTTTACCTTTATAAAATATCATTTGAAAATTGTGCAATATTTTATATGAAGAAGATTCTGAAAAGCATATCTTCTCTAAGTTTGTCAAAATCAAAGGTTGATATTCTGCAAAAAAAAAAAACTTTCTCCACCTTAAAATGACTTCACAAATGGTTTTGTAAGATACTAATCCTCAATCTACAAAATATTTCATGAGCCTGACGGTCTGAAAAGCAGATATGGTCATGAATATAGGTCTCCCTATGATATTTCTGCATCACTAGGAAAAGAGTAAAGAAGAAACCTCACTTGTTCTGAGCAGAGTCTGTAAGTTGCTACAATCTTGATGGCGAGACTTCTGGCCTCCACAAAGCCCATGGAGTAGAGAGAGATCTCTCCAATCATTCCATAGTCCGGTACCATCATGGCTACTGTACGGAAAAGCACCTGTAAGCAGAAGTGTTTGGTTTTTGAAAATCTCAAATCTCATTAAAAACAGGCTAATATACCTTGCCTTCGGATCTGAGTACTGCTTGGTAAAGGTCATTTTGGGGACCTTGTCTGTAACCAACAACAGATGATAAGCACAAAAAAGTATGGGAAATGCAGTAAGGCCAATCTTAGCAAGTCATTTGTGCTGTCCTAAGAATAGCTCATGCGTGGGAAGATGCATGGTGACAAGTATGAATAATAAAGGTTCCTATTGAGTTATACAAATAGCTCTATAATTTAAAAAATCAGAAGGTTTTAGGATATGTTATGAAATAAAACTTAAAAAAGATGTTAGGAAGATATTCTTGTAGTAGGGGCCACACATTAATTCCATACTAAACATTTTATGATTTTGGTTACATTATAAGCATATTTATTTTGTGATTATCAAAAGGTTTCAGCACCTTTGGCTAAGCATGATGTGGATATGAATCTGTTATTAAATTGTGGATAATAAACACAAATAATGAGCCATGGTTTTGCTAGAGCAAATTTAACATAGATGTGAAATTATTACATTGCTTATGAATTCAAGGTACAACTATTCAAGCAATATTTTGCTGTAAGTCATCATATTATAAATATGAAACCTGATATGTTTGCCCTCGCAGGTAATACATTAGCACATTCACCTTAAGATTATCAGGAAGCTCAGCACGACCAGCGTACCCTGGGTTCATGGTAATAAAGATGGTACAGGTGTGGTCGAGGGAGATCTCTGTACCTTCAAACACAAACTTGTTCTTCTGTTCCGCGATAGCTCGCTGGATTGTCTGTACCTGCTGGGCGATCACTGACAACACCTGCAGGAAATAAGGTGAGCAAGATGAGAAATCCAAAGTCATCAAATATATGCAACGTCAAAAAAAAAAATTTAAATGCTTCTAGCGTACCTAATTCCAAAGCAATTTTATATGTTCTAATTGAATTTTCTTTATCTGATGAAACTGACAATATTGTATAAAATTCATTATTAAAATTAATTTTATATAATTCATCAGTTATTGAGTGCAATTGGATATTAAACATTTTATGAAAAGAAATAAAAAAATCGATTTTTTAAAAAACTATTTATGGTACAATTTTATGTTGATACTGTTCTAGTTAGCATATTGTAATGAAATGACTTCTGGTGATCGATGGCTGCTCATTTTTTAGAGTGTTAACACTCAAGGGTGGGGTTCAATTCTGAGATTATTCCAAAGATAGCAAAACACAATAACTGGTGCTGTGCTGTTATAAGTTGCTAGATGTATAAATAAAAAGAATTTCTTATTAAATTTGATTAGGACAACAAAAAGTAGTTATCAGTTATTTTCAATAGTATTAGTTGAGAAATTGTTTTCACAAATGAAAATATTCTTTTTGTTCACACAAACTTAAGATTAGTAAATTAAGGTACGACAATGCTATTGATAATGATCAGCTTTTATGTATTAATTGTAATATGAAGGTAATAGAAGATGAATATCATTTTTTATTAGTCTGCCCCTATTATAGGCATTTACGGGAAAAACTTATTCCTCCATACTATTTCATATTCCCTTCAAGGGAAAAATTGTACAAGTTATTATCTTCTAGCAATCCTGAGCATATTAAAAATCCGTCCGTTTATTTGAAAAGAAAACTGCCAATATAATTAATGTAAACTTGACATGTGTCGATTTTGAGCTGTATTTCCATGTGCTTTTGGCCATGAGACCTTTTCACGGAATAAACTTGTCACTTGTATTATTTTTGGATTTAAAGGGGCAAATAATAATTCTTTAAATGCTGTTGTTTTGGTGGCCAAAAAATAGATTTATAATTCAAGCAGAATTAATAAATGTTTATACTTCAAAGCCCTTCAGAAAGAAATCATTAAATATTACCAACTATTATTATATCTTCCAAAACATTTGTTTTCTCAAACTGCAATTGTGCCAGATTCTACACTTTTTGGTCAAGCTTTCATAATCTTTTCAATAAGTGATGTTCATAAGATAGTTTTGAGAAGTGTAAAGAATAATTGTCAAGTTCAGATAACTTTAATATCAAATGCATATTATAACTTGTCATGGTAGATATGATAAATGTAACAGTGATGTACAATTGTAACGGTATCTACTTTAATGTCTTGAATTGAAAATTTGAATAATATTTTGATATGGTTACAATATACAATTGTCATCCTCACCCTGTTAATAAAACATTGTTCAAACTGAAGAATATGAAGTTCTTCATATGTAAATTCAAAAGTGGATATTTTACCTATATGTATAACTTGTATGTAAGCAACTGGAAACTGGGAAATAAAAATGGGAAAAAAATGAAATAAAAATAGTATTAGTTGAATTTGTATACAAAGAACAAGTAAAGATTCCCAAACCTCCAGTTCTATCCTGTTGAACTCGTCAAAGCAAGCCCAGGCTCCAGACTGTGCCAAGCCCTTGAAGAACTTGCCCATAGCTTTGTAGTCCAGTCCATCAGAGCAGTTGAATACTACACACTGATACAGTCAAGCAATGAATCAATACTAAGTAGGTAACTTAAACTAAGTATGATCTACCATTTTCAGCTGATTAATGCAATCACCTCGCATCTTAGTCTAAGACAACAATTTTCACAAAACTATTTTTTTTCATTTCTTAAAACTACAAAATGAAATAGTTACTAGGAAAATACAAGTTTATTTAAAAAGACACTATCACTTACATAATTGTTCAACTACCAATATAATGTAAGCTTGTAGACCATGAACTTTGAAATAAATTATTGATATTTCACGCTTTTCGAATGTTTCATGTATGAAAGCAATTAAATGCAAATAGTAAAGGCTAAGCTTAAGAACACTCTGACCTGTTTAGCAACTGCCTTAGCGAGGTCCTTGGATGTTTCAGTTTTGCCTGTACCAGCTGGACCCTCGGGAGCTCCCCCAAGATTCAACAGTAGCGCTCCCATCAGGGTCCTGGGGGTGACAATATTGGGTCAGGGTGGGTCATGTTGGTTTCTTTTGCATACAACAATTTATCTAAAAGTATAATACACTCTGTTCTGAAGGAGAGTTATAAAAACATATAATATAAAAAAAAATACATTGTTTAGGGATCTGTTATTTTTTTCATTTAGAACACTTATCTGGTAATGCTTTTCAAATCATTGGTCAAACCAAGAACACTCAGTTTTTTTATGAGTTCATTCCTGTAAATGGGCCATTCTGCATTGTTTTGGTAATAATAGGTTGAACAGTTTAAGTGATGATACGAAACGTGGAAAACCTGTCATAGTAATTTTTTTATAATGATGAAGCATTGTAGCTAAGCACAAACTGTAGTCAGTAAACTATATATAAAACAAATTTCGTAAATAATGATATTGTCAAAAACTATAGCCATGACTTCTAGAGCAATCCAAGAATGACATTTCCCATTCTCTCCTCACAAAGTCTACTCAAGTAATTTCTTCCCAAGTTTCCACTGTTTCAGGTGTGCTATATTCTGAATTAGAGGTTACACTGTGGGGACTACGGGAAGATTATGCATTTTTCAATTCATTTTCATTATTTATTGTATCCAGAGGTGTGATAACGAATGTACCTGGGTTTCCCAGGTACTCGGTTGAATATGAATTATCCTACCAGTCAAAGACAAACAGACATTCCTGCTTCACCTGTGAAAGGTATGATAACGAGCCTAACTTAGTTGACCATGTACTCGGATGAATATGAATTATTCTACCGATATGTTCATTATTCCACCTGTGTCAACAGACTCACCTGTAGCACCTGTCTGTGAGAGGTGTGATAACGAGCCTACCCGAGTTACCCAGGTACTCGTATGCATATGCAACACTGGTGGTGATCATGCGAACCATCGCGGCCTGGTCCTCGTAGTAGTAGCGCAGCTGGCTGATCCACGAGAAGTCGTGGGGACTCTGGGTGTTGATCTCGTTCAGTTTTGCTACTGTGTCTCGTGCTAAGGACAAAAGGTTGTGAATTCAGTTGATATAAATCAAAGTAAAAATGCTACAATAGTACTTCAAGTCTACACCAAAACAACATTGAAAGGGCTTAAAAAAGATACCAACAAGGATATCTATATGTCATTTCAGATTTTTAGGATCTGCACGGAGAAGGATAGTATGATAGATGATAGTATCCCAAGGAAGTAATAGCGATTCCATTTTGTCAAAGTCGAAGTCAAAATTTGAAACATCAACTAAAAATAATATTAACAATTTCTGTGTACATCTATGACAATGAAACTCTCAGGAGTGATACTAGCCATTTGGATTGGTCAGTATGTTGGCCAAGGAATACCAATTCATACTAAAGTTACAAAGAATGATGCTAGTTAGGTAGACATAGACATACTCTTAAAGTTGCATGTAATGCACATGTCTCAAAGGCTTGAATAATTAACAGTTCATGGAGAACTAAATAAATGAACAGTGTATATATAATAGGTAAATGAACTCACCATGTACATCTATCACAATGAGAGCTCCTAGAGTGATCCTGGCCATCTTGGAGAGTTTGCCTCTGACCATCTGGACTATCTCGTCTACCTGTTGATTGCTCTTGTCCAGGTACTTCTTCAGGTGACCATCCTGGATAGCCTGCGGTCAGAGAGGAGTCAGATTAGTAAAGTTCATACAGAGAACTGAGAGCTGTATCTTCTTCAAGTTCTTCTTCAAATGACTTTCCTGGAAAAGATATTTTTGATAAGATCTTGAAAACAAAACACATTGGATTTTTAGTCTACCTACCTTTGTAACCTCTGCAGTCCAGTGGACTTGTCCGGCAGCTAGAACAATCTGCCCAGGGTACTGGAGCACCCATTCCTTCCGAGGGGTGTTTTGATAGAAGCTGACAGCTTTTCTCATCTCCTCTTTCAAACTGAGTTTCATCACTTCCTCCACCTAGCGTTACATGAAATTGAAATTGAAATACAAAATGTATATATTTTGAGAATAATGACATTTGGAAGTCTTGTTTATAACCTTTGTATATATTGAATGATTCAGAATGGAAAACCAAAGAAACAACTTTTTGTAATAAAATTTCTCTCATAATTGTGTTCAGTAAATTTACAGAAGTATTCCATGCACTGTAACTGCTTACTCTTGTAAATAAACTATACAGATTTCCTATTACAAAAATTCAATTTAAAAAATCAAACTTAATTTTGACCAAATTAACATAAAGTTTTATTTTTCTTTTTACTCAGAAGATCTAAGTACAAGATAAAATATTTTGACAACAATCTTAATGTCTCCTTTAAACTAAGTTCATTTTACAAGGGCAGTAGCACATATTTTCTTCAGATGGTCAAACATTTCATTACTCAACCCAGTCACCTGTAGTCGTAGGAGAAAGTACGACATATCAAGCCAAAATTATTGGCGACCATTTTTGTGCGAACACCTTTTAATCATTTGAGGCAGGGGAATGGCTACCCATAGGTTAACCGAACATGGTATGTTCATTCTAAAACTCCTTAAATGTGATTAAAAAGTCATTGTCTTGCAATTGGTAACATTCATATTTGTGTGATCACATACTTATCTAAAAACATGTTTCTACCCCTTTAAATTTTCATAGCCTGACCTGAAGAAGCCATCTTTCCACAAGCCCATGAGCCTCTGCAGGGATGATCTTCCGAGGGAAGTCAACCTTCTCCTTCTCCGCAGACTCCATTGCTATGATCACCTTATCGAGGTTAAAGGTCAATTGTGCAATACCCTCGAAACACTTCTTGAGATGTGGCTGAACTCGGAGTGGGTCCTTCGTCTCGGACAGAATCTCCAGCAGTTCATCGTTTGAGAGGAAGAAAAATCTGAAATGGTATGTATAACTCTAGCATTATTCAAGTATGTCTTCAGTACATATAGTGTTGTATTTGAAGGTGTTTAGTTACAATTTATGTGTATCTAAAATGAATCAATATTAGTTCTCATGTGGATGAAACATTTTGTAGATAATTTCTCAACGAATTAAAAAATTATATCAGAATATGTGAGCAGTTCAATGATCTTACATGTTTAACAGTTTAACATTCAGGGTTTTAGACTACCACCATTGGGATGGAAACTACGTACCTCCGGGTCCATATACCAAAAGGAATATCAGATAATATATAAATCTACATTTATGATTGCTTTTTAAGTAGCAGTTCACGACCATCATAGGTGTCTCCTACCTTGGGAAGAACAGTCTCTTTTTCTCCAGGTAGTCGTTCAAACCTTTCTGGATATCATCCAGCATGGACTGCAAAGATATGAGGACGAATGTCTTTTGAAAGAGAAAACTGATTTTGTGATCATCTGACCACTTTAAAAGATGAAGAAATTTTCGGTATAGAACACTGGAAGTAAAACATCTCTGTATATCACTTATTCTATTTTAATGTGAAAAAATGGAAAGAATTCCGCCCGCAACCCCCGGTTTATTTTTCCATAATAGATAGGCATTGCTCCATTCTAATGGACCCCTACATTTTGTGAAATAATTATACCATATTGTGTCTTATATTTTAGTCATTGGAGTTCATTCAGTGTAACATGCAGCTTCTTTACAACGGGTGGAAGTCTTATCGAAAAAATAAGAATAATGGTAAATAATTTCTTCTAAATCATTTGAAGCACACATCATATGTATAACCGACTGTGGGTGGATCCAGGAATTTTGTAAGGTTGGGGAGGGGTCGGGGTTTCACCAAATGAAAGAGGGTTTAAGGGGTCACTCATTTTAAGGTCAATTTAAAAAAAGAATTCAGAGGGACGGAGGAGGTTGGAGCCACTGATAGCATATTTTTCCATTATTTCTCTTAGATTCTCCTGCAAATCACACCTCAGAGTGTTGCAGTTTCTCCAGCATCTGTTCTTGAGACACAACCACCAACGCCTGTGTGTTCTTCACTGCGTTCTCCATGATGGTCCGCCTGCAAGAAATAATTTTGATAAACACTCTTCATTGTCCTAGTTACAAGCTATTTTTTAATCTTATTTGTGTCCTACACACATGTCAGCCACAGTACATCACCACTTCAAACAATAATTCCATCCTTATATAGCTGAGCGCCAAACAAGATGTCAACATCTCTTCTTTTGACTTTTTTTGGTTTTACACTGCCAGGGATCAACCCTCTGACTCCGAGGTAACGAGCAGACATTTTACCAACTGGGCAACAACCATGCATAGTGGTAATGCTAGACTATAGCAACATGACTTATAGCACGCCAAACCACCTGTGATATAATAGATGAATAGATCAGAGCTTGGGCTTTGATGTAACAGGTAAGCTGAGCTAATGTTTGAGTGGCAGTTGACCAGAAGGACTTGAGGGATTCAGGCAGTTGCCAAATAAGGTGAGACTATATATCATTTACACATACATAATGTAAATGTGCAACAGACTCATATGCTTTTTAAAACAAATCCTTGTACCTCACAATTTTCCTATACGCTTCAAAGAAGATACAAGAATGGTACTGAAATATCATTGTGAGAATAAGGAAGTCTATCATCTATCAAATAATTGTATTCTCTGTACAATCACCTTTTAGAATACTCCTTTACGGAGTACAATAGATCAGTACAGAAATCATGGAAATGTTTGATACTTGATACTTATTTTGCATTGTACATTACTTCCGTGTTTTACTGACTTGTGTTCCTTGAATATTCATGAATCAATGGCTATTATATTCATGCCTTTAATTCATTATTATAATAATAACAACAATAAGTTATTATCAATAATAATAATAATAATAATAATAATAATAATAATAATAATAATAATAATAATAATAATAATATAATAGTTATAACCGTGTCATGTTGTGATACATACAATTTTTACACAGATATATATATCACATAAAACAACCAGGCCTCATTTAAGGCCAAGAAGACACCAAGGTTAAGAATCGATGACGCCAAAGAACAGCCACATCAAAAGGGTTACTGATAAAGAAGTCTGTTATCAAATTACATACCAGTGTTCATCCACCTCTTCAAACATCTTGCCCTCCACTGGAATCTGGTTCCTGATGTCTGCAGAGCCAAAGATTGGTTCAAGATAGAGCCAGGCAGCCTGCACCTTTAGCCAAGAGTCCAGGATATCTCGCATGCGATGCTGTTGATAACAATAAGATTATGGGAGATCACTAAAATGTATAAACAACATGGAGATCAAGTAAACAGCAACAGTTAGCAACACATCCAACACTAACTTTCACTGTACCATGTATAGACAGAACTTGTTTCTTCACTAAGAGGTTATGCTTCAACTGCCAAGGGACCATTCTAAGGTTGTGAATAAAAAATCCTAGCAGGAGCAATGGCCTTACTAAGAAACAGTTAAGAACTAATAAAGGTACAAGAATAGGATCGAGACCGCAAACCATAAATAAAAATCATTATCAAGAACAACATAAACTTACAAACAAGATCAGTGACATTTGAACAACAATCAGTTACAAGAGCCTTGACAAGAGCACAAACAGTGACAATAGAAACAGTTTCATGAACAAAACATTCAAGACCAAAAGCAGGAAATTGAAGTACAGCTCAAGTACCATAACAAATGACATACATCAGTGACGAAAAGTCACATTATAAACCTCAAGCCAGCACCATAGGACTGTAACTTATTAACAGGCAGTCCATAATTGTAGAATAAAGGTCATACCAGTTTGAGATCCCACTCATTGACTTCCTTCTCGAATGGACCAATGAACGGCGAGCCCTTCATGGTGGTTGTCTTGACGATATGGTCCTCCAGCAGCACCTGAATCTCGTCGAAGGCAGACAGAATGCTGATCCCCGAGTCCTTGTAGGGCACGAAGTTGAAGTTCATTATCTCCCACTCTCCTTGCATCTTGATCAGGGCCTGGGAAACACCATTAAGAAATTTTGTTCAGATATAGAAAATACTATCATGATATTTTTATGGATGGGAATATATGAGTGAGAAAAGAGGATTTAGACAGATTTTGAAACAAGGCCTGTTCGAGAGATTGATATATGGTAACTTTCGGGCCAGGCTGGATGCTGTGCTTCAATTTTTCACTAAATTTGACAAAATCATACTTCTGGGCTAGTAACTTTTCAGGCCTACCACCCAAGAGATGTTACCTTAAAAGGTAATATGACACCGTAAACGTGAATATTGTTCACACCTTCTCAAGAGCAAACTCCTTGCTGGCCTGTGAGCTGATGCCCATGAGCTCGTCCAGGTGCTTCTCAAGACCCATCTGGAGAACCTCATGGAGAGGAGTCTTCTCAGTTGGAGTCATGTTGAATCCAACCTGCCAATAATCAAAAGATCCAAATTCTCAACAGCAATCTTCAAGCACTTTTTTTTTAACTTGCCCTAAGAATGCAACCATGGTCAGCATATCTTTATTTGACATTATGACAACTATCAAAAAAAATTTCTTAAATTTTTATTACTTTACATTTATTGTTTTAATTGTACAAAAATATCAACTACAGGTTGATACTTTATTTGCTAAAACAAAATCATTTATAAATATATTATTCACTGAAATCATAACCTTTAAAATCCCTAAATTAAAAGACGGACAATATTCAGATAAAACTTTGATTTTCTCTGATGTTTCATCACTACTAACAAACCTTTTCATTCATCATGTCCCAGTGTCTGTCCTTGATCCCTGGGTTGCAGAGAGCATTGATAAGCGGCATGTTTATCTTGAATTTCTCAAGTTTTGCTTTAATGGTCGCCGCAGCTTTCAGCGGACTGCGATAGTCTGGGCTCGAGAACGTCTTTGTCAGTTTGTATGCTGTCCTCCACAACACTTGCACCTTGAAATTGAACCATTAGACATTATCATCGATTTGTAAAACATAACCAGTGGCATACATATCAAAAGTGCACATGTGTAAATCTTGATTAGGCCTTATGATCACTGTGAAACTCTCACCTCTTCTTCAACAATTTCTGCGTTGACCTCCAATATTGGTCCGTTCATCCACTTGTCGTGTTCACCGTGGAACTTCACTGCGGTTGTCCACAGCTTGTCAAACGGTTCCTTTGCCACCCCGATATCAACGATCTCATCATATGGTGTCTGCTGTTCTAGTCCCAGCATCACTTCCTCCCGGTTTATCAGAGCTTTCTGAAATTTACAGAATGCTATGTTACATGTTATTTCATTTTAAATGTGAATAAGATAAGAGAGTATAATATTGTCTGATTGTGTTACATTTAAATGAGCATATATACAAAAAGTACATATATACATACAAACAATAACATGAAATCTAAGTTCTTCAGATATTGATCATGCTTGAGTCGAACTGACTGAGCATTTTAATAGCTGGAATATATTTAAGAACTGAGAGCTAAAATTTCAACGCAAAGTTTGCACACCATCCTGCCAAATCCTTTCAAACATTGATAGACAACAGTTAAAAAATTAATTCATTACTGAAGAATATATATACTGTAATAAGCAGCCAAAATCTTCTTTTGAACAAATGATTCGTAAGCATCTCATTTAGGTTTTCTTTTATTCCTTAAAATCTTACAAATTACAAATACAAATTTGAAAGAATTTTAAATCACTGTTGAGCCGTACTCAGAAATAGTTTATCATAACCACATCAGTATCGTTTTCTCCTTAGTTTTGGCTGGGTGTTAATTCGTTGATTAAAGTGACACAGAGTATGTTTCATGAATTTTGTATGTAGCTCAAATACAGCCAAAATTTCATATGACTTGGGTTAATTTCAATAAGCCTATCTTAAGTTACATTTTTAAGAGTACACTTTTAACACTTGGGTTAAGCATATAAACATGCAATTTATAAATAGAAATTTTCAAAAGAGAAGTTCAAACTCCTAAAATTTCCCATACATCCCATATATGTATATATAGATGTATATATGTAACACATATTTTGTACCTTCTCCTTAAAGTTCTCAAGCTTGACCCCGATCTCCTCCAGCTCGGCGAGATACTGTTTGGCCTCCGACATGCGGTCTCGAGACGAAAAGAGGTGTACCTTCCGCTTCACTTCCGCAATCTCCATCGCAAACTTCTTCTTGGTGTCCCTCAACTTATTGAGAGCCATGTCATGCTCTCTCTGCAACTTGGCTTCTCTGAAAGATATAAATAGAGGATATTATATGAGTTTCCATGTAATACTGTTTATCATACATAGTCCTGCTTATTGTATTTTCATTATGACAATTTGATATTATGCCATTTTGAAGCTTGACCTCTCTGAAGAAGAGTCAGTTGCTCATGTAAAATGAGAAAAACAAGATTTTCAGGATTTAAAAAAAATATGAAACATTTCAGAGTATATAGGAGTCTAACTTTCCTCATCAGGTGCAAAATATCCTTTCAAATATCTGTGCAAGATGTCTGTGCACAATATCTAAGAAAAATTCTGAATGGTGTCTTTGCAAAATCTTGAAGTAATATGCGTCTATTTACTTTTTTATATCAAGATCAATTTATCATTAACATCTAAAGCAGAATATGTGCAATATGTATAATATACATATATATACATAACATATAACTTTATTTGTCAAATCAATATCAGTGTATCAATATCAACCTACTAGATGGTCATTTAACATCCAAATTTCATGGGCACTGTTTACTCACGTGTTCTTTATGATAGGGATGATGCGGTCGGGCCACGTGAAGGTGCTGTTGTTGATGATGATGTCGTTGCTAGGGAGAATACCATACTCCATCAGGAACATCAGATTACCTGCAGCAACCTCCAACTTGTCCTGTAGGTCATATAGAAAAATATATATAAAAAATATTAAAATCACCAAGGGATAAGTTCAAAAAAAATTAATCTACCGGGATTCAAACTCATTCAACGACAGGTTTCCTCTCCACAACGATCTGATAGCAACCTCATAACCCACATGTTCTGACCTGATTAAACTAGTCAATTATAAAGACTTATAACAAATCTGTTGTAATATTATCTAGGGAGAGGTAAATCAGTGATGATGTGATTGGTCTGTTAATGGCTAGGTCTTGTCTGCACTAAACTGGTGTCAGAACATGTGATTGCCATTTAGATATTGAACAAACATAAGAAACATGAATACTGAAAAAGGTTCAAGAATGCTCACCTTCAGGTCTAGCAACTCGCCAACTTTAAGGTTCTCTACATAGTCGATGAGTCTGACGAGCTCCTCGGTGTTGGTAGCCTGTTGGGCGCTGTTCTTTACAATCTGGTCATACTGCTTGCAGATTCCTCGGTTGAAGCTCAGACTCGTTGTGATGATCTTCTGGACCATGATGTCTATTAGAGAGCGGGCTCTGCTCACCAACCACTGCAATATAAGATAACCAATAACGGCATGAATAAACAATGATTTGTCACAAATGTGACTGTGTCCCTCTACAATCAAGAAATGAGCTAAAATGTCGCACAGGCATTCTTGTGAACAGAGTAATGAGCTTGATGTTTGATTAAATTTTTTTATACTTATGAATATTGAGATGGAATACAGCATAGACCCAGAATCTTGACCTAAGTCTTGAAAATAAGGTCAAGGTCACTAAAATTGAATTGGCGTCTTGGTAGTCTGACAGCAAATTTGAAGACTCAGGGTGCAATAGTTAATGAGATACTGCACAAACATCAACATACCAGGTAAAAAGTCATATGCCTAGAGCAGAAAGTAGTTTGAATAAAAAGAATTACTGAAGAACATTCTCCAAGAAAAACATTGGAGTCCTTTAACATCATGACTGAAACTTGATCATTATATTATTTACCAAATATGATGTTCGCTACATAATCTGACCTGGTTGAACTGTGTACAGTTGAGGAGGAAGAGATGCATGGGCACCAGGACAGGAAGTGAGCTAATCTCAAACACCATTTTCTTCAGCTTCTCAATCTCGCGCACATATTCGCGTAGAGGGTGGTCTCGACTCACAAACTTGTTGGTGAAGGTGTCAGCGTTCTGGGACATCAGGTACTTGTACGGGTTGTAGGTCGATTTGTATCTGGAGATACAACAAGTCTGATGACCTCTTACTTTTCTCAGATGACAAATACGTCTAATTTTCTGAGTGTCCTTGAAAATACTTCCATATATGGAATCCCTAACATATTTTCCATTATTTCATTTCATTGGCCACTCAGCATTATCAGTTCAAATGGACTTAAAGCAGAATTCAGTCATTTTCCATCATGTCCATGTTAATTGCTTACAAGGGAAATTACAACTTGTTTCATATTTCATAAATATAAATTTTATATTGTGATGTCATGAAATAAACAATGCTTTGTCTGATATCACATTTTGCCTTTTACATTAAATTCCCCAATGACACTCGGACGTCTATGCTTGGGTGTTAATTTTGATAATCTTTTTATATTTCCCGTCTTCGGTAATAAACAGGCTATTATTTGTTTCCCATGACACACTAGTACATTATGTTTATGACATTAGAGCCTAAGAATTAGTACATCCCTCACTCTTACTTGGGAATTACAAATATTTGTAATGATAGTACGTCACTGACATTCACGCACATCCTCAAAATATGAACATAAAATCTGAGTTGAGACCATCAGTACTCCTTTCAACAGTCTATACCCTTTATAACATAGCCTGTTTGCCTATATCTGCATAAGATTTCACAGTACACTTCAATTTTTCTATCTTTCAATCCCCTCACCTGATTGGTCCATGACTGTTCTCCATGACAACGGTCCGTATCCTGTCCTTTGCAACCTCAACCAACTCCTCCCCATCCTGCACGGAGCTGATGTGTTTGATCTGGAGGTCCTCCACCGTCTCAAACAGCAGGTGCTCCACACGCCGGATCTCCGTCACGCTCGCCACCATGGTGTCAATGATGAAGCAGAAGAAGTCGGAGATGTCAGAGAACACCGGCTTGAACACCATCTCCCCCTTCTCCAGGTTCTCTTGCTGTTGGGTTAGATAAATCATAAGTATGGAATATATATTTATCATAGGAGAGAAAGACTCATTCCCCATTTGTTAAGGTTCTCCAGATTTTGATGGTGATACAGTATCAGTATGTAAAGACATATTTAATGGAAAAGATGCCGTCCTATGCCATGAGGCCATCTGGCCTTGGAGACCAGTGCCTAGATTTTCGAAGCTCTCTTAGCACTTAGTTAGTCGTAAGGACAATACTTAACATTGTCTTACAACTATCTTAGCAGTAAGCAAACTTTAAAAATCTAGGCCCTGGTGGCCATTGCACAAAGCAATTTAACACTAAGGTCAACCTTAGTGCCATTAGTGAATTAAGGTTACCTTTGTGTTTTGTGCAACAGAACCCTGAAGAGTTGAAATATATACTGGCAGATGAGGACTAATATCAATCTCTTATAAGTCCTTTGGCTTTCGGAGAAGATAGAATATCAATATGTATAATATATCATTGGAGAACAAGAATCAGTCTCTTTTCAAAGTTCTACTACATTAAGATTGAATATGAGCATGAATTAACTCCATGGAAAAATTTAGAGGCAAATGTCAAAGAACTGTCAGTGAAAAAAACCCAAACCTTTGATTAAATTATACACACCAGGAATGGTATAACATTTTGACTTTATACCATAATCTAAACACTATACTGAAACAATTAGCCTAAAATTGATAGTTTTCAGCAACAGTAAGTAATATTATTAGTAATAATTATATGATACCATGGATAGCATTGGCATATATGACTTCATTACCCAACTGAGTTTCTCTATAATACAAGAACTCAAGAGAGGTATAACCAAACAGATTGTTTATACTTACCAATGATAACAATATGTCAAGAGATAATATAGCCATTTAAGTATCATAAATATCATCACAAATAAGAAAATTCACTCCTTGGTGAATATGAATTCTATGTCATATTATAAAAAAAAGACAAAAATATTCATTTAAAATCAGAAACATTTTTATTTCCAACTCACCAGGAAGAAAGTTACAGGGTGAATCTTTTGTGGAAGAGCGAGACCCTGGAAGATGTTGTATACGCTGTCGTAACTGTTGCCGTCTGCGTACTCCTCCACCAGGTCTACGAGGTCGTAGATTGAGTTGACGACACAGCTACGCAATAGGTTTGACATGAGAGACGCCACGCTCCCAAAGAAGTGATCCATCTTGCTCATTCGGTCCTCCTGTACACCATAGATATCTAAGCTTAATACAATGAGGCTAAATAAAAGTAAAATTTTTCTCAGGCGTAAGCACATCACTTTTACATGTCGCAGTTTATTGTCAGTTTTTTTTTTTCTTAATTATCTGATTCAGTACTGCTCAACAATTATAATTACAAATAGAAAAATTGGTCAACAAAAATACATATATGTAAGAAGGACTATTAAACTATGTTGTATTCTGACTACACTTTCAAACTTTATTTCAAAGGATGGGAAAAAAATATAATTTTATGTACAACATCATAATAATTTCAAAAAGAGAAGTTAAAATAAGCTTATATCAACCGCATCACCTTAGAAAACAAAATTCCCAGAAACATTATAGTATTTTTTATATTATTTCAGAGAATGGAATTATTTTGACATGATAACCATTTGGTGAAACTAATTTATGGGTATCCCAATTTGTCTACAATGGGAAATCAAGAAACACTCTCAAAATGTTGCTGTTATAATTAATTTCCACCATCCTTCTTGATATTAATTGTCCACTAATGACTAGGTTATGACTAGGTTTTGTCTGCACTATACTGGTGTCAGAACATGCCAGCAGTTAGGATCTGATTTTAGATTGTTGCGGAGAGGAAAGAACCGGGTTCAAATCCAGTTAATTTTGTCCAACCTTGTTTTACCAGAACACTGTCAATTTTAATCAGACAGATGGCCAATCAGAACAAGTTCTTTATTTTAAACTTACCGAGTCCTGTGGCATACACTCCTCGACTTCGTCTCGGTGCAGATCAATCAGTTCACAGCATTCCATTAACCATTCCTTCTTTAGTCTCTCAGCGCCGGCTTTACTTGACGTTTGTACATGTTTCAAGAAGGTTTCCATGGTAACTGGCATACACTTCCTCAACTTTGGAATGTCGATTAATCTGAACTTTCCATATCTGTGGGGAAAAATTTTTTTTTGATTTTGGCATTCAGATAGAGGTGAAAGAAGTATCTATACAAAAAACAGTTAATTTATTCCATAACTAAGAATGTTAGTTATCATCTTCGACTTTTGTGTAAATGTCTCATTAAATGTGATGTCAAACAATCTTAAAATGATAACTGAAAAAGAGTAACAAAGCAAGAATAGAAAACTTATGCACTGCATATATAAATAAAAGAAAAAAGCCCAAAATTTAATCTTTGAAATTACAACATAACATTTCAATACTGAAACAGAAAAAACAGCGATCAAAACCTTTTATGAAGGAAATCATTTCTATTGTCGATTAGCTCTTCAGTCTGATTCTTTGCAACTGGAAAGGTTTTTTTCATAGAATTAAATATAGCTATTTATAATTCAAATCTTTGTCCATCTTTGAATGAGATTATAGAAGTTGCAGTTATGAAGAATTATGACACTCTTTATGGATAAACAATTAACTTCTCTATTCTGTATTAGGGTAGTGTGTAATTCCACTAAGTATCACTTGCTTGACATGGACATTAGTATCTATGTCCAAACGTACTATCACAGAATAAAGAAGTTGTTTATCCATAAAAAGTGTCATTAACTAAAGTTCATTTCAAAACAGTGAGACTCACTTGGTGTGGAAATGGAAGAGTATTTTCCTCATGACGGGGTGGGTGATGTAGAGCTCTCTAGTCATGAAGTCTCGTCTCACGTTGACAGTCTGGTGCCAAGGGAAGCCATCTCGTCCTGCTAGGTTCGAAGGCTGAGGGGTAGTCGAGGTTTAAGTAAATGATTTAAGGTACTGTGTAGGTTGTGAAAAACTCGACCTAATCTAGTTTTAAGATCTGACAAAGAGGAAGGGGCTATTGTTGAAAATATGAAACTCACAATTGAAACATTGATAAACCTTACTTTATGATGACCACTTATTTTGCATGAGAACCACACATTTAAACTTGATGTTACAACCCCACTTACAATCTCTCGAATCCCACGTAAGCATTGGCTCAACCTGGACCTCAGAAAGGAATCAACCCACTGATTAATATTTTTTACTAACTGGATGTCACTGGAATTTGTGACAGTGTCGTAATGTACATGTTACTTTGAATGTGTGAACCATTAAACACAACTTTGATATCATGTTAAGGATTTGGCCCCTTGAAACAAGACTGAGTTGTTTCTACTACTAATGTTAACAATTGTAAGTAAACCATTTCAAAGACACAGCATCTGATGTCCCTAGTGAGTTGTTACTACGCTCTTGATATTTGTCATAATAAAATGATACTGCGCAACATAACCATTTCCAAGACATCTCCCCCATTGTACCTTGTGAGGTATGGGTACCCCAAGTCTCTGTTGTTCTGTCTTGTCTATGAGTACATAGTCCAGGATTGCCTTCCTCACCGCCAGCCGATAGTCTGCGTCCATCTCCTGCAACATTCACAAAACAATACAACACAAAATCCATAGAGGATATTAAAAGAGTATATCCAAAACAAGAGTGAAGACAAGGCACAAGTGTCATGAACTTAGTATGGGCTAATATCGGCTAATATTGGCTAATATCGATAATAAAAAAGCAATTAAAACTTCCAGTGAACCATAAATAAGAGTCTATACCCATTATTCTCTTTAACTCGTATCAAACAAACCAGTTACAAAATAACCACATTACATTTTTATTTGAAATCAAAACAAACAATGTTCTTTTGTTGATAATTGGACTACCAAAAATACCAAAGGAAGAACCAGAAGTTCCTACCTCCAGGAATTCTTTGACAGCTTGTGGTTGGTCTGTCCTCAGTTTCTTTGGCACAAAATGGTGGACTCCCTTCATGGTTGCCGTGGTGATCGGTCCAACCATCCACGGTTCTATTGCACGCTCTATCAGCTGGTAATATCTAGAACCGTTATACTAAAATTACTATGGGAAGACAAGATCTTCTGAATAATAACTTCTTTATTGTGAAATTCAGGACATTTTGGAGAATATGCATTCTCCTTCATGTGGGATGTCCCTTCATTAATGAAAGAAAAGGTTCCTGTGTCAAACACAGTTCCCAATAAAAACAAACATAGCTCTGTTTCAATCAAACGCCATTCTCTGGTCATGATGATTTTGTCAAACCCGGTGCATAAACTGAGTGTCTTCTTGTCCACAATTTGGACAAGAAGAAATGATCATGGCTGGCAGTTTCAAGAGGTTTTTTTTTTCACAATGTATTTTTCTAATCTATTCTTGTTTCATAAACAGACCTGTCCTTATCCTCAGGGTCTGGTGTGCTGGGTCTGCTGAGACCCTTGGTAGAAAAGTAAAATGGTGGGAACTCCACCTCCAATACGTCTGCTTCCTGCTGTGTGTACTCTCGCACAGGGCCTCGACTACTGGTGGCGCCATCTGATGTCCGGAGTCGTTCTGCTTCTGTCAGATTGGAGCGAAACATAACAACATGAAGATCTCTCACGTATTTCTCCTTTTTTCCTTATATAATTAGCTTTAAAAAGTGACAATGTTCACAAGAGCTGTCATATCAAACCTTATTACTCGCCCGTGTAAGATACTGCAGTGTATTATTTATACGGGGATATTAAACTAGTGTAATACCCCTGCACGTTTGACATCGTAATATTGTGTGGTTGTGACGTCACAATGTTAGCACTACTGTTACAATGGCGGCCAAGTTACAGAAATGTTTTGTTCAGTACACTTTCCGCAATCATGCTTGATTACTGAGGTCAAGTAATAAACAGTATACTAAACTTCCTCCAATTTAATACTATTTTTATTAAACTCGTTAATGATTTGGTATCAAACTTGCTTTTGCTTGTTTCATACTTAATCATTAACTTAATTAATAAAATTAGTATTAAATGGAAGGTCGTTTAGTATCCTTTATTTCTACAATGTAAATGGCAAATGAAAATTCGTAAATGTTGTACACAGAAAAAGGGGGTTTCATCCCTGAAAGATCCAACTAAAACATTCTGCTACTCTGGCATTTTACTCAATTTGTTGATGAAGGATTTATTCCCCTCTCCTTAAATACTACAAACTTCTGTTGGTCCTAACCAGCCCTTGGAGTGCTGAAGTGGGTCTAACCCCTGAAACATCTAACTACAATCTTCTGCTCCTCCAGCAGTCTTAGGACATCCGTGTGCTGATGATAGGTTTAACTTTGGTTGGTCCTATCACTGTATCTTTAAGTAGATCCTTAAACTGTTTTATTACCCATATGGTTAATCATAAGCGGTGACATATTTTCAAAATGAGCACATGTGCACACATCACTTTTGCCTTAGCAACGATTGTTTCAGAGCGAGTTACCGTATTACCTCGCCTGTGACGTCATAAAACCATTGTTCGTGACGTCACTGTAGCGGGCCTCCGGAAAAGAAGCAGGCCGCATTCCGTGTGTTTAAAATGAAATAGAATCGGTAATAAAGAAATTATAATCCTCGGAAGTGTGTCATATGACTTTTACGAAACTTGTGCGAATTTGTGTAAAACCCTCGCTCTCGCTCGGGTAATACAAAAATTCACACTCGTTTCGTAAAAGTCATATGACACACTTCCTCGGGTAATAATCTCTATATATCCCAACCACGTAAGCCTTATTTAAGACAGGACATGAAGCACCTGATGAAATGTACCTTCTAGGTTTGTTTCTGGCACGGTGGGCATGTCATGTATGTAGACGGAGGGAGGAAGGCCACTGTCCACGCTACCCTCGACACTGAATGATCCATGCCGCGGGCTTGCTGTCTTCTGATTGGTTGAATCCAGTTCTGGAGAGGTCATATGGTTCCCTTCTTCAGTTTCTGGCACTGTCTGATCATCTGCTGGAACAATATGGCTGATGTCTGTAGAGCCTGTGTGGAAAGAGAGATTACAGAATAGGATCATTATAAAGAAGAACAGAGAATCTGTCTGTATTGTGAAAATTTGTCTGCATCGTGTTATTATAGTCATATTAATGACTTCTTTCAAATTTCTAAGTTTTTGTCAAAAGTCAATTTTTTTTGTGTTAAGGAAAAACTAAAAGGGTATATTGAATCATATCACTTTGAAATAGCATATTACATATTTTATCATGAATTATCTGTATTGTTACAACTCTTTTGAAAATAAAAAAAAATTCTAATTTTTTCTCAAATATAGCTTAAATGAAAGGGAAAGGGAAACTCAGTGCATATTTTACACAAAATCTGAAACCATCCAAGCCATACATCAGTGCCAAACCAAGAAAAGCATGAAACAAGGAATCAAAATTCTTTAAAAAAGGGATCATTTTGAATGAGTAATTGGTAAAAAAAAGGTTTTATCCTATTCTCTATCCCCAGGGGCAACTCAGTTTATATCATCCTATACTAAACTCTGTTTAAATCTGAGCATTTTCTTGGCATAAGCAGATTTATTGATTGAATGTAATAGTCATGTCTCTTGTGCCTGAATGTCAAAAATTGTTTCTTTGTATCTCTGTTTCAGCTTCAGATCAAAAGGTCCGTGGTTCAAATACCGCCAGGGGCTCGGCAAATTTTTCTGTAGTAGAGAACTGCTCTACATGCAGTCAGGTTTGGTGAAATACTCTTGAAAACCGCTTTAAACCCCATATCACCTCACCTCACCTTGTATAGATCTCTGTTTTATTTTGCCCACATGAAAATTACATCCTAGCATTTTATAATTCATGTATGAAAACAATAAAGGTTTCATTTCAATTTTGTTGGCCTGTGTTAGGCACATACATGAAGGTGAGGTGAAATAACATGGGGTTTAATGCTGCTTTCAAGTGTATTTCACTTATATCTCGGCAGCCGGTATCATTGCAGGGAAAAAGCCCACAACACCATTGTTGCTATGCATTGAAGTGAAACCTGTGACCACTCCTAAATGAAAGTATCTTTATAGCCATGAAACATTATAATATGATTTAATCACAGAGAATAGGGTACTACATTTCCAAAATACCCTTAACTTCTTAAGTTATCCTGAATAGAATTCATGCATGCCTGCAGGTACAAAAGTATGCTTGACAAAACAAGTAAGGGAACACTGGAAATTTAATGATTGAGATATTATCAGAATGTCAGTGAATGAATAGCAAGAGCATTATCTATAGTTTAATAATTTACATATATCTCTACTTTTTTTGTCAGGTTTATCAAACTGGCCTGTCAAAGGGTAATCTAGAACACATGAAACCCGTGGACAAAGGAATTCATCTCGAGCATATATCAAATATCCTTTATCTATTGTATTAACTTTCAAACTCGTTTCAATTGTGTTTATTGACATAAACTTGAAATATTGCGGATAAGAATAAAAATACCCTGTCATTATTTACCAAGATTACTTCTTGAGAATGTTCTTTGTCAAATTATTGATTTTTCAGACATATGAAGCATGGGGTTGGTTCTTGCAGATTAAATTAAATCGTTGAGTAAACTGGGTACTTGATCGACCACGGAACTAGTGCGGTATCAAACCCTGTTGAGAGCACATGATTGTGTTGATAATATACATGGTAGGCACGTGTGGGCGTGAAGTGGTGTAATGACCACCTGCCATTGTCCATTTGAAAATAGTAATAGGGATATTCAGTGTAAATGTTTCTTTGATTGAATTAATAGTATTAATATAATTACATCATCAAGGCTAAAAGAGTAATCCTCATTCCTGACAAAGTTTCTATTATTGTAAGTTGTCATTATGTAAATATCATTGTTGTTCTATTTTTATCAAGATTCACATGGCTAATTTACATAAAGCCGGTTAATTCGAGCCCTAGATGAAGTGAATAATGACGAGTACAAGGTAAAGTTAAAAGAATGATCATAATCGTAATTATTCCGAATCAGAAGTTTCACTTATCTGTAGTTTCATCTTTGGTGCATATAAGACATCGTAAAATGATGTGATTATTCAGTAGTCTCTGTCTTGCCGCTCGCCTGAATTTATCGGCAGCCGCCATTTTAACTTTGACAGTGACAGCGATTATATGTAAATAAGGGTCAATGTTGTATTTCCTATTCCCGATTCATGAATAGAATATTAAGTAAATGTAAATCTTTTCTGGTTGCCAAAGAAGTGTTATTATTGTAATCTTCACATTATGTATCGCTGAAATGTCGTATTTTTATAAGTTTTGGAACTATGTTAATTCGTATTCATACGCTAGGGCAAATGTCTTGCCGTCTGTTTATATTTGCTAATTCTAGCGGAGCATCAAAACTTCGATTAATGCTCCTTGTAAATAATAATTGTTTTTACTAATGCTCCGCATATTCTTAGTGGAGCAAAGCTTGCTCCGCAGTAATAATTCTGTAATCGGCAATATTCTAGGGAAGAAAACAACAATCTTCCGCTCCATGACAATTCCCATATCAATTTTGATTTCGTATGTTTCTCAATGAGTTAAGGGTGCATTAATGTTCTGTAAAGTGCACCATTTAGGAATGTTTACTCTGTATCTAAACCTTAGCGGAGCAAATTTCTCTTGTACAGTAATAATGCAGATATTTACCATTTTCTGGAAAAGTAGCCCGTGTCTCATGCCTGGCAAAGTTGTAACGAGTACTCATGATTGGTCAAAGTGACGTCACGTGACCCTTATGACAGCTATATAAGCAGCGACGGAACTGAGTTTAGTCACTTGCACTTGGTGCTCTGAGGTGTGCACATCATATAGCAATAGCAATATTAGAACCCCTACCCTGTTAATTGTAAGTTCATATAAATCCCAGAGACATTTATTGTAGTGAAATCAAACGTTAAGACTAACTGAAAGTATTTAAACCATTTAATATTATTTCATCTATATAATAGAGAAATAAGTATAAAACAAATACCTCTTCCTTTGCCACTTTTAGGTCAAAACTTACTTAGCCAGGCATGAACTATTCAAGCTTTTAGAGATTACATTGTTTAGTGTTGTTGTTGTTGATCTGGTGATATATTTATTCAAGGACAGTCATGTTCAAGTTTTCTCAGTTGCCAAAGACAATGTGTGGTCTTGTTGATAATAAATAAAATCATATTATTTGGTAATTAGCTTGTTTGTAGTTCTTGGTCAGGTGGCTTACAATTTGGTGGCAGCGGTGGGATGTTTTTAATTCTAGAAAAACATCCTGATCGAATTCACGACTTAAAAGTGGTAGTAGTTAAATATTTCTGTTAAGGTTAATGATAACTGCTCTGTGTCACTGCTGAGGTTTTTAATGTCTGCTCTGTGCTGCTGTTGAGGTTCATGATGTCTCTTCTGTGCTGCTGTTGATTTTATTTTTTTAGCTAGTCCTGTCTGGTTGATAAGGTTAATTCAATTATCTAGTCTTGTAGATTATTAGATAAAAAGTTACATAGTTTCATAGTTTGTATAACTACAAAATTTTATTACTAGATTATTTTCATTGAGAAAGTTGTTCAAGAATAGTATATTATTTTTCACGCTACCAGTTTAGTTATAATTATGGCAACAGCTAAGTCACCAGATTTGGAAGTGTCGTTTAAGGCTGTCGATGGGAAAGATAGGTCACCAATAGACGATGATCAATTTGATACCTCTTTTGAGGAAGTAGTAGTAGTTGATGAGGTAGTGGGAGGCGATAGTTCCGACAGTGAACATTATGACAGAATAGGAGCATCACGAAGGCCAGACCGGTCTAGTAGGAATGAAGGTGGTCGACCTCTGAGGGGCAGATGTTCTGTCAGTAATGAAATTGGACGCAGATGTTCAGTTTCAATCAAACCTGAATTCTATGACGGCACCACAGACTGGGACGAATACCTCAGTCACTTCCTAAATTGTGCGGAACTTGGGAAATGGCCCCTGCAAGAAAGACTCCTGGTCTTATCGGCCAGTCTCAAAGGTTCTGCCAGAACATACTACATGGGTCTGTCCCTCTGTGAGAGACGATCATATCACTCCTTGGTGGAGAGGCTCAACCACCGCTTTGGTAGTGATAGACAGAAGGACAAATGGCTGTCAAAACTGGAATCACGAGTTAGACTCTCAGGGGAGTCTATAGCTGTGCTGGCTGATGACCTTCGTCAGATGACGCAAAGAGCCTACACAGATCTTGATAGTCGAGCACAGGAAGCAATTGCACTGACTCGTCTATATAAGATGTTGAAGCCCGAAACTAAATATCAATGCATTGACAAGGCATGTCGATCAGTGTCAGAGGCTGTGGAGGTCATCGAGCGGTACGAAGCCCTGGTTGGGGATTCATCTGAAAGAAAGAAACCTTCTGTCAGGCTGGTGACTCCCGCCCAGCAGAAGCCAGAACCAACAAGGAATTCTGGGGAATCCCAAATTCTTAGCCAGATCCTCAGCAGACTCAATGACCTTGAGAAAAGGCTACCCAGGCAGAATTCTAGGGATATTGACCCTCTTCAAGGATCTCATTTTGGCAACAAGCGGTCTCGATACTCTTCAAGAGATCGTACCTGTTTCGTCTGCAAGTCACCGGATCATTTCAAACGGGATTGCCCCGTATTGTACGGTCAGTCGACTGTGCAACTAGGACGTTCGGGAAACGGGAATCTGCTCACCCAGTAGGCCAGGGGTCAGCAGTTGAGGAGAGGCCTAAACCCGAGTCGGGAAGCTCTACCAATTTAAGGGTTGGTCTGGCAGGGGAGGTTAAAGGGAAGTGGGACAATGGTTTTTACACCAAAGGAGTTGTCTGTGGTTTATCTCTTGAGTTCCTGATAGACACGGGGTCGACCATGACCCTTCTGTCAAGCAAGATCTTTGACCAACTAGATCAGGCACAAGCTCCGGGCCTCAGTCCTCTCCTCACCAACATCAATGGTGTTGGCGGTGCTCATTTAAACACAAGGGGTTTTGCTGATATGACCATTGAATTCAATGGCATGTGTTTTGAGAACCGTGTAGTGGTATGTGATATATCTTTAGATGCAATATTGGGTCAGGATTTTCTGTTGAATTGTGTCACATCTATTGATTACAAAAATCTTAAACTCCGTACCCTGAAGGGAGAGATCCAATGTTGGATTTCAGGGGAAGCAGAAATGTCGTGTCCTGTCAAGGTTAATGCTGTCATGGTCTTACCAGCCAATTCAGGTTCATGGGTGTCTGTTAACATTCCTCAAATAGACAAGCTAAATGAAGACTGTTTGGTCGAGAGTAAGAACTTACCTGTAGGTACGCGTCTTGTTGGGTGCGTGCTCAAGAACTCGAGTGAGACTCAAAATGTTCATGTTGTTAATGTGAGCAGTGAACCAATGACGCTTCATCCAAACATGGTGATCGGGACTGCAGAGTCAGTCTACACAGAATCAGCCAGGGGCAGGTGTGCTGCGCTGGCCTTGGTTGACCCTGACGTGCCATGCTCACAACAAATACCACATCACTTAGTTGATATGTGGCAAGCAAGTGTGGTGCACCTATCAGCAAAGGAAAAAGATGAGTTCGCATCCTTGTTGGTTAAGTACCAGCAAGTTTTTGCTAAAAGTTCTGAGGACCTGGGGAGGTCAAATAAGGTCGAACACCAGATAGATACTGGTGATGCAGCCCCTATTCGTCAACCACCAAGACGACAGCCCCTTGGAAAACGAGACATTGAGAAGGAAGAAGTTCACAAGATGCTCCAGCGCGGAGTGATTGAACCTTCCAACAGTGCCTGGGCCTCTCCCATTGTTCTCATACAGAAGAAAGATGGTTCTACGAGGGTCTGCGTAGATTTTCGTAGAATTAACGATATTTCTCGTAAAGATGCCTATCCGCTTCCTCGCACCGATGAGTGTCTTGATGCACTCTCCAATTCCAAGTGGATCAGTACCATGGACTTGAACTCAGGCTTCTGGCAAATTGGCCTGGCAGAAGAAGATAAAGAAAAGACAGCTTTTGCTACTAGTATAGGTCTATACCAGTTCACTGTCATGCCCTTTGGACTGGCAAATGCACCATCAACTTTTGAACGATTAATGGAAGATGTGTTAAGAGGGTTACAATGGCAAGAGTGTCTATTGTACATGGATGATATAATTGTACCCAGTCAATCTGTCGAGGAAAGCCTTGAACGCTTGCAGAGAGTTTTTCAACGGCTTTTAGAAGCAAACTTAAAACTGAAACCATCCAAATGTATCTTCTTTCAGAAGTCTGTGAAGTTTCTTGGCCATATTGTGTCTGAGCACGGTGTGCAGACTGATCCTGATAAGATCAAGAGAGTGTCAGAATGGCCAGCCCCAAAGAATGCAAAGCAAGTTCGAAGCTTCATGGGGTTATGCTCCTACTATCGGCGATTCATTAAAGGATTTGCTGATACTGCAAGACCACTTCATAGGCTGATAGAAAAGAAGCATCGCTTTGAGTGGAATTTGGCCTGTGATGAAGCTTTTCAAACCCTGAAAAAGGCTCTCACTTCGGCCCCTATTCTTGCATATCCAGATGCAAACTCTGCATTCATTCTTGATACAGATGCGAGTGGGGATGCGGTGGGAGCTGTACTCTCACAAGAAAATGGTGGTTCAGAACAAGTCATTGCTTACATGAGCAAGTCTCTGAATAAACATGAGCGGAGTTACTGTGTCACTCGCAAAGAGTTACTTGCTGTCGTTTGTGCTCTTAAGCATTTCCACATTTATCTCTATGGTCGGAAGGTGCTCCTACGGACAGACAATGCAGCTGTCAGCTGGATGAGAAACTTGAAAAAGCCTACAGGGCAAGTTGCTCGTTGGCTTGAGGAACTTGGAAACTATGACCTTACTGTTGTACATCGAGCAGGTCGCAAGCATTCTAATGCTGATGCTTTGTCCAGGTATCCATGCAAAGCCTGTAAGAATCAGGAAAATCATCAGTCTAGTTCCGATGACGAGGATGATGATACCGTCCGACCTAACCCTGAAGCAGACCTACCAATGGGCTCTTCCTCTCCTGCAGAGAATGTTGATGTAAGAGCTATTACCCGAAGCAAATCAGCTCCTCAAAAGCCTGATACCACCCCAATCCTACTTGAGGGTTGGGATCCTCAGGAAGTTCAGCAGCAGCAGCTTCAGGATCCTGCTGTTGGACCGATTCTACTGTCTGTATTGGAGGCCAAGAAACCCCTGTGGCCCGAGATATCCCATCTCACATCTCCCACAAAGACTCTGTGGAGGCATTGGGATAGGTTGGAATTGAACAATCAAATGCTTTACAGACAATGGGTTTCAGAATCTGGAACCAGGCTTCAGCTGATTGTACCAAAGCTTTTGAGGGAAGATGTCCTTAAATACCACCATGACATACCATCTGGAGGTCACCTCGGCTTGGAAAAGACTCTTGAACGAGTGAAGCTTTCCTTCTACTGGCCAGGAATGAAGAAAGATATTGAGGATTACTGTACTGCTTGTGACCTGTGCACTGCTAGGAAGCAACCACCAGTCACCAAGGGGTTACCCTTAAGTTCTTACCTTGTTGGGGAACCAATGGAAAAAGTGGCAATTGACATTTTAGGCCCTCTCCCACTATCCAAGCAAGGTAACAAATATATATTGGTCATAATGGACTGCTTCACCAAATGGACTGAAGCTATCCCTCTGCCAGATCAAGAGTCAGAGACGGTTGCACGAGCATTTGTAGATATTTTCATCTGCCGCTTTGGGGTGCCACTTCAGGTCCATACTGATCAAGGCACAAATTTTGAATCTAAGCTGTTCCAGGATGTCTGTTCATGGCTTCAAATACACAAGACAAGAACAAGCGGCATGAGACCCCAGTCTAATGGTAATGTCGAGAGGTTCAATCGAACCCTTGAGGTAATGCTGACGATGTTCTGTCAGAAGGACCAACGGACGTGGGATCTGTACCTACCACAGGTGCTCATGGCCTACAGATCATCTGTGCATGCTTCAACAGAAAAACTCCAAACATGATGGTTTTCGGCAAAGAAATAACTCTCCCCATGCAGGCAGTGGTCGGCAAACCTGAAACAGAGAAGACAGAGATGAACACTCAGGAATATGTTGCTAGCTTGCAAGAAACGCTCAAGACCGCCCATGCATTAGCAAGGGTGAATCTTAAGAAAAACACACAATATCAAAAGAAGCACTATGATTTAAGAAGCAAAGACAAAACTTTCAGGGCTGGACAACCTGTATGGGTTCATCAGCCACGGAGGAAGGTTGGGGTTTGTAAAAAGCTCACTTCCCCATGGAAGGGACCTTTTCTAATAATAAGGAAATTGGACGGAGTTACTTATCTGGTTAAGAGATCAGCTGGGCAACCTGCGAAAGTGACTCATGGCGATCGCCTCATTTTGTACAAAGGACGAAATTTACCGCCATGGATTCGTCGTCAAATGAACATCATCAATTCAGATGATTAATGATGCTGTTTTTATGTTCTGCTGAATTCAAGTTATTTAACTGTTTCTTGTTGCTCCTGTGGTATTTAATTCCAATTAGCAATGTTGGAGGAAGTAGCTGTGAAGTTGTAGAAGTTTCGTTGAAGAAGAAAAGTGCTAATGTGTTTTAATAATTGACTTCAAGAAGCCTTGATCGTTTGATCGTACTACGTGGGCAACAGGATTTTCGGGCAAACAAGTGAAATAAGGCTATAGCGGTATTTTGTGTTCATGAACATTGTTGGGTCAGTGATGGATAGGCCTGATCAACCTGTTCCCTGACCGGAGACAGTTTGCTTGAGTTGCAGTAGGGACTAGACTTGGTGTCTTGGGGCGATATTGAAGTAATTAGGATTTCACATGGCAGGGATAGAGAGAATAAAGAAATGCTATTGACAATGATAATATTTTTTTAAAAAGTTTAATTTACTTTATTTCTTTTCTCAACAAAATATTGATTTTTGACTACTTATCTTATAGAAAGATGAACAAGAAGTTACACTGTGGAGTTGGGGACTGCAAGGAGAGGTTTCTCCACAAGAAAGAATTAAAGAACCACTTGATGTCTTCAAAACATAGGAGACTGGGAGTCCTTTGTCCCTGGTGCCCTGACACCAATATCCTAAGAAGGATAAGTGACCTTAAAAGTCACATGTGTGAGGAGCACGAGAGAGAGGCAGCAGAAATTGGAAAGAACTTCTTCGACGAGAAGAATGGCTTTTGGCTTGCAATCCACCCAAAGGACTATGTAAGAGCCATGACCTCGCCTGAGGAAGACTCTGAAGTTGGGAAAACCCTGCGAACGCAGGTGCTCCTTTGGACCAGTCTACAAAACAGACCAATAAAGACCAAAGAAGACTGGGAGCAAGGCTGGAACATGGTGAAAAAGCCTGAGAAGCCTGAGGAAGCCCAACCCCCACCGTCAAAGGCCAGAAAATATGATCCTGCATCTCCAATGGTACGTGAAGAAGATATTTTGTCTTTAAAAGACGTTAACCTGGATAAAAACGGAGGCACTGCTCTCCTGAAGGGTGAGGGTCTTTGGTATGGAGTCACCATGAAACCACGAGTATTGACATCTCCACAGGCCATGTCCACTTTGACTCGCAAGATGGGGATCCTTAAATCTTTTGTCGACGACAGACCATCTGACTCGACAACGCTTGAGGGACAAGCCGCTGTGACACGTGGGGCATCAATCGGCAGGATCTTGGGGATAGACCCAACCTTGATTGCTTCGATAAAGAGATGGCAGCTACCTGCCAGCAGCCCAGCAACACCAGAGGTCTGCCACGACATCCTGGAGTTAGAGGACCCGGAGAGTCTTACTTTGAATCTTGGGACAGAAGAAGATGACGAACAACCCGCTGAGTCTGAGCTAACCACCCGACCAGCAACACAACCAGTGCCAAGACCGTCAGGGAGGCAGTTAATTTCCCCGCCGGGAAAAAGGCCGTCCTTCCCCTACCCACCTTCAGACACAAGACATGTTATCAGGACCGAGTCAGAAGAGGCATCAAGTCTGCTTTCTTTTGGATGCATGCCACTTCTCCCACCTGCCAGGAGGGACTGGGGAGACACCATCGTTGAGCTCCCACTCACAAAGGGAGGACCACTTCTAAGTTGGCCACCGAGGAATTGGCGGGAGATGAGCCCAGATCAGAAGCTCCTCCAGTGGGAATTTGCTGCCTTAACCCTTGAGCGAGGCACGAAGAGGAGTGTCCCGGTTATCGACAGAGCCCTGCTCCGGGACAAGTACAATATGTTGGCCCTGCCTGGTACCACTACAACAAGCAGGAAGGAGGAAGATGGCGCCAGCAACGAAAGGAAGGCCCGAGTTTATCTCTATAAGACCTTGGCCGCCATCGCCCTCAACCGGACGGACTCCCCCACTTGTTCTCCAACTGTTGCCATGATGAGAGCCGCCCAGAGGGAAAGGGACACTTCCACAGATTGGATTGCATTCCGGCTCAAGAGTGCCAAGATTCCTCTCCGGATAGATGTCCATAGTTATTAAGATCAATTCTTCAGACTCAATGTTATTTAGTATTTTCTTTCAGGACAGATATTTACTTAGGGAATAGGTTAAATTTAAGGGATAAATTGTGTAACGATTTGTAGATTTCCGGGGCTAAATCTCTGAAGTAAGGGGGTGGTGTAATGACCACCTGCCATTGTCCATTTGAAAATAGTAATAGGGATATTCAGTGTAAATGTTTCTTTGATTGAATTAATAGTATTAATATAATTACATCATCAAGGCTAAAAGAGTAATCCTCATTCCTGACAAAGTTTCTATTATTGTAAGTTGTCATTATGTAAATATCATTGTTGTTCTATTTTTATCAAGATTCACATGGCTAATTTACATAAAGCCGGTTAATTCGAGCCCTAGATGAAGTGAATAATGACGAGTACAAGGTAAAGTTAAAAGAATGATCATAATCGTAATTATTCCGAATCAGAAGTTTCACTTATCTGTAGTTTCATCTTTGGTGCATATAAGACATCGTAAAATGATGTGATTATTCAGTAGTCTCTGTCTTGCCGCTCGCCTGAATTTATCGGCAGCCGCCATTTTAACTTTGACAGTGACAGCGATTATATGTAAATAAGGGTCAATGTTGTATTTCCTATTCCCGATTCATGAATAGAATATTAAGTAAATGTAAATCTTTTCTGGTTGCCAAAGAAGTGTTATTATTGTAATCTTCACATTATGTATCGCTGAAATGTCGTATTTTTATAAGTTTTGGAACTATGTTAATTCGTATTCATACGCTAGGGCAAATGTCTTGCCGTCTGTTTATATTTGCTAATTCTAGCGGAGCATCAAAACTTCGATTAATGCTCCTTGTAAATAATAATTGTTTTTACTAATGCTCCGCATATTCTTAGTGGAGCAAAGCTTGCTCCGCAGTAATAATTCTGTAATCGGCAATATTCTAGGGAAGAAAACAACAATCTTCCGCTCCATGACAATTCCCATATCAATTTTGATTTCGTATGTTTCTCAATGAGTTAAGGGTGCATTAATGTTCTGTAAAGTGCACCATTTAGGAATGTTTACTCTGTATCTAAACCTTAGCGGAGCAAATTTCTCTTGTACAGTAATAATGCAGATATTTACCATTTTCTGGAAAAGTAGCCCGTGTCTCATGCCTGGCAAAGTTGTAACGAGTACTCATGATTGGTCAAAGTGACGTCACGTGACCCTTATGACAGCTATATAAGCAGCGACGGAACTGAGTTTAGTCACTTGCACTTGGTGCTCTGAGGTGTGCACATCATATAGCAATAGCAATATTAGAACCCCTACCCTGTTAATTGTAAGTTCATATAAATCCCAGAGACATTTATTGTAGTGAAATCAAACGTTAAGACTAACTGAAAGTATTTAAACCATTTAATATTATTTCATCTATATAATAGAGAAATAAGTATAAAACAAATACCTCTTCCTTTGCCACTTTTAGGTCAAAACTTACTTAGCCAGGCATGAACTATTCAAGCTTTTAGAGATTACATTGTTTAGTGTTGTTGTTGTTGATCTGGTGATATATTTATTCAAGGACAGTCATGTTCAAGTTTTCTCAGTTGCCAAAGACAATGTGTGGTCTTGTTGATAATAAATAAAATCATATTATTTGGTAATTAGCTTGTTTGTAGTTCTTGGTCAGGTGGCTTACAGTATCGTAATTGTCCTAATAAGAGCCCTGGGTCTTGTTGCAAAAAAATCTGAGGTATATTTAAATTGATGGCACTAAGGTTAACCTTAGCGTTAAGGATGTCTTTGCACAGACCCCCTGAGCGCTCAGCTCAAAGTACAAATAGAGGGTTGCCCTTATGATGATTATTTGAGTCAATGCTTTTTAAGACAGATGTTAAAGAGCGTGGCATATCGGCATCCAGTCTGCCATTTTGTTTTGAGGGAAATGACATCAGGACAAAAACCTTATACGATTACCAATTTCTCAAAACTATAAAAATCACTAAACATAATTTTCATGTAAATGAATCAGTGACACTATGACCCCAAGTAAAGTCAACAAAACAAACCCTAATCACATTGATGAGCTAGCAATGTACCAACCGAGCTACCCCCTTTTTTAACTGCATGTAAGTAGAGGTGTAGCAATATATCAATCTATCATTGGATAGCAATTGTCAGCTTTGCAGAATTACCTAATTTTGATAGGGAACAAAAATACCTAGCTGATGAAAGAATAGTAAGGATTAACTATCAATACTTTCATTATTGTAGGCATTCTTGAATTAGAATGAATTTAGAATGACTTGCACATATATTTCATGTAAACTTATTTGAATTCCTATATGCATGGCTTAAGATGACAAATATGGTTTAAAATGGTTACACCCTTGTTGCTGGCATGCAAAATTACAAAATCTGTTTCACTGATTTTTTCATCACAGCTTTTTTATCACCTTTTTCTGTCTTCAATCAAATGTTTCTTAGAAAAATATTGGGAATTGAACCAAAAAAACCTGAATTGCTGCTGCAATAGTGGATCACATTTAATAGTCTATTGCTATTGCAATAGTTGCAAAAGACAATTGGTATCACAAAAGAACATCAGAGTCTATAGACACACCAACTTTGAAGGTAAAATGTTTTAAGTATAAATGTTGAATCATACGGTTAATTGTTGAAGCATTCTGAAATGATGTAATGTGAAATCCAGGTTACAGCAAAGAGAATTGGAAAAATAGCTCATTTGATCACCATCAGTATCATAAATCCTTCACTTTGGCTGTAAGCTAAATGGTAAAAACATACATCCTTCATTTTCCTACTTAATGAAATATTAGAATTAAATCTTGTAGCACAATAATTGTTAATTCATATACAAGATAACAAGGATTGTTTTGGTAGAGCTGAAAAACAAACTTGTCCGTAAATTAATATTTCTATTTTCTATCTATAGACATTCCTGTGACACAATCTATAACTGCATTAATTCATATATCATAACTTCTTATTAAACAATCTCACTTAGAATTTTTACTTTTTGCATGGTTTTGCGTTTCTTTTCTGCAATGACTATAAATTATGCATCAATAAATGATGATGATGATGATGCATGATGATGATGATGATGATGATGATGCATGATGATGATGCATGATGATGATGATGGTGATGATGATGGTGATGATGATGATGGTGATGATGATGACGATGATGATGGTGATGATGATGGTGATGATGATGGTGATGGTGGTGATGATGCATGATGATGATGATGGTGATGATGATGATGATGGTGATGGTGATGGTGATGATGATGATGATGATGCATGATGATGATGATGCATGATGATGATGATGCATGATGATGATGATGATGATGCATGATGATGATGATGATGATGATGGTGGTGGTGGTGATGGTGATGATGATGATGATGATGATGATGATGATGATGATGATGATGATGATGATGATAATGATGAAAATAATTTATTACCCAAAAAGGAATTATTTGTATTATTAGAGAACCGATGAATCATAAGGTTTTTCAAAATGTAAACCTAGTTAAAGAGCCACTCCGTGATTTTCATAACATATTATTTACCTTTGATACGAACCTAAATGTCATATGTGGTGATATAAAACGCAAAACATCTTAACTGTTCATGTCCAAAAGACGTAAATGACAAATACTGGTTTTCCATGAAAATCTAAAAACAGCCTTATAAATGCAAAGAGGGGTAGATATCACGTCCAAAATACATGGATACTAGTTAAAAAACCTAACAAACACTATCAACCCCTAACTGCCCTCCTGGCTGTTTTAGATAAGTCTCCAAAATTACATTTGACTATTTGTCGCGCACCACTGTCCGGTTTTCGATCATAATTGCGACGTTCAACCTTCATATTGTCACTGCAAAAAAACAATAAGCTTTAAATGTGTCTTTTTGGTAACAGTCGATCAAATGACACCATTGATTAAGTTTGGCATATATGTAAGACTCGAATCCATGGCAGGCCTCAAATCTGTGGCGGATTTCCAAATCTATGGCAGATTTTCAAATGCCTGACATTTGTACCTTTTTTTGTATTATTCTGCAATGATTAACCAAACCTTACGCTAGACAAACTTACCCTAAAATTCGTCGACAGGAATCCAAGGGTTACAAAAGATAGTCTTTCAATATCTTAGGGCTAAAGAAGACGGACTCACCGAGGACTAAAAAAATCCTACAAAATAAACTCAATTGATGTGGCACGAAGCCGCAAATGTCTCATTTACATGTAAGGTATTGTTTAATGTATTTTCGTAATTGGGATATGGACTCTTATTTTTTTATCGTTATCCGTTCGCAATATCTCTCTGTGACTTCCCTAATTATTACGCTAGCGACGCAATTGGGCCCTTCGACGGGAACAGTTAGCCATTATGACGTCATCGCACAATGACGTCACTTAGCATTACGTCATGAAACAGTCTAACAATCAAACAAGCCACAGATAAGGAAACCCGCCATAGATTAGAGATCCGCCACAGATCTGAGTCCTACATATATATGACTCCAACAACTCACAGAGTGACTCTTTAAGTATATCAACTTACCATTCTGCATAGTACCGATGTAGTCTGCTTCACTTGGTGGCACTGTAGTGTATCCATTGATAGGGGGCAGGGTGGTCTGGGGTGCAGTGGGACTCTCCTTGGTTTGGAGAACAGGAAGTCGCTCTGTCTGGCAGCCATTGAGGTGAACATTGTATGGGCGTACATTAACATCTATCAGGCCTGCGGAACTGGAATAAAAAGTAATTCTCACACTAGTGATAAAAAACTAACATGGATATGTCCAAAAAAATAGCATAGACTAATATCAAATTGAAAAGTTTGAGAGGGAGTTAGTAAATTGTGACCCATCTGAATCTATAACCCACGAAGGCAATATCTTAACTGATTTAAAACAATTATATACAAAACTTAAAAAAAAAAATGTTTTACATAATGGTGAACCATGATAGCCATACCTATAAGACAGAGTTTTATAGGTTTTTATGCTTAACTAGAAGAGGAGTCAAGACTAAAATTCAATAACACAACCAAATTAACCCATCAACTGTCATTGCTGAATTGCCAAATTTGCAGTGACCCTCACAACAGATTAAAAATGAAAATCAGTCAACTTACCATTGGCTCAATATATACTTCATATATTTGATAATATTTGAGACCAATAGGTAATGGTTAACTTAAGAAAACAGACTCACAGGTAAAGAGTTAAAAAGAAAACCAACTCACTGTCTCCTCAGCTCTAGACTATTGGTGTGGTTGAGATCAGGATTGGGTGACTTATCACCTGGCAACTTCCTGGGGGACAGGAAATAAGTTTCTTCTACAGTGTATGCTGAAATGAAATATTTTGAAAAAATGACAGTTTTGTTATTTAAGTGAAGAAATTCTGCAGCAAGATAGGATATTATTACTAAAGTGTCACACCAAAGCTTTCAAAATTTACTAATTGTATTTGACAATTTTCCTCCCCAATATGTGCACACGATTGACTTTGGTCATTTTAAAAATTCTCTGGTTTCAAAATTCTGTAGTGTTTTTCATGTCTCTTTTCTTTAAACCTTTTTTGAAATTTCATACCCTTCATTTTTCTGGTTTCAATATTGTTTTGCTTTGATCTCCTCTCTAAGCACAGTTATGTGATTGGCAAGATATTTCCCAAATTACATAAAACTATACTAAAAGAACTTAGGAAAATATAATTTTTGTAGCAGTATGCGCTTTTAATATGATACCCATGTTGGGTTACCTCCCTTAGTTGTAAGTTAGACATTCAAAAAATAAAGAAGTATCTTGATTGCCTCTCGTTTACTTTCGCCCACACTCAACTCTAATATACGTTTGAAGACGTAACAATTTTAATGTGATTTGGGTAATATCTTTCCAATGATAATTACTTCAAACCTTTTTTAAAATCTTTAGACCCTACATTTCTCCTGTTTAAAAATTATATTGTTTTAATGATGTGTATGAGCAAAAGTACTTCAAACCTTTTTCAAACCTTCATCCCCTTTATTCATTCATCATATTTGCAAAATGTTTTTTACCTAGTTTGGTTGTTTCATATATAACAGATGTTGTCAGGTTTCTGGCGCCAGGGCTGTAGTTGTTGCCAATAGAATCGCTGACTTTTCGGAAATGCTTTTTCTCTTTGATTGGTGCAGCCTTTGTGAAGGAGCCTCTCTCCAGTATCTTTGGCTTCTCACTAAATGCAGGCTGAAACATGATGTCAACATCTCGACTGTGACTCAAACCAAACCAATGTATTATTTGATATGTTTTTACCTCTTACAAACTATCTCCCACTCCCTCCTTCTCTCTACCTCTCTCCTCATTTGTAGCTCCCTCTCCGTTTATCTCCTCTCTTCATATAATTTATATATTATATAATTTGGTTGAATTAGTATATTATCCATCTAATCGTATGTTATGTCTTTCTGAAAATGTATTGATTATTAATTGGAATAAAAAAAATTTTAAAAACACATCTCAACTGTGATAAGCAAAAATTAACATTCTAAATTTCAATGAAAACATGATACTTTTATGCAAGAATCACCTGCGACAATTTTTTTTTCTAATCTTTTTTATTCACCTGCAACAAACTTGAAACTAACATTTATTGGCTTTAAAAAGCTCTGCTGGTATTGAATTTGTTACAAATATTTAGAACACAATAGATAAAAACCATCAATTAATTCAGCTCAGTTTCATGAAATACCCATTGATAAAGGAATAAACACTCACAGTAGAAACAATTCGTTTAGATCTTTGCTTATATAATATTGTAATATGACTGACCTTTTTTGCCTATTTAGATGATTTTTTTGTGTATACAGATTGACAAACAACAATTTGAATTTTATGATTCATGAAATATGTAAGTTTCGGAAACTGGACATGTGTTAATTCATATGAATGATTCAATAATTCAATGTTTGTGAATGTTAACTTAATTTGATTTTTAAAAACTTTCATGAAATAGTTATTTTGAATCTATTAAAGATTGAATATTTACATCCAAAATGTTGATGAATTACAATGACCCTTTTAGAAATCTATCTTTACAATTTCAGATTTTCTATCTTGTATAGGTGTCTATTTCATTCATTCATTCCTAACCTCATGCAAAATGAATTACATGTGATACATTTCGTCATCACCGACGACAAAGAATTCACACTAACAATAATTCACCATGCAGGAATAATTTGATTCTAATAATCAGAGAAAATATGATATTGCTTTGCACAAAGTGTTTTTCTCACAACAAGCCTGAGCACTTTTTGCAACAAATACTATACTCCTTCAACTACTAATTCACGATTTATTTACTGTTGCTCCTATGGACACAACTTGGAGAATGATTTTTTAAAAAGTTTTTTAATGTTTTTATCATATAACATTCAAACCTTTTTTGTTTTACAAGATGATCATGCAGCACTTTATGAAATGATTTTAATATGAATGAGAAAGAACATATTTTTCATTTCTAATCTTTAAATTCATTAATTAAACTTTGTTGTCTATATTAATCATAACATTGTATAAATTCAAAAGCAGGAACCTACAATAGTAGCAAGTTAGCTTGTGGGATGTTTAAAATTAATTTTCAGGGCCTGTCAAACTTTGTGAAGGGGTGGCTGCTCTTTTCCAATCACAAACCAATGTGTCTGTGAAGGTTAGGGAAAGTTTCATAAACTCACATCATAAATATAATTCATCAAAAATTAATAATATTTAATTTGTTCATGTATAATACAATATATAATCAACAATATCAGCTAAATTTTTATCAAAACTTTCACAAAATTCTTTAATTTTTTCAACGATTGATTTTATTTTTAAAAGAGTCCAATTACACTTGCAAAGGTAATTTATTGTTCCGGAGGTTATTAAATTTCATAGTTGTTCTGCATAGCCTACTACAAAACTGTTATCAAGTTGTTGATCTATAATGTCAAACAAAAACTACTGAAAGGGTCTCGACTTACCACACAATAGTTAATTAGACAGGTGTATATAATATACAGGTAAATATACAGGTAAACATAGCCATGTGTCAGCTGATTTGATCAGAGTTAATGTATAACAGGGACGTACATCAACCCCCTACCGAGTTTGCACCGAGGCACCTCATGGCAATGTACTCACAACAAAAAATATATATTTGGAATCAATTGCATGAAATATGATTTCTATGAAATAACTTCATCTTGACACTTATTTCAAAGATGATTGACATGCAAAGCCTTTTTTACCTTTTTGTCTGAAGAGTTCAAGGCAAAGTTATAAACACATTTTTCCTATCATGGGTCTCTATCACTAAAACATTTCCAGAGCTGTAAACAATGTCTTTGTATCATAAAAAAGCCACATACATAATTTCTTATTGTCTGTCCTTGACCCAAAAGCCTGACTCATAAGCAAATGTCCATTTACAAAGAAGTAAACTATTTCAAATGTGTTTTTAAAAAAAAGACGGTTGAAGCTTCTCTACATCCAAATTATGCCGCTCTTAAAATAATCTTTAAGTGAAAAACTTTTCTATTCTCTTTTCTCTTCTTTAAAAGTATGTTTAGCTAAAATACATTTTTGAAATTGATTTATAAAAATCCATCTTGCACACAAATATGTCAGTTGATAATAACCTACAAAAGTTGCGTTTTCATTTAACATTTGATTGGAAGATTTTTAGCCATTATTCAAACAATTAAAGGCTTTAAAGTTTAAAAGGTTCTTTTTTGAAACTGTAGATAGTTTTTATCTATCGCAAACGCCCATACCTAGATCATGATATACATCACAGTTTTAGTCCTATAAAATGAGTGTTGATTTCATGCGTGTTTGACTAGTAGCCATATATCTATAAAGATGAGTACTTGATATACAAACATATACTATATATATACAGCATTATCAACATAATCTCCTCATACAATACACATGATATCTTTGATAACCAACACTGATATAGATTTAACACATGAAAATTCCTATTATGTTAAAATAATGGCTACCAGTTATCACAAAGCCACGCATGGAGCTTTTCACATTATGAATATAAATCTATGAAAGTTTTTTTGGTAAAAACATTAAAATCCATTAACATTATGTTGAACTAATGAAACAAATGTTGAAAGAACAAATAAAAAAAAGGATATTTTATTCAAGATAAACTCTACAGTTTTAATATATTAAGTTGCGGAAAACTTAATAACTGTACGAGTTGTAATTTTTAAAAATTTCAATATTGATCTCCAATACACACATGAAGGGCTAAATACTGAATAGATCAAATTGTTAATATTTATTTGCTATGATTAAATGTATTTTTGTATCCAAGTTTTGTGTTCCATACAATTTCCCACATCATTAAGCTTCTAAACAAAAACATGTTTGTTCACAATAAAGATATTATCTACAAATCTTGCTCTTCTAATTCAATACCTAGTTCACCTGATAGACTACCACAAGCAATAACCAGTATCACTGTTGATCAGTGTATATATATAAGTATATAAGTACGTTGCATGTACATTAGCAATGATTTATAACTCTTCTTTAATCTTAGCATTCCGAGACTACAATAAACACTGTGATCACTGCCTAACGTATTGACATATATTCATTCAACAGGTATTTTGTCTGTTCTATCTGTTCAAATCACTGTTTGTAGTAAGCCTGTGTTTATATTGTTTAGCTGTAAAACATTAGGATCCACCATTTTGTTTGTGCTATCGGTTGAAATCATTGTTATAATATGCTTGTGTTTATGCTGTTTGGCTGTAAGATACTGGGATTTGTGTCTTTTTTTGAAGATTTAAAGGGACGCTGTTATAGGGGATGTGCCATTTTGTCTAAACTATAGGTTCAAATTACTTTTTGCAGCAAGCCAGTGTTCACATGGTATGTCTGTAACTAGGAAATTGGGATTTGTGTCTCATTTATGAAGATTTAAAGGGACAGTTATTTAGGGGACCATTTTTAAATTTCGCATAAATATGAAAAATTAACTGATAGAACCGACTCTCTTTAAGTGACATTCTTCTGGCCTAGGAGAAACTTGTTGGCAATGGTGAAAATGGATGTCCTTCAAATGCAATTTTTAATCTCATTTTAGTTGCAATAATAATTTTGTTGAATTTAAAATTATATGATTTCCTTTTTAAAAACCTATTTAAGTCACAGCTCATCATCCAGTGAACTGATTATGTGAAGGATATGTATGTAATAGACAAATAGGGGACAGATGTAAATGTTTTAAAAAGAAAAATATTTCTGAATCAATAAAAAAAATAATTTTTTTTTAAATTATTATATACTGTAAAACAAGTAACATTTCAAGTATGCAAAATGTTTATACATTTTCCATTATCTTACTGCAATCTTCACTCAATCTAAAATAGAGTAATGGTTTGTAAAGCAAAATGCACATTTGTAAACCATAATTGTAAACCTCTCCATGCAAATAGAAAGTTTTGCTGGTCTTTTTTAATATGAATACGAATATAATACTACTTTCGTAATAACAGCTATAAAACAGAGCCTATCTTAAAACAATTCAAATAAGCAAACTTTCAAAGAAAATATCTAAATGAAATGGTCGTTTCATGTGTCAAAAAATGAATTAATACACTTTTGTATCAAAATAGAAAACCTATGGGAAACGAATACTAAATCATAATACAAATCTCAAAAACTAAAAAAAAGGTTTTGCTGTCAAAAAAGCAAAAACAAGTCCCAAATTTCAAAAGAGCAGAAAAGTTAATAATTAGTACTTTTATAGCAAAAACATTATTTTCACATTTATTCATAAAAGACTGTATTGACTTACACTTAATGCACTTGATATGAAGTAAATCAGTGTGAAGTCATTACACAACATTTAGCATAAATTATCATCCCCAATTGATTACACTGTTGCATAAACTCAATTTCCTGCAAAACAGAGTTACGGATTTCCATATATTGAACCCCCCTAATACATCAATGAACGGAATAGTCATTGAGGCATAAACTGCTATCAAGCCATTGCAGGTTTGAAGATTGATTCTATTTGTCAAAAAAGGTAAATGAATGTGTTCTTTTGCAGTGTTACGGTAATTGTGTATAATGATAAACATAAGGCAATAATAGTATTAGTTGTTATGAAAATATAATATAATATAATATCAATACTATGTATATGACTGCAAAAGAAAAGAACATAAATACTGCTCATTTCATCATTTTTGAGATCTTAATTATCAGCGAGGGACCATTTAAGTATGTTGATTATCATATCTGATCTTGTCACCAATGCAATGTAGAATTAAATGTAACACATGAAATTGAACAAAAACATCAACTAAAATAAAATAAATCTGAATGATTGTATGTTAAAAAAGGTTTTTCATCTATACATGTATCTCAAATGAATGTATTAAACAACTGCGTTTTTTGTAAAACCAAAAACAAGACTGAATGTTAAAGACAAATTTGCTAAAATGTTGAATTTATAAAGTACATTTCTAATTTGATAATTTTTCATTTTGCATTTAAATAAATTGTCAATTCTTTTATGTTACAGCAATGAAAATCAAAAACTTGGGCCAAAATACTGGCAACTAGGAAGAATTACATGAGCACTTATGATAAAATGACATGGGTTATGTTTTCTTTATAGCTACTAAAAAAATGAAGCACACAAAATTCAAGTTTTAAGAAGAAAGACAAACAAGATCTGAAGAAAACTATGTACACAAACTCAATATGTACAAATCTAAGCCAAGGTTAAGCACATATTATTTTGTAAAACTGTTGTCACAAGGGTTACCCCCTGTCACAAGAGTTGCGAGCAGAGAGGGTAATATATCCAGGTGAATTAAGATGGTATATATATAAGCATACAATATATCATGGGTACACGCAACAATCTTCAATCCAGCAAATCAACTTTCTTGTAGTCATAAACTTGTCTGTTGTTCAACAGAGAAATGTTCTTGACCATTATGAAAGTCTCTGGTTTCAAGTGCACTAAATTCAGGAGAATAGGGCACATCAGTGAAAAATATTTTTGGAACAAGTTTTATAAAGAATTTACTTCCTAAAGGAGAGTTATTCGAGAATACCTTTAGTGTAATAGTATCATAAAACAGTCAAGTCAAGATATAATTTTTTTTTGTAAAGAATAAATAATGTCTTTATTATTGATTATTAATAATTGAAATGGATAACTATGTTAAAAAATCAGAAATAAAAAACCTATCACAATTTTAATTTATCATCCAAACCTGTGTTCCACATGCAAGACTCAGATATGTAACTTTTATCAACTCGTGTTGATATACTTGATACCAGAAGAGGCTTGGGTGAGATTCTCTATTTAGCCATTGACATTTTTGGTTGACAAATGACAAATGGTATTGTGTGCTCTACCTCCAATTCACAATAAATATTTCAATATTTTATACATACACTATATATTACATATGGCCATAATGGCCATTGTACCCTTTGATGAATAGATTTTCTTCACTATTAAAAAAGGAAAAAGAAATTCTAGAAAGGTAAACCGATGTAACATGTTAAATAACTCTGTAACAGTTTTTAGACATATTATGGATTTGAGAAAACTAATAACACTGATAGCTAGCAAATATCCAACAGTGAAATTGACAGGTCTTATCAACTTTAAGGTATCTAAAACCAAAATTGATACACAACTATCAAATACAAAAACCAAATACTTACACTTAAAGGAAATGTTTACAACGTTAACATTTTGACTTATTGGGGTCTTTTTTTTAAAAATCATTATATTTCACTTACTGTATGTCTAAGCATAATGTCAACATGATGTACCATAAATCTTTTTAAAATACTTAAAGAGCCACTCCGTGATTTTCATACCATATTTTTACCTTTGATACGAACCTAAATGTCATATGTGGTGATATAAAATCAAAACATCTTAACTTTTCATGTCCAAAAGACATATATATGACAAATACTGGTTTTCCATGAAAATCTAAAAATAGCCTTATAAATGCACAGAGTTGTAGATACCACGTCCAATATACATGGATGCTAGTTATATAATCTAACAAACACTATCAATTAACTCCTAACTGCCCTCCGGGCTATTTTAGTTAAGTCTCCAAAATTACATTTGACTATTTGACGCGCGCCACTGTCCGGTTTTCGATAATAATTGCGATGTTCTACCTTCATATTGTCACCGTAAAAAGCCAATAAGCTTTAAAATGTGTCTTTTTGGTAACAGTCGATACTTCGCGATCAAATGACACCACTGATTAAGTTTGGCATATATGACTCCAACAACTCACAGAGTGGCTCTTTAAGAGGGATCTCATGCAGTTTTTCTTGACCAGGACGGGGTGGGATAGTGCAGTGACAAGCGGACAAGATGATTATTCAAATCTATGATACTGTTAAGCAAATAGAAAATCTTTATTGAGCATGTTAAAGTAATAAAATCTCTTTCTTCATAGTTACAATATCAATTACCTGTAGAAAATTGGTTTTTGTAAGCAGTAATTAATGGTAAATGATATGTTTTTATTATGTTTATACTTTTAAAATTTATGATTTTTGCCATATTTGTGATTACATAATCTGCAATAGAACAAATTCATGAACTTGGACTATGTGTCCAGGGTAGGATTTGAACCCACGCCCTGAAGCTCCTTCACAAACTAATCTATAACTATCAAAATTGGACCCCTGCCACCAAGTGACAGCCACATAAAAGTGCATTGCGTCGCTTGTATCAGCTGCAGTAATGCATGTCTACAAAAAGTAGACAAAAACTATCCTGCACCGATTAAATTACAACCATTGTGTACTTTAAAAGCACAGACGTCGAGTCGATTAACTTTTCTCCACAGAGAAAACACTCAATTGTGCAGTGACTTTGAAGTGGACAAAAGAGTGACAGCGCTACATTATTTATCGCTCGGTATAGAAACCTCCATTATTGGTTCGATCAACCGTGATTTCCTCTGTTGTGGGGTGTCACAGAGTAAACTTGAACATGAATTTATGAACTTGTTCAAAGTAAATTTACACCTACGTATATGAGTGTTTAAAGGGACAGTAGCATGTTTTCTGAAATATCTATTTTGTCAAATTTTTCCCAATAGGTATCAGTTTATGCCAAATGTATTTTCTTCAGATAATCTCAACTCGATTATCCATAGTGGTAGAGGAAATTATCAAGTATCAAGCAAATGTTAATGGCTGCTAGACATTTCGTTTAAAACACCTTTTTATCATTTGAAATTGTTTAACCAACGATCCCACATTGGTTTTAAAACTATTTCGATCAAGAAACCTTGTCGTGTAATTTCAAACATTTATTTCATTTTATCTAAAAATATTACTACTGCCCCTAAAAGGGGTTGATGTTGCAAAACTTATTTCTAGGTGTTTATTAAGAAAAGATTTCTTTATTGAAATATCCAGCCATAAGAATAAAGAGGTTGTCCAAAGATATTTCCATATTTGTTTTCCAACTGCAAAATGCCATTCAAAGAAGATTTTTCTCATGGTATTTGACATTATCAAAGAGTTTGAATAACAAGTTTAACTCAAAACTTATCAAATCTAATTGAAAAAAGCAACCTTAATAGTATACTTAAACCCCATTCTAAAAAATACATGAGTTATTTCCTTTGAACTGTGACTTAATAGTAGAAATAGACCCTATTGTATTTTTCAACATTACCTACATCAACTCTCCTATGGACCTTTTAACACAGATATAAAAGATAGGAACATATAATAAAAGACATTCATAAACTATTTTTTTCTTTTTGAGAAAAACAAATCCCAAAATCTATTTCATCTACTTTGAACATGCGGAACTTTTGTCAATCAATCTTCAAATAGGTGAATTAAAGGGGCAGTGCTACTATGATATATTGAGTCATATCACACGTCTGATAACCCATAATGCCCTAACAAATGTGGATTATTGTCGTTTGATAACCCTCCTGATAACCGCTGTCATTAAACACCTCTCCTTGCCAATACTGTGCATTACGTAAGATACAGGGTCACCGTTTTAATCAATTCAGAGGTCAAAGGTCAGCACTTGTGGTACAATAGAGAACATACCATAAAGTGTCAAACTATGTATATAGTTACATAATTCACAGGTGTACAGGGAACGTTACCTATAGATGCAAATAATTGTATATATCGGTTAAATCCTTTCACAAATGGCTTTAGAATTTGATAGCCTCAGGGTAAAGTTGAATTGATGTAATTCTGCTGGATTTGTTTATTTTTCTACTTACAGTTAAAGAGGCCCTCAAAAGCACATATTTTTCACTAAAATCATGTACTCACTTAAGCATTCTATCAATGCAATTAAATACCCTTTACATTTACCTTAGCGGCTGCCATTTGTTGTCATCAGACTGTATGCAAAATTTCATTATTGCAGATATCATAGTTCATGCTGAAGTAATGTAATATCATATTTATTATATCCAGTCCTTTTTCTTGAAAAATTTAACCTGATTGCATGCATATTTTTACAAATAACTTATATAGTAGATAACCTGAGTGAAGATTGTTAGTAAAATCGGAGATGCATTATCTGTGCTTTTCATATACTGATATCCATGAAAAATTGGCTATATATAGCGCCTTGAAGCATTGAAGTGTTATATTGTATAATAGTACATTCCATATGGACGTACTAGAAATGTTTTACAAAACCTCTTAAAGATTAAACCCTTACATTAAATGGCTTTGGATTCTGAACTACTGAACGTAAACTTGAATTGATGCAATTTTGTTTGATTTAATTGATTGTATTTCTCAATTAATTTGTAATTTTCCAAATTTGAAGTACAATCTATGTGCAATTAATATTTTACCTGTTATGTTATATACACAACCTGATTTTGGTTTAATCCTTTCTCAAATAGCTTATAATTTGATATGACAAGCATACTTAAGGTTTAATGATGTTTTTCTGCTTGATTTGATTACCAAGTTTCTTCCCAGGTTTAAATTTTTGGCAATCTTTAATATAAGCTGTGAAGTGCTTTACTGTACAAATATTGTTGTGCTTGAAGGCTTAGCATAATCATTTAATGGTTAAATCCTTGCTTAACCATAGCTTAGTTCAATTGAAATGAACAAGGAATACACTGAATCATCCTGAGGTTAAAGAGGTTAAATCAATTAAAGAGCCACTCCATGAGTTGTTGGAGTCATATGATATATGCCAAACTTAATCAATGGTGTCATTTGATCACGAAGTATCGACTGTTACCAAAAAGACACATTTTAAAGCTTATTGTTTTTTTACAGTGACAATATGAAGGTAGAATGTCGCAATAATGATCGAAAACCGGACAGTGGCTAGCTTCAAAGAGTCAAACGTAATTTTGAAGACTTATCTAGATTTTTGATTTTATATCACCACATATGACATTTAGGTTTGTATCGAAAGTAAATAATTTTTTATGAAAATCACAGAGTGGCTCTTTAGAGAGGTTAAATCAACCAAAAAGGAGAAACCCCTATTTGATGAGACGTTTGCTAAGTGTCATTGTGGTTGTTTTTCATTTGTTTTAAAATGGTACAGAGTATGTTTAGTAAATTGTGAATGTGGCTTTTTAGACCTGAGTTTAGTTCAAATTGTCTAAAGTTCCATCTGTATCTCTTCAATGTCAACATTATATTTTTTTTTTTTAATTGTAAATGAAAAAACGACCATATTAAGCTGAAATTCTACGTTCTATTTACATGTATAATAGTTAAATGACCTACTGAGCTTTAAAAACCAGATAAGTTTTCAAAACTCAGTGAGAGTTATTAAGGCTCGTCATTGTCTGATTTTCGATAACAAATCCTGTTTATTGTTATTATACTAAACTGCAAAGCATTGAGATGTTAATCTTCCGAAAATACAAGAATAATTCTTCTCGATCAGATGACACCATTTATCAAGTTTGCCATATTTGACCCCTAAAACATACTCTGTGGTCTTCTCAAAAATAAATTTTGTTCTGTTAATATTGTTGCTTACCTCTGGAGCACTAAGAGGGGGAAGATGGGTGATAATGCTGGGTCGATGTCGTAACTCAAACTCATTGGGTTGAGCTACCTTCACCCCATGTTGGAGACCCTGCAATATAAAACAACATTGATAAAGAAGAATTATTTCTATCTTTCATGCAAATAAAATACAAGAATTCTAATGTTATTTTCAAATAGATGAGTATTGTAACATGTTACAAGTTTGGTGAAGTTGGGCATATTTTCAAGATAAACTCCAGTAAAAATGGCTTCCTGATGGAGAAACTGTTTCACTACCAAGGCATAAGTGAGCACAGCTCACATACCACTGCCTGTAGTTTGACTGACTTCTCATAACATTTAGTTCTTTGAAAACATATGAAGTCAGTGAGATCAGTGAATGATGATCAACTTCAAAAGACAAAGCTCAAACACTTATTTGGACAGTAACTGATAAGGCTCTGTCTATTCGTCTATGCATGGTTGAGTCTGAAATCTTCTCCAGAGCAATACTCTTAATCCTAATGACTTTTAAACTTCAAATTTGGTATAGATGTTACCTATAGGGTGCTCATGTGCCTTAGGGGTCAAATGTCTGGATTGCCAAACTATTATCAAATTTAGAGATAAAAGAGCAAAATTTCAACAACAACAAATTCTTTTTTGAAGCATAACTCGAAAATTATATGACTTGGAAATTAATTATATAATCTAAGAGATTCATTTTTCAAGTTATGTTTCCATGGTGAGGTGAGGTGAGGTGATATTGGGGTTTAGAGCCGCTTTCAAGAGTATTTCACTTTTATCGTGGCAGCTAGTATTATTGCAGGGAGAACTAGCGAACTATGGGTGGTACTGCGCTGAAATTCAGTGTAGCATTGCACCCAAACCTGACTGCGTGTAGAACGGTTCTCTACTGCAGACAAAGTTGCTGGATTCAAACCAAGGACCTGTTGAACCTAAGCTGAACGCGCTGGAGGAAATGAAAGAAACCTCTACACTATACCCCCTAGCCTTGAAAGAAATGACCAAAACAAATATTACAGGTGTGACGATAAATTGGAGAATCAAGAATTGTGATACCAATCTGATGTTATACATATTGTGATACAATGTTCGTATTATGATATGTATTGTGGACTTTAGAATTGTCTTTCAAAATCAAGATGTTAGTAAAAAAGTTAATTTATATTTACATAGAAACTAATTAAAATGTGACAGCATCACACATGTTACTAATATATCAAATCATACAGATCAAAGATATAATGATACATATCTGAAATTTCTGTATCATTACAACTCTAACAAATAAAATTCCTAAACTAAAACCATCGGCAAAGACATTATAAAGAATTTCTGCTCAATTTCTATATGCACAGACATGTACCCTCATTAAGCACACTGTTTGATTGACACCTATTGCAATAAATTACACACAGGTAACAGGTATTGTCATATACCACATAATGAAATCTTTGTCAAACAGACAACAGTTGAAATCTGTGTGTATAAGATATCACAAAGGTTTGAATGGGGACCTTATTTACATCAAATGAGCAATCCAAGACAATAAACTATACCCACTATCTCGACTGGCCACTTAAACATGTAGCAGCACATTCCATTAAAGGGACCTACGAGTCCAGTGTTTTGAATAATCTTTATCCCTTACTAACAAGCAGGGCTTGTGGTATGAAAAATCAACATGCTCCCCTTAAAAAAATTGACAAGCCTTAAAATGTGTCAACCTCGCCCTGCGGCTTTAAGTTACGGCAGTTCCCAAAACTGGATAATTTAAACCTTGTTGCTAACCTGCCCAAATTTGAGTTATGACAGCACTCTTATTGGACTATCAGGATCTGTCGTAGCACCTTGTACGGCAAGCACAGAATAGTTGGGTAGATTCTGCTTGGCCGATCATTGGGATTGGTGGATTGTAGGCCATGTGTTGGAAAATGACAATGTGTTGATTCTAAGTATAAGTAAAATCATGCAAGTTAGGCAGGCTTGCTGACCTCTTGTAACTCACAAGCGCCATGCACCTGAAATGAACCAGCCATTGGCTTGAAGGCAGGCAGCAATTTTTACACTTACGAAAACCAGAGAATTTGTGGAAAGAAATTTGACTATATGCATGAAGAATAGGGCAACGGATGCAAGTCAGCAAAAAAAAGACAACTGAAACCTATTTCAAGAATTTACAAGATTAGAATAAATGATGAAATAATACAATAATAAATTTAAATTGTAATCTCAAAATTTGGGACATCATTTGTACTTATATCTACAATATACAATATCTATTTAAGTCACAGCTTTTTAAAGCAAACAATACCAAGAGAGTATTTGATGTCAAAAGTCATAAAAGAACTCTCTCTTTAATGGTCTGTATGTTTTTCATGCTTGTTGAGTGACAGCCCAATACAATGTTAACACCAAATGTAAGACCTTTAACCAAGTTAAGTGAATAACAACATAATAGTAAACATAAGTTACTCTGTTCCATGAATAAACATGACTTAGCAGTGCTTTCAATGTACTATTCATGTTGAAAAGGCAAGCCTTTAAAGCATACTTGATATACATGGCTAAGAAACTTCTACTTGAATATTGAAAGTTGATTTATAACAATTATATGTGTACTGAGAGAGAGAGAGAGAGAGAGAGAGAGAGAGAGAGAGAGAGAGAGAAAGAGAGACAGAGACAGAGAGAGAGACACACACACACAGAGACAGAGAGAGAGAGACAGACAGACAGAAAGAGACAGAGAGAGTGAGAGACAGAGAGAGCGACAGAGAGAGAACGACAGAGATAATGAGACAGAGAGAATGAGACAGAGACAGACAGATACAGACAGACAGAGAGAGAGAGACAGAGAGAGAGACAGAGAGAGAGAGACAGAGACAGAGAGACAGAGAGACAGAGACAGAGAGTAACAGAAGGAGACAGAGACAGAGACAGAGAGAGACAGACACACAGAGAGACTGTGGGAGAGACAGAGACATCGACAGAGAACAAGAGAGAGAGAGAAACTTATCATCTATGATTATTAGTATGATACCTCTGTATGTTGACACCACAAAAGCGTGTAGTTGTGCCCTAACAACACAACAAAGGCAGCCTTTGGGGACCAACCATATTGTGTACTGGTGAAAAATAACTAAAATTCAAGACAATTATGTATAAACATGAACCTATTACTCCACTTAAATACTCACCAAACAAATAAAAGGGAAGAACGTCTTTTTATAAAAATATTTTATATTAATTTAATGTTTGCAAACAAGAGTTGTGATAATGAAATGGTACAAAGTATACATGCCTCTAAGCATGTATAGTGTACAAAATGCTCTCTGTACAACAACAGTGGTGTCTATAGCCACAGGGGTTAGTCTACTTGTAAAACAAACAGCAACCACACGCACTGTCTCAAGTATTTGAGAGTTAGTACACCTCAGCAATTTGCAATGTAAACAAATAAGGTCGGATAAGTTCAATGAAAATTAACCGTATTTAGTAAAAAAGACACCTTGCTTAATATTTTGGCCTTACTTAGCACCAATGGAGTATTATAAGTATATGAGGGTGCTGAAAGTGAATATTACAAACACAACACAACCATGCAAAGATTGAACTTGGACATAAAGGGTTGTTGAATAAAACGGACCTTGAAGTATTGTATTTGAAGAAACATGGCACACTGACTATTACGTATCTAAATAAGGGAATAATTTTTGTTTTAATAAATATTACAATTGTCTGTTAAGAGTTTTCAATAGAAAATATGGTTTTGATTGGTGCATCTGATATATACCAAAGTTAAGTGCTAGAAAAGCATTGTCAAACAATTTTTATTCTTTTTTAGGTATTTTCAACAATTATTTGTTGTCTTTTCTGCCAAACTGCAAGTCGGAAATGTTCATATTAATATGATTTTGAACATAGATAAGATAATTATATTTTTTTATTATATTTTATAAATTTAGGTTCATTCTTATATCATTAAAAGTTTATGAGTTGTGTAAAAGTCACATTGCAAACATTCAAATCTTATTACCCTTATGATAATTCTTAAAGATATACAATCATTTTATATCTCTAAAGATAATAGCTTAGCAAATGTGCCCTTATGGTAAATATGACACCATTTAGTTTACCATTTTGGTTATAATTCCATTTAAGTCCTAAAGTTACCTTTCATATCAATTTCAATTAGATACAGACTTATCAAATGAAGAAATCAATATCACAAAATTACTATACACAATTACCTATTGTAAAACAAATAATACCCTTCATAAAATAATACAATTCATTAATCATGTTTCTATTAAAACGACATTTGTAATCATTCTGTTATTTCTGATTGACATAGTATTCTCTCACTACCGTAATCTAAATTCTACAAGCACAGAAGCTTATATTCATCATTGTTATCTATGTATGCATGTTGTGTATATATGTAATTAATCACTATCTATTGACATACCCCCACAATAAATACAGAAGGTTGTATATATCACTCCCTAAATATCCATTACCGTGTTATCATTGTGTGATTTTGTTTACACACAAACTGGTAAACAAAGTAATATCAAATATCAATGTGATTTATGAAACTGGTAATTAATTTGAACAGTTGAAATTTTCTTTTGATACCATGACATAGATATATTGGTGTTATATATATGTTAATCAAAAACTATGAATCATAGTTTCTTTTTATGAAAGATGTATTTTTATGATACTTAATTCTTCGTTTGGACTATAAACTCTATGCATTGTCAATATACATAAAGGAAAACCAATAAAATATCATGGTGATTAACATTTGAATACTTCATCTTTTTTAAGATTACAAAATTAAAATTAAAATCTAAGTGGAAAAACAGTGTCAAAGAAGAAAGAATTAAAAAACAGAAGCTAATGAATCTTTCAGAACACATCAGAAAATACATGAGTTAATAAAAAAGTAAAACATTGTTACACATCATGATAATGATCACAAGATAATCATAAATTTCTTTGTATGTATGTATGTATTTATATGTAAACACACATCTTGGCATTCAGATCAACAATACGTTTCATCCGTAAAGGATCTTAATGCATGTCAGATCATGTATGTTCAGAGGAGTTATGTCAAACTTTCAATATGTTACAAAACAAGGGAAGTGATAATGATACTATGTATTGTTACAAGTTACATAAACAGGTTACATCTTGACAAAAAAAAAGAAAGAAGCAAGATATGCAAGCTTAATTTTCAAATCAAATAGTAAATATGTTTCATAAAATACATGCTAACGTTTAGGTGATGGCATGATTTATCTAACTTATAAACCAACATCCTCTTATTGATGATCTGAATGAAATATACAGCTGAAAAAAAATAATCATCAGACAAATATCATACCTCTTTGATTTGCATTTAAAATGACATAAATAATTGAGGCCAGATTTTCTTTATTAATTTTTCATTTTATAATGAAGATCGTCAATGTTTCAATAACTCCGAGATATTATTTTGACAGCCCATTGTGCACAATGACACTGCATTATCAACATCATGACATCAGAATACTTTTACATCATCAATACATGACTGCAAATGCTGTGAGGTAAGAAATATGATATCATGACGCTTTTAAAGTCTAATGACAGTAAGCATTCAGATTTGCATTTCCTTTTAAGAACAAAATGAAGAACAATTCTAGATCATTAAAAAATCTGACTGGACTGTATTTAGTCAGTGGCAGATCGAGTATCTTAAAATGTGGGGAGCTGGGAGGGGTTTTCACCTATTGAAAAGGGATGTTCACCCTTGGGGCTCTCTCAATTGATGGCAAATTTTATAAGCTGCAACTGCTCGTACCAATACAACAATTTACCTTGATAATATTCTAGGCAATGCTACTTTCATGAAATTATCATTGATGTATTTAATATCAGAAAATTTTTACGTCACATTCTCTGTACATACTAAAACATGTATATCTGTAATTCTTCGGTCAGAGTCATCAATGCTAACATTAAAGTAACTGTGAAAGTCTACACCACCAACACTGTATATTATTCATATCAACTTGATCAGTGTACTAGGTACAACTATAGCATGGCCAGCTAAGCCAAAACCAATAACAGACCATTGAGTCTGGCTATTGGTGAAATCTCATTGCCTGACTTATTACTTCAATATAGGAGGACAGATTTGTTGATTTCACTATTGACTACCAACGCTTTACTTTACCAACACTGGAATATATCCCTGTCAGTGTGATTAATCAGGGGCCTCATTCATCACTTGGGAAAATCTCTGGGTCATGCTTAGGATCTATGGTAAGGGTATATTGGTACAAGTGAGGTCATGCTAGGATCTATGTTTAGGGTATATCGGTACAATTGAGGTCATGCTAGGATCTATGTTTAGGGTATATTGGTACAAGTGAGGTCATGCTAGGATCTATATTTAGGGTATATCAGTACAAGTGAGGTCATGCTAGGATCTGTTTAGGGTATATCAGTACACATGAGGTCATGCTACGATCTATGTTTAGGGTATATCGGTACAAGTGAGGTCATGCTACGATCTATGTTTAGGTTAATGTACACATGATCATGCTAGGATCTATGTTTAGGGTATGTTGGTACAAGTGAGGTCATGCTAGGATCTATGTTTGGGGTATATTGTTACAAATGAGGTCATGTGGGGATCTTTGTAAGGGTAGTGATAGAAAAAATAAGGTATTTGTTTGATGTTTTAGGTATTGACACAATTAAGTGGGGTCTTTCTGGGATCCATGAATAGGGTTCAGGGACAAGTAATTAGGAATTGGTTTGTTGTTTTAGGTATTGATGCAGGTGAGGTCATCTACTGTAGGGAATTTGTTAGTTGCAAATTATACCATAACTGTATTGAAAATAGAACATCAAACTTACTCTAGTGCATGAACCATATTTGACACCATTAGCCCTCTTCCTTTAAGCACATACTAAACAAAGCTTTAACTCACAAAACAATGATGATATCCCCCCCTTCTTGTAATGGCTGAAATATTGCCCAAGCAGCGTTAAACAATGACTGACTCACCCTTCTTGTAACCAACCCTACCTACCCTGCTTGATAAACTTTGGCACTTTCATTGAAAACATATGAATCTTGTTCCTTCTTCCATCATTCAAGTATACCTCATGTAGGTACCTGTCCATTTGTTCCATTGAATATATTTTATCTTGGTAAGCAATTTAATAACCGCACCTTCTTTGCATTTTCTATGCATCCAGGGTGCTAAATCATGCAATAACAGGATATGGATTTGAAACTAAAACTTATCAATAGAAATACAGCCATTTTGAAAGTGAACAAATATAAATTTTTATATCTGGAATAACATTGTCTACACTAAAATCGAGGAGTAGTGGTTGGCTGGGTAAGCTTTTTGCATGGTCAGTGCAGTGCTGGCAGTGTCATCTGACTCTGAGGTTTTGGGTTGTAAACTCCCAAAAGACTCAACCAAAATCAGTTACAAGAACTTGTACTAATGCAGTTAGTGTATCCATGTCATGATGTTTAAACACTTTCTCCTGTCTTTAAACATAGAATATTCTATCTGTAATTACATAGAATATTCTATCTGCAATTTTGACTTTATCGAGATTAAAACTCTTTCTGTCAGGGGCTTTCCTCTATATAAGTGGTCGGACCACATCTACACGTGCCGTACATTCTGACACCAGTTTAGTGCAGACAAAACCTAGTCACTAGGGGTCTAATCACAAGGATGTGTATCGCTTAGAAATAGCTTTAGAAAGACATATATACGTATAGACACTACCCTAATATCTAAAGCTATTTCTAAGCCATACACGCCCCTGTGGGTCTAATCACGGCACCCAGTTTAAAGAAGGATGGCGGCAAACAAGTTAACGAATGGTTCACAGGAGTTACTTGCCCAAAGCTACTGAAACCAAAAGCTTTTGCCGAATTCATTGTGTTTGGAGAGAGGAGTTTAAGTCAGAATGTGTACTACGAGTGGCTGCGGTCAGACTGTGAAGAAAGGAAAGCCCTTAAAAGAACAAGTTCAAATCTTGATAAATTCAATATTTTGAAGCTTGGAGCAAGGTCGATTTTAAACAGATTGATCTGTAATACAATAATTTTTCTATTTTAAGACATAAAAACATATATTTTCAACTAGAATATCATTGATTCAATCATCAGCAATAATTCATAATTTCATATGGAACCAGTTGTTACTAGATGATAATTTTCAATAACAGTTTCCTGAGATTCTATTTTGGAGTTCAATTAATCAGATATGGCAAGGTAAATGGTTTCCAGCAAAGCAATCAGAGCATAATCTTTACACTGCTATAATAATCATCTCATATGTTAATAAAAATAACCATAATTACCATTATAATGTTTACCCCCAAGGCCAACCAACTTCCTGCTATAATTATGTGATAACAACATGACAGTTCCAGTGATAATACTTTATATATGCATATTATCTGAAAGATGACACATGTTTGCTAGTTTCACTTTTCACTTTGTCATTTACAGCAAAAAGGTTTCTATATTTTAAAGGGACAGTTGAATGGGTTTTTTAAGACAAAAAAGTTATCTCGCAAAAACGAAAATAAATGTTTTAATTCAATTCCCTGTCTAAAATGATTAAAGAGCCACTCCATGAGTTGTTGGAGTCATATATGCCAAACTTAATCAATGGTGTCATTTGATCGCGAAGTATCGACTGTTACCAAAAAGACACATTTTAAAGCTTGTTGGTTTTTTCAGTGACAATATGACATCATATAAAGAACGTCGAAATTATGATCGAAAACCGGACAGTGGCACGCAACAAATAGTCAAACGTAATTTTGGAGACTTATCTAAAACAGCCAAGAGGGCAGTTAGGAGTTGATAGTGTTTGTTAGGTTATATATCTAGTATCCATGTATATTGGACGTGATATCTACGCCTCTGTGCATTTATTAGGCTGTTTTAGGATTTTCATGGAAAACCAATATTTGCCATATATATGTATTTTGGACATGAAAACTTAAGATGTTTTGATTTTATATTACCACGTATGACATTTAGGTTCATATCAAATGAAAATAAAACAGAGTGGCTCTTTAAAAGGTGTTTACACAAAAAAACTGTTAGTGGTTTTTGCTTAATCCTTGATTATTTCTATACAACTTTGGATGTGAATGTTGAGTAATGAGATGTTTTGAACCCCTGAAGATAATATCATAATGAGAAAATAAAATAAAAAATAAAATAAATAAAAATGAAACTAAGGAGAAATAAATTTGTTAAAAAATGTGCTACTATCCATTTAAAGTTACACTGCATGTATTTTTGGAATCAAATATACTTTATGTCATCCATCACTGACTTAAAAAGTAACATTCAATGTGTTTAAATAACCATTTAGTTACAATACCATGGTAAAAATAAGGACTTCAATTTATTCAAACACCAGAAAGTTTTCTGTTGTTGTTATGCGAAAATTAGTCTAACCTTAAATTGGAACTTTTATTAAGTAAGGACATAGTGGAGTTGACAGTATTTGTAAGGTTCCTATTAATTAACATGAAACACCTACTTTGTATTCTTTTAGATGAACATCTGATTTTGACATATGTCATCATATATGGATATTTTGCATATGTCAGAAGGCTCTTGTTCATATTTCATGGAAAATTATGAATATTATATCTTACATGATGATTATGTGAGTTTTAAAATATTATCTCAGTATATTGTATTTTGGCACTTATCATAATCAAATAAAATGGCATGAAAAAACAATGGTTCGCTGTGAGTTTTAAAATTTTATCTTAGCAAATAATGTATTTTGGCACTTATCATAATCAAATAAAATGGCATGAAAAAACAAAGGTTCGCTGTGAGTTTTAAAATTTTATCTTAGCAAATAATGTATTTTGGCACTTATCATAATCAAATAAAATGGCATGAAAAAACAAAGGTTCGCTGTGAGTTTTAAAATTTTATCTTAGCAAATAATGTATTTTGGCACTTATCATAATCAAATAAAATGGCATGAAAAAACAATGGTTCCCTGTGACTTTTAAAATATTATCTTAGCAAATATTGTATTTTGGTACTTAACATAGTCAAATAAAAAGGCATGAAAAAACATTGGTTCGCTGTGAGTTTTAAAATTTTATCTTAGCAAATATTGTATTTTGGCACTTATCATAATCAAATAAAATGGCATGAAAAAACAATGGTTCCCTGTGAGTTTTAAAATTTTATCTTAGCAAATATTGTATTTTGGAACTTATCATAGTCAAATAAAATGGCATGAAAAAACAATGGTTCCCTGTGAGTTTTAAAATTTTATCTTAGCAAATATTGTATTTTGGAACTTATCATAGTCAAATAAAATGGCATGAAAAAACAATGGTTCCCTAAGATTTAAAGATAATTTTAATTTAAACCTTTAAGTTTGTTACTGTAAGCATGATTTCAATTCCAAATGCATTATGGCCATATGGTTAATGAATTTGCTGTAAAATTGATGAATTATTAAAAAGATTATATATTCTCATTATGTAAATTGTTAAATGTGCAATGGTGATTGATAATAGGAAAAACCTATTTTCCATTTTAATGTTTTAATTAAGTATATTCATAAGTTAATTAATGATTTGCAAAGAAACACCGAGAATCAATCAATCTCTGATATCAAGATTATAATGCTTTATTTGGTGATCTTGGTTAAATACATACCATCATCAAAATGCAATTTTACAAGTTTTCAAGCTTGCTAAATAAGTCTGGTTGTTAGTAAGATTTGAACATTATCAAAAATCACAAATTCAACAATATAATTAACAATATTTATGAATTATTAATACAAAAATAATATATTTTTACAATGTATCAATAAAACGTTCTCTGATATCATCAATGGAATATTTATCTTTAGATACCTCATTTTCACACAATGAGTCACACGAAAATGTATATCAAATCAATTATAATAATAATAATGGATAGCATAAAATTAAAACTTCAAAAGCATATTATATATAAAACATGAATGAATCCACGATAACTTTCAATAAATCATTTAAGTGAACCAGACATTTTCTCGAAAAGTAGATATAAATCTGACTTATTGATAACATCAAGTGTCTGTCAACCATACAAAGCAACTGTCAATACCATAAGAGGAAATTTCATACGGCTATGATACCAACCAACAAGTGGACAATCCCTTTTAGACAATCAGACTGTATGACCTCATAATCTTACTGTTGTTGAAAGTTTTAAAACATCAAGAACCTTAAAGTGTATTGTTTACAAAGGGTTTTACTTGTCTCCTAGCAACAGCTATATTTGATGTGAGAGCGCATACAAAAACCATTATGACAGAAAAAAAGTATATACTTTTTTGTATGTGTAAGGAAGTTACAATTAAACCTTCTTTTTTTCTTTTTTTTTAATACACACAAGTTACCACGATTTTACAATAAGTTTGACTCTACGTGGTGAAGAGTCATGCAATGATCTTATTAATAATTAAGTGTAAGTTACAATTAAACCTATTCCTAATGTTGCAATCTTCCAAGTTGGAAAATAAAGGTCCTTATCCAAACTTATAATATTGATTTTGTCAAGGCGTACTCATTTCAGTTAGTCACCTAACTGATATTTTCAATTCTTCTAGACTATTCTTAATTGTCAACTCTTAGAATTAACAACTTTTTAACAAGATAAAATAGTGAAGTAGTAAAGAGTCAATCTGGAATTTTCATGGTATTTCATATGGCTTTTACACTAGCAAAAACACAAGTTACGATAATATGCAGTCAATTGTTAGTTTTCAATAAGCATTAAACTCACTTGTATAGGGAATGGTCAAAAGGGCGGTATAACCGAAAAGTCATATGTGACACCAGAAAGTCAAAATGGCCGCAATCCCTTAGTTAAAAGTTTTAATTATGTATGTGCCAAAGTGTATCATGAAAGTTACTTATATCTACACCTTATATATATTATTCTGATTTTAAAAATAAAAAAAGTGCACTACTCTGTTAAGCTTCGACCAACAAGTGTGGGTTCTAACTTTAAAAGGTCAAACTGATATCAAATTGGTACACTGTGAAAAAAGAAATGTTCCTAACTTTGAAGTTCCTAATGAGATTACTTAAGTACTCAATGGTAAGTAACCTAATAAACCCTTACCCTCACTTAAACACAACAACCCCACCCCTCCTCTCTTTCAAGCCCACCTCCCCAACCTCTCCAAATTGACCCTTGAGACATCATTCCATTATGAAACATGAAAAGAAAACAGTTATCACAACAGCCCACCCCACCAAACAGCTCACATCAAATGAGTACAACAGGATTAACTTTCCATGAATCAACTCATGGATAGAAGACAAATATGAAAGAAAGCCATTTGACTGGTAGAAATGGACATAAATCAATCAAGCGATCAATGCATTTACAATGGAAGTGTTAGCGTTTTCCATATGCTTTGTCTACATAATACTCTACCTTACTCCAACGAATCAATGCCTTCCTTCGCTTCATTGGGACTCAAACCTGGTGCTAAACATCACACAAGGCAAACAGTGCTGTACGGTGCTAAGCCTTATCAGTCCCCTCAACACATTCATAACTCCCCACTATAGCGACCACGTACATTTCACAGGGACAGCTATTATAAAGCTTGATAGGACAAAAACCATATCAATAAGGACTATTAGGAATGCTTTTGGAAGATATCAGATTTCATTTTATTTACATAAAAATAATATATTTTCTGAATTTATGTTGAGTATATTGTAATTCTCTGAGGCTTTTATCATGCTTCATTGGTCCTATCTACCCAACTTACACAAAACAATTTTGAGAACTTACAATCCCTTGCAGAAAAAGTTTTATGATTTGAAACTTGGTCATTAATTGTTGTTAAACCAACTTCTTAAAATCATGAAATCGGAATAATTGACTGATTGAGTCAAATTTACCTAGTTAAGTGAAAATTGGAAACCATCATCCATATATACATATATATATATATATTTCAATGTAAATATATAAGAACTATATTCAATGTATGTTGATATTCATATTCATCATATATAAAAATGTACCTAAATTTCATTACCAATTATATGATAAAACACTAAAGAACTCTTATGTTCTTGCTGTGAGACATTTATCATTCTTCAAATTCACATATAATGGTCTAACAGACTCTGAATAGAAAACATCACAGCTAGGTGATATATAGCGGGTATCTACAAGAATATGCGAACTATCCTCGCGGTGGTAAAAGTCATTAAATCCGAACACAAACATAGCCTCAATATAGAAGCGGCTACCTGGCGGACATATAGACAGCAGGTAGACCCCCCGCAGAGGGATATAAGTAACGCTTATTTACCTGTTTATATGACATTCTCCAACTTTCTCCTCCTCTTTGAAATTATAAAATCTGTCTATTTCTCCCGTTCCATCGCTTCTAGTATTCCTTCACATAGGTAACTCCATCGATAACCGATCGTTCCAACTATTATTCATGCGCTGTCCCTCAAAGCCGGTAACTCTCACCCATAATTCGTATGCAAATTAAGTTGCTCTGACGACTATTCACAACATGGCCTAGGTGTATGGCTCTTTGGGTGAACAATCAACGTAAATACGATATCTGGCACGGGACACTTAGGGCTTCAACGACACTCGTGCGACTTGGGTAGATAAGACATTGTCAACATAAAATGTAAAAGTATTCGTGTGGAAAATTCCTCCACAGTGCGTGTGACGCGATCAGTACTGTAAAGAACGGGTGCCGTTATGCGAGCTATCGCTGTACGGAGTACACAAACTCTTTTACCACGGTGCCAATATACTTTCAATTGAACTTTATTTGAATATAGACTTTTGTAGCTTGATCTTTCGTTTCTCTGTGTGTCTAGCCTGGTTGATTCATTAACTCTCGTTTCAAGTCTTTCTCAGTCTGTTTTTAAAAGATTGTTGACATGGAAAATATTACAAACGCCCATGAACACGAGAATCCAGTTGTAGACAATACAAAACTTCCTATTCAATGGGTCACAGAGTTTCCCTTATATTATAAATACTAATCATTCATATACACGACAATATACACATGCGCTTGTATAAAGTACTCTTGCAATAAGTGAAATTAGCGAATTCAAAAGTCCTGCTCTGGTAAACAATAGCGAACGCTTTCAATGATGACAGATTACGATGTCTTGAAATCGATAAAATGGTAAGACGGAAAAAAGGTCTTTATCAAATACGAATCAATCAAATCAATTATATAGTTAAGCTACTTTATTACAATTTATTTTCAAAATCAATTCAGTTGAAGCTATATGATAAATGAAGTAATTGATTTCATAGAAAAATCACCATAAAATAAGGTAGCTAATGACTTTCTGCTGACTCAAAAACTTTGATTTATTATTTATTTTTTAAGGTGTCGTGTTCTTGTTCATTTGTTTCGTGAATGTGTGTCCAAACCTTCTGTATATCATTCTGAGGCAAGTGAAAATTAAGATTTTTGTCCTGAGTTTGTTTGTTGTTTTTGTTTTAAATTAACAAGAGAAGTTTTATCTCCAAAGAGATTTTTAATTCGATGGAGTTAGAGAGTTATTGTTTAGTGCCCATTCGGCAATATCTCAGTGAGGGGCGACTTTTAATTTGATGTGATTTTCATGTTTATAAATGTTAAATGGGCAGCAGTACGTCTTACGAAAAATAAAGTGATCTCACGAAAACGAAAATAAACGTTTCTAATTGCAAGTCAAAGTATTTTAATGAAACGAAGAATTTTAAAACGAGAGCGCTCCATGATCGGTTAAGCTATCCGCAATCATTTCTCAACCTCAATTGTTTTAAAGGCGTTCACAAAGAAATGGCCGCCAGTGGTTTAACTCAGTTGTATTTCTTCTATAATTACAGATGACGGGTTGAATAATGAGATGTTATGACCCTCTGGTGATAATACACTTGGAATAAAATATGTTAATTGGAGGAATTTTTCACATATGCTACTGCCCCTTAAGAATGTCCGTTCCTCAAATTTTTTTTCTAACTTTTTTTTTTTTTCAAAAGTATAGTGTATTTGCTTGAAATATCAATCCACAAAAATGGGGGTTAGTGTGGGTTTTTTCTAGATATTCTAAGACAAAGATCCCTTTGTCAGTCAGAGATTTAACATGGGAGTCAATGGGGGAAATGATGACCTTATTGAGAAATATTGAATTTAAACTAGTTCTTGTATTAAACTTTTTTAAATATGAAAACATATTTGAGTTAACATAATATTCTTCCAGAAAAAAAGTATAAAAAAGATTTGGTACTGTGGGTTTTTAGCCGCTACGGCACAAAATGTATTCAAACATTTCAATTAAATTATCAACATTCAAGCTATTTTTGTACTAAAAACATGCTTTCTCCCACTCATTTTCGGAAAAAATACCTGAACGCATACATACAAATCATATTAATTCAACAACATCTACTTTTTTACAGATTATAGAACTTGCTCAAATGATAGTTACAATTAAAAATTGCTGAGTCAGCAAAATTGTGAATTATTTCAAAATGAAAATACTACGTTTCTTATTTTTGATGAAAATTTAATTAGAAATCATCAAAATTGAGAAATTGCAACTTCATTTTGGTTTATCATATAATAACATTATGATTTAAGGTTATTTGAGTTTTGTCACTGCAACTGAGGAGCGAACATCCTTAAAGTGTTGTAGTATCCTCGACTCTTTCTTTAAAGTTACTGTATCATTTCAATGCTCGTCGATTCAGAATAGTGAGAATAGACGTATATGTACTTAGCTTACCTAATGTTTCTTAAAATAATTCTAAAAAAAACCGTATTAGGTTTTCAAAAAAGATTTTCTCATAACATTCATAACAGTGGAAATTAAGGTGTACAGTGTAAACTCTAAGATAAGTTACTTCTTGTCGATATGAATGACAGAGCGAATTTTAGTAAACGTTCTATATTGATTCAAATAAATTACTTTTTTTGCTAGCGTCAATTCTTTTTCTAAATGGAAATTTAAGTTTTAGACCTTCTTTATATCTTTTTTTCTAAATAGTTCTTGTATCAGATACCTGGACAGTTTTTGCAAAGGAGTCCTGATATCGATAATATACAAGATACTTTAATGAATGGTTGCCATGGATGTAAGTACAATTCCTTCAGGGTAATGGAAATAAAGCTATAGAAATTCCCACATTATCAGTGTTATTAATAACCTCAGTATGGATCCCTTATTTTCATATTTCCATTATATGCATATTTATTTTAAATATGTTTTGTCATGAAATAACAACCGTGAGCTATGAATACGAGAAAGGGATACTGTGAAAAATTGCACTTTGATAAAATTTTAACGCTTGTTTTGAAATGTTTGTAAATATTTTAGGAAATCTTATCAAATCTTATCTTCGTGATTCTTGGATTTGGATCCCGAGCTTGGTTTAAACATATTTTATTCACAAGAAAAGGATTGGGGACAAGTTATCCAACTTAGAATGCCCTCTCCCGAGCTTGTGTTCATCACCAAATTATCTTCATTAACGCAGGTCAACGACTTGCAGCATTAGCGTTCACATAGTTTAATTTATTTGACTGTTATTGTTCAAAAGGTTTTAAAACTTATAGACTATTTAATAACACATTTAGATATCGAATATGTCATGAAATTGCAGGGCAAATGAAACAAGGTTTAAAAAGTAATTCCATGATAGTAGAATAATCCCATGATAGTAGAAACAGTATGCCATAGTCTTTAAACATATATAGGTCATAAATGTTAGGGCCAAAATTTGAACCTTATTGTTTAATTTTGGAAACTTATTTATAGCAGACACAACGAAAAACATGGGACGCTGAACTCCGACTTCTTAACATTTATGTAGCCGTTTTTTATTTACAATACAAAACAAGAAAATGTCATGAGTTTGGCATTCGTATTGACAAAAAGATGCATTTTAGATAGGCGATTTGGTCTGAACTCATGATCAGGTCATATGATATTTTAGTTCCATTTAAACCACATGCTACAATAATGAAACATACTCGATGTAACTTCAACCTAGAGTCGTTAACCAAACAATTACGGCGTTACTGTAAACTATAATTCCCCTACACGAAAGAAGGAATACCCGTTGGCCAAGAAACTAAGCTTGCCGTAAAATGTCTGCAAAACCATTTTGAGTTCTGTATACTTTGAAGCCCTTGAAGGAAAAAGCAACCTAGTTTTAACATATCTAGTTTTAATTCATTGGTTTCCAACTCGTTTACGCTTGTTTCATACCAATCCAATTATTTCGTATAAATGGTATGTAATGGGACAGCGTTTAGTATTCTCTAAGATCCAGTCATTATGACATTACTATTTGTTAAGCGCTCCCTTCATCATCACGTCATTGTCATGTTATTATGACCCCCGCAAAAATCTTTACGGGAGACATAATGTTTTCAGTTCCGTCCGTAATTCCGTAATTCCGAAATGCTTTCGTTTCCGGACCATATCTCAAAAACCATCCAATTTTTTATATTTTTTTTACGAAACTTGGTATATGGTTAGGTCTAGTGGTAGTTTGGTGCCTTTTGCTATTTTGGTTATTCTGATTTTTTTTATTTGTTTCCATGGAAACAATTTGAACTTATGGCGGGATGCTTTCGTTTCCGGGCCATATCTCTAAAACCGTTCAACATTTTTTTAAAACTTGGTGATCTAGTGATGAATTGGTGCCTTTTGCTACTTTGGTTACTCAATTTTTTAATATTGTTCGGGTTGCCATGGAAACAATTTGAACTTAATAATAATAATAATAATAATAATAATAATGAGTATTTATAAAGCGCTATATCCATACACAAGGTGCATGCTCAAAGCGCATATACATGTTAGAATAAAGGGTAATGATGTGAAGTATTGGCATGAATAAAATCAAAGAGAAAAGTATGAGTTATAACATATGAATAAATATAGTACACAAAGTCAGATAATTCCGTCAGTGGGAAAAATCTAGGAATAATAGCTTGAAAAAAGATAAGTTTTGAGTTTTGATTTAAAAACAGTCAATGAAGGCGATATCTTGAGGACATGAGGAAGTTGATTCCAAAGTCGGGGAGCAGCATAACTGAATGGTGTCTGTCCATAACTGGTATGATTTGAGTTTGGTATCTTGAGAAAGTTCAAATTCTGTGAACGAAGAGTTTTTGCAGGGATGTAGTCATTTAACATCTTTGAAAGGTATAGTGGTGCAGAATTATTTCGACATTTGTATGCCATGCAGAGGACTTTAAACTTGATTCTTGCTTCAATTGGAAGCCAGTGCAGATCCTTAAGTACAGGTGTTATGTGACATGATTTAGAAGTTCTAGTCACTATTCTTGCTGCAGTGTTCTGAACTTTCTGAAGTTTGTATAGTTGACGTTTACTGATTCCTATCAGCAAACTGTTACTATAATCAAGTCTAGAATGAACAAGCATTTGTACTAGTATTTTTGCAGCATCTCTTGTAATAAGATGACGTATTTGACCGATGCAACGGAGATGGTAATAACAAGTTTTACAAAGTTTATCTATTTGTGGTTCCATTGTTAGTTCTGAATCAATGATGACGCCAAGGTTTTTAGCTCGGTCAGCGAAAGGAATTTCAGCACTTCCGACTTCAACAGAGCTAAATGTGCATATTTGAGGCTGTAAAAGCTAATTATAATATTTGATGACTGTGTGAGTATCAAATGTCACATTCCCTACAATAAAGAAGTTGACAAATATATAAAACTCTGCCTTATGCACCACTGAACTTGTTTAGGTTGGATTAAAAGTTTGAAAGGGGGACATCACTGTGCATCACATACACATATTTCTAGTTTTTTCATGCCTGAACAGAAACAACTTTAGTCATGAGCATGTTATCCTTACAGGTGTCACAGCGAGTTTAAAACAGGAATATATTGAACATACCAGGGGTCAAGAACAAACGCCCAATCATGCCAATCTGCCAATAGCTTAATGGCCTTGTTTAATTAAATCGACCAAGCCAAGCCAAGCCATGCCACAGTTATACCCTGTATCATTCTGATACGTACGCTCAAGAAAGGTACATTAGATTAGGGGACGTGCTAAAATCAATGCAATAACCGGGGACTCCTCTATACAAACCGTACGTTATTGAATGTATTGCTTAACCGACTTTAGTGCTTCAGGTAGATACAGACTCAATCCGTGAATATAAAATGTTCAAATTGCGGCCTTTTATAAAAATTAATCGATGGAATTATATAATGTTGGAAAAATCATTATGTGTAATTTGTCATAAGCGCTTGTAAAATCTTTAACATAGGCAATTCAGTCATTTGTCTTAGTCTTTTTACATTGAAATGAGTTTAAATTTTTTTCAAATGACATATTTTCAGAGATTACTTACGATGATCTAATATTAAGAATTTCCCCATTTTTCTTTTATCAGATAGAAGACATCTTTATATAACTGCACTTGATGGCGTAAGTCATATGATGTGCCTATATGTTTGCATTCAAGATAATAATTTATGTTACATTCACCAGAAGAAGATGAGTGATGTTGATCTGCTCTTAAAAGAACAGTTGCCGTATTTCCTCGAATAGACGCCCCCGGTGTCTATTTTTTCAGACCCCATATACCCCAGTATTTGAGACCCGGTGTCTATTCGAGGCCGGCGTCCATTCATTTTTTTAGTAGGATATTTCGTCTTTTCGAGACCCGGCGTGTATTTACTTAATACAGCCATACCCCCGGCCTCAATTAGAGGCCCGGCGTCTATTCGAGGAAATACGGTAAGTTGAATCAGAGCAATACAGTAACATATGCGTATTCAGTGATACCACTAGCGTTGTGACATCAAGAATACATTTTTACGAACGGGTTAAAATTCGGTATTTTTCGGGTAGTTGCAAAATATATCCGAGGAGGCATTCGTATTTAATGCATATGTCACTGATGCATATTTATTTCACAATAAAATTAAACTATATTACAGAGGGTAATTTGTTTTGTTGCTGTAGATTTCACAATATGAAAACGAATAGCGCACATTTAATCAAAAGGAAAAGCATTGCTGAATAAAGCTGTTCATCAGCTCTACGAATGTAGAATCTCAAAATTTTCTACCCCACAAGGCAAAGTTATTATTAACATCAAGTGTTTTTATATTCTCTCAAACCATATTTTCACCCTTGTTAAGTGTTTGGTTGTAATATAAGTAAAAGTACAGCATTTTTTCACGTAATGCAAAATAAACACGACGACGGACCAGAAGGGGTAGCATACTCTTGTATTTCCCATAAGAATAGCAAACATGATTTGGATAAATTTAAAAAAATCTTTCCTTTTTAGGAAATTGAAAACATCTGTTAACAGATACATGTCTATCATTCATGACTGTAACATTTGGAGATATTTAATTCAGTGACTATCATTTAAAGATGTTGGTTCTGAAAATTAGAAGAAAACTTATATATGGTCGTTAAGCTATGCGCAAATGGATATAAGATCTCTGTCCTCAACTACTTTTTCAGTTGAGAAAAATACTAGATAAAATGCTTAACAGTAATGTATACATTATATTATCATCCATTTAGGCGTAAAAGACAAACTCTTCATATGTATGTCATAAAGATTGTGGTCAAATTGAAATGGCTAAATTGTATAAGTTGAATTATTTGTTTCATAAATGTAGTCATGTATATATAATTTTCATTTGTGGTCTACATCTTGAATTTTACAGTGAAATGTATTTTGAGACAAAGATCGATGTTCCAGAAGGTAGAAAGAGAAATTATTTTGTTAGCGGTTGTCAAGGAAGGACAACTCACGCGGGCTTGTGTCAAGATGGCGGACAAGGAGGGTACCGACGTGTCAACTTCGTCTTCTCAACCGAATAATCCGTTGTCGCGAAAATTGAACAAAATATTGGAATCTCGACTGGACAATGATAAGGTAAATATATCGGTATTATCAGCTTATCGGTGAAAATTACATGTCTTTCTTCGTGAACTTCTTGAAATTGTGGAAATCGTTCGGTTTTCGATCATTCAACATTTTAAAAATAAATCAGTCTAGTTGAAATGAGATTGAAACTACCACTCGTACCTCTCAAATAGCATCAACAGGAGATTTGGCTAGACTGCATTTTACCGGGAGCGCGTAGATCGTGTTAATTTGGTTCTACCCTTTGCTTGGATCCATATGATGTGGACGATCTTTTAGGGTAACTTTCAAGTGGGTCACTTGCAATGGTTGGGAATGGTCTTGCAGTTGAAGTGCAGTATTCCTGCTAAAGCCTTTTACTGGGTACAATTCAATCTTGGTAATCCCATACTTTTAAGTACATTACATTTTTAACTGAGAAATTTTGTTAGTTAGCTGATTTTAAAAAAGATAAGTTCATATTTTGTAATGTTGACAGGATATGCTTGAAGCACTGAAGGCATTGTCCGCCTTCTTCTCTGAGAACAGTTTGAGGACGAGAAGAAATCTCCGAAGTGATATTGAAAAGAGGAGCTTGTCTATCAATGAAGAATTTCTGGACGCTTTCCAAGCAGTGAAAGAGGTAAATAAAAAAGAGGTTCACCATAATTTTCCGAAGTAGATGTACTGCCCACACAAACCATGAATAGCCAAGTTATTTCATGAGAGCTTTTTCAATTGAATTAAGTGAATTCTCAAAAGTTTATCTTATTTACTTACAAAAAGAGAAGGATATCAGTTAAATGACTTCCAATGTCCTAACAGTTATGTTCTGAAGGTGACAGTTTGAAATTTGCGGAGTCTGATAAGAGAGTGATTTTATGTTATTTCTTTCTTTGACAGCAACTTGACAGTGTTTATGGAGATGTGAAGTCCATGAATGATTGTTGTCAGGATATGACCAACAGACTCAAGGTGAGTATTGACCACTTTGAATAAAATGTAACTTTAATCCTTTTCTGAATTATTTTGAAGAAATATTGTAAATATTCATTTGTTTCTCCATGTATTGAGTACTGTTCACTGGTTCGAGATTTGTATTTTGATAGTTTAGGTATGACACTTTACTTTTTTATATGAACTTCTGTTTTACAGGCCGCTAAGGAACAAACTCATGACTTGATCAATCAAACAACAACACTTCAGGCAGAAAGGTAAGTTCAGACTAGATATGGCTTTTAGAAATAGCTTTTGGAAATAGCTTGTAGTAATGGCTTGATCTCAAAACATCAATACAGGGGCAAATAAGTACTTTAACATTTTTACAATGGAGGCCAAGTATGATTCGAATTTCAGTTTAAAATTTGAATGCACGAATTATTGATTAAAACATAATCTACTGACGTCACGGTAACTGCATGAATGCCTAGTTAAAATTCAACATTTTGAATTTTTACTTTTAAATTTTTGTATGCTAGTCCAGGAAAAGCTGATGCTGGTCTCTATCTTTTCATAGCTGAAAAATGATTTTAAGAATTTCTGTTTAGCAACCCTATTGTCCTAAGTTCAACTCAGACTCAAGCCATCTGAAATTTTGTGTAAGGCAGATTATTCTCCTTGTTGTAGCCACAAGCTGCAGATGAAGTCACAGGTGGCAGATGCATTTCTCAGCAAATTCCAACTGAAGCCAGAAGAAGCAAAGATTCTACGAGGCACAAGGGATGGCCATTTGCATCCGGTCAGTTGACAGCTGTAGTTGTAGTTATGGATATGAGTTTGTGGTAAGATCTAATCATAATGAACAACAATACTTCATGAATTTAGACCTTAACTTCTGTTTGCCAAGCCATTCCTCGGCGCTATGAGCGTGAAAAGACTTGTTACAGCATTGTTGATAAGTCTTATCATACATCAAATGTAAATGTTTGGATACTTTATCCATACATATAGATTATTATTATGATGTTCTACAATAAGTAACCAATAAATGTCTTATTCTGTTTCTTATTACAGGACTTCTTTGGCGCCTTGTCTAGAGTGAAACAAATACACACGGACTGCAAAATCCTTTTGAGAACCAATCAACAGACAGCTGGGTAAATGTTATCATATATGGGCATAAATCATGAATAACTAGTATATTAAAGATAATACATGATAATGATATACTTTGTGAAACTTAATTATTTGAAAGTATCATTGCTCAGAGAGATTAGTTACATTAGACTCTGTTGTATTTAGTGATCTAGACTTACAAAGTAAATTGTTTATGTGACATTATATAATTTGAAAGTGTAAGAGCTCAAATAAATTTGTTACATTAGACAGTATTGTATTCAGTGATCTCGACATACAAAGTAAAATTCCAAGATGTACTGAATGACTAGCAAGTTTTTTTTTCCTAAGTGGATATGTGGATCATTACATAGTCCTTCTGTTATCAATAATGAGCAGAACTTTTCAGGCTATCATTGCAGAAAATGGGTTTCTGAAAACAAAGTGATAAGCGTGTTTGGTTTCTGATCAAGAGATCCATTGTTCAAATCCTGACACGGGCATGGCAACTTTATCTGCAGTAGAGAACTGTTCTACTGGCAGTAACGTTTTGGTGAATGTCAGCGCAGTACCACCCTGGGTTCGATAGTTCCTGCCAATGCTCACAGCAATGCATAGCCACAATGGTGTTGAAGTGTTTTTTCCTGCACTAATACTAGCAGCCTTGACATAAGTGAAATACTCTTGAAATTGGCACTAAACCCCATATCACCTCGACTATAAAAATTGTGATAACTGTATCTCTTATAGTATGTCCTTATTTGACGAAGCTTTTGTTTTGCATGTAGACTGGAGATTATGGAAACAATGGCGCTGCACCAGGAATCGGCCTATGAGAGACTTTACAGATGGACTCAGAGTGAGCAGTTACACTGGTTTGATACGCATATAGTGGACTGATCATAATTAAAGTTATAGGCACCCTGTCCTAATGAGACCCTCTGTTACAATAAAAGCAGGAGAATTGCCATCCCTCTGAAAAATTGCAATATCATGAAAATGTTTTTTGCATTATTTATGTTATTTGTTCCTCCTTCTGAAAGCCAATGATACACCCTGACTGTCCCCGCTTCATCCATCCTTATCATCACAAAATCCTCACAATTCAGATTTGCACACTCTTTGAGTAACAGCCTTTGATTTGTCCAAATGGTAAATGAATTAAGATGAAATATTACAACCCCAATGGGCCATTTTTAGGGTAATTTTCAGAATTTTGAATGTGCCATTTCCCTTACTAGCAATGGTAAAAATTTCTAATTTGAATGGGCACTTTTTTTACTCAATGTGCAAAATGGCCAATGGCCCATACCTTTACCTATCCCTGCCGCAAATTGGCAGTTTGTACACACTAGAATACTGTTCAGTTTAATCGATAAATCTTGAAAAATATATATGGCCAATGAGTTCTTGAAGATGAAAGCGGTATTTTTAATCATAGGCAAGTTATATTCATATCACAATTAAGAGATGAATAATCAAGGATTATTTATGATTGGCAAAGTAAATGGGAACTAAATGGAAGACGAGACATCATGAGTCCGATTGGTTGCTCAATAAAGTATTATGTTGACATCTGTATTCAGATGAGTGCCGGACTCTGACGGGAGACTCCCCGGACATCCAGCCTGTGTTGTGTCAGGCTCTTGAGGCCTTGATGGACAGGCCGCTCCTCTTCAAGTGAGTGCTAAACCTATAGAGGGCAATGGTTATAGAATAAATCTTTCCAAAGTTATGATTTCCATTGCAAATATGTCGTACATGTTGCTAATTTGAGGTTGTGTACTTTAAGTAGTCATGTCTGCCTCATGCATTTTGGAGGCTTTTGGCTTAACCAATCAGAAACTGTTTTGCTCTCGAGGCATGTTTGAAATGGGCGGTTTCACTTTTCTGGTTATCAACACCAACTAATGGTGATTGGAATTTGGAGGAATTGTGATGATTTTTTGTGTGAAGTTAAAAACTAGTTTCTGATCGTAAGAACAAACTCACTTTTGTTTCTACAGGTATTCGTTAGATGAATTTGGCACTGCTAGAAGAAGCGCAGTTGTAAGGGGATTTATTGATGCATTAACAAGGGGAGGTAAGTCTAAATATCCAGTGATAAAACCCCATTTGATGCTTAAAAGAAGCAATGTTTACCACATCAGAAACAGAATCGCACTTATCATTTAAATAAATAAATACATTGAAATACTTTGAAAACAATTGTTTGAAAAACTATGTGAAAAGCACTGGTCAAAGTAACATGCATAATTATCCTGCCAATATTTTGAATTTGTTATAAGGTAAATGGATTATATTCTTTCAAATACAGACCATCAAGTTCCTACAAATTATATCCAATGACTTCCTTTCCTAATTAGGAAATTTTCAAGACATAATGGGACATATACTCTATCAAAGTTTCTCAGTAAACATTAAACATTTTCACCTGTTTATTACTTCAGTTTGTTTTCTCTTCCCTGCTAATAATTGCTGAATTCTTTCTCAAATCGCGTTAATCAAAAAGTCTTTCTTCTCCAAAGGCCCTGGTGGTACGCCTCGACCAATTGAACTTCATTCCCATGATCCTTTGCGCTATGTGGGTGACATGTTGGCATGGTTACATCAGGCCGTGGCATCTGAGAAGGAGCACCTGCAGACTCTGCTAAAGCACTGTGATCGTGAGTGATTAATCTATAAGTTCAATATATCTGCCAGTAACTACAACCATTAAAATAATAAATTTGTGACGATTTTTCAATGAAGATATGCAAGCAAATTCATTTAAATTTTTTAACTGCCCTATGTAGATCGTATTCCAATTTGCTGTGTAAGCAAAGGACTGATAACTCTTTTCATTACCCAATGTCACAACAGGTGAAATATTTTCAATTTGAGCACGGTCGTCTAGCAACAATTGTTTCAGTGCATATTTTGTTGTCTGTGACGTCATAAAACCAATGTTGGTAACATCACTTTCCATGCGTTTTAGATGGAATAGAATTGGTAGTTAAGAAATTATTACAGTCAGAACTGTGTTATATGACTTATACCAAACTCGTGCTAATTTGCTCTGGCTCAGATGATATGACTCATAGGACACACTTCCTTGGGTAATAATCACTATATATTTTGGTTTATCAATTTGTCAATACTGCCATGCAGAGATATTCAATTCTGTGAGTGTTTCATCATGTTTAATCTCAATATTTTGTTAATTTGAACGCATCTTTTCTACGTCAGCATCAGTGAGTCAGATTGAAGATATCCTTGGTCATGTTTCCGAGGGAATCTGTCGACCCTTCAAGGTAATTGATTGAAATCCCTTTAAACTCAATCTGATAAACACTGAGCCCCAATTATCGTGAATTTCTTTTCTAATTTATATTTGCACATGAATAATTAACACATAAATATTCTTATATTATTTACAAGAATGATTAGTAAGGAATCTGAGAACATGTTTATGAATTGTGACTTTCTTTACGGGCTAAGAAGTATCAAAATAAACAGTTCAAAATCAGGGTTCAGTCTGTATTTACATCTCTCAGTTAATATGAATCAGTTTATTTGCGAACCCCTCCCCTTTGACAAGACATGTGCCAATTCTTTTAGTTATCATGCCTCACGACCTAACAAAAAGTTATCTCCCTTGACCAGGTCCGTGTGGAACAAGTTCTTCTTTCCGAACAGGATGCTGTCACACTGTACAAGCTGGACAACCTTCTCAAATTCTACCACTTCACCATTGGGTAAAATCTCTTTGATGTATTTAGATGATGTAAAATCTAGCAAAGAAATGGTAGACTAAACACATTTCTGTAAAATACCATAGAACAATTTAGTTGGTTCTGATGCAAGAATGCAATTAAGATTATTTTTTTCTAGAAAATAAAATCCTTTCGTATGATAGACTTAACACATTTCTGTACCATATCATAGAACACTTTAGTTTGTTCTGAACCAAGAATGCAATTAAGATTGTTTTTCTCTAGAAAATAAAATCCTTTCGTATGATAGACTTAACACATTTCTGTACCATATCATAGAACACTTTAGTTTGTTCTGAACCAAGAATGCAATTAAGATTATTTTTCTCTAGAAAATAGAATCCTTTAATATGAAACTGAAAAAGAACCTATCATAATCATATAATCATGTAACAATATACACTACACCAGGTAAATATCTGCCTTTTGGACATATAATAATTAGACAGATATCTGTACACAACCAGGTAAATATCATCATATGGTATAAGCAATTATTCATGTAGTAATTTACTGTCAAACACTTGCCATCGATTACATATCAAGGTGTTGTGTTAAGGGGGAAGTGGAGAAGTCTATTGTGTCATAACTGTATCATACATATTGGTTTGATACATATTTTGCCAAACATTTTGCAGGTAAGACATTTTCCTCATTAATTAGTTGAACCGGGGTATTTTACGTTCGGTTCATTGCACTGTACATGGTTTTTTGGTTTGTACCGCATATTTGATTTGTGTCCAAAATATCATTTTAATAACTTAAAAAAACAGTAATATTTATTCAAAAAGTCGATAAATTTTAAAAATTTATTATCATTAAACGTCTTCAAGTTTTGAAGTGGTAACGATACCTATCGCCATTTTCCTGGAAGTACACATTTGGAACCATTTAGTTTGATCTTTAACTCTAAACAATAGGGTTTGAAAGATGTGATTTTGGAGATCTCGTTCAAAGCAATATGGCGACTATTGAAAATGTACCAAACCGAGGGTCCTGTACGGCAATACGAACCGAACCGAAGCTCAAGCGTACCGTTTCACCCCTATCATTAATATGATTTTGGTTTGTTTCCTATTTCTGCTGACCTGTTGCAGGCAAGTGATCACAAAGGAGGCTGCTCTCCTCTCGACCATCACAGAGATCCAGGATCTCAGTCACAGGATGTTCTTCAACAGTCTCACCTGTCACGCCAACAAGCTGCTGGATAAGGTACTTTAGGCCATGCTTGATTGGTAACCCGGCAAACTATCCTGCGTATAATGAACTGACAGGCAAACCAGCATATATTGGCAGACAAATATTATCGTTGTGACTATTCCACAACAACATTATTTTTTTTAATAACAACTAAAAATGATTTAATTAGCAATATGTATAATTATTATAAACCATCCATAGCCTGATAGTGACATTTAATGTCATGTTTCAAAATGTTTGAAAAATATTTATATCATTAAGATGAAACGTATTTTGAAACTAGTCTGAGGTATGATGACTGCTTCCTGTGTGTACGCCAACGTACTTGATTCAACTGGAGCCTGTTCCATGTCCTGGCTATACACCGCTTAAACAAATCAAGCATAGCCTTAGTCATAGGGAGACTCATCAAAGATCATTTTACATCTTGGTTAGTCTTGACAGGGAAATGACATGTTTTTAAATTTTGTCATTTTTTTATACATTAAAGATCGACTGAAATGACCCATGGCAACTTTCGTGACTCATAAAGTACGTATTCTAATTTGCCAGTAACTTGAGTTTAAATTTTCGAAATCGGCCTTTAAACAACTTTAATACGGCTTTTTCCAATCACCACCTAATTAGCACTAGTGAACAGAACTGAACTGGCCCGTGGTCACTGAGGCGTGTCCGGTCGCGTGTCCTGCCACGTGACGTGCTAGTCGGCGGAAGTATTTAACCTCCTTAATGAAAAAACAACAGGAAATCATGTGTACATCAATTACGGCGTCTGCCAAATGTTGTCACAACAATCAGACTGGTTTAAATAGTCTTATTTTTTATGACACACAGGTGGCCGTTATATAATCCTATCGTATTCAATTTCAATTCTTGATTTAATGGTCTCTAATTATACCTTTTGAATTTTAACGCCTTGGACCCACCAAGCGGAATATATGTCCTGTCATAATGGCGTAATCTTGGCATTCGACTGGTACTTAGTTTATTGTCAATGCGTCCAGTCATTTTGAACCAATGAACTTGTAGAATATATATTCAACCAATAAATTAAGAGAAGGAGATTTGGCTCATGCACTTCTACGGACGATGACACACATTTTAAAAAGTACATCATGAATAAAGGGTACCAACATTCTTTAGGATTACATAGGATGTTTCTAACGCTTGCGCCATGTATGTTTTCATGTCATTGATTGTTAAATTCGAAGACAGAGATATTGCAACACGGTGTGAGATGTTATACTAGCTAACAATATAATATACGTTAGTTAAATACAAACGCATCATCCACTAACTACTAAGTTGTCATAATGTGAAGTGAAACAAAATTATTTTTTCTACAGTAAACATTAAAAAAGTTTTTACATTCTCTCCCGTTTATTACAAAAACCTTCATTTTTTCGAGACAATTTAGAATTTCATATCGATAATAAATGTTGTAACACTACGTGATATCCCATAGTAATGGATCTGTCACCGACCAAGTTCTTAACCTTTTTGATATAAACCCACCCAAGAAAACCGCGTCCAAGGATTGTCACAGTCCATTCAAAATGGATTTGACGACTAAGAGGGAAAGTTGATATCATGAAGCAGTTACATATCGTATTTTGGAATTCTTTCGGTCATGCTATTGCCTCTATTTTGCTGTTGAATTAGCTTAAAAATACAGAGAAAATCAAAGGGCTGGACTTTCAGCTGACGACTAGCACGTCACACACTGGGCGTGGCTTCGAGTCATGCTTCGGTGATTTTGTCTAAGCGTTCGGCAGGCTCATTAGGCGGTTATCCAAAACAGGGGTATAAAAGGTCTCCTAGTAGTCGAATTAAAGCGTATATTTTCTCATTTTTTGGCTCTATTGATTCTTATAAGTGAAGCAACTACAGATAATAATATGTAATAATCACAATTATGCGTTACGTCTCCTCTTTAATCTATGTCAAATGCATTGTCTTGGGAGGGTCAAAACATCTCATTAATCAACCCAATCATCAATAGTCGAAGAGGAACTAATCAAGTATCAAGCAGATACCACTGGCAGCCATTTTTGTGTGAACACCTTTTAATCATTTGAGGTAGGGAAATGGATACTGCCCCCTTAAAGTAGCTGCAGGTTCCATAGCTTATGATAAGGACAGTTACAAAACAAGTTTTACTTTGTACTAATGACTTAAGTCATTTGTTTGAGATTTTACCACCTTTGAGGTAAATGCAAGGTAAGGTAAATGCAAGGTACGTCAACTTTGATCAAACGTTCAAAGAAAAGTAAACGGCTCTCTGAGGCACTGCCAAACTTATTGAAATGATTCCCAATTATGATATTCTCTTTACCCCCACTAGGTGGAGCTTCCACCTGCGGACTTGGGTCCAACAGCATCGCTGACCGGCACTCTACAGCTTCTGAGAGACGTATTGGCTTGTCATGATGCCTCAGTTGTTCCTATAGATGACAAGAAACAGGATTACAAACAGGTGCATATGTTAACAGTTAAGCTGTTGAATTGATTTTGTAATTGACCATATGGCAGGAATCACAACTCTCGAGTTACGGATAATGCAGAAATTGGCACTGGCTAAAGAAAAGCAATTCAGGAATATTCTTGTACAGATAAAGATTCAATGATTTTGGGATAAAAACTAATTATTTTAGGAATATTGTTAAAGGAATAAGTCAATTATGATGAGGTATTAAAAAAATACATATCATAATTAATGAGAGAAAATTTTCAAATTCAGGTGCATTTTGAACATATTGACTATAGATACAACTGAATAATATTTTTGATTATTCAAGACAATCATAATTTTTACGAGGGTGCAAAAACATTGAAACAGGGGGTGATGGCACTTCAAAGGTTGTGATTTTAACTATTTAGTTGTTTTTATTTCATTTATTTTTCAAAATGATATTCATTCTCATGTCATATAATCTCTCCCCAGATCCTATCGTGTGTAGTAGATCCACTACTTCAGATGTGCTCGGTGTCAGCCAGTAGACTCAACACGATGGACATGGCCGCTTATATGATCAACTGTATCTACCTAATGCAGTCGACGCTGGCGCTGTACGAGTTCACGGACACCCGACTCGAGATGCTCAATGCACAGGTCTGAATTGATATTTTAAATGAGATTTTACTTTATCACCCTGCTCAATCAAAGTATCTATATGTGTCTGTGCAAGGGCCCTCAAATTTTCTGATTGCATTGTAATCTTTTGTCTCATATCAGGTGGTTACTGATTGTACTGCATGATGAGGCTCAATGATTTCCTCCTCCCTAGTGCTAATATTGAGTTATTTAACTCATTAACGCTGAGAGCCGCGTATATGCGTCAAAATAATGAGATCCTCACAGCGAAAGCCGCATATAAGCGTCCGTTAATTAGCAGTTTCTCACAGTGAGAGACGCTTATGTGCGTAAATAGAAAGCACCTCTTATTCAGCGAGAGCCGCGTATGTGCGTCCGTCGTATAGTATAACAATGAACTTATTTTAAAATCAGTTTAGCATCCATTAGTGTAGATAACAGTTTCGTAAATAAGAAGCTATCCTCAGGATAGCAATAAGAAATGAAAATCGTTGCTATTTGTACAAAAATATGCTACGTTTGGTAAATGAAAACATTCTGCATATGTTGGTCTTGGAAGGGAAAAATAAACACTTTAAAAAGAAGGTTTATTAAATCAGATGAAACGATTGTAGTCTTTGTGAAGTTACCAATTTTGAAACATTGTTAGATACATTTAATTTGTTAAACGCATTGAATTCATATATCTAAGACGAAACGAGAGGAAGCGTTATTATAAACATTTATGTACATGTATTCATAAATCATTTGATAAGAATTTGAGGCTATTGAAAGTTACACTTTGATTTTAACTTTACTTATTGAATGCATCACTTTGGGGTGGCATGTCATGAATTATCAATTTGATAATTGCATGTAATTAATATTTTGAACGCCAGTGTTGTTCTACTTTGAATACTATTATTAATATGACAGTTTGTTCGAATATTACTTTACTGAACTAGCTGAGCACATCCTATATCAAGCACGGTCAGTAGCTGTCCTGTAACAATAATAGTTTTAGCAAGTACATGGGTTTTTTTTAACTTCTACAATATCCTTCATAGACCCACGACCCTGTCTTCCATTGAATGGATACATGCACATGTTAAATTATAATTAGAGTTGACAACGTCCCAACAGAATAAATCACTTGGTCAATATTAATCTGTGTTTAATTTTATTTGTCTGTGTTTATTATTTGCTGTTCTTTAAGTACTGTTGTTTAGGTATAGGTAAAAGAAATTGTCTCTCATAACATTTTTACCAATATAAAAGGTGCGATATCAAATGCAGTTTATTTGTCAATGTTATTTGGTGAGACAATGAAAACAATTTCACTCCCTCTCTTTGAGTATGTTTATGAATTGAAATCGGACAAACCGCAAAATATCAACTCAATGGTGAAATATCACATGTTATATTCCTGTAAAGTATCAATATCCAGCACCTGCATCTATCTTCACGAAACTATAAAACAATCAAGACTTTATGGCACAAGGCTAGACAGTGTCCGTTCAACAATGGCCCACAAAGGCCCCGCGAAAAGACGGGTTCTTTGAGCTAATTGGTCTCGCTACAGCGAGCAGCGTCTGTGGTCAGTGGCCCAGGCGTTGAGCCGTGAAGCTGTCTCGGCGTTAATGAGTTAAGTTATGTCACTAGCTAATTATCTAGAGCCTACAAGGCAGATGCTGACAAGGCAATCAGGGATTTGTAGGAGGCTTGCTTGGATGAATACCTTGATATAGGTTGAAGTCACTTTATTTGATGAAGAGAACAAGTCAACATGCTCTATTGTTTGCATTCAATGCAGTATGCTTGAATTTAACATTTTTCAACCTGCTTCATGGAGTCACACCTAAATTACAATGTAAGACACTACATTAGCACAATAAATTGAGGGGAAAAATGTCAATAAATTTGTTTTTGTAATATTTGACCGTGAAAGAAAACCAAATACCGTCCTTGTTTATAGAGACTACGGTTCTTCTTTACAATAATCTATTTCCTGACCAGGTTGAGGCACACATCGACACACTGATCAGCGAGCAGGCCTCCTTCGTGTTGAGCCGTGTGGGTCTGTCCACTGCCTACAACACAGTCCAACAACACCAGCCGTCCCAAGGAGCTCTAGCTGAGGTCCAGGGCATGGACACTCTCACACTCAAGTCAGCAATGGTCAGTCAATATTCAATTGCACATTTACACTTAACTTAGCAAATAATTATATTGGGTGTATAAAAAATTGAAGGGACGATTTATTCAGGATAATTTTTGGGAAAATGTGGATTCTTTAAATCTACTTCTGGTCTGCTGTCGTTTGTTAAAAGTGTAAGTGTGTAGGCAATACACCAACATTTTTGTATGGAGTTTTGGAAAATAAAAAATTAAAAAAAAACAAAAACATTTTTGTATGATATGCCTACACTTTTTGGATACAGCTATCTTTTCAATAACTTTGTGATGTCCTTATTTTTATGGTATCATGTGAAAATTGTCAAGACCGATAAGCATGTAATGTGTGAATAAGCAAACATTTATTAAACTCTAGCTTACAATGAATTTAATTTAATCAATCATACAATTTATGTGTGCTTCAGAACAAGTTTGACAGTTACCTGGCCAGCCCAGACAGCCTGATCCTTCCTCAGTGTAGTCTCCTGCTCAGTGCCTTGGTCAGGTGGGTTCCCTCTACACTGAATGATCCCCTGCTCGAGATTATTATCCATAGCAGTGTGTCAAATAACTTTTACAAACAAGTGTGAATGTAATTTGCACAAGATTTTTATAAAGTTTTAGAGAAGACTTCTGTGTCATGCTTTAACAATACTTGGTAGGCTAAAGTGATGTATTCACATGTGCAAATATGAAAATATGTCCCTGTTTATGTTTTACCATATGGGCAATGAACAATCTTAGTCAGTGATATATTTTCCAGAAACAAAACTTGAGGGGAGACTCCAGTTGTTGCACTTATTCTTTTATTACTGCTATTCATTCAACGTAATTTTTTGTATAAGTAATGGTATAAATGTTTGCTGAGGTATGACTTCCATTCTTTAGTTTGACAAAAGTGACAAGCACCTTTTGCCATGAACAGATTCAACAAAAAAGTCATTCACTATGAGTCACATTCTGCAATCTTCTTAAAATGAGTGCTCTTTCTTGTTTTTATGTCTGTTTCTAAACAAAATTCATATTTTGGCTTTCAGAGAGAATGTCAAACGTAAGTCTGCACAATTAATAGTGGAAGCCTACAAGCAAATGTACAGCGCCATCTACATTCCGAGCAACGAGTACAAGGAGCCTCAGAGTATCGTACCCAGAACCCCCGACCAGGTTCTCAAACTCCTCTCGTAGCAAGCTCAGGATAGTGTGTAGGACTTCATGTTGCAAACACTGGAATCTTTGAAGTTTGAGGGACCTATGAAGTTAAAAGGACTTAGCAAATACATCATTCTGTACACCCTTGGGTATACTCTGGATTTTGTGAAGTTCGAGGGACCCATGAAGTTTAAGTGACTTGTCAACTGCAAAAGTCTGTAAATCCTTGGGTATACTCTTGATTCTGTGAAGTTTGAGGAACCTATGTAATTTAAGTGACTTATCAACTGCAAAAGTCTCTAAACCCTTGGTATGTGGATTCTGTCAGGCATGAGGGACTCTGCACAACAATCTGGGGGCGGGATAGCGCAGTGGTTAGCGCGTTCGGCTTTGGATCAGAAGGTCCGTGGTTCGAATCCCGCCAGGGGCTCGGCAACTTTGTCTGCAGTAGAGAACTGTTCTACACGCAGTCAGGTTTGGGTGCAATGCTACACTGAAAATCAGCGCAGTACCACCCATGGTTCGCTAGTTCCAGCCGATGCTCACAGGTTTCACTGCAATGCATAGCCACAATGGTGTTGCGGGCTTTCTCCCTGCAATAATACTAGCAGCCGCGATATAAGTGAAATAATCTTGAAAGCGGCGTTAAACACCAACTCACCTCACCTCACAACAATCTGTGACAGTCCTATGAAGTTTAGAGGACTTGACTTACCAAATACATCAGTCTGTATACCCTTAGGAATACCATTGATTCTGCCAGGTATGAGAGACTCAACTAAGCAAATGCAGGAGTTGGTAAACCCTTGGATCTGTAAAGTTCAATGTTATTTCTCTGGTGAACAGTCAACTCTGTAAAATATATGTGACTTATCTGGTGAAGTACTGAATCTTTAAAGTACAACATATCTCCTTGCAACCAAAGTTTGTCTGCTAAAATACCAGTTTCTTTATCTGGTGAACAGATTTAAGTACAATTGATTTTATCTGGTAAAAACAAAAATCTAAGGTTCATAAGTTACTTTACCTGGCAACCAGAGAATTCTGTAAAAGGGAGTTTTTCTTGTGAATTTAATATTCAATAATCCAGAGTAAATGTTCTATAACTTCTGGATCTAGGCTTGACCGGATTCTTTTATTTGATTATTGAGGATAGGTGAACTGTATGAATCTGAAAAGTGAAAGCTACTTTATCTGGTTAACACTGGAATCTGTAGATCACAGGTTCCTTTATCTGGCAAGCAGTGGGATCTGTAAGGTACAATTGAAAGTACTCTACTCCAAGTTTGGGATATCATTGCTGATTTGTCAGTGTTAAGAATTTTTTTGTTATGAAACATTTATCATTGTTAAATTGTTTTTGTACATATTGTCAATGTAAAGATTTAAATGAAAAACTGACATGAAATTGTAAAAAGTGGTTGAAATAAATATATATTAAGCTGTTTTATGTCTTTCCTGTTACTCAAGAATACTGTTGCAGCTCAGCACCCTATGACCCTATGACTGTGAACCTCGATGCACTTTGCTCATTTGTCTTTGAGACTGTCTATGCCCTTGCAGTAGAAGTCTTCTGACTGGCCCCTCAGTCATGCCTCAGTAGCTGCCTTGAGTTCATCATCATCGCCAAATCTTGTTTTTATCTCTTGGAACCAGAAGGGCATGAAAGTTTTCGGGATCAGCATTGTTGATATCCAAGAGCTCACAACTGGATTCAACTCTCTGGTGTGGATCTTGTGCATTTAAGTTTCATGTCACCCATCTTGCAGACACCTTTGACATGTGCAAGTGCTCATGAATTATGGTGCAAACACTGTGATGAGAAATCCGACACTCTGAAGATCTCCATCTTTATTCTGTGATTGGAAATGATTAAGCCCTGGACCAGTGCAACCATATCATCTGTAATGGCTTCAACAGGCCTGTTGTCCTCCAAGGAGCTGAACTGTGCTTAAACTCAGCTGACCATTTTGCAACAGTAAAGTAATGAGGGGCTTCTTACCCACACATATTTGTCATACATTTATGTTTTCAATTGCATTCACCTTTCGTGAGAAAATTGATAACGGCCTAATGCTCAGTTTTAGAACTTTCCATGATGACAGGGTACCTGTGTTCAAGAGGCTGTAAATCTCATGTAAATGACCGCGAAGGGTTGTTTATGGCTGTAAACTCTCGTCAGATGGCCTATCTCAATATTGACATCAGCGATGATGTCTTCAGGGGTGTATTCATAATGACTTCTACAAACCTATTGAATTCCCCTCGGAGATTGCATCTATGAATATTAAGATTATGGTACAACTATAGAACCCGGATACAATTGGACTCTCTTTTAACCACATCTGCTGCTTTTTATCAACTCTAAATGTCAAATATGATTTCAACAATAAAATGTATTGAGATTGAAGAAAAAAAATCTGTTTTCTGATCAATAAAATATGATTCAAATTAAAGAAACATAAAAATGGCACTTATTGACACAAAATTACAAAAAACTCTCATGGAGCTCCTGATACTTTTACAGTGTCACATACTTTAAGATATTTTATGAATGCTTCAATCAATATTTTCGTGTCACTTTCCTTCGACATAAAAAAGAAAAGATATTTAGAAGAAGGTCCTTCAGTTTGATTTGAGTTTAAGTCATTCATTTAGATCAGCTTTGAATTAGCACCATAAAAAATTAACTATTTTATATCAATGTACTCTTTAAACTAAGTGAAAGTGAACTTGAATGTTTTCATTTAATATATTATCAAGTGTTTAATAATTGAAACAGAAACGGCAGGTTGTGATTTTGAGTATTTTCCATTATAGACTTGTTCTCAATTTAGTTGGTTTATATATATAGATTATAAATTATTTGGAAAAAAATATCATGATTATTATTTCTTACAATATCAATTTAATTGCATTCACTTTCATGTCAAATTCTATTCTCAAGTGAAGAAACCTATCAGAAAACTGCCCTAAAACATTTTCATGTTGATCATCGATCTGAAATAAATTAATTACTGGCTTGCCATGGTACGAGTTATCTCCCTTCGAAGACCGGAAGTTACGGGGGTCACAAGTGCTCATATGTCGGACAAGTTGTTACCAAAATATATCTAATTGATGGGTTAAAAGAACAATTTGGATTCCATGTAATTGCGGTGAGGAAAGTTTAATCATCTTATTTCTTTATGAAGTGTTTAAATCACGGTTGGTGGGAGCAATAAGTAATGAAAACTGATAAGCTGTGGGAGACAGGTCGCTTTGTTTACCGATTACCGATTGTTTACATCTTAGACCTTCGTCTTTCGTAAACACGTAACTGTTTCTTAAGAAGTTTTTGAGCGTGATTTGTGGATACTTGATGATGGTATATGCTTTCAATTGTTTGAAATAAAAAAATCAAATACAAAACAAAATAATGTTAGAAAGTCGATCCTGTATCTGCCAACATGCAAAGGAGGAAGCTGTTTCAACGGTAGTAGACAGATTATTTAGGCCAATACGTTTTGGCAAGGGTTAATATCTTTTGATTGTGCGCTCTTTATATTGATATCAACGTAGTAAAAGATACACAATCTGTATGAAAATTAGCATAGATAGATACATAATTCATATAGTCTTAACTTTGCCGTATGTGTGATGACAGTCAACGAAGTAAGATGTCTAAACATGCTGGACTAGGATAAGCACACTGATCTCGGCTAGACTTTAGGGCGGCAAAGTAAATTACTTGACTTAGGAACTGCAGAGCGAATGATAAATATATATCTCATTAATAAATCACAGACAGTTTATAAATACTCATCTTTGAGGGTTAAGCCTGAGGTTGAATATTTGTGCGTAAATTGAAGTTTATGTTTTGTGCCATCTTCTATTTTCGACGGTCGTTTTTCTTGCGTTATAACACGAGCGAGGTCAGAGGTCACAGGAGTTGGAAACGTCAACATCAGACCTCAGCTGCTCTCACACCAACTAGTTTCAAATATGGATATCCTTAAGGTATTTACAATAGAAATTACCCACTAACTAGCATCTTTATCCAAAATTTCTATTGAACAAAAAAATCCAACTAATGTAAAACTTAAATGCTTCAATTTTCACGTAGTGGTACCAAAACAAGTCGTCTGCTTAGCTCATGTCTTTCCAAAAATAGCAACACACTTTCTGGCTATGTTACGCCCTGCTGAGAAAAAATGTATGGATGCTGAAAAGGGTCACCCGTTATAGCAAAATTTACGACATTAATCATTAACAGATAATGTAATTTTCTTACTTAGGGGTAGTGGGACTAGATATGACACCATAAGTTATATCTACCTGCATAAAAAGAAAATTGATATTATTTTCAGCAAATTACATTGACTAGGGGGTCTTACAGAACAGGATATTCACATGATGACTTGCAGAATGCTTACTTGTCAGTAATAGAAGAAAACTTACCTGTTCAGCTGGCTGCAACACGTTGGGGTGTTCCCATCACTACTTTGAAAGATCGTGTAAGAGGCAGAATACACGTTGACACTATTAAATCTTGAAAATCAACCCTCTTTTCACAAGAGGAAGAATCGTTGTTAGTTTCCCACATCTGAGTATAGACATTGGGTACGGGTATACATACACTTGTCAAGAAACCATTAACTGGCGATAGATTACGCTCATCAACTTGGTCACAGAGACAGAGCTACACCTCTGAGTTTGCGATGGCTGTATAATTTTCTTTCACATTGGCCTGAGATTCTTGTGCAGAAGCCTATAAACCAGAATATGCTAGAGCTAGATCTGCCACTCGGTAATCTGTCGACAGTTACTTTTCAGAACTTGAGGAAATTATGATATAGTTACCAACTAAGGGTGTGCGGTATTATCGGTATATTGCAATACAGAAACAAGACGATACGTACCGGTACAGTCTTCTGAATGTATCCAATATATCGAAGCTTTAAAAAAATATGATTTCCATGTAAAATTGCAGAAAAACGTAACAATAAAATGAAAGTTTTAACACAAAGTGTAAACTTGCAAAGTGAAAATAGCACAGACATGTTAAAAGTCCGAAAGCAGTCACTGAATTATCTCTCTTCACAAAACGTTGAGCAGTGATCACTGTTCTAATTGCTGTTATTTAGTCAACAGAGCTTGGAAAAACTAAAATATGAAAAGAACCAATATATTGCAAAACGTATTGCAATACGCTTTCCTGTATTGCAATATATTGCAGAAATGAGGAGCGATACCCATCCTTATTACATACCAAGTTGGAGGTGTGAATGAATTGGAACATCTAGGCACAAGCACAAAATCGCACATGCCTAGGTGTTTCAATTCATGCACGCCGACGAGGTTGGTAACTGACTTGCCATTCAACCATTAAAATACATTTCAAACAGCGACATAAACATTTAAACATATACTAAACACATGTTAAAATAATAGAGGTACTTTTGTTGATAACATTGGTAAGATATTAATGGCGCTTCCAGATAAAGAAACTGTGCCTAAATACGGTAGATTGTCCGTTAAAAAATCTCTTTTGCCTGGAGTCACTGACTTTTCGTTTTTTAAAATCTTTTGAGGTCTTCCTCTCTTTACAAACAATCAACTACAATGCTCCCTTGTTGTAAGCAAGCTTTGGGGTCCAAAAACCGGACCTTGTAAGAGTCCAGAATAAAACTGAAACATTTATCATCTTTCAATCTTTCAATCTTTATTCATTTGTAGTGGAGGCCATAGGCCCAGTCTAGATATCAGTAGTCACAGAGCGATACATATATTCATAAAATATAAATACTCATATGTTATACGTAATAAATAAGTTCATAAGCATGAAAAACATTTGTCATTATATTATTGACGTAACAATGAATCTCTATAAATCATAGCATTGTATATAAATATTGATAAGTTTTGGACAACATCGTAATTTTCAATTGACATTAGCATGTTAAATTTATGAATAGTTGGATTTGAATAGAAATAATTGGGTAAATACAAGTATCTTAGATGTTGGTAACATTTACATACAAACAAGAAGTGGAATTCATTTTCAATAAAGTTATCTTTACATAAAGAGCATAACCTATTTTTGTCTTTTCGTTTTTTTAAAATCTTTTTGATGTCTTCCTCTCTTTACAAACAATCAACTACAATGCTCCCTCGCTGTAAGCAAGCTTTGGGGTCCAAAAACCGGACCTTGTAAGAGTCCAGAATAAAACTGAAACATTTATCATGGTTTTTATCATTTTCACTAAGAAGGAATTTAAATTAGATTTGGTAGCAATAGTTTTCCCGGTGTCTCAACTTAGGCAGAAGTACAAAGGGTGTTATTGCAAGGCACCAATGTAATTAAAAGAACTGCTGTAAGTTCATTTTTCATTGACATCTAAAAAAAATTATCTGATGTGGAGGCTCTAACAACTAAGAAATGTGTAAAAGTCCTCCAGTTTTGTTATTTGGATGTTGCACCATTGTTTCAAAAATGTTTTATCTGTAGCAGTACCACTTTGTATCATTTAGTTAATCATTAATAGAAGAATAGCCGTTTTATAAACACCATAACCATGGGAAATGCCATCTTTGAAAATGTAGCCTTGTTGGCACTTCAACTAGTGTTGGCGCATGTCAAGAGTAACAAAGATTTGCCTGTAGAAGTCGCTCAGGACTTAACATGTTTCATCATATTCTCAAAGAACTAGAAAATGGGGAAATGATAAATTTAAAACCAGGGATTGGGAAAGATAGCGGCCAGTGGCCATTTTGCACATTAGATGAAAAAATGTCCCATTTATAACTTTGCTATAAAGGGGAATGGTCCACTCAAAATTTTGAAAATGACTAAAAGCTCTAAAAATGGCCCAGTGTCAAAGGTGTCTATCCCAATCCCTGTATAATGTCTGGAGGTCCATTTTAATTCTAGGGACTTTCACGTCTACGCGCAATTCAGCCAATTATAAGAGAGCTAGCAGAGCTCTTTGAATTGCAGAAAAATGTGCACTTTGTGCACCTCCATTAAAAAATCAGAATGAAACTGATGTTTTGCAATGTATTTTGTCGAAAAATATGGCAATAACATCTTGATGCAGATACTGTCAACTGAATGTCAATGTTGTATTTTTATTCATTCGTGTGAAAGAAAGGGGTCACACAATTACAAAATAGTTTTTCAGTATATAGTTAAGGACAAACATTGAGAAATGACAGCATACTACAGAAGTCAAGATGCCAAAGAAACACATCTTTGATTGTTTGAAAACTGACTTCCTGTCTTCATATGATTGGTCGGTTCAAGTTTATCAAAGGTCAGCTGAACATGACCTCAATTAGTAATTTCCTATGACAGAAATGTAGTGACAGATGTTTATCATAACGGCTAGTTTCAAATAGATAAGTATTGGAACAAGAAGCCCTTTAAACATTCAATATTGAAATTTTTTTGCACACTGGCTGATGGCATGATGTTCCTTGAGGGTGTCCTGGAAATGTTTTCTAATCCTTCAAGCTGATGACTCTTGAATATGGTGTCGGGCGTATCGCTGATGGTTATCTAGAAATGGCGAAATTACCACTGGGCACAGATGACTGACCAACTTGAGAATATCTGCATATTAGATCATCATTAGTCTTGTCATTAAAATAAATCATTAAAGAGCCAAGAGACACTCTCTGATTTTCACGACATTTATTCACTTGAATGCAAACCTAAATTACGTGACATATATGACATTAAAAATTCAAATCATCTCACGTTTTTATCCCCAAGTGACATAGATAATCACGTGTTTTAGTGAAAGTCAAAGAACAGCCTATATGTGCAGAAGCTGAAATCGTATGTCCAATTTACATATATAGCCTTTCAAAGACTATCACCACCTAAATGTACTTCTGTGTACTTTAGTTTCTAAAATTACATGATTTGAGTAATTAATGTGCGTTATTATCTGGTTTCAATTAAAAAATTTACTCTAAAGCTTCTTTAAAACTCCAAGTCAAGTCTCTTGGAAGGAAAATATTAAAGATATTTCTGACACAACGTCAACTAATTTTTTAGCTAAGACTTTCCATGTGTAAGTTATCCCATGATATATGTTTCAGTCCAAATTATAAAATTATAAAAAATTCTAGGAAAAAAAATAGCAAACTGTGCTGACCTGGATTTGCAACATATTTCTTGCTCATCTGGTTTAATTTTTTTATGATTTATAATTTGTCAGCTTTTGTTTCCAGTATTTCTAAATTAAATCTTTTAGTTAAATTGTTCTCTTCAAGATTTATGCAATGGCATATTTTGAAAGACGTTCTTACATGATTTAAAGGCATTGATTTACACCAGTTTTATAAATTTAATATAAAATGGTAAACTCATGGTCTAAAACAATTATGTAACTTACGAGCTTTTTCAACAACGCATATCCAGCTGGAAAGAAGAAAAAAACTCGATGCCACTTTCTAATCTGAAAAAAATTGTCTCCGCTTGTAGCAGCCTTAAATGCCAAGAGACACAGATTGTCTTACCTTTGTACATGTGTTTGAATTTAGGAACCTTTTGATCTCCCAGTCATAGAACTATCAGGTGTTATGTTGTTATCTAAGAGTGCATTGAAGAAAAAATCCTTTTCTCAAGGTCTTTGAGTGATTGAAACAAACGATATTTTATTTTGAGATCTTGTAATAATAGTGAACCTATGTAATGGTATTGATTTTTTCCTGACTCCAACGATTACAAATGGTGAACCAGTTTTGAAGTAAGACAAAGATATGTGTGTAATTGTTTTTCTGTATTTTGAATAATATTCTGATGCCATTTTTAAAATGTGAACATTTTTAAAGAGGCTACATCATGTAGTTCTATTTCTGAAATATTTGAGTTTTTCTCTTCAGGTTGACATGGAGATGGAGCTAGGCGCTTCGGAAAAAGATTACCATGGCAACAGATGTAAGGAATTAATTCTTTAACGTTCTTCTAGCACCATGGGAGAGCAAGGTGAGAAATAGTTATGGTTTTTTATCATTTTTGTTCATATCTATCCCCATTTGGTCCGCCAATGTGATTTTTCGACGGTTTGTTTTTCAGAGTTGATGGGGACAGTTTTAACTGTTGAAGATAGGCACCCAAATTTGGTGTGTTGCTTGTCTAGGGTATTAGTATTTTGAGAGTTTGAAAATGAGACAATGTCTTCTTGTTTTTATTTATTTTTGAGATGAAGTTTTAATGTTGTATGAATGATATAGCACTATAAGCATAGATTAAAAACAAATTGGGGAAATTCCTGATAGTGCATCTATGTTTTTACTGCAGATTTGACCTGAAGTATATAACATAGATGATAGAATATTATTTCCTGAATATTCAAATTAATTATGACAAATGCCATTCCTATAACTGTAATCTAGGAAAAAAAACTACCAAAAGACTAGCTTTTAAAGGGAAATACAGGATTTTCAACACAAAAAATTAAGTGTTTGGTAAGTATCAAAACGTTGTAATCGAGTATTCATTATTGACAGAAATTCTCTTTTCGCAGCTCAATGGAGTTTAAACGATAAATTTGTTAAATATGATTAAAAAATGGTCACTGTTATTTATCCCTTTTTATTTTCAAGCCAATTCGGATCATTTTCTTATGTCTTCAACATGCAACTACTCCTGAAAGTGGCGTTAAACCCCAATTCACCTCATCTCAACCTGCAACTTGAGCTCTCATTGTTTTATATTTAATTTATATCTATTAATTTTGATTACAATTATTTGGTGCATTATATTCTTAAAAGCAGAATCATGTTGTAATAACTGCAGAAGTTTATTCTGGTGTAATATAGAGATTATATTTACCGGAGGAAGTGTCATATTACATAAACATAGCAAGTGTGAATATTCAGAAAACGGCCTGTTTCCCTAACGACAGCCTGCTGAGTGATGTCACGAACAAGGGTTTTATGACTTCAGTGACAACAATATATGGTAAATCATACCGGAAAATCATTGATATGTGTTACGTGCACATGTGCTCATACTGCAAATATGTCACCACTAATGATTAACCATACAGGTAATAAACTGATATAATACTCGTGATCTTGTACAGCCTTCTCAGTTTGTAATAAGCAGCCCTGTAGTTGCCAAACTCCCAATAAGGACAGGATAATCAAAAGTACTCCGGGGGGCGGGATAGCGCAGTGGTTAGAGGTCCGTTGTTCGAATCCTGCCAGGGGCTCGGCAACTTTGTCTGCAATAGAGAACTGTTCTACACGCAGTCAGGTTTGGGTGCAATGCTACACCGAGTTTCAGTGCAGTACCACTCATGGTTCGCTAGTTCCAGCCGATGCTCGCAGGTTTCACCGCAATACATAGCCGCAATGCATAGCCACAATGCTGTTGCGGGCTCTCTCCCTGCAAGAATACTAGCAGCCGCGATATAAGTGAAATACTCTTGAAAGCGGCGTTAAACCCCATATCACCTCACCTCACCTCAAAATTACTCCAACCCTATCTGTGCTGGTTAGTGTTGAAGATATATAACACTTGGTGAGAGTAATCTTGATGACTGTCAGAGGTCAAGGCCATGTTAAAGGGACACAGGATCAAATATGTCAAACTTCATAAACTGTGTTACTTTCAAGAAATATTTGTTATTTCTAAAAAAATTGTTGATTTAATTCTGATTTGTTTAGTATAGTTGCAATATATATGTTTAAGTCGTGATTTGGGATAAAAAAAATGGACAATTGCGCATGCTTATGACAAAAATTAATTTCTGGAAACTTATTCACAGCAGACAAGACAAATTTTAGGTGACTCAGTTTCCATATGTGGTATAAGAAAAGATCTAACGATTGCTGATCAATGTGTTCAATTTAACCACTTGCATGAAATCCAACCATGTTCTGTGATATACTTAAGTAAGTCACAATTCCTGATTTTTCGTCTAAGTCATTCCTGTAAACTGGCCCTTCAGAATGATCTGTCAGTCTGACTATTGTATAAATGGTGCAATGCTACATCATTTGTGATTCACTATAACTAGCTAAGGCTTGTAGGTTTCGCCTCAGTGATAACAAAGCATGATGTCTCTTTTATAAGGGCAAATTTGTAGTGTGTAAACCCCAATTATCCATTGTATTGCTGGCTTAAAATTTCTGTCCAAAAGCAGTCACCACCTCACCTGACCAACCAATGTTACAAGGCTGAATATTATAGTGACCCTGCTGATTAACTTTCACTCAGCTCACTGCCATTATTCCAAAATGTAACCGCTGGTTAAGGGTTAAAAAACTATACAGAAAAACAACCATATTGGAATTGTTTTGCACAAATAAAAGGTTGAATAAGTGATTCAGCCCCTAATTAGCTATTTAATTTAGCTGGTTAAGTGTTAATGTCAACATGAATAAATTTTCAATCTTGTTTTGGTGAATGGGTCTGAAGCTCTGAAGTTATAATTGTGTTAACCAGAGATGACCAGGAACCAGCTTATAACAACAGTCTTCATGTAAACAACCGTATAAATAGAAGCACTGTCATAACAGATTTATCCATCTCCGGTGCCAGCGAGCTTCTCTTATTCAAACCTCTAATTTGAAGTAGCTATCTCCAGTTAACAAGATTAAGTAAGGTGGCGATATACGCTCCAGATCCTGACTTCAAATGGCTTTATTGTCAACCCTCTTCGTACGTCATTAACCCATTTGATGCCGCACCCAAAACATGAAATTAAAAAACATTCCTTGATAGTTTCTCTTCTTATCTTTGATTCCTGCTTAAAGAGGCTGACCTATCAATTCCGCCATTTTGTTTTGAGGAAAATGACATAAAAAAAGGTGCTTTATTTTCACTAATTTTACAATATTATAAATGTAACAATGTGTATGGTTCTAATATGCACACATTTACAAATCAAATATGATAAGACTAATCAACAATGTCTTGTAATGCTGTAGAAAGGCTTTTCACATTCATAGCAGCAATGAATGACTTTAATTCTCAATCTTGTTTAATTTTACTCAGTGTGCGCTCTCATTTATCTAGTTGTCAAATCTGAATCAACCAAAATGTTATCCTGGGTATTTTGGGATTGTGGTTACCATTTTAAAGGGTATGAAAAAGAATTGCATAATTTGAAATAACAATTATTCAAGTCATGATCAAACCCCTTTATGCAGTACTCCTACTTTTTTTCGTGTCTGATATTTATTGTATCAAGTGCTGTCTACTCAAGTTTTCTCTACATGAAAAGGTAACAAAAATTTAAGTCATCCCTGTAAACCAATTGAATATACTGAAAAGGCAATTTAAGTCGCGGTTCACAAAAAACTTATACAGGGTGTGGCAATGCAAGAGTGTATTGAATTGTATTGACTTAAAATGACAACCTGGCTTGAAATGCATTTCTGTGACCCTGACACTCTTATAGGAAACTAAGATAGACAGATAGCAGCGTATCTCCATATCCAGTCTTTAAAAGGATGGTTTTCTGTGTGGAAAGGAAATTCAAAAGGCATTTGATAAATATTTTTAGAATTAATTGATTTAAAACATGATTACTCAACCAAGTCGATCCAATTGAAAGGAATTTGAAATAACTTTTGGTTGCTTTAGATTTGACAATTTAAGGATTGTCCGCTCCTCAAATTTAAAGTATTAAACTTTTTTCTAACTTGTTTTTTTCAAAGGTTTAGTGCATATGCATGAAATATGCACCCCAAAAAATAGGGGTAAGTGTGGGTTTTTTCGAGATATTCTAAAACAAAGATCCCTCTGTCAGTCAGAGTTTTAACATGGGAGTCTATGGGGATATGATGACCTTTTCGGAGAAATCTTAAATTTTGATTAGTTCCTGTATTAAACTTTTGTTAATATGAAAACATAACCTTCTTCCAGAAAAAAGTAAAAAATATATATGGTACTGTGGGATTTTAGCCACTACGGCACATCATGTATTCAAACATTTCAATTAAATTATCAACATTCAAGCTATTTTTGGACTAAAAACATGCTTTCTGCCACTCATTATCTTAAAATATACCTTAACGCATTCATACAAATCATATTCATTCAACAACATCTACTTTCTAAGAAAAACAGATAATAGAACTTGCTCAAATAATAGTTTCAATTAAAATTGCTGAGTCAGCAAAATTGTGAATAATTTCAAAATGAAAATACTACGTTTCTTTATTTTGATGAATATTTAGTCTGAAATCATCAAAATTGGGAAATTACCGCTTCATTTTGGTTTATCATATAATAACATTATGATTTAAGGCTATTTGAATTTTGTAACTGTGACTGAGGAGCGAACATCCTTAACAAGGAATAGCTAAAAACTCAAAAAGACTGTTGTGAAATCCTTGCTACATCATGATAGGGCATATTCATGTAAATTTATATTTGTATTTTTAAAATTGTTGACCCAATTTATGATATGTTTTTTATCACTTTATCATTCTAAAATGAGTAAATTACAGTTTTTTTTCATGATTTTTCATAATCCTTTAAAAAAAGTCAAATCACGATGTGATTTCCCTGTTGGCTGTCTTCTTATTGAAGAGCAGCTTGGAGATGAAAGATAATATTGAGGAAAAAGGGTGGGGTAGTTACAACTCTGTTGCAAGCCTCTATCTCATCTATGTGTTAAATGTCAGCTACACTCGGTTTGTATTACCAGGCAAGTGTTTTATCTTACTGTAAATGCTGTTCAGTTGTAGACAAGCTGAAACGTTTAGTGCTTTATGAGCCTGGGCGATGTTGTGTCATTGTAAAGCCTCTTAGTTGCGTGGTGACATTTGATTGCTCGTGCATAACTCCTAGGTGATTCATAGACGTTGCTAGTTGATATAAGAGGATGATTTGTTCTAGCATTTATTTTTGTTGGAGAATCAGATTTCAGATAACTTACAAAACTTGATAATAGCATACAAACCATGAAACAATGAAGGGAAAATGGCCATTTTGTAACGGACATGTAATATCTTAATCCCTCGATTTATGTCATTGACCCTTGTACAAAACTTTATGCATATACCAATCTACGGTTTCTCTTAGTGACTATTTTGTGACTTGTTCAAAGTATGACATAGAAATCAGCAAAATATCAACATTGGAGGTTTGAAAATGCCTTAAATTGTAATGATTGAGTATTTTGTTGTTTTTTTTTCGAGGGGGGGGGGATAATTACAGAGGAGAGGTTATAATTGTTTTACTATTGGAGATGCCTTAATTTAGAATGGTAGTGTGGCATTGGATTAATTAAAGAGGGAAAACTTTTCAAAAAGTATTCTAGGAGTTTGTAATACAAATGTAACAAGTTTTCAGGGTTATACAACTTCTAGACAGTCACGTTTCAGTAAGGATCCATAGCGACACATTGCTATTGTCTTGTAAGTTTTAATTCCTTAAAACATTGTCATAAATATTGTGATTACGACATTGAGAATGGATTATCTGGCACTGATTCATTTGTAAAATATCTGTCCCAGTTTCAGGTCATAGAGGATATTTGACATTTCTCGTCCAATACCATTGATATCTCATTGAGTGAAGTAGAAATTTATATTTTCACAAGTGGCGTAGCCTCGAGTGTAAATATACGATTTTCTACTTCACGAGATGAGATATTCATGGTATTGGACGAGAAATGTCAAATGTTCTATTTATTATGTTTCCCAAAACCCTGTAAATGACCCTAACTATATGAATGTCACCATTCGAAATATAATAAATTGACTTATAATTCTGCAGTGGCTTACTAGTATATCATTTGCTAAAAGATTTCTCATTACTACAATTACTTTTTACTGGTCTCCTAAAATTTGTTTGAAAAATATATATGGTAATTCATATGGTATTGTCAACCTTTGTGAGACGTATTATTATGAGGTTGATTCGCTGTCCATTTTTCGAACATGACACCGACTTACTACCTCATTTTTGTCACAAAACCAAACCAATATGCCTTAAATTTATACTTTTTCAGCAACAGTGAGTTTTTTCATTCAAATTGGCATGTGTGATTCCAACAACTCACAAAATGTCACTTTAATTTCACCAACCCCCTATAGAGCTAAGAGTGCCTTTAAATGATATAATAGTCATCACTTTGAGTTACAAACTCCTTGGCCTAAAACTCTTTGCAAGTATCTGCTATAACCCATACTTACTCCTAAATTCAATGTCTATTTAACTTTATGTCTAGTCTCAGTACGCTAATAACATGTGATCTAATGCAGCTATTCATCTGTCTTGGAAAACGCCCAGTCATTATGTTGAAAGATGTTGATGTCAATACACCCATATCCGCCAGAGGTCCATACGCTAATGCATTGTGTTATGTTAGATTGATAGTTGCAATATATTTAGGCTTGGATGAATGTCAAACAGTTTTACATTTTGTAGTCTGCTGAAATGATAATTTAAACATGTTATTTCAGAGGGGGGGAAGTTAATGCTTCAAGTTAAAGTTATTGACAAGACACGTAAACAGGACTATGACTGGCAAGAAAATTAAGATGACAGATGATGACTGATTTTCTTTTCTTTCTTTATTCAGAAGAGGCAAATTTCAGTGTTTGTCCTCTGGAAGGACATTCTGTGTTTAACCAGCACACAAGTTAATGTTTAATTACTTTGTATAAAGTACCCGAAAACCTTCATCAAGGAAAGATTCATGTTGAGAATAATGGCCTTAATTTCTTACTGGACATAGAAAATGCCCAATTCAAGGAACTGTTATAGATAATTTTGTTGTAAAGGAATAATACAGTTATAGAAAAAGTCTTCACCTTCTTTAAGGAATTATATACTTTATGGATATCGGTAAATTCATATTTAAGAGTAATACATGTTATTATGTTATAGAAAAATACCCATCTTTTCTCTCCAGTTTGAACGAATAATGATATATTTTTCTTTTCTGATTTATCCCCCTTCACGGTGCACTACACGAATATATACAAGTAAGGGAATGATACATGATTGATATCGTGTCAGGATTATCATACATTTAAAGATAATGCCCAAACATTGGTAAAAAATGTCACATTATTGATGATGCCCTTTCATACATGTTAGATAGTGCAAAAGCTAACACTAGTCGGGAATGATCCATGATATTTATGATGCCCTTACCTTAGATTGTGTAAGGAATGATACCTGGTGAATATAAGATCCTTACATTACATTAGTCAAGTAATGATACATGGTTAATAAATCTCTCACATTACATTAATCAAGAAATAAAACATGGTGAATAAAACTCTTAAATTCCATTAGTCAAGGAATGATACATGGTGAATAAATCTCTTAGATTACATTAATCAAGGAATAAAACATAGTGAATAAAACCCTGACATTACATTAGTTAAGGATTGATACATACAAGAAATGATACATGGTGAATAAATCTCTCACATTACATTAACCAAGGAATAAATCATCGTGAATAAAACCCTTACATTACATTAGTCAAGGAATGATACATAGTGAATAAAACATGGTGAATAAAACACTTACATTACATTAGTCAAGGAATGATACATAGTGAATAAAACATGGTGAATAAAACACTTACATTACATTAGTCAAGGAATGATAGATGGTGAATAAATCTCTTAGATTACATTTATCAAGGAATAAAACATAATTAATAAAACCCTTATTTTACAACAGTCAAGGAGTGATACATGATGAATAATGTCCTTAAATTTAAAAGAGTCAAACAAAGTCACAAGATATGCAATTCAAAGTTTACCCAAGTCTGAAAAAGTGATATGTTTCAGGTTTGATCTATCAAACTTGTAAACCTTGGTCTTGTGCAGTTAATTACATTCCTTTCTTCATTGATCATATTGTCATACACAGGAGGCTAGTGTCTCCTTATATAAGTAGTGTGTAGGAAGAAGATTACCTCAGTCTGGGAAGCTGATGACTTGACCATTGATTTGTTGCAGGGGGTGATTTCAAGTCTCCGATGAGTACGTCGAAACCAGGAAGTCGTAAGTATACTTCTTTAAATACTTATTTGGATTAAGTACAAATACCTCCTCAGTGGAGCTAACAAATTCTGAGGTCGTAACATGATGGTAAATTATCTGGTCAGTGTTCTGTTTTGGTCTTGTCTGCTTTCATAAAGGTCTATAGATTTCAACATGAACTCTTTGTTTAGTGTTGATTGGAATGAGTTTGATATTGATGTAAATGTATAGTATACAATGTTTGTATCCATGTCATACTATGTTCATGAAAGTCAAGCCTGAAATGTTTGACTCGATGGTTCAAGAATACAAATATTTAGAACTGGGTATACCAATGGGTCATAATATAGGCCATGCTTAGTTCCCCTGGTTATGGGTTAACGGTCTTGTTTTAGCTGGCGGACCGATCATCGAGGCGTCGCCGGACCCAGAGGAATACAACAAGGCTCTCAAAATCATCCTCTGTACCGTGGTCAGCGTCATTGGCATCGTTGGTCTCATCGCTCTCTTCTTCCTTCTTTACAAGTTCTGGAAGCGCCGACGGCACCGGCAGAATGGTAGGTTATTTTTAAATTCTACTTTATTCTTATCTGATCATCCAACAGTTTGTTGCTCAATTCTTGTAATCAAATGATAATTTTAAAGTGGACCATGGAAGATTGAATGTCTATTTTTGAGAACAGTGTAGACCAGTGCCATGTTTTCTAAAGATTTCCAACTTCCTGTAGATGGTTTTCATAATGTGTAACAGCTGACTTTGTTTCTAATCAAAGCCAAACACAGGGTTGTATGACACCTCTCTGCTTTATTAACACCTTACAGAGCCACTCTGTGATTTTCATAACATATTATTTACCTTTGATACAAACCTAAATGTCATATGTGGTGATATAAATGACAAATACTGGTTTTCCATGAAAATCTAAAAACAGTCTTATAAAAGCACAGAGGTGTAGAAATCACGTCCAATATACATGGACCCCCGCGATACTTCGCGAGCAAATGACACCATTGATTAAGTTTTGCATGTATGAATGCAACAACTCACGGAGTGGCTCTTTTATGTATCCCACATAATCAGTAGTTAGTTAGAACTGTATCCAAGTACATGCATCAGAACATAAGGATGATTACTGAAGCTAGTGACGATATATTGTATTATTGTGTATCAAGATTTAAAATTTTATCGTGATACGAGCTCTGACAGTATCGTGTTTTGTATGTTAACTAATATTGTTTATTTTCTTTTAACAGTATGTCCTTAAAAATATTATTTGTATGTTTGATTCAAATTTTAAAAGAATCTTACAAAAAGAGAATTCTGAAATGTATTTTATTGTATTGTTCTATGATACATGAAGGAATCTGTTGTTTCATGAAATGTTTGCATGCATGGTCACAGCTCTGAATTAATCAAGTTATGATACATTACAGGCCTCATCAGCAGAGAAAGAGCTCTCAGCCTCAGATCAATATCTGTTGGTAAGTCACGTTCATTTAGTAGAGGTGTTAACTATTGATACTATCAAAATTGTTAATTTTCCTGGATAAGTTATATTCTTAGTGACTTTTCCAAATATTTCAAGCATGTTTGAATTCATTTCACTTCTTAGTGTTCAAGATGAGAAATTTTCTTTTAGAGTTATGAACCCTGGTTGCAACGGTGGAAGATGGCCGAAATCTGTTTCATCAATCAGATTATCCTCATGAAATATTTGGAAATCACAGCTGAAATACATTTTTGTTTGGATCTAAAACAATCGCAATAGCAATAGTGGGTCACAATAGTCTATCGCTATTGCAATAGTAGGCTGCAATAGTCTATCGCTATCGCAATAGTCAAATTAGGCCAATAGTCACCCCTGTCATTTAGTGACATCCTTGTCCTTGTTCGTAGAATAATTACAAGAATTTACTAACTGCAGCTTCTTTCTGAGAGTTATTTGTCCCAATAGCACCAGCAGCAACACAATAATCTTCATGCAAAAACCTAATTTCAGTTATAAATCCGTTTTTGCCCAACAGGAAGCATATATGTCTTTTGGCATACCTATCTTAACCATTCATATCTTTCAAAGGGGTAAGATCCCCCCGTGTGTATACTCTGTCAGTGTCCCCTCACTTTTACGCTGATCATGGGCAAGTGCTTGGACACTGCACATGTAAGGGAAACATTTCATTCAAATATTGCAATTTCGAAGGGGTAAGATCCCCCCGTGTGTATAGTCTGTCAGTGTCCCCTCACTTTTACGCTGATCCTGTGCAAGTCCTTGGACACTGCACATATAAGGGAAACATTTTCACATTTTTATCACTTTGATGAACTCAGAATTTTAGATTATTTAAAGGCAATCAATCTTTTTGATATTTTGATAAGTTTTAGAATTTTAGCTTTCTACATCAGCTTTTAAAAAAAGTTTTTGACAGCCTTTGTGCTGTCTCTTTTTTGTGCTTTTGCGATTGTTTTCATTCTATTAAATCTTACACTAAACATTTACTCACTTACTCACTACTCACTGAGAACTGAGAATGATTAAAATTCTTCCTTTGTTCCTTTCTCAAATATTTGTTAATGGTTGTCCTGTTAAAAGATGTTCTCAAGTAGGCTTTTTGTTTATGTTGACAAACATTTATGAAACTTTATTTTATTTTTATTGTTAAACTAATCTAATGAACCGTTTTCTGAAAATAATGTCAATGAGATAGGTAAATTTTGGTCGTTATCTTCCATAGTTGTTGAAACCATTCACCCATTTAAGATGAAAAAACATCAGTGAATTACATAAGAGAATAAATAGTTACCAATGGCTGTCTCATTGTTACAACATGAGCACCAATGCAGTGTTAATTTAAAATGATTTTACCAAAATATGCTTGTAAAGGCCTTTCTTCAATGATTGTAAAGAATCAGTTCCTTAGTTGTTTGTTTTGTGTATGAACAGTATAGACATATCATTCCCCTTTTTTTCAGATGTGAGCAATAAGCAACTGCCAGGAATCCTCCTCTTGTATTCCTACGACTGTCCGATGCATGAGAAAGTAGTGCAGACCCTGGCTGGCTTTTTGATGGAGATCTGCAGTTGTAATGTGGTTCTCGATCTGTTTGAAGAACAGATCATCCACGAGCGTGGTCTTGACGACTGGCTAGTCGAACGTCTTCAGGAAGTAGATTTTATAATGGTCGTCTGCTCAGTCGGGGCCCGCCTACGTTGCTCAAAGAAACGAGTTCGGTTCAAAGCGGAACAAAGCCGCACATTACCGGACTACTTCGCAGTAGCTGTAGATTATGTTGGTGAGAAGATGAGAGTTGAGAGGTCGAAAGGTTTGCCCATGTCCAAGTTTATGACTGTGTTTATGGATTACTCCACAGCTAGCGATATCCCCCCTCAACTCGAGACAGGGACGAAATTCTGTTTCATGAGAGATTTGAACAAAATATATAATCATCTCCATGGCCTCGAGCCAGATGATACAAAATTTGAATCCACTTACCCTGGAGTTTCAGAGAGTAATTATCACAAGTCTGAGGTGGGAGCTGAACTGTATGTGGCCTTGGAACAGGCAAAGGACTATTTTGACTCTAACCCAAACTGGGTTGAAGACAGACTTCACACAATACCTCAGTTATCCAAATCAAAAATGAGACATCGACGTCAGAATTCCCAAGAACAACCCCTCCTTGAAGCTCAAACTGACTTGCAGGCCCCCTCCATTACAAACTGCCTGGACACTGCGGTGGAGGTCCACACTCTGCCCAGGACAGGAGGCAAGGAGCCTGCAGACACAAGCCACTCCTTTCTCTACAGTAGACAGAACTCTCTCCCCTCCTCGCTCAGCAGTAGACTCACGGTTCACACATCATCCAATCAGGTGAACACGTCCAAAAGTTACGACAGTTTTAGGAATTGTGAAAAGTTCCAGGACCCAGATTCTGTTGCCTGTGTGCTCTGTGGCCAACACTCTCATCCGGATGGCAGGCTTTCCTGCAAGGGACGCAAAACAGACGAGTCTGAAATTGAGCTGGATCCAGAGTACAGTCAGACCAAGAACAAGAGCAAGTCTATGCCCACAGTGTATGGGAATGGTATGAATGACTCTCAGACTCTGCTCCACGTTGAAATTCACAAGGAGTGGGACCAGATGGGCCGTGTCTCTCCCATATCAGACTCGCATGACACTGACTCCAATACTGGTTCGGACACCCTGGAGAGGGACCTCAAATCTATCACAGTCCCCCCAACGTTTGACAATGTTCAGTACTCTGCCTCAGCCTACCTACTGAGTGACCTCATCCCATTGAGGAGTCTGTCTTCGTCTGCTCTAGCACTCTCCAACTCGGACTACCGCATCAAACCAGTGCCAACTCTCCAGTTGGTGGATGCTGGACATCAAAGTGATGACTCCAATGGGAACAACTTTTCTTTTGGACCAGTCATCTGTCTCAATCATTTGTAGCTTAAAATGCAGATTCTGTCAAATTCCTTTTCTCTATGTCTACTCAATCTCTTAGGATAACTTAATTTTCAAAGCTTGTGCTTCTTCTTGCTTTTTCAGTCAACAGTTTCAAATAGCTTGAGGAAATTCTAATTAAAGCTTAACTCCCAATTTTCCTAAGTGTACTATATCCATCAGGATGACTTAATTTCCAATGGCTTCTGCATTTATTAGTCTCAAACTCTTGCTAAGGAATACCTATGCTGTAAAATCAAAGCTCTCTATCTCTCTCCACTCTCTCTAAGTCGAATTAATCTCTAAGGTAACTTAATTTTACAGAGGCTTCTGGATGTACCAAGAGCATTTAATTACCCTTTCAAATCCTAAGTTCCACTTTCTCTAAGTCGAATTAATCTCTAAGGATAACTTAATATTTCAGAGGCTTCTGGATGTACCAAGTAGCAATTACTCTTTTACCCCAGAGTCACAGAGGTCCTGATATATTCTGAGACAGTCTATCTTTAGCCATTGGTACTCCAGGATTTTTTTTTGTAAACAAGCTTGGATCCCTTTAAAACAAACAATGTTTGACAGCTGTTATGATCTGTCTGTAATAGATTTTTGTGCGCAAAACAGCAGTTTGAATCAAGTTTATCAGAACCTTTCACATTCTCGATCTAATGAGGCCATTGGCAGCTCATCTTCTGAATAAGGTTATGGACATTGTTGTATTAAAGGCACTAGCTTGTTTTGTTTTACAAAGGAATTTAAATGTTACCAATTGCAAGAAAATCTTTTGTAATCAATATGAGGTTTCTATATGAAGGTACTGAGTTTGAGCTAAGAGGGTCCATTTCTTTAACTTGAAGGATTAAAAGATCTTCACACTTAAATTTCTGCATGCATTTTTTGCTGAATTTGAGTCACCTTATTCAAACTGTGGATAATTGTGTGAAGTTATAAATGTTTGATGTTCTGATATTTTAAGCATAGACTAATTTTTAAATGAGAAAAACTGAACAAATAAAAAAATATTTTAAATGCTATTGTATGTTAAAGTGTAACTGAAAAAAGTCTTACAAATGGGAAGGAAACAGTATGATGTAGATTTATCTGTATGCAGGACCATTGAAAATTTAAAACTAAAAAAAAATATTTTAAAGAGCCACTCCGTGATTTTCATAACATATTATTTACTTTTGATACAAACCTAAATGTCATATGTGGTGGTATAAAATAAAAAAATCTTAACTTTTCATGTACAAAATACGTATACATATGACAAATACTCATTTTCCCATGAAAATCTAAAATAAGCCTTTTAAATGCACAGAGGTGTAGATATCAAGTCCAGTATACATGGAAACTAATAATATAACCTAACATACACTATCAACTCCTAACTGCCCTCCTGGCTGTTTTAGATAAGTATCCAAAATTACGTTTGACTATTTGACGCGCGCTACTGTCCAGTTTTCGATCATGATTGCGATGTTCTACCTTCATATTGTCACTGTACGAAACAAATTAGCTTTCAAATGTTTCTTTTTGGTAACAGTCGATTCTTCGCGATCAAATGACACCATTGATTAAGTTTGGGATATATGACTCCAACAACTCACAGAGTGGCTCTTTAGGCTCAATTGTGATAAAATACCTGCCATGATACTTCATGATAGATACTTCACTTTGACATTTTCACTAAAATTTTATCTTCAAAGAATTCATTATCAGAAAACATCACTTTGGATAAGACTTTCATTTGATTGTATCAATCTACCCAATGTGTTCCTTCAAAATCCTGCCAACATAAAATCTATTTTGTTAAATTTCATTTCATCGTCTCCACAAAATTCAAATGAAATCAAGTATCTGAGTAATTTTGGATTATGAGTATTCATAATTATATATCATTTGAGCAACAAGTAGCACAACTATTTGGGAGTTTGTAAAGATTATGAAATATGAACATGTATTATTATCGATATGAATTTTTAGCATTGAATTTACGAGTGTTCTTAAACCTTATTATTTTTTTTTGAGTGTACACCTAAAAAGTGACATCTTCATCTTCATTTTTTCAAAAGGAATGACAAGAAAAATGAATGGAAAATTATAAATGGATTAAATTGTTTCTAAATGACTAACCAGAATAAATGGCAGAAAACTTTTGATTCAACAAAACATATCATGTCTCCTATACTTTCATGATTTACGTTTCTTTTGATGTTCAGCATATATGAAATCGTGATTTAGGTAGGGATCAACTAAGTAACAACATTGAAAAGAATCGTCATTTGATATCAATCATTAGTGGGTTTTTTTACAATCATAAAGGATCAGCTGATTGATTGGTAACCTAGATGAATATTGATTGAATTTGGCTGTTTTATGTTCATACAAGTACTGGAATACATTGTATATGAAAGACAAGTTTAAGTTTGGAGTTACAGGGCTTTTCAAATGTATATTTGAAATGAAGCTCAAATATCGCCAGATTATAAAGTTTGAGTTATGTAAATATATATACTTTATGTTCTGTGTTTTGTTGTCTTCAGGGGAATTCCTGTTGTTCTCTATGTTTAAATTTGTTATTTTGTCAGTTATAATCAAAAAATGAAATTTATTTCCATTGTTATCTTGAATATCACTTAAGGGCATGTTTGATGTACATTTGGTCAGCATTATGTCTTGAACAATAACATTCACATTTTATTATGTATGATTATGATGACAACACATGTAAAATATGTGTAAAAGGATGTTTTATTAAAAAAAATAATCAAACCAAAATAGCTTACAAGTTTGGATAACTGAGATGTTTAGCCTTGTTTTCACAAAACCCCCAAATTTTCCTGAACCATCATGAAAAGGAAATTATGCACTTTCTGTAGACAATTTGTTATTACTTCTTGAAATTCGTAACTAATTCCTAGTTGATTGTGAGCTCATCTACGAATTGTACTGTAATAGATGCTTCGTAAACTATTCATAAATAAATTGTGTCGTTTTTGTAACACATTTCTGAACAATTCTCTGAAATTAGTCGTTTATAAGTTTAGTGTTCTTGTCTTGAATTACTTTTGAATCATCTAAAAAATTTGCTAATTAAGGACAAAAAACCTAACACGGATTAATCACCAGATTTTTTACGAAATATCATAACTTTTCATACATGAATCATGATATTGTATCTCAATCGTGAAAATCCGATGTGTATGCATAACACTGTCGTATTTATTCCTTATAATTTGTAGATATTTTCAACATAAGAGTTAAAAATGTTCTTAGACGTAAAAGAGTAATTGATGTTAACCAAATTTGGCAAAAGTTCATGAGCAATTAAGACAGTCCCCTGTTCGTGATGTTTCGGGGTTATTTGGGACTCGCAGATCATTAATGAAAATAACGTATGAAAATGTTAATCAGCTATGCTGTAAGTGCTTGTCTATTTCCCAAGAAGCGAAAAACAATTGGCTCACTGTTAGTCAACTATGAGTAAATTGTTTAGTCAGTTTAGTAAATTGTTTAGTTTATGAAAGTTTGTTTCCAAAAAGTACCTGGTTCCAGACAAAATGTATATCTGTCCAATAATGTGTTATTTTGTTAAAAAGACATTTTAAGTTTTTTTGTAGTTAGTCGTAGATAGAAATTGAATATTTGTTTATATGTGATAATAATGTTATAAGTATTGTTAATTGATTGTATCAGTTTTTTCTCCTTACCTTATATATGGGAGACGTAAAAACTGTTTTTATATTGATTTAAAATATGATCAGTTTTATAGCGACCATATCAGTTTGAATGAATGTGTTTGTTTTCAATGATATTCATTGAAATTGTTTGACTTAGTTTGAAATTTTGAATTCTAGTTAGAGAGATATGAAATTTTGAATTCTAGTTAGAGAGATATATAAACATCAAACAATTGCTATTTTGATGATGATATATATATTTACAATTGTTTTGTAGCAGTCCTGTTTTTAGTTCCAGTCATGTTAAAATCCTTAGTAGAAAATAATGAAACAAAATTTCATCATTTCACTATTTTTCTCAAGATTGAAAAACATCAGATAATTTGTTCAGTTTGATGTGTATTAAATATGTCTAGTCAATTATTTGATAAAAAATGTTTATTCATTTGATGATGAGGAAAAAGGAGCAAAACATCAATTAGAAATTCACATTATAAATGAGTAAATGACATTTTGAAAAAAAAAAGCTCTTTCAAAATTGTTAAGTTGGATGATAAAATGTCTAGCAAAATGTCATTGATATTTATATTACAGCATTATTTCTCCATCTGTTTTTACCAACTGCTAGAGGTGGAATCTGCCTGATTGACAAATCTTATACCAAAGTAAAAAAATCCAAACAGGAAAGCTGATCCTGACAAAGAAATGCTGTATTGATGTAATCAGAAGAGGTAATTTTAGAAAGCAATATGAAATATCTTAATTAATATTTGTAAAAAGTCAGCTTTAACTACTTCTGATTTTCAAATGATCGTTTTGTAGGCTTTTGTAAAAGAATTTATGTAGGTGTGCAATATTGTTTTATCAGTCCCATATTCGATGTATTGCTAAACATTTTGATGATTCTCTTCAGCTGATGATTTGCCTGTGAAGAGGTTTATAAGTCATGGAATGTATTATTCTCTAGCTATAATTGTTGCTGCCGCTGTTTCCCCTTTACAATATATTCTCAAATTACACAGTTTGTTATTGTCAAAAGAGCGAAACTTTCACCTTGTGAAATTATTTTTTCTGTAAATTTTGTTTATGAATGTACCTTTCAAATGATCTATTTCAATCATTCTTTTTCAAATGTTTTCCATTTTTTAAAGCAATACTGAGTTCAGATATTAATTCATGAAAATATTAACATTGATAAAAATGTACAAGTATGAGTAGTTTTAAAATGTCAAGAATGTTTTCACAGGATTATCATGCAGTTCTGTGCCTTGAAATAAACTTCACTGATTGTTGAGTATAAAGAAACCTTATCATCAGAAACAATTTTTTTAAAACTGTTTGAATATCTTCAGGTAATGTCCAAATGTGAAGTTCATCAAAATATAACTTGGCATCAATAACCAAGAAGTATTTGAGTGATTAAAATATGAAATGTAAAATCTATTTCAAATATGGATAAATGAAATCTGAAGTCAAATATATAAGCAACACTCAATGAAGTTTGAAGGAAGTTCAAGTGCCATTGTATTGTGTGTTTGATGTGTGCTCAGTGGCTAAGGTAAGAATCAAAATATTTTTCCTGTATTTCACTGAATCTATTCCTGCTCAGAACATCTCCCTCCTGTCAATGGTAACCCTCAGAGTCTTGTTCTGTGGTTGTGATGCTCTCCCAGTCTTATAAGAATTAATCGTGTTCCAAGGAATAAAAGATACGAACACTTTCCTCTCCACACTGGTCACAATGACAACAGCCTATAGTGTCACGCTCAGTTACCAGATTATTTCAGACAAAACATAATCATAAGCAGACCAATCATATTATGGTTTTAAAATAAGGTAGTGGCATGGCCTATACTTTCGCCAGCCCAAGTGATTTGCTAAGATTGGCCTTGCCACATTTCCCAAAAATTTCTGTGCTCGTTGTCTATCGTCGCATTGTCTCTCGGCTGCTACGGAGCTCAATAGTCCAATGAGAAATCATATCAGAATTGCAATTTTTTGCAGAAGAGGGCGCTGCACTCAAAACATGAATTTTGATGTGTTGGCAGCAAGGTTTGAATTAGCCAGTAATAGAGACTGGTGGGGATTGCGGGGGAAGGTGGTGGCCACCATTTTGAAAGGCATGGTTCACTGTTTAGTTAACTGAGTTTGCGCCAGAAGTTGTGCCTATACTGTTGTCAGTCTGATGTGAAGAGGAGACCCCCTGATGGATGAGATATGTATCCTGGTAGAGTCAATGTTTTGAAACTTTTATTCCTCAGAACACGGTCTATTTCAATCAGATTGGAAACTCTTTGCTCTTGAAAATGTATGAATATTTTGAGAGGAAATCTTATCATAGTTGGTTTTTTTTTTCATTTTAGATCCATTTGCTTTTGTAGCTTTCCCTCATACATAGTCATGAAAAAGGAGTTTTATTTATCAAGGATCTGGATTGGATGCAATACACATTTTTGACTGATAAGTGATCAAATTTTCTATCAAAATTAAATTCATTGACAAAATTGTATGTGAATTAGAGACACATAATCATAAATTTATGTGATCTTAACAATTTAATGATTGAATGAAATATTTCAAATTAACATAATTAATTTTTTATTCCCACCTCCCAAGTTCTCTAACAGGCCCTTTACTTGACCTATCAAAGTACCATATTAACAACCTCTTGAAAAAACAGCAACTTTGTCTGCAGTAGAGAACTGTTCTACAAGCAGTAAGGTTTGGGTGCAATGCTACACTGAATTTCAGCACAATACCACCAATGGTTCGCTAGTTCCAGTTCGCACTTTTCACCACAATGCAGAGCCACAATGGCGTTGCGGTCTTTCTCCTTTTTTCTCTTTCTTTACAACCCAGAATTAAGTTCAGGGTGAAACCTTTGTAATTATAGGGTGCAATGAAGGATCCCCCCCCCCAAATCTGTATTGAGAAAATATCATAATGACAAGAAATATATGGATAACAACTTCTTTATTCATTATATAGGACTTTTCGACTCCCATTCTTGTGTCGTTTATTGTTATCCATATATTTCTTTCTTTATCGCCATTCCAACTTCTAAAATGCCCCTATCTTGAAGATTTTGTGTTGGATTGAAATTAGTTGCCTTTTTATTATACTACTCTGAGATAAGATCTGATAATGTTTAGAAAACTATTATTATACCCATTTGCTATAATAGTGCTATATTAATTTTGTTTATTATATGCCAGTGTATTCTCTTTCAGTTGGTAATTTGGTTAGATTTTGTTAATATTTATTCAAATTGTTTACAAGTAGAACTTAGATGCTCATATATTCTGCAATATAATTTTGGCAAATCATTTTTTTTGTATGATGATGTTTTGATGTTGAAATTGTATGAATGAATGAATGTATATATAAATGTGTATATATATATATCTTGACAAAAGATCAAAATATGAAATATCAAGTACATATTATTGATACAAATACTTGTATTATCAAATGTTAATAAATGATTATATTACAACTTGTTTTGTTATTCATATAGGATCTTTTATGTATGGAAATGGGGATTGATATATTCAGTTGTAAAAGGTGATGAACTTTTGGCATCTTTCATCATTGAGGTCCACATCATCATAAACTAGATCATAGTCGCATTGAACATTACCCCTGAACTTACCATTACCAGTTTTTATTTATCCAAGGTCAGCCTGGGTGCTATGTTCAAGTGCTCTTCCTAAATCACCCATGGTAATTTCATTATTGTTCAGGTGAGTGTACAAGGAACATGGAACAAAAGCTTATTAGTACAGGGAAACACCACTATAGTAGGTCCTATTAGAAAATGTTTGGTGCTCCGTCCCTATTCTGACCAGGGTCAGTGGCGTGAGAGGCCAGCATCCTGACCACAATATTGTGCTTAAGGTATCTACGTGTAAATGGCGTAAAAGGAATTACAATGTTGCAAAGAGGTACTTCAACCTGACACTTGTTGAGATGATAGCGAATTCGAAAAATGATGGGACGGCAGTAAGAACACGACTCCCCTCCACTGGATAGTGTAAGAAACTCAACCGAACTGACATGGAATCGTTTTATGAAGATTCTGAAATAAGAGGTGAAAACTCGGTCTTCCAGTTATGCGACACAACACCAAATATTCCACCATCTGAGACCTGCTGTTCAATTTGAATCTGATGGGGTATGCTAAAAAATGGATCTTGGTCACTCCTAAAAGATTTTGCACTTTCTCATCAACAACGATATCCTTCTTTTCTATAAACACGTTCTACATTTCATGCGCAGGTAGACTAACATAAAGTCCCTGAAAAAAGATTTCACCAATATTTGGTATGAAATAATATAAAAAAGGAATCCTGAACAATACTTAATTTCTAGACTTAAGAAGGCTCCCTTAATATTTTGCCATAGGGTCTTGATGACAGACTAATGCGCATTCTACAATCTTTAAATGTAAGTGAACGTGAAACATGTACTATCCCTCTTTTTATAATTGTTTCGTTGAGAGCATTTTAACTTTTTCTTTTCATTGTTGGTATGGATCCTTATCTATTATTGACAAGTTTCGCTTTGAAACGTTGTTCAAATCGCTATGAAAAATTGCCGGAGTTTCTTTTAGAAATTTGTCGTATCTTTATGAAACAAATGTTTTGAAATTATCAACAATTGTGACATTCCTTTACACCTCAGATCTGCATTGTCAAAATTTAGATGTGGCAACTTTCATTTGGCAGTTGAAGTGGGTAGATATAATAATGTTAATCATAATGAGAGATTATGTTTAGTTTGTAAATTGAATGGTATTGACGTTGTTGAAGATGAGTTTCATGTTCTTTTGAAATGCCAACGTTTCTCTGAATTAAGATTAAGATATTTACAGAAACACTTCAAGGATTTTAATCCCATTGTAAATTTCAACAACATTTTAAAATCTGATAATGACCTTATTATAAAAGACGTTTGTAATTTTCTATACCATGTACCTAAATATATATAAGAAATGCTTCAGCTCAGCATGTGCACAAGGTTTTTGAATTAAGGAAATGAATGTATCATGGGCCTATGGCCTTTTACTGAATAAACTTGTCTGTCTGTCTGTCTGAAATTATCCCTCAAGATTGTGTCAGATCCAGGTCATGTATTATCTGGTAAATTTGTTCAGCTTCCCCCAGGCAGAAGATACCTTATTACCCTGTTTTAAAATCATTAGAGATAAAAATACATTAATTCCTTTCAGCGTTCGTCTGTTAAATGATCTTTAAAATAATCAAATCTGTTTGTTATGTAACACATTTATTATTATATCCATTACCAAGGCACACGTAAGAGAAATTGAAAATAATATTTAAATTTTATAGAATATAGATTAAAGATTTCTCCTCCCCATTACTGTAAGTGTGGACGGGATATTCTTTATGTACATTGTATTAAATTTCAGATAATCACTTTTTTTCAATTACCGATAGGCATAATTAAGTACATCATTCAAATATTAGATACATCGAGTATGAATTCCGTTTAATTTTTTACAAAGATGCGCGAAAGTCTGCCATTGGATTTAATTTTTCTAGTTGAGCGTATATGTTGACAAAATTTGATAGAATGATAAAAGTTTCTTATCAACATTTTACAATTTGCGTGAAATCGCACTTCCTATATGTGCATGTCAGCAGAAAAAGATTACCATATGTACATGTGAACAGACCACGGTGATCTGTTCTGAAGGACCGACCCTCTTTAATATCCTTCAACGTCTTTGAGATTTAATTTAGGAATATATATTAAGAATAACAGTTATAAATCTATAGAAAACACAGTTGTAAGGAATGATCTACTCCATGTAAGCTCAACAGCTAATTATAACCTTATTTCAACAAACATTGACATTGTTCATTAGAATTTGAATATCATCATAAGAATTAGAAATAACCTTAGCACGAAAAAAAATCTTTATTCTAATTTTATCAACACGGCCAACTATCACTGAAACCTCAATCCCATATTGTTTCTGTTTATTTAGACAGATTGAAAAGACGCAATATCCATAAGACTCGAAATGTGATAGGCCATTGTGATAACAAGCGAACCGCATTAGGATTACATTACAGAATTGTATCCAAAACAAAGTACTTATCATGTATATACAATATCGATCCAGACGGAGGTTACGGCTCTTATTAATCTTGAAACAGCCCTGGCGCATTGATTGTTAATATTGTTATGTAAATCTGATTTCATCAAATCGGCATTTGTTTTCATGGATATAACAGTTACTCATTGATTTATACCATATCATTAATGAATTTATGAAAAAGTAATACGAGTTGGAAATTCAGCTCTAGACAGAATGAGATAATATCTTTTTCTCGTATTATGCATAAATTAGTATTATGAGGCAAATAAGTCTCCCATACGAGGTCGACTGACACTTGAAAATTAAGAAAATCATCGATTTAACAAGTTCAATCAAGATCAAGAGCTCCGTGGTTCGAATCTCGCCAGAGGCTCGGCAGCTTTGTCTGCAGTAGAGAACTGTTCTACACGCAGTAAGGTTTGGGTGCAATGCAACACTGAATTTCAATGCAGTACCACCCATGGTTCGCTAGTTCCGGTCGATGCTCGCAGGTTCCACCGAAATGCAAGCCACATTGGTGTTGCGTGCTTTCTCCCTGCAATGATATTCGCCGCCGCGATGTAAGTGGAATACTCTCGAAAGCGGCGTTAAACCACATATCGCCTCATCTCAATTTATAGGTATTCATAACATAAGTTTTTTTTATAGCAATAAACACCATTGAAACGAGCTCGACACTCAATTGAACCAGACTAATTGCACCTGCTAGTCATGCATTCGCAAAATACGTAAACACCACAAACGCACGTGAATTTCGTGCAGATTCAGAGGTACTTAAATGAAGAACGTAAATAAATATTGCACGTGCGGCTCATGCAGTCTTTAAAGGAGAAAGATAATTGAAATCGTACGTCCGTCTCATACTGCCTAAGAAATGTGTGTTTCTTCAACCTCGTTTTACGCGGGTAATGTAAATTATGACAAGAGTTATGTAAAAATCATATTGATAATAACATGGACATATAGTCTGTTAATGTTAATGGCATGGGAAAACTGGTCATCTTGAGAAGATTTTATGTACGGATCAAAATGTATGCCATCACTTGCATTCGGTCAAATAAACTATGTTCTCGTATAAAAGTTTAGATAGCGATAATGACGGGTACTCTGTCAATGTGCGTAGGGTTTACATGTTCAATTAAAAGATATGAAATAAAATATAAACACAAACAAAGTATAAGTTTAAATTAAGTTTCTTAAAAAATGGCGCCCGTGACTCGTTTAACGGAATTGACGAAACACAATGCTTATCGTTACCAATGAAAAAATCCTGGCAAGGTAAACATATCGACAGTATTGCATTTATAGTTTGTATGACAGGATGTTAAATGATGATTATTTCAAAATATACACTCAATGTAAGTAAGCCCAGGTACAGTTGGTATTTCATTGAAGCCAACCTCGACGCTTGTATACTTTATAAAAAATCATCTTTTTACAAAAATTATTCTTACCAACCAAAACAAAGAAAGAAATATACAGTTCTGATTGACATATTTTCGGTGCGTCGTTTCCATTTGTTTTTGAAAATGTAAATTCTCAATTTTTAACAACATTAAGAATTAACCTTAAAGTCGTCTATTACGCTATTTCCAAAATGAACTGGCGATGTTTATTGAATGATGACATCATTCAATAAACATCGCCAGCTCATTCGCCTGGCGATTACCGATTGTTTACATCTTAGAGCTTCGTCTTTCGTAAACACGTAACTGTTTCTTAAGACGTTTTTGAGCGTGATTTGTGGATGCTTGATGATGGTATATGCTTTCAATTGTTTGAAATAAAAAAATCAAATACAAAACAAAATAATTTTAGAAAGTCTATCCTGTATGATGTCTTCCTTAATTGAATGTCCAATGACGCCCGGCAGACAATGTTATTTGTCCCTTTGGCATACATTTGACAAAAGTGTGTGACAAAGTTTCTTTAATCCTAAAAAAGTAAACATTTTCTGAATCATTATTCAATGGGCATTCACATGATGAAAATATTATTACTCTCAAAACTTATTTTATGAAGAAGTGATGATTGAAAAATCTCCAACGTGTTTCAATCACAAATCAACGAGCAGGTGCTCGTTTTTTTTATCCTAACAGTGATTTTACCGATCTAATTCGTAGTGATCAAATGTATTTTCAAGAGCACGAAATGTACATAATTAATGTATCATTATGTCTGGAATATTCTATACTATCTTTCTGTCAAGTGATGAGAGCAAATATTTCTTCGTTAGAAAACTTTTTATACTCAATGAAACTAGAAGACGCTTTCTACCTGATAATCTAGAAATTAAATCAGAACTGTGTTACAATTCCATGCATGAACTGTTTTGGACATGACGTGACACTCTTATCGATCGATATTTTAGGCGAGTTTGCTCTGGGAAAATGAACATGTTTTGAAAATCTTGCCCTATACTTCAAAGAAACAAAAAACAAGTTCAGTGTTGCATAAGGAAGAGTTATATATATTTGTCAACTTCTTTATTGTAGGGAATGTGACATTTGATACTCACACAGTCATCAAATATTATAATTAGCATCTACCGCCCACAAAATGCACTAAGTTCCAATTGTTTCCATGGAAACCAAGTAAAATGAAAAATAAAGCATAACCAAAGTAGCAAAATGCACTACCCAAGCACTACATCTAACCACAGGGTTCAGTAAAATAATACTCATTAGATTTTTAGATAAAAGTTGGAGAATTACCCTACCCCCATATGCACAAAGTTCAAATTGTTTCCATGGAAACCAGAAAAATATAAAAAAATTGAGTATAGAACAGAATATTGAACGGTTTTTGAGATATGGCCCGGAAACGAAAGCATCAACCCTATTTGCACTAAGTTCAAATTGTTTCCATGTAAACCCCCCAAAAAATCAGAATAACCAAAATAGCAAAAGGCACCACGCCACCACTAGACCTAACCACAAAAATTGAATGGTTTTTGAGATACAGTCCGGAAACGAAAGCATTTCGGAATTACTGAATCACGGAACCAGAGACGGAACTAAAAACATTATGTCTCCCATAAAGCTTTGCGGGGGATTTGATTAAAAAGAACCATAGAGAATTACACTTCTAACATTGAATCATATTTTTTGTGCCCAATACCACGAAATTATTGCGAAAATAGCAAACATGGAATATCAATAAATACATCAAACATGTATAATGTAACTTAAACATATTTACACCAGACTCGAGATCTTCAAATCGCTTATCAGCAATTCATCTATAACACTTCAGAGTGATTTGTGCCATTTAATGAAGATACATAATTCACTAATGTTACTGATATTGAAATTTGTATTGACTTATTTCTAGCTTTTATGTAACTATATCAATAATCAGTAATTGATTGAAATAAAAATTTAAGTGCTTTTTTTCAAATCAGAGTCAAAATGCGAAAAACTTCAATGTTTCTTAACACCTTTTTTGTGCCATATTTTCATGTTATAATTGATGTTATTTGAAGCATTTGCTAGTTTTGAAATATCGAAAGTATTCAAACTTAAGTAAATTGTAGGGTCTAGGATCCTAAATGCTTTACACATATTTCACCTAATACCACTAGTTTATTTCATATCATCTGAAGAGAACAGTTGCTTTAAGTGAATACACTATCAGAAAGATGACAAAATAAATGAATAAACCATCGTTGATATGTCTAGACTTATTTATATGATCCCTAATATAGATTTATGCAGCGTTAATCAGTGCTTGTGGGAGGCTGCTTAAATATCGGAGATTAGGCAGACACAACTGTATCAGAAATCAATGTATATTCATTAGAACGCGATAACCAAACGAGACACTTACCATACCGTTTATGATACAATCAAGAAGTGAAACTCGTGGAAGTAAAACGATAAATTTCTGAAAAGTTTTGAATCTTCCCTTAACAAAAGGAGTAAAAGTGTTGTGTTCTAAAACCTCATTTGGAGAACTAATTTTCAAATTTCAAAAATACATCAAAAACAGTATGAACAGCAGGTATTAACTGACTCCAACCCGACTAACTTTGACTGATTTTGATATGAAACAAAGGGGGTTAAACGCACTAGTGCACACCACTATTTCGTTAACACAACGAATGCACAGATACTGCATATCTCTCGATATTATTCAAGATCCTCACTCAAGTAATCTACCTCGTAAGTTATTTAACGAATATTTACGTAGTCAGTTAGTAAAGTTGATTTTTAAAGACCGGAAGTATTTAATGTTACGTTACAATAAATCCGCGTGAACTACGATATCGGAAATATTAAGATTTTGCTTATAACCAAAAAAGCGGAAACAGCAGCCGCTTTGGTCAATCTAATAGCAATGCTAATGCTGTGTTATTAAATCGGTGTATTTACAACATTGCTTTCATAAAACATATTTCATTCTTTGTTCTCAGCTCAGAGTTTAGGTAAATTCAACAGCTGCACATAATAATAGTTCAGCCGCGTTCACCTGTCTACAAGATACCGTTTTGTGCACAGCTAGCCTTAGATTTTTTATATGTCCAAGCCGACAGCGGCTGTCAAATTTTTTTCATTGTTGATTGCAGGTCAATTGTAAAGAATTTTAAGTATTTCATTGCATCGATAGAAAGGTTAAGTGAATGTATAAGTCCTCGTAAACCTTAAACGCACTAGTGCACACCACTATTTCGTTAACACAACGAATGCACATATGCTGCATATCTCTCGATATTATTCAAGATCTTCACTCAAGTAATCTACCTCGTAAGTTATTTAACGAATATTTACGTATTCAATTAGTAAAGTTGATTTTTAAAGACCGGAAGTATTTAATGTTACGTTACAATAAATCCGCGTGAACTACGATATCGGAAATATTAAGATTTTGCTTATAACCAAAAAAGCGGAAACGGCAGCCGCTTTGGTCAATCTAATAGCAATGCTAATGCTGTGTTATTAAATCGGTTTATTTACAAGATTGCTTTCATAAAACATATTACATGATTTAGTCTCGGTTCAGAGTTTAGGTAAATTCAACAGCTGCACATAATAATAGTTCAGCCGCGTTCAACTGTCTAGAAGATATCCGTTTTGTGCACAGCTAACCTTAGATTTTTTATATGTCCAAGCCGACAGCGTCTGTCAAATTTTTTTCATTGTTGATTGCAGGTCAATTGTAAAGAATTTTAAGTATTTCATTGCATCGTTAGAAAGGTTAAGTGAATGCATAAGTCCTCGTAAACCTTAAAATAGCCAATTTAAACCGTAAAAGCGTGCATTAGTGCCTTTAAAATAGCAAATTTAAACCGTAAAAGCGTGCACTAGTGCCTTTAAGGTCAGTTGGTAGAACGTCAGCTCATCAACTTGGAAAACATGGTTCGAATACCGGCCGGGAAAAAAAATCACCTTGATCATATGATTTTATTGATTAGTAGTAGTATTTGTTCCTGTTTGAACATCAGGTCTAAATATAGCTTTTCTTTGACTAAGTTTTCTGAAACTTTAAACTGGCCATATTTCAGTAGAAAGGCGCTCTTGTGGTGACTTTTCAGATGAAGGCATATTGTTTGCCATTGACGATTACATAGATATATAGAGTGAATTTTCAAGAAATTTAAACATTGTCATTAACCTTCGACTGGTGAGTGATTGGACCGTTTTACTTATAACCATATTGTTCACATTTTCAATACGTTTTACTTTGTGAACACTTTATAAAATTCACTTTACTTTTGTTTTGGGTATCAGATTTTAGCCAACAAATCGTGTCTTCTCATGAAAAAAACTTGTATCTGATATTATTTATGCCAATTTATAATTCACAGAGTAACATGTACACATTATAATTTTCACACGTGAAAGTTTATGAGTACATTTGTGAACAATTCATCTCTAAATTTATTTCATATACAATTACCATTTTAAAAAATTTCTTTATCACACAATTCTTACAAAGATTAACAACGCTCTTTACATGGTTTTTGACAGGTTATAATAAGGTACATATATATTCTAATTTCATTAAACTGTTTTTATATAAAATGGTATGAATCACGTTTTAAACAATTGAGACATCTTTCACATATCTTGTTTTCATAAAAAGTCTCAAGACATTTTCTTTTTGCTATTGCTTATTCATGAATGTTTTGATAATGTTTTTTGCTTGTAGAACATGTCAATAACATATATTTTAATGTGTTTTTGAGAAAATGGACTCTCTTTGATTTCTCTTAATTCACGATGACTGCGTCAGGTTTTGTGTCAATACGAGTGTGTATACTTTGCCTCTGGGCGTCATCGGCTTCACTTTGATGTTGTTTTTCTAATTGTCAAAGGATTTGCTATACAGCTATTTCTATCAGAATACAATTTCAGAGTGTTAGCTGTTTCATACTTTCACCATTAATTTCTTGTATAACGTACTCTTTGTGTTAAGATTTTTCATGACATGATTTGACATGACATTTGCAGTTTCATAAAGTTAAATATAAAGTAAATTGTCGTGCCTTTCGTTGATTACTATCTTTAAAAACCTCATGAAAAATGTTTAACACAATCATCAAGAATAGATATGTGTCACAAAAAGATGAAATATAAATAAATTTTGACTTCCAGCAAACATTACGGTGAAGAAAGTTCATGTTTTTTTAAGTGAAGAAGTGAAGTGATAATTAAATGTCATGTGGTTGTGTTCAGATATAGTTCCCTCGTAACTAATTCTAAATGATATTATATGAGACTGAATATATTCCAAGTGTAAGTATAAGTTATATTGAATATTGTTTGTAACGACTCGCTAAGGGATAGTACTTTTTCGTGTTAATTACATAATGTGTGTATGTAAGGTTCATTTTTTCAATATGATGATCTAAAAAGAATAGGACATATTCTGAAATTATCATAAAAGTTCAAATCATTCTTTGGTAACATCGTTTTCATCAAAACAAATCTACAGACATTGATTGACAACAGGCTTACGAAGGGCTTTCAAACATGTAACATGTAAAATACCTGTAATTTGAGACACAGGTAATTCGTTTCCTGTAGTGGAAACAATAAAACGCCAGAAACGCCAGAAAGATGTAATGTGCATTATTATCAACGCAATAGCTCAACTCAATCTATGAACAGCAGACAAGCGAATGTCCTTTTTGCATTTATCAAGTTTAAGATTTCTGTTATACAATATTGAATGAACAATTCATCGCCATCATCTCGGTTTATTAAAAAAGTTGTTTGACTGGTTATCCAGGTGTACTCAAAATTAATGGGCATTATCCTGTATGTGCAGCCCCCTCCCCTTACAGATACAGCTGTTGTACTCTCCGTTTACATACGGCAGTGAGTGAGTGAGTTGCGACTTAACATGTTTTCAACAATATTTCAGTCTTTAAACACCTGGATGGAAATCATCCAAACGAGGATGGACAGATCAGGGAGAAAAGGGATGGAAGGACGGAAGAAAGATATATTGAGAGACAGACAGCTAGGTTTAGAACGACTAAAACTGTGGTCTGGCTTCTTCCCGTCGACTTGTCAAGCTTTGGTTTTCCTACCCAGAGGCATGTAAGCTCAACACAACACTGTCAGGCATGGAGTCCTATGGTGGCATTTACATATGTAGGTGGCTGCAATAAGTAAAGGATTTAAAACACACTTCACACACAAACACAGATGACATTCGATAATTGTCAATGCTCTAAAAAATGCTGTTTTTAAATGTCATTTTACCAGTATAAACTATTTACCTGTAAGATTAATGATGACTGATTTGACCACAAGCCAAATCACTAATGCATTAAAAAGCTTAGGTTTTGACTGAAATTGCAGTTTGAGGGCAATAAAGTCAAATATGTGATGGCATCTGTCCATTAACGGATCATAATCATTTAGCTTTCAATGGCGTCTACATTCAGGGTCAATTTACTGTCAGAAACACTTTACAGACAATAAATGTTCCTGATAATCTCATTCCACATGACACAGTATGAAATAGTTGATATTCTCTTACTTGTGATGTTAAGGGACAGTGGCCCGTTTTTCTAGTTCGATAAAGTTATCTCTCGAAAACGAAAATTAATGTTTCCAATTGTAAGATAATCTTCTTTAATCCAAAAAAAGCTAGAAACTAACCAACCAGGAAGGATTAAGCTATGCGAATCTATTTCCCTACCTCAAATAATTAAAAGATGTTCACACATCCAGTGTTTTTTCTTGATACATCATTATGTCCTCTAAAATTATGATGATCGGATCGGATCGGGATGTTTAACCCCGTGAAGACAATACAGTTGGCATAAACTATTGTTTGGTGGGGAAAATTTGAAGAAATAAATCTTTCCAAGAAACTTGATATTGTCCTTTAGATGTAGATATTAAATTTTTAGGACATATCGATCAGTTTTATGACTTTGGTAAAAGAACATCAGTTACTTAGGTCTCAGAGAGATGGGGAACCACTTTTGCATTCTAGATTTTAAAAATACATAATTTTTAATTAATTATTTAGAGAGTTTAATTTCATTGATACTATTAATTTTAACGGTCATTAGGTATATATTTAACCTAGGATTTCTGAAACCAGAATGATGATTTTATCAGAAGGTAAGTGTTCCTGGTCAGGGGGGGGGGGGGGGCAACAGTCAGCATCATTAGGGTTAAAAGCATCACCAAAGGTCGTGATGACATTGCCCATCGTCTGTTTTTCATCTTCATACTACTATATATATTATTGATATTTATTAGATTATTAATCGTAACTGAATTCATGGTCCACGTTATAAAACGAAAAGTTATATTCATAGTCATCGTCACTTACATGCAAAATGAGGTAAATATATTGCCGACAAATGTCCGATACTTTTCTCTCAAATGATTTTGATAGACAAGTTATTTTATGGTTTCAAGATAAAAGTGATACATGAAAAAGTCGCCTAAACTGACGATATGAAGTATACCGTTACCGTATCAAAATTGTCGAATCATTTTTTAAAATGAATTTTTCATTTATGTTAAGTTTTATTAATGTTTTTGATTTTTACTTCACTAATCAATTCAACACTTTAAACAATACAACGTAATTGATCTGATACAATTATCCAAATACATGTGTGACATTGTCAGTAATTGAGCTTACCCAACATGTATGTAAATACTATACTGCAACTATTTGAATTTGACTGTCTCGTGTGATCATCCTCTGTCATCTTTACAATTATCTCTATCTTGAGGTGTCAGCGCCCATTTGCTGAATTATCGAGTAAGGAAAACAGTGTTAGGTGATTTAAAAGATTGCGCAATAGCCTCGTTAACAGATACAGGATCCGTATCATGCAGTGTTAACAGCTTTTACTGTTTCCAAAGCGAGAATTACCAGTACATCAATTTAACACAGAATGTTTATAAAAAGGATTCAACGAGAATGTATTACATGTTATATTGCCTTTGAGCTTTCATAGCTTTTGTGGTTACAAGTTTTTAAGTTATTATAATGAAAAGCGTAAATGTAAATATTAAACTTACATTTCAAAATAAGTAGGTATTAATCAAAATTTAGAATTAATTCAGAAATTCTTTATCTTCACTGAATGTAATTCCTTTTTAGATAAGTATTCATATTTGACTGTTACATTTTTTACAAACATACAAACCAAACTTTCGAGTTTCTCAAGTTATGTAAGACATTCAAGATCTAAATGATTTTTTCCGGAATTAAAATGCACTTCTATAATCAGCACTATCCTTATATCAAATCTCTAGATAGCATCACGCATGGCGCAGTCTGCTTTTATGTTTTCTTCTAAAAGATCTCAACTAACTTACCGACTCTTACTGTTTCATGAGGATTTGTGAAAGGCCAGTAATATCTGTTACCTAGTGTCAACACTGTTCATATCTTCATTTTTGATTATGCCAGTCTGCATTGACGTATGATTTCAAATACCAATAATTAACTAAAACGTCTTTTACATATGGTTGTTTAAATTGAAAAGCATTACATACATGCATTAGCCTCAACATGCTTTCAGGTATTAAAAGATATTTATCCAAAAAGGATTATAGTGTTTGCTCCACATATAAGTTACATTTTAAAAGATAACAAAAACATCGAAAATAACAACCAATTCCCCAAAGTTAGTAGTAACATTTGTAACTAACGTGATAAGTTTATGGGTAAATTAGTCTGAAACAAACTAAACATACAACTACTTATCTAGTTATCTCCAGTATCTGGTGATAACAGTCAGACAGAAGATAGAACCCCCTCATAACCTGTAATATGTTTCAAATACCCCAATCATTTTTTTAAAGATTCCAAATGCATTCAATAAGACAAAACTATCAATTTTTAAAAAAAATTTGTAACATCTGTTAAAAGACAATTATTTATTATTTCTATCAACGTTGTTATCTAATGATGACGTGGGGTTATCAGTCTCACAGCGCATACATGATACCTTAGATCAATAGTGCCAGACTCAAAGACTAATTAGGATAGATTCCATTATCTGGCGCTGGCATTGAGAGCTCGCTGATAAATCACATCACAGCTAGTGTCATCACGAATGACATGTAAGATATTTTTTCAATAAATCATTCACATGTAAACCATCTTCCAGATGAAAAGAGGATTCGGATATTCTGACTACAATTAAACACATTCCAGTTATTATTTTTAATAATCATGAATAAATTTTCTAAGCATTTATAATCAAGTCAGAAAAAGGAAATTAAAGAGTGGTTAAAGAAGAATTATTTGAAGACACCCTGTTTGATTAGAGATAGGATAGCTGTCACCTCTTATTCATTTGGAAGATGGTGTAGTGGGTAAACTGACTAATTGTTGACAACTTTATTGATGGGTTGCCTTGTTTAAGTGTAAAGATAAAGATAATTTTTATGACTGTCTAAAGAAAAACTATGTTATCCAAACCAAAGTTGAGAAACAAAAGGTTCGAAAACAACTGGACCAAAATAAACACGCAAAATTTGTTCTTTGTACAAATTATCCAACATCATGTATAGTTGCAAAATGAGATAATGAAGTAGGTGTAAATCAGGAGGCTTGCATCAGCAGTTAGTGAAGTTACAGGTTAGTGAAGTTACAGGTTAGTGAAGTTACAGGTTAGTGAAGTTACAGGTTAGTGAAGTTACAGGTTAGTGAAGTTACAGGTTAGTGAAGTTACAGTGCGGTTACAGACAGAAACTGCCAATTAGTTTTGTGTTATCGGTAATGATAAAATAACATTTGGTCTCCGTTGGTTTAAAACCAAAAGCATATTTTGTAATTATGAACTACAGTCACTCGCGCTGAAACAATAGTTGCTAGGCAGAAGTGATATATATAAATATGTCGCCACATATGATTAACAATATGGGTATTAGATATGTCATTTACATTTTCCTCTTCGAAAAGTTTGTTGATAATCACTTGAAATATATGATCAACATAAGTAAATCAAATTCTGTACATATTCATTTTTTTTTATGTTGTAGTTGCTTTTAAAAATGATTTTTACAACAAAAACATCAATATAAAAGATAATGACGCCATTGTTTTTATTCCCTTGTTTACAAAGAACGTATTTGAAACGTAAAATCAATCATAACGTATTACACTATAGCTTTAAGCTGCATTTTTATTCTCAACGTATGCTTGTACATTTATAACTGTCTGAACTCATAACTCTATACATTGCACATATTTATATCATTGTCCTTTTGAGTGTTATTGTACATTCTGAAATGAAGCAATTGTTTGTAGATTAAGTTTAGAAATAAAATTCATTGATGAAAGGGTAAGATTATACTTGTTTATATTACACGTTAAGGATTTCTGTCTTTGGACTGAGAATGTCATCAACCAAACCTTCCAAAATAGTAATCTAATAAAAGAAAATCATTGATTATTTATCTCGGTGTTTTGGGCAAGGTTCTGTGAATCAAGATGTTTTGTTGAATTAAAAAGGTAAGCACACAAGGCATACGAGCTCAAAATACATATCCTCAAACAATCACTACTCTACATCAAACCAAGCCTCTTGGAATTCATTTAATCCACTTAGAAAGGTATTACTCCCATTTGAATCATTCAGGACAATAAATGAGATTATTCTGTTCAAGGCCAAGCACGTCAGACTCACAGTTACACCAAGCAACAAGCACTCTCAGAGAATTATTATAGGCGTCTGGGAAAAGAAAAGACAACTGATGGGGAAACGTGATAGACGTGTCAAAGAAGCTTCAAAGATAGCAAATTTAAGTCTCCAAAATACCTTAATCCGACTCCGATCAATCTTATTAGTCAGGGTATCATGTTCAACCTTTATCTAGGAATAAAAATACTGAAGTTCCCATTATATTTTTCCACAGTGCAACCTTATCGTTGTGTCATGCGATTCCACGGACCAGTAAATAGAAACACATTTCATTTCCATTGAGAACAATGTATACATACGATCTAATATTATTTCTCTGAAAATTAAGGCGTTTTCGTCTCTTTTCTACATGAGCATTGTTTAGGTGATATCCAAGAGTTTCTTAAATAAATTCAAGGTGCTGTTGACTAATGGAAAAATGTAATTTACCTCAACTGCAAAACCTGTTGAATCTGGTAATCATTCATTTACAGCGATTGACTAGATGTTTTCATGCAAGACGTTACAACAGTTATAAATAATTTTATTTTCAATATTCAGCAAACATCATGTATTCGATGGTGCCTACATAACGGTGATATATTAATGTTATATAAATAAGTTTAAAAATAATTTTCAAAATAGGACCCTGTTATACTGATACTCAACCCTATTAAATAACACAGTAAATACAAAGTGTATTATCACTGACAGTAACGACTCTAGTGTGTTTTGTTGTATTTTCCGACCAACCACATTGTAAGAGATAAGAAGCTAACAGATAAGAAACCATCCATGAATTGATATATATATATATATATATATACATGTAGCTCTCCTTGTCTAATAACATATTCCTGTGTATATTTCCTCTGAGAATATACATGTATGGAAGATGACTTGCACTCCGGTATTTTGAAGAGGGAATCACATATTGAAAGAATTTCAAAAGAAGTTTAATTTGAATGGATTTAATTTTTTCAGTGTAAAGTTTTGTGAATGCAAATGTTTCGGTTAGTGATTAAACTCAATCGACTAAGCACAGACCTTCGATCCTCATGCAATTCCGACCACCCCCTGACATGTGACAGTACCTCTCAGGATTAATCCAATCCATTTTGGTAAAATTTGGACTCACAATGAAATCAGTCAGTACCATGCATGTAACTGTTTAAGAAGAAGCATATTAGCAGGTGTTATGAAAGATGTTAGAAGTGTGTCAAGTGCAGATTCAAAGTAGAAATCTAAAACATCATGATTATTTCTCAATTAGGTGAATATACGTTAATGTAGACTTTGCTGTTTGACTGCCTCTTCACTTTGATATCATGATTCCATTTGTGAAATCATTTTTTATTGAGCTTTTTTTTTTATCTGAATTGAATTTCAGAGTGTCAGCTGCCGTTCTTGCTAACATATATTTATTTTTAGTTTGATATAGTCCTATTTTAAACATATAAAACTACTAATACTGAGACTGTCTTACTTTCTTAAATGTATGATTTAATACTACAAGAAAAACTCAATATGTGGTCAATGACTTGGATTAATATGTTTTCATGTTTCATGTTGCACATAGAGTAAAATTCTTATAATTTTGTTTTGCATCCATAATTCATAAATTTGTTGAAGTGTTAGTTTATTAATTTGTCATAAGATGTTTATCTAAGATTAGATATCTCCTTATAGATGGTTTTACCGTTCCTTTAATACTATTACTTAATTGCCAAGGTTCAGTATATACCAAGAATGTGAAAGATTGTTACAGAAATTGTATCTTTGAAGGACATTTAGAAGCGACGTGCTTAAGAATAGCTAAATAACTTAACTGAAAAGATTTGCAATAATCCAGAAAATATTACCCAAACTTTTTGGTAATCGTATATATTTTTCATTTTTCAGATTCACCATTGTGTAAAATGAAGCCCTAGTAACCAACCGTAGATCTCATGAACAAGCCCTTGTAACAAACCATCCTATATAGTCGTTATTTCTAACCATCTACACACCAACCCTTGTTGTTCTAAGTAACGAATACGCTGTCTGTTTTGTTGCTGTCAGTAACGACTCTAATGTGGTTTCTTATGTTCCGTTCCTTTCAAGTTCTAAGAGATACCAGGCTAATGAATGAGCAACCATTAATCAAGGGAAGTAGCTTTCTGTCTGTGGCTATAATTAAAAACATATTCCTGTGTAGATTTCATGTGAGGAGATTTGCGTGTTGATTAGCTCCTCCTATTTACTGTGGTATACTTGAATCCAATTTGGTAAATGGTTCTTAGTTCATAGTAAAATCAAATCAAGACAGAAATGAATAAAGATTTTTGAGGAACCTTGTTTTCAGTATATATTAAAACAAGAAGATAATGATATCTAAATTACAAGATAAAAGAGATAATAAAATATAAATATGAAAATAAAAAAAATTCTTTTCCTCGTTTCAATGGATTAACTTATATTATGAAGAATAACTTTTAATCTACACTTCTTCAATGCCTAAGTTCTCTGAAGATATATTATATATATATATATATATATATATATATTATGCATAAATAACCACAAATATATCGATTACTCTTTTGAATATTAAACTATTTACTACAAAGCATTGAAATAATGTATTAACTTTTAATGTGATGCTTTCAATGAAACTCAGGTGGCAGTTACTATTTACGTTGTCCATGTCAGTTAACATGTCTACCATATTTTTAATAATTACTTGAAGAACATTTGAAAATTACAATTTTCGTAAATCCTTTCCAAATTGATGATTTTAAGACTGGTTTTTTTTTACAGCAACTAAACTTCATTCAATGATTGCACAAATTTACAAGCGTATTTATGACTAGTGACAGGTTTAGTAGACATAATACAGGTAATTTTCACGTAATGGAAACCTCGAATACAAAGTACCACAATTAGAAATTAAAAACAGCAGATACATGAGACAAGTGTTCTGAATGAATTTATCAAGTTCAAGAATTCTGTCACCAAAAATTAAGTGAAAAATTCATTTCCAATATTGTTTATGAAAGAGTTAATTATGTGAACGAAATTAATACATATGATACAACGTTCATTAAATGTCCTTTAAAAATGAGTAAAAATTTGAGTAATCACTATAGGGCACTATAACAATCTAATTTCATCGTTCGATTAACGATCATTTTGGGATACTCAGTTCCGACTTTGACCATCTACGTTTATGGTTCTTCGACAATAAAATCGACAGCCAAGTCTAATTTTTAGAGAGCCTAAAAGGGTCAGGACACTGTCAGGAACATTTCTCAAACACAATTGATTCACTTTTAGCCCATTTAGTATGATGAAGCATTCTGTTGGAATTGTGTGAAATGATTGCTTCTTCTCGTTCTCATGTTCTGGAAGTCACTCGATGTTGACTTGCAATATTAATGACATTTTAAAGGCACTAGTGCACGCTTTTACGGTTAAAATTTGCTATTTTAAGGTCTACGAGGACTTATGCCTTTACTTAAACTTTCTATCGATGCAATGAAATACTAAACATTCTTTACAATTTACCTGCAATCAACAATGAAAACGTTAAGACAGCCGCTGTCGGCTTGGACATATAAAAATCTATGTAGCTGTGCACAAAACGGATAAATTATTGACACTTGGAAACGGCTGAACTAGTACTGTGTGCAGCTATTGAATTTACCTAAACTCTGAACTGAGAACAAATAATGAAATATGTTTTATGAAAGCAATGTTATAAATTAACCGATTTAATAACACATTATTAGCAATGTTATTAGATTGACCATAGCGGCTGTCGCTTCCGCTTTTCTGGTTATGAGCAAAATTTTAATATTTCCGATTTCGTAGTTCATGCGGATTTAATGTAACGTAACATTAAATACTTCCGGCCTTTTTAAATTCCACTTTACTACCTGAATACGTAAATATTGTTTAATAACTTACGAGGTAGATTACGTGAGTGAGAATAGTGAGTAAAATAGAGAGATATGCAGTATCCGTGCATTCGTTGTGTTTACGAAATATTGGCGTGCACTAGTGCGATTAAGTATGAATGAATTTTGTAAAAAAGCTCAATGAAAGCAGACCTTAGAAAACTGAAGAAGCACTTACCCACTGAATATTGTAAAATTTATAACTTTGAAAACATTTATCAGAAGGGACTAATTTCATTTAAATGATATTTATTGCATTGGTTTACATTCATAAATTGAACAAAACTTGTCTGAAACCATTACAGTGACTTTCTGAGAATGTTAACTTGACTGGGTTTGAATGGCCCCAGGAAACATCATGAGTGTTAAAGGGTTAAAACCATCGCTATAGGTCCCTGCGACAGTGCCAATTATTGACGTCTGTTGCTGACCTAACTGTCTGCGAGTCACAATAAATCACTCATAGCTAGGAACCTTGATAAAGATAGAATTTCCTCCTTCAAGTAGAAAAACTAATTGCTTGAGTAATGAAGTGACTTATCAGATTATGTGTACATTCCATAAGGAATAAGAATGTCACGTTTTAAAAATGTATATTTCAATTTTCAATAATTATCAATGAAATATTACAGAAAATTATTACTGAAGGAAACGAGAAAGTTTGTTTTCTAGCGAATTTGACTTTTAAACAGGTTATATTCATTGCAAACAATTCTCATAAACTTTTTCTTTCGAAATATTTTTAAATGCCAGTTGATTAGTAACAACTCATGTTTGTTGAATTTAGGTTATAGTGATTCTCTCAGAATTAGACATACATTAAATTATAACATTGAATGATGTGTAGATTTATATACAAACGTGTCCAATCAAAATGTTACAATTTTCGTTCATGCATCTCTTATTAAATGTTGTGAATTGCTCGTCAACCTATCTTTTATTTTTAACATTTGAGTTTGAACCCCCTCGTACCAAAATGATTCGGGATTATGTCTAACATCTTCAGTGACTGTTTGTTACTCAAACCTAAAACCTTTGTTTGACTGGTTTGATTAGCCTCTACATTCTTTAATTATCACAATCAAAGGTGTTAACGCCCATTCGCTGAATTATAGAATAAGGAAAACAGGGTTAGGTGATTAACGAGTCAAAAGCTTGATTACACATACCAGATCCATATTCCGCAGTGCTAACTGGCTAATGAAATTGTTGATTTCAAGTGTAACACACCAATGAAACCAAGAGTGTTTATATGAAAATGTTTCAACACAAATGTTTCACATGTTATATGCACTTTGAGTTTCCATACCCTTTGTTCTTGCTGTCTAACAATCTGAACACATCTATCTAGTTTAACGTCTTATGTGGATGTATGTTAATCAAACCAAACATCTTTGTAAGTATATAAACTGTCATTAACTATTTGATTTTGATGAAGGAATCAATAGCTTGATTAGCTGATACTGGATTCGTATCCCGCAGTGCTAACAGCGTTTATTGGCTAAGGATTTTGTTTATTTCTAGTGTAATACATAAAAAACCCGAATGTGGACGAAAAAAGAAAATATTTAAACATGAATATGTCACATACTAAAAGGGTATTTATGTGTGTGATTTTCAGTTTGTAAGATTTCTTGTTAGGATTGGAAATGATTAAGTTGAAATAATGTATACAGGTACTGCCGTTTGGGTAGGACACACACTGCTTAGTCATCAATTGTCACTGATTAATTCTTATTTCATTTTAAGCAAATTAAAATTATTAACGCCCTTTTCCCGAAAAAAATTGGTTGCTTATAATGATTAAATCTTGAAATTTGGAAAGCCAACAGTACAATAGTTAGTGAACAAAAGTACAAAATATAAATAAATACGTTCCTCGCACACAAGGTCGCTACCAAATGTTAACACGTATTAATCAACATTGATTAATGCAAGTAGAATATCAACTCTTTACACAGACACAAATAAGGAAATATTTCAAAACAGTAAAAAAAAAAAAACATTCCTCGCACACAAGGTCGCTACCAAATGCAAACACATTAATCAACATTGATTGATGCAAGTAGAATATTAACTCTTTACACAGACACAAATGAGGAAATATTTTCATGTATTTAAAATTGTAGGATGTCAAATTTGATTGTTCTGAAATTTTCAAACACTTTGAATGTTTGGAAACTTTTGTTGTAAAAATCCTTTTGATACCTCTTGCCTCAAATCACTGCCCAGTTTCATTTGTCTATTTGTATTAGTTTCATATCTGAAGAGATCTGTTGCTGACATGTCGTACAACATAAGAAAGACTACACCACAAGTGAATATCCCGTTGTTAAGAAGTCTAGTCACGTATTTATGTACACTCTAATGCTGATAGATACCGATTGGTGTTTGTGAGAGGTTGTTAATATACTGGAGATTAGGGAGACATATTTATATGAGAAATCAATGTAAAGTCATCGAAAGAGGATATCTAAAAGCTTACCATACAATTTCTACAATATCATTTGATAGTGAAACTTTCTTAACCTGAAGGAAATGTTTCTGAGGAATCTCCATACAATCAAGATGTGATCCCAACACATGAGTATAAAGTATGGATAGAGCCAAAGAATGAATATAATTTCCAAAATATGTCTGAATATAGGACAAAAGTATCTTATGGTTATTAACCTTACATTGATTTTGATATGGTATTGGTACCTACATATATGCCCGTGGATGATAATTATTACTAGTGAAATAAGTAATAAACATTTGCAAGTGTTCAGGTACATAGATCATGAGGGGGTAACCATTTTTTACAAAAAGCAAATGACTTCAAACAAACGAACTCATAATATAAGAATAAATCAACATAAATGGAAACTTGAATTTATATTTTAGTTACAAGTATTTAAGTCCCGTTAAAATTATATTAATTCTGCTTTATTGGCTCAATTTGTTGAGCATCATTGCGATCCCTTTATTTGATCATAATATGAGTTATGATATCGATTTGATACAAAATAATTTGAGTATACATAATTTAGGGATATACCTATCATATATTTGAATCACAGCTGCCCTTTCACGAATGTTCTTTAGACAAAAGTCACAAGTTCCTTAAACAAATTGAATGTGTTGTTAAGTTAATAAAATTATACATCTATTCATATACAGAAACTGCGATCGCTATACCTCAGTGTCATTATGTTTGTGTGGACTTTGCTTCTGGGTCTTTTCATCATCTTCACTTTGATGTTGTAATCCATATAGTCAAAGGAATTACCAAGCTATTTTCTTCTGAATTTTAGCCAGAGTGTCAGCTGTTTCACACTTTCACCAATAACTCCTTATCAACTTGTTCTTTGTGTTAGGGTCTCCTTCTCTAAATCTAGCTAGGTGTTTGACGTGATATCACGTCTTTAGAAGTGGAATTGTGGATTAACCAACACTAGTATCCCTGGACTAGTCTTAAACTTCTTTGATTGGTATTTGTAGAAATACTGCAAAACTAACTTCGTATTTGATGTCATAAATAGTTACAGTGTATGCAAAATGTGGCACAAATGAAATTACTTTTCCTGTTTTTATTCCAGCGTCTAATCATACAACTCATTCTGCAGTTGGTTCATTACATGATAATCTAATTGTGCTTTGTTAATGTCATGCAAAGGAGCTATAATGCAGTTCCTGATATTTATTTTTAATCATATTCTACAAGCCTCATACATACCAAATAAGTTCAATCTCTTATGATTTATGAAAGAACCAATACTAACATAGGTCATCGTTTTTTGGAGTTGCTTTGTACAGCTGCTTACCGAAAGTTTGTTCACTTACCACTGAATCGTAGTGCAAGTATCATGTAATTTGGGTTTCGTTTCAACGTCAATACAATAAATTCAGCAAAACTGACAATGGATCATTCACTGTCCACGTGTGAAATAGCCATTCATGAACTCTGTTTGGGATCGTTTGGTCTCTGGTGCAAACATTCGAATTTTTGCATTTGGATAAAGAATCACATTGGATCACATTATCAAAATTTCGATTTTGTTAAATGTCAAATAAAATGTTCCATATCGACTCTCTGAGATGAAAACCAACATTATCACATTGACTTTGTGCTAAGGTATAAACGTGACGCATTCTTAAAGAAGATGATAAATTATAAAGGATTTTATGGAGAAAAATAAAAATTAGTGTTTTCGGAATTTTGGCCCCTGGTCACTTCAATGACCTGCCAAAACTGTTACGGGTAAGTGTGGGGTACGATAAACATTTGCCTTAAAGAAGAATGGATCTGCATATGTGTATTGAAAATTCAATATTCTACGGGATTTTTTCGCAACGCTACGATACCTCAAAGGCATCTCAAGTTACATGATATTTGCACTAGTATATTCAAGTGTGTGAACAAACTTTTGGCATGCAGCTATATACATGAACCCTTATTGTTCCTTGGAGAAGACTAATGAATGGTATATACATTTGTCTGTTGTGTCGCTGTTGTTGTGTTTTCCAATGTTGTTCGCCCTTCAGCATGATAAGGGATACCGGGGAAATAAATTAACAACCATTAATCAAAGATAATGGATTTGTCCTTAGTTGATAGCATCTTCGTGCACCGAAATCATGTTAAGAAAATTCCTAGTATGTAGGTGTCTTGTATTCACTTGATTCACTTCTTGTATTCACTTCAACTAGCCAATGCGTTCTTTGAACGGTAGTTGGATCAAACTAGAATGCCTGATTATCGCAACGCCCACCAATGCTATCGACTATTGTTATCATTTGATGATCGTGGAAAATATTCATGGGCCTCAGATGTTAGAAAAATATCTCATTTTCAAGTGGATTTTCTTATGAAATATTTTGTTCAATGTTTAAGCAGCGAATAAGAGATATATTTATTCAGAATTGGTCCGAAACAGTTAATTCATCCAATTTTCTATGTCATTATTCCCGTTAAAAATCACGGTTCGGAGCGCAAAAGCATATAAATGTTCTCAATGATAAGCCACTTTTGAGAAATTTCTGTAAATTTAGAATTTCACTCCATTCCTTTAACATACAGACATACAGAAAAGATAACCATACAGTAGATGATTTGTCATCGTACGGTTCCTCTGGTCAAACAGAAGACGAATTTCATATAGTGATTTTTGCGACTCATTTTCAACCTTTCGTAAGAAGTATTTAAATTGTATCAATGTAACGTATCAAACGATGTATCATTTGTTAAATTCAAACAATGCTGATGTCATCAAATCTGTCGGAATTTTTATAAAACAATTGATGTCCATTTTAAAATCTCTAGTTAAACCTTTGTCTATGTCACGTAATCAAAGTCTGTCATAATGTAACTGCAATTGTACTTTGGGCCACTTAGCTTCTAATACTGAATAAACCTGTCTGTCTGTCTATACTAAAACCCTAAAATAAATTAAAGACAGTAGTACGGAATTAATAATGATTTGATGAACCAAATTGTTTCCTCAAACAATGCACTAAATAATGTGACCAAGAAGATAATGTTAAATGTCAAGTTAGTGAGAGAACCTGATCGAGAGTATCGATATCAGTGTATCTTAATTAGAAAATGTGTAAGATCAATCCACATGCCATTCCCCTCTCCATAGAGGCTAGTCAAATATTTCATCCCACATAACTTTGTGGACCATATTTCATTATTCTTCCATAATCTTCAAGGGGTGAACGTTTGTGGCATCCAATCAATATTTGTGTCTCGTCTAGTACTGATTTCTGTGATTTCAATGTTTTCAAATACAAACCAATAAGATCTTTTTAAATTCTAGGACGTTCTCTACTTACTAGATAAAAAAATCACTTGAATAAATGTTTTGTGGATTTGAGGATAGGTGAAGTTCAATCTTTTTTACAACAAACTATTATATTCATATTTTGGATATGCGTTCAGGTTGCAGAATGTCTTTCACAGAGTCATCAGAATTGCATCAATGTTTTAACATTTTGGTAATTTCGATATTCAATATGTGCAAAATTGTTTATAATATACATGCAAATCATTTCGTGTTTCCACAATTTTAAGGAAAAAATTTACTATGAGAGACAGATAAAGTAGAACCTATTGTTTTCGTTGTATTGGATACTGACAGAATTTCCGTAATAGTGTACTATCAATGCTATAGACCAACCAACGAACAAAAGCCAGTGTGTCCAATGATTTATCGAGTTCCAAACTTCTGTAACCAAGATCAAATTTAACCACATAATTAAAAACATCTGTGTTGACAAAAAAGGAGATTCGACGATTCCTGCTAATGAAATCCACCTACTTTATGTTTCATGTTTTCTACTAATTATGTGTTTTCATTCCTGAGATTGTTCATATCGTAAGATTTCAATCTGTATTGCCATACCTCAACCTACCAAAAGGGGAGTATATGTTCCATTAATAAAATACCATTCCTCTAGATTATTAAAAAAAACCTCAGAATGTTTTTTTTATAGATCTTAAATTATTAAAAGCAGTATTTTTTTGACACAATACTCTAAACAAAAATCAATTCAAGCGTATTTCGGTCCCATAAAAATTACAATGTAAAACGAAGTAAAAAATTTAACTTTTTTTATATATCCCATACATTATTTTAAGATTGCAAATGCATCCAAAAGATAGGAATATCAATTCCGCCAAATATGTTGTAACAATGTAGAAAAAAAACACTCATTATTTCTATAAATGCTGACGATGGGTTTATCTGTCTTACAGCAGATCTGACGCATACAGGATACAGTAAGATTAATACAGATTCGTAGACTTATTGAGGATTATCTCCAGTATATGATGGTAGCGGCCAGACAAGTCAAGATAAGTAAAGATTCCTTACACTTTGTGTCATAGTCATAGATTCTTTCTTATTTTCTGCTCTCTATTTCACTATGTCAAATGATATCTATTTGTTGCAAAGAAGTGTGTGGTCTGGAAACTTTATACCAAGTATGACACGATATATTAATTCTGAACTTAAATGACCAGATTGATTGATGAAGAGGTACCTGAAGCCTTCACGAAATTTTCATAATCAAAACGTCATTATTCTAGCCTACGCTAAACTAAGACATGTTTTAATCGTTTCAAGTAATCTTTACTAACTTTTGCTGCATTGATCAATGAACCTCCTTGCTGTATAAGTCCAGGAAAACCCTTTCTTGCCTCTTAACGTAAATATTATAGCCTACAAGATAAGACATGTTTTAATCATTTCAAGTAATCAGTAATAATTTTTGCTGCATTGATCAATGAACCTCCTTGCTGCATCCGTCCAGAAAAACCCTTTCAATCTAAAAAAACGTTTGTTGTATAAATCCAGACATCCTCATTGGAAATAATACCTGATGAATGATAAACGCATGCTCGATGGGCACAGTTCTACAAAAACACTTCCTTGTCCATGCAAGAGGAGGGTCTGATAGACACCAGGTCGGGACAATTGATATTTTGTCCATGAAGGTAATATTCTTAGTGCAACCTGGGTAATAGATAAAAACCATTAATCAAAGTAAATATACTACTGTTTTTGTCGTGAACATGTGTCATGAGAATTGCTTTCCTGATGGGACAGAATCTAAAATCTATTAATTAAACAATACATGCACATCAAAATTAAACATCTTTTCTTTTATTTGATCAACAGGTAACACAGGTATAACACATGGAATTGTTTTCTTCTCAGCATAAGTCTCATAGCATGTGAAGAACAGCGTTTTTTCAATTTAAGCTTGAGGCAAATTTATTGTTCATAATTAGGACATTGAATTTATCACTCCCTCATAATCCGACACTGCATGTTTATCTCGGTGAAATTACTATGATTGACTATATAGAACTACTGTCTGAAGCCGCTGTCTGTTGCAGAAGTGTAGTGTAGTAATTGTCGGCGGTATTGAGCGAAATGCCCAAGTGTCAGACGGTATTGTGTCTTCATATGAGTGAATGTATAACAGTGTAAATTTCAAGCATTTAAAAGAAATATTTATAAAATCTATCTGGAAAATTGACACCTGCAAGTAGGGCCATGATTTAGGCCCTTCTATAGATTTTGTTCAAAGATGTCTTTATTTGGTCAAAGTTTTTGTTACACATGTGAGATAATTATTTTCATTTATAACATCTCTATTGAATAAACGAGTTTTGTAACATTTATCAAGGCAATTTTAAAAACCTGGAATTAGAATATGATATACAGTAAAACACGTGTTGCGTGTTAGCAAACATCAACATCGAACTCAAAATAATTTTATTCACTGTTGTGATAAGCTTCTTACTCTCTTACTCTTTTAATCTTAGGATGAAAGCGCTCATTTGCTTAATCATTAAGTCCAGAAAACAGTGTTAGGTGGCTATATGGGTCATTCAATAGCTTAAACAACTGATACTGGCGTCGATATTCTGTCCATTAACAACACCAACTTGCTGATGATAGCAATGATTTCGAACTTAACATGAAAAAAATTTGCATTGAGAGTTCGTGGCTTTCGCATGGAGAGATAAGTGTTGTTCATGAACAATTTCACACATACAATATGAACATGACTATTCAGTTGCACATCTATCATTGTTTGTTGTCGAACTAAATTACTATGATTACTAAACTACAATCAGAACACCTATTGTATCATCTTTAGTTGTTTGAAATGTTTGAAGCAACACCGACAAAAGATTATGATAAATTCTAACTTTATTATCACCATGAAATTGCCGTAAAATCTTTTAGCATTTTAGAAATTCAACAAATTTGTTTAAAATTTCAAACGTAAAACATTTAGAGTTAATATAACAGCAAGTTTACCTCATATGTTAAAGTTTACTTTTCAAAATAAACATATCTATATCTAGGAGTTTATGATGGAATAGCGTTAGTTTTAACGGCATGTTATGTTTAAAGTTGGATTTGTTGATTAAATTTTAGTACCGGAAAAAGAAAGCAGATGACAGTGTACATAAACATTTACTTCTATAACTGGTATTTATGTTTAGATCTTTTTTTTAGAAATATAGACACATTGACTATTCCACGAAATGTGTCTCTTATAAGGTTTTATAAATTATACAATTTCGGTAAATGACTAAACTTAACATACAAAACACGCTCACGAGAAGCCTTACCAAATACGATCACTTCCTGAAAAGTGACCAGATCTCTTGGGATAAGAGGTATCCACTTCGGTTAAGATGTGACTCCGAATGAAATCAGTCAGAACAACATGTGATTAAACTGATCCAGACGAAGCATGTCAGAATTACCGTGTCAGCAAGCATCAAGCGCTTGGGGAAATTAATCCAGCGCCTGGAAATAGAACAGGACAGGTGAAGTGAGAAGTGCCCGAATAGTGTCAAGTGATGCTTCATGCGTAGAAAAGACAGCAAATCTAATTCTCAGAGAAAACTTGATCTTGGCGTATCTAAATTCAATTATGCTGAGAGAAAAAAAAAGAGAAACATCAGCATACGTTATACGAGATAGTTCGATCCTCGAGTAATAAATGCGACTGAAACAGGGTACCATAATATATTCAGAAGCATACTTAACTAAATTTTGTATTTTAACAAAATATCTGTTCATGTTTCTGAAACATGCACCTTTAAAGACATCGTCGTTTTGAAATGTCCTTTGTTAGATGATAGGAGAGAGTCAAATGGGTTATTTCGGCTTGTTATTTCGTGCTACAGTAAAATGTATAAATAAATGTATGTCCAAGGTGGCAATATATGTCGCTGACATCTTTAGTTATAAGATTTCTACATTTCGTAAGTTTTAAAACATGCTAGCAGAAAAACATTTTGACACCTAGCGTTTTGAACTGATATAGAATAAACCGTGATGTGAGTACTTATTTAAAAACCACATGCTTATAAAAAAGTCAAGGCGTTATACGCTTTTTCAGTAGAGGAATTTAAAACATACCTTAGTTGTTAAAAATGACATTATTCCAGAGTGTAATCTCAACAGTGTGTAATGTGTAATCATATGTTCTTTTCATATCCAGTCTAAACATGGTTGTTATTCTGAAAATGATCGCATTTTCTCATTGTACGTCTATAGAAAAAAACGTGAGTTCCTGAACTAGGTTCTAGGTGCTGTGTAGACAATCAAAATAATTTCATCCTAAAATGCTAGTCTTGTGTTAAGTGCTGTTAAGAATATTCAGTTTGATGTGATATAAATTCAATTGTCAAAATATTTTTTGGTGCTATTTCTATTTGTTGTTCTATGCTTGGTGTTTGGTAGTCTTGGGTCGAGTTAAATGTGTACGGTAAAAACATTTTTATTTTTCATTCTTACAACATTTCATACATTGTATGATGCAATAAGTAGAGAACGTTTTCATAGCAAAAAGTATTAATTTAACAACAATGTTGTACGACATTCAATATCCCAAAACTAGCACCTCTTTCATGCTTTGTGGACATGCATCCTGTTTATTGCTTTTAAGTAGACTAATGTCTGTTTTGTTACTGTAAAATACTTATCTAATGTGTTTTCTTATGTTTTCGCCACCTTCGACGTTCTAAGAGATACAGACTTCTGGATAAGCAGTCATCAATGAACGTAAGGTAGCCCATCTGTTGTTATAATTGTTAACATATTCCAGTGTAGATTTCACGTGAGAAGATGTGCCAGTGGATTGGCACCTCTTATTTACGATTTTATACCTTAATTCAATTTGGCAAATGGTTCTTTGGGCGACAGTTTGTTGAAAAGTCTACTCCTTTATTGGCAGAAATAAATAAGGTTCTTTGATGATCCGTATCTCAGTTTTAATCTAAACCACTGTGAACATAATATATTTATGATGATATAATAAAAGCAAAATGTCAAAGTATAATTTATTGTTTCTACCCCTCGCTTCAGTTGTAAGAAAAGCACAGTATTCATCTCTATTGAATAAACGAGTTTTGTAACTGTGGGTCTGACACAAACAACATAGAGTATGACTTATACAAGCTAATACAAATATTAATTGGGGATGATCTCAAAGAGTTGTATTAGGAACTTGAATTTAATCCGAATAAAAAGTACAAAATTACAAGAAGAAGTTAATTTAATCAACGTCTCACAACAATTTACAACATAAAATGGATACTTATGTTACACAAAAATAATCGAACAATTAATTTCAAACATCTCGATTTATGGAAGAGTAGTTTGACGTTGGGTGCCTTGGTCTACAAGAAATTCAAGGGAATTGTTCTGTGGGTACATTTTCAATACAAATACTGCCGTTTTACTTCCATTCTATACATTTAAACTTTAGCTTGGTTGCAATGAACCTCAGTTTACAATTGAGATATAAATAATGATTATAAATCTTAATTATTCTCATTGAAAGTTATCTAGTACTCTTCATTGCTCTCGACATACATTCAAAGTAAACATTATCATATATGTTAGATGGATAATGACTTAACCTCAAACAATACTGCTTTTACCAATTATCACAAGCTACTCAACATAAAACGCCTATCATTGACTACCCTTTAAGTAACGCAGTTTTGAGCTTTATCACTTAAGGGCACAATAGTTAACTATTATTCCAGGAAGCTTCAGTATGTTTCGGGGGTCCTTAGCACCAACTTTGATGTCTACAATTAAGAATTGTAGTATTAACATCAGAAGAAAGAATTTGTTTAAAAGCTATGATTGGAGCCTTAGAAAAGTAACTATCTGGGATATACTCTTTACGCAAATCTTCGAGTGGTTGACAAACAAACAAAAAGTGTATTTCGTTTTCATACCATTTTTACATAACGGGCATATTATTTTGCTTATATCGATTAATTTCTCATCGTCTTAACTTTTGATTATAACATTTCAGTTTGATGCCTATAACGACAACAATTCAGGTTCATGCCCAACATCTTCAGTGACTGTTTGTTACTTTCTTTCACTGGTTTTATCACCTCTAATTAATTACCTCTATCATAAGGTGTTTTCACCCATTTGCTGAATTATAGAGTGAGGAAAACAGTGTTAGGTGATAAACGAATCGATAGCCTGATTAACAGACAGATCCATATCCTGCACTGCTGACAACGTTTACTGGCAAATGAGATTATTGATTTCAAGTGTAACACAACAGGAAAACGTTGAGTGTATCTGAAAAACTAATCTCTAAAAACTTTAAATGAATGTGTCACATTCTGTAGGTCTAGAACCTATGAGATATCATTTTTGGTTCGTTTCGAATTTGCTGATATTATGGTAGGAGTGTTAAATATTAAGTACAAATGTTAAACACTGGAGTTACCGGTTGGGAAGGACACGCTTTACTTGGTGTCATCAATGGTCACAAATATCAAATGATGACGTATTTTTTTTTAAAAAGTATGCGATTTGAAATTTTAGTTTTAATTATAGTTATAAGAGTTTTCCAGAAAATAGAATTGTCCTTAATCTGGTAATTCTGAAAAAAAAGTATGTAAACTGTACAATCATTTTGGAATAACGATACCCAATGTTAGATCATGAGAAAAGGAGATAGATTTACATTGATATTGCACCTCAATACAAACACATGGTGATATACATGCATCGGTTATACAAAAACGTATATATGTGAATCTTGAAGAATATTTTAATTGTAGTCATTTCTACTGATTTTATCGTCAACAAAATTATACTAATTGACATTGACTTATGCAAGTAGAAATTTTACTCTTTAAATATTTCAAATTGTAATGCATCAGCATGATTGTTCTGAAATTTTCAAAACACTTTGAATGTTAGAAAATTGTGTTGTAAAAATCGTCTTGATATATTTCGCCGTAAATCACTGTCCAGTTTCAGTCTATTTTGCATTAGTTTCATATCTGAAGTGACAAGTTGCCGTCAAATAGTACAACATAAAAAAGATTACACCCTATGTGAATAATCCAATGATAAGAAGTCTAGACTCGTACATGTATATATATGATCTCTAAGGCAGAGTTGTGGTCATTGGATGTTGTTAATATATTGGAGATTTGGCAGATATTAATTTGCTAAAAGACTATAGCAAAAAGAGAGTTATCGTACAGTTTATATGATGCTACTTGACAGTGAAACTTGCTTTGAGAGAATGAACAAGGTGTTTCTCCACATAACAAAAGCAGCCAAGATGTAGCGATCTTTAATTTGTAATCTTTAGGGGCCAAACAAATGTACCATACGTTCATGATCGATCTGATAAACGAAAATAATGCAATGCTATGTTTCGTTGCTTTTGATAAAATATTGAGATCTACACATGTATGCTCATAAAGAATAATATAACCGCTATTTTTTCGGATGTGCATGCCTACCGGACTTTGAGATGAAAACAATTTCTTGCAAGCAAACGAGTACATTACGAGATTAATTCAATACGATATATCGATATCGATATATGAATTTATATTTTTGTTCCTAGTATTCATGCAAGGCATTTTCAAAATGACTCCTTTCAGTTCTGCTTCTAACACAGCTGCAATCTAACTCGTTCAGAATTTATCATTTGAATATTTGCATAAGAAGCCAATTGCATATTTTCATGTACAGAAACTGCGACCTTCACTTTGATGTTGTGACTCAAATTCCCAAAGGACTTACCTAGCTATTTTCATTCTGAATTTAATGCCAGTGTGTCAGCTGTTTCCCACTTTCGCCAATAAATCCTTGTCAACTTGTTCTTTGTGTTGAGGTCTTCCATGCTAGATTTAGAGTTTGACATGTAATGACTTTTCACGCCCATGGAAGTGAATTATAGTTTAAACAGTCCTAGTATACTTTGAATAGTCTTAACTTTCTTTGATTCGTATTTGTAAGATAACTACAAAACTCATTTCCTATTCGATATCATGTAACATTAATGCTTGGTAAACATTAATCCCTGTTCATTGGAGAGAATAATGGATATACTGTTTGTTTTGTCGCTGTCAGTATGTTTTCCTATGTTTACCTTATTTCCGAGTTGTATGGATACCAGGCCAATGAACGAGCAACCATTAAATGAAGTAGATGTTATCCAACACCCTCCTGCGTAGATTTTGTTAGGAAATTTGCCAATTTATTAGTATCTCCTGTTTATTCTTCTAATGCCTGAAACCAATCAGCAATTGGTAATCTGAATAGCTGATTGTACTTGAATATATTTACAGTTTTGAGAACAATAGCCTGACACGAAAATCCTGTGATGAGCAACATTTCTCGCTTTAATAAAAATGTCTTGATTCACAATCTTAATATCTCAATTGAATGAGAAAATCGGTTCTTTATACCGGAACCGAATATTACAATTAAAGACAGTTGTACGAAAAACAATTTCGTTCGATTGTGTCATAAAACAATGCAAAACATAAGTATAAAGAAAAAGGTCTCATTAGTAAATTTGTTTACGTTATTTGTCATATTATATATTAAAGATCAATCAACAGACTTTGCTCTCTCTCTCTATAGAGGCTTTTCAAAATATCCACCCATAACTCTTTAAACTGGAAGATGTTTCCCGATTCTTTCAAAATCCCCAAAGAGTGAACAATTGCCACATAGAAAACTGCTACCGTTTTCATCATCAAATCAATATTTGTGTTCCGTTTACTACTGACTTCTGTCTTCTAAAAATGATGTACACAGTGAATATGTTTTTTTCAAATGCAAGCCATCAGGATTAAATAAAATGCTTAAAAAAGTAAATTGCTTTAACTTGTATACATTTTTAAAGACTGCAAATGTATCTTAAAAGAAAAAAAACATCTAAAACAAAACAATAATTTAATATTTTAATCAACGTCCTATGTTAACATTGGGTTAATCGGTCTTAATCCAAATTATCTTAACTGCAGCAATCAAGAAATCATAAACGAGGAAATTCTCTCTTCGCTGAAAATAATTCTCAATGTAGTACAAGAAGAATAACAATAATTGACGGGCTCCTATAGTGCGCGTTGCTCAAGGGTATATTCACATACAAGATATAGTAAGATTAATAGAGGCAGACTCACGGACTAATGAGGATTATATCCAGGAGCTTGTGATGTCAAATGAAATCTTATATTTGCATTTTTGTCTTGTGGAAACTTTACAAACATGCATGATACGATAAATGAATGTTGAACTCAATTCATTAGAATTAGTAGAAGGAAACATTGATTGATGAAGAGTTTAATCAGGATCAGAGTAGCTTTCACCAAAATTCATCAATCAAAATGTCAGTATTTTAGCCTAAAAGCTCAAAAAAAAATTTCTTTATCTTTATTAACTTTCGCTGCATTGGTCAAGAACATCATTGTTGCATCAGTGCTTTCTTTCCTAAATCCAAAATAAATTTTAGTTCAACTGCAGTGATCCATACACAGCACAATTCTTTTCTCACTTTAAATAATTCTCAATGTAGTACGAGAAGGATAACGATATTTCAAGGACTCTTTTATTGCGTGTTGCTCAAAGGAAAATGCTCGATGAGCACCGTTGTTCCAAAAATAAAATCGTAGTCTTTGGATGAGGAAGATCTGAGATAAAAGACATCAGGTCAGGTCATTTGAGATACTCCAGGCTTATGGTTCGTACGATGATGACAATGATCATAGTGCAACCCAGATGATGAAGACAAACCAATAACCAAAGGAAATAGACTACTGTAATTTTTGTGAGCAAGTGTCTTTAGAATCTTTATTCTTTGAGTGAAATAACCTTAATTTTCTAAATAACTAAACGAGTCATATGAAAATCCAAAAATAACAACTTAATGAATAAAGTTGTATGTTTACGGACCATTACAGGTAAAACACATGGAACTGATTTGGTTTTTAAAAAAATTCACAGAATATTTAAGGAAGGTATCATAAAATCTAAGACAAAAGAGTCAAAAAACACAGGGTGATGTGCAATGTTGGTTTTATTAAAATATTGGAGTTAATATAACACTTTCCTCATATTTCAACACTGACTAGTTACGTCCTCTTAGTCCATGATTATATTAGTGCAACTGATAATCAGTTGTATGTTTATTCGAATATGCACCTTGCACTTTGAGTCGTCTTTACAGAACACTTACGCCTCATTTAGCGACTGCATCATTGCATAGGCCCGTGTGATAACAAACATATTATTCATGCATTCGGTGTTTTCATTGGCTGAAATATTGCAAGGTAGTTTAAGTTGCAATATTGTGCCGCTAGGGGAAACTGTTGGAAGCTCGAGAAGAGCTCCTATTATAACAGAGGTTCAATAGGAATAAATGACCTCTGTAGGGTGAAAATGCTGATGGATATGATTTTTACACTGTTGGAGCAAATTCTTAAAATAATTCACAAACAATTGTAGAATGATGTTATTGCAATTTGTCACAATTATTGAAGTAACAAATCTTATATGTGAAATTACGTAGATGGCTTGAAAACCTCAAAATGAATGGATTATTAAGAGAACAACTGGTTTTGTTCTCGTTTAATTAAAGTGTTTTAATCATAAAGCATGAATCTTTATTTGCAGTATTGGCATGTGCCAGTGGGAAGCATAATTTAAGGATTCTGGTCAAAGTTTGTGTTACATACATGAGTTGCTATATATTCCTCTGAAACACCTCTTTTGAATACAATAGTTTTGTACCTCTGAGTTTGACACAAACCTCACAGGGTAAGACTTTGTAGTAGCTAATACATATACTGAATGGGCTTGCTTTCAATTGTCTACCATGTCAACCTGAAGGGCCAAAGGTCGTCTTTTTTACTACTTATTTACATCATGAAACATCATGAGTGATTTATATGATATTATAAAAGTTTTACCTTTAACTCATTCTCTCCCCACAGAGGTAGCTCGGTCATAATTCCTATACAACCTCTGTCATAATACGAACGTTTCTCGGTCTAGATATGTATCTGATTTGATACAATCAAAGTTAGTTCTGCAATCAGAGACTACATTTCAAATGTTGTTTTTCAAATCGCCTAAGTTATTTCTGTTCGCTTTCCAATAGGTAAACTATATTCGAATATGCACCTTGTACTTTGAGTCGTCTTTACAGAACACTTACGCCTCATTTAGCGACTGCATCATTGCATAGGCCCGTGTGACAACAAACATATTATTCATGCATTCGGTGTTTTCATTGGCTGAAATATTGCAAAGTAGTTTAAGTTGCAATATTGTGCCGCTAGGGGAAACTGTTGGAAGCTCGAGAAGAGCTCCTATTATAACAGAGGTTCAATAGGAATAAATGACCTCTGTAGGGTGAAAATGCTGATGGATATGATTTTTACACTGTTGGAGCAAATTCTTAAAATAATTCACAAACAATTGTAGAATGATGTTATTGCAATTTGTCACAATTATTGAAGTAACAAATCTTATATGTGAAATTACGTAGATGGCTTCAAAACCTCAAAATGAATGGATTATTAAGAGAACAACTGGTTTTGTTCTCGTTAAATTAAAGTGTTTTAATGTTCAAAGGAATATTATATTCATAAAAGGTACTTTATGACAAATTTCTCATTTCGTTGTTTTAAATAAAACCATTGCAATAAGATGACAATTCTATCTTCTCGTAAGTTTATGTACAATATTGAAATAAGATATTCATTTACAATCTGAACTCTTAGAATGAAGACATATCATTATTTCAGTTTTGCTATCGAAACCTTACAAAGGAGAAGAATGATGAATGTATTATCATCTTACTTGCATAACCTTTTCTTTAAAGTTTAGATAAAAATGCTTTATAAGCGTAATCAATCAAAACGGTTTGTGAGAGATGGTAATATAAAAAGTCAAAGTAAAACAAAACTGAGCTAGATATAAATCTATATAGTAAAATCTTGTCAAAAATCGATCTCAGTTCTAATTTCTTCACTGGTGTGATAAGTCTATTACACTTTTAATCATTATTATCTCTACCATGAGATGTAGGCGCTCATTTGGATAATTATTTAGTCTTGAGACAGTATTGAGTGGTGATAAGGATCGTTCAATAGGTTGGTCAACTGATACTAGGGTTTACATGTATATCTGACGTACACGTAACTTTCTGATGAGAGGATTGATTTGGAATGTAACATGATAATGTTATGGATTTTCGTTATAGTGAGAAAATGAGACTCCAAGAAAAGTAAGAAACGTTCTCAGCATGATTAAATGACATTATTTCAGAGTTCAAGGAGTTTGCATGGAGATAAAAGATCTGTCATTAATTTATTTTAGACATACTATCTGAACATAAGCATTCAGGTACCCATTTGAAATTTCTTCATTTATTTTTTGGTCCTCCAACTGAAATGTTTGAAAGGAGAAAGTTACTATTTGACACATTTTGCATTCCCTTAACTGATGTATAAATCCACTAATGACCCTATGCGCATACCCCTGGAGGCTTAATCATTCAATTGGTGAATTATTGAATTATGAAAAAAGTGTTGAGAGGGAAGACTTGTAGTTCACCATTTTGTTTCTCAGGAACTGTTCTATTGACCCGCTGTGTTTGCTGCGTTTAAAATGGCGAGTTTTTTGTTTGTATGATGACTGTGTCAACATTTTGTAGATATCCGATTATACCAACTTTTAGGATGATTATTTGAAATATATCCTATTCAACACAAACGATAAATTTTCTTAAAACTATAAGTTAATGACCAATTTTCCAAACACCAAACACATTTTAAATAAACTTACGCTAGGATTAATTTATTTCTATCAAAGTCAACTCATATTTCTTTATTACGTTTTTAAATGTAAAAATATATAAGTTTATTTGATATAACAACATTCAAGGTTATATGACATCATAGCTGTTACTAAAGTTGCAAGTTTTTAAAACTGCATTTTGTTTGTACAATTTCAGCAACGGATGATGGGATGCCTATGCATCATTTTTAGTTTCTTTCGATATTACACATGCTTCATCATTGGCCCTGTAGCGCATAATCGTAATTGAACTTTAAGCTTTACACGTCAACATAAATTTTGTGAAGAATGAAGATTAGAAATGAAGGTTAATTATTGAAAAGTTTAGATTAAACACATTTATAATAACCTTTTAAGATTTCTGTCATTATACAGAGAATTTCATCAATCAAAACGTCCAAAATATTTATCTTATTCATATTGTGTGAAAGTTTCCGTGAATGAAGATATTTTGTTTTATTTTAGTTTCAATGACTAAACATCGCTGATAAAACGCGCCAAAACGAAGCCTCCTCTCCAAATATATACAATCATATCTTGACATGTGACCAAATCTCTTGGGATTTGAGTTATCCACTTCAGTAAAGATGTGACTCTGAATGAAAGAAGTCAGAACAATATGTGATTAAACTGATCCAGACAAAGCATGTCAGATTTATCGTGTCAGCAAGCATCAAGCGGTCTCGGGGAAATTAATCCAGCGCCTGGACATAGATCAGGACAGAAGTGCCAGAATGGTGTGATGTGATGCTTCATGCAAAGAATCAAAGACAACAATTCTAGTTCTCAGAGAAAACTTGATCTTACACAATCTTATTAATCGCGGTGTGATATGGTTTCGCCGTCAGGGAATTAAACATTCTTCCCCTGCAAGGCAGAACTCACGCTTATTAAAGTCTTGCTGCATATAGTCAGCTTACCTGTGTTTATCTTTTGCCTACTGCACTTGTTCTCGGTAGTAGCATGGAACATTTCCCGGAATTGCTACATATCGATAATAAAAGTGTTGTACTCAAACCACCCTATTCTACCAGGCTTAGATTTAGGAGATAAACCTAGTGTGGTTGAAAACCAGAGACCTGTTAAACTGGATTGATAGCGAGCAAATTTAAAATTGAAACCGAACGCGAAGCCATGACGATTTTCATTCTGAACTCTTTTTTTTTCCAACGAAATGCTCAGTGTAAACAGTTTAGAATTCAGGAAACAAAAAAGAAGTCGTCTGTATGGGGAATTTTGCGTCTTAGTATTGAAAATAAATAAAGACCTCAACATCCCTATGAAGCAAATAGATCACTCTATTAAGGATTATGATGTCAGAAGAGCCCGCGAAATGACGTCATTGTTTTGTTAACGTATTCGAGGGAATGCTGATGCAGACAGACAGACAGACAAATGTTTATTTAAGTCTCACCCCAATATAATATATATTATTACTCGCCCGTGTAAGATACCGCAGTGTAATATTTATACGGCGATATTAAACTAGTGTAATACCGCTCCCCGTATGACGTCATAATATCAGTGGTTGTGACGTCACAATCTTGGCGCCGACGTCTCAATGGCGGCTTAGTCGCGGAAATGCTTCGTTCAGTACTCTTTCGGTAATAATGCTTGATTACTGAGGTCAAGTAATAAACAGAATACTAAACTTCCTTCCATTTAATACTATTTTTATCAAACTCATTAACGATTTGGTATCAAACTCGCTTTCGCTCGTTTTATACTTAATCATTAACTCGTTTAATAAAAATAGTATTAAATGGAAGGTCGTTTAGTATCCTCTATATACAAAAAGTGTAAGAAATGTAGAATATATGTTCAGTAGCGGAAAGCTTAGTTTACGCTGATTTATCGCTCAAACCTCTTATTTTGTTCAAAATAAAACATTTAATTAAAACAATTTGCTCTCTCCGTGTAAACACACGAAAACAAATACGGTTAATTCCTTTTGGAAAGTGATAAATCCGACTTAAAAGCAGATTACCGACTCTGAAGTTACCGGTCGGATAGTCAGAAGTCAATTTATTTATTAATACATTGAAAACTGATTTCGGGTAAACAGTGCAATTTCAATCGTGAATTGATACCCTGTGAATCGGACAAAACAACCAATAGAATCGAGTATCCATCACTTTCATGGTAGAGTATCCAATGATAAGGTAAGGCAAATGCCTTGTAGATAGGCAATCAAATCATGACCTTATCAATGAGTAAGGCAATGTCATGACGCAGCACAATCCAAAACACCTATCGCATGTTATTCATTCAAACCGGTAATTTGAATTAAATCTAATTCTGAGTGAAAAGATTGTCTCAAGACGCACCACAATACTAAAAACTTCTTGCGATCTACTTCATACAAACCAGTAATCTAAACACAATCGAATTCTAAGTGAAAAGTTGTGCAAGACGCAGCACGATTATAAATCTTGTCATGTGGTATTCAAGCAAACCAGTAATTTAACCACAATCTCAAACACTTGTAAATGAAAATCGTGTCTGAACACAAGGCATTCATAAAAGCGTGTCAGATACTAATATATAAGAACAGTTAATCAAAACACAACCTTATTCTATGAGAAAACTCGGTCTAGAAACAGCACGTACAACCCTATAAGTATGTTCTTTGGTCGCGATGAATAGAATTACAAACCAAAATTCATCCTCAGTACAAACTAGTTCTAGACACAGCACAACCCTATAAGTATGTTCTGTGGTCCCGATGAATAGTAATAACAAACAAAAATTCATCCTCAGTACAAACTAGTTCTAGACACAGCACAACCCTATTAGTATGTTCTTTGGTCCCGATGAATAGAATTACAAACCAAAATTCATCCTCAGTACAAACTAGTTCTAGACACAGCACAACCCTATAAGTATGTTCTGTGGTCCCGATGAGTAGTAATAACAAACAAAAATTCATCCTCAGTACAAACTAGTTCTAGACACAGCACAACCCTATTAGTATGTTTTGTGGTCCCGATGAATAGTAATAACAAACCAAAATTCATCCTCAGTACAAACTAGTTCTAGACACAGCACAACCCTATTAGTATGTTTTGTGGTCCCGATGAATAGTAATAACAAACCAAAATTCATCCTCAGTACAAACTAGTTCTAGACACAGCACAACCCTATAAGTATGTTCTTTGGTCCCGATGAATAGAATTACAAACCAAAATTCATCCTCAGTACAAACTAGTTCTAGACACAGCACAACCCTATAAGTATGTTCTGTGGTCCCGATGAGTAGTAATAACAAACAAAAATTCATCCTCAGTACAAACTAGTTCTAGACACAGCACAACCCTATTAGTATGTTCTGTGGTCCCGATGAATAGTAATAACAAACCAAAATTCATCCTCAGTACAAACTAGTTCTAGACACAGCACAACCCTATTAGTATGTTTTGTGGTCCCGATGAATAGTAATAACAAACCAAAATTCATCCTCAGTACAAACTAATTCTAGACGCATCATAATCCAATAAGACACCTCAAGCAAACACCAACCCTCGCAACGAACCATCAAATGAATTATTAATCAACAGTAATTGGGGCGACCAAACGTTTTTCCGAGCACAAAGCTGGATAATTGACGTTTGAATTACTAGAGAAAATTGCCTCGGAGACTGTTTGTCGTCAAGACGTCTTCAATACACGTGAAGCAGCGGTGAGGACGCCACGAAGTAGTACCTGTCTTCGAAGAATCAATGTCCCGCTGCCTGAAGAGAGATGAGAGACAAAGAGAGGGAGAGAGCGAGGAAGGAATCCACGGTAAGAAGACCCCTCTCTCTCTCTCTCTCTCGCTACTATGGAGGATAGGTGCCGATACGCTACTCGCTGAATAACAGGAAATTCATACCAGGCTAAGCGCTACCTTGGAATGCCGCTGTTTAAAATAGACTTCTTTCACTTGCAAAACTAGTGAGTTAGATAGGGTTGCGTCACCTCAGCTTGCAAACTCCAGAGTAGGATAGGGGTTGGATAACCTCACCTGGGAAACTCCAGAGTTGCATAGGGGTTGCAGAACCTCAGCAGGGAATCTCGTCCTTAACTTGCAGTGATGCAGATCAAAGCTTGGACCTGATAGTACAATGTTGATGTGTGTGCATACCTTTGTGGAGCTACTGTTGTTCTGATGGAGATGCATTTACTGCGTTCTTCTGATACGAGGTGAGTCTTACAACTCTACAGATCCAGATACATCATATCTAATTACCGCGAAAAGTAAGATTGGATCTATACGCATTTACTTATTATCATCATCCCATATTCGATTAAGTTGGGAGTGGCTTGTATATGATATACGAAGTAACCTTTCTTCGTATACGAAAGCAGGTAACCCTGATGCTAATATTTCCATGATATAATGTAAATATATACAGACAAAACGTGATCCTGTAATACTTTAATGGAACTGCATGCAGTTCTTCTTTTAATGTCAAGCATGCACGGTATTTTTAACCATTATCTGTGAGATGCATTTCTATCGTATGTTGAAGTGTATGATGTAAACACATTAGTTTGTATTGATTGTGTACTCTTATTGAGTGTGTATTCACTTATCATATTAAAACATATGGAACATCAGTTAGATATTTGAATTATATCAATATTACTAAGAACATTTGAAACATATGCAAGGGATGTAATGCAAGGGATTGTGAAAGGATTCAAATGTTACTAACGTATACCCGTTTCAAAAACTCATCCTTACTGACCTTAATGCAAACCAAGTCGTCCGATATGTGTATTTGAAAAAACGTTCATAGCAAGAGAGCATTTATGTGGCCAATCATTAAATGGAATATATCGATTTTGCAAATATTTATAACATATTGATTTAAGCACAATCATGTACAATATTTCGTTATTAAATTAATGAAACAATAACCAAGGGGCAGTATCACGTTTTTTGATAAACTGATCTCACGAAATTTGAAATAAATGTTTCTTGTTGCAAGACAATTGTTTTAATCAAAAGAAGCAGTTCACAAGGAACGTATCGTGGTCGGTTTAGCTATGCGAATCCACTTTCCTACCTCGAATGATTAAAAGGTATTCACACAAAAAATGGCCAGTGTTTTTTGTTTCGTACTTGATTATTTCCTTTTCGACTAGGGTTGATGAGTAATGATAGGTTTCGACCCCTTGAAGATAATATATTTATCATAAACTAATGTTTATAAGGCAACATGTAAAAAAGGAAGTCTTAAAAAAACGTGCTACTGACCCTTTAAATATCCATTGTAAAAGTAGATAAATGATCTAGTCAACATTCGAAACGTAAAGAGCTTCCAATCAAAACTAAACATGGGCTAGGATCAAACTTAGAGCTATGAACCTTTCGAGACTCTAGGCCCACGTGTTAAATGGAAGTGCTTGATGAAGTGGAAATTTTTAATAGTTTATTTAACTGATATAAAATATATCGATGTGACACTGATCCTGTAAAACGTATCGACATAAGTTTCCACTTTGTTTTTGATATCTACACAAATATTCAAGTTATCACAATTTATCCTAAGGGTCTCACGTAATATTCCCGTACACAAATTCTAGTCAACGAGGTTATTTGTCTTGTAATAAACTTCCTTAACTAACCTGATTAAGTTGAAAGGAGATTGAATGCCCCGGCGTATATTGGAATCACTAAGGTAATTACTGGAGTGTTGAGAGAGCTCCTCACTGTGCCATGTAGATAATTAAACGACACTGACAGCTATGATAGGGCTCGGTCGGCAGTGTAGTGAGAAACATGTAGTATTTATTCAGGGAGGTAAAACTGTAACTTATTACCAGTTTCCCATATCAACTTGAAATGAGCTAGGAGATGTTGTTGCTATTTTTACATGTTCAGTTAAGAAGTTAACTTTTTTAACAAAGTTAATATAAATAACGGTATTGGTCTTCACGTTCTCAGCGTTAAACTGCTTCCCACATCTACAGACTAAGCCTATTAGAATGCGATAAGAGTTTTTGATAACCTAAATGACGTTAATACAACTGTGTTTACAATCCTTTAAAACAAGAAACCACAAAAAAATGTAAATAATGGGGTACAACTTGTTGTAAGAATATTGCCCTAAATAAAGTATTTATTGACACATCATTTAGTGAAAACGGTATAAATAAAAATGTTATCAAAAGTTGAAAAACATTTAACAAAAAGACGACATAAGGAAAAGCACGATTATGACTATGTTTACAATTTCATAAACCATATAATGTGAACTAAACAGAAAGGCACCGAAACTTGCAAACTCGGCGAAAATGCTTTTAAGGTATAAGAGTTACGTGGTATCCGTTTTTCAGAAACAGACTATAACCTCGTGCGCCACTATTCGCGTACACAGTGACCTTGAAGGGAATGCGCGATAGCTGCTTACATACAGCAGATGTACAGTTGTTTATAAAGCTCGGCAGGTATACATTCGCTAACACAATCTCTCCGCCCGTCTCAAGTCCCCCATCCCCTCACCCCTCCCATCTCCCTTCATCTAATCCCCTATCCTCTACTCATGCACCTGGAGGGGCCAGCTACAGGATTCCTTTAGCCTCCCGTTGAGGCTCCCTTTCATTCTCAGCACACATTCATTCCTCACCTCTCTACTCACGAACCCTCCCCTACCCTATACCCTTCCCCCTCCCCTATCTAAACTCTCCCCACCACTCCTCAAGCTCGCCCCTTCCCTGCCCCTTGCCTCGTGATACTTTTCTTACCCCATCTTATTCTTACTAGGAGCGATACATACACATGCAAGGTACGCCCTCTATAACTGGGAGAGGTTCCTCTTTGAAATCGCTATTAGGTTGATCTACACAGTGAATATGATGTAGAGATAGCGTCAAAATCATTGACATATGTTTGATGTGTTGTATTGGAAGGGGCGAGTTAAAAATACATTCATGCCTAAACCTTAGCTACCGCTGAGGCTCACCATGTTGCAAGGCATTGCGTTACATGCTTTAAGTTAACTGGAGTTTCGGTATTTATTGGTATATATATAACAGCATATTCGCCTCACTGTTCTATTTTATTTGATGCAATGAACAAATGATTATATAACCTTTTCTAAATAGAGGATAGCATGTAGGTCTTTTGTTCTTTTGTTGGCCTTCATCTACTCATTTGCCGTCATGCAAATCCTATCCTATTTGTACCCTATTATTTCGCAGTATTTCCTAGCCTAATTAGGGTGCCTCCAACTTTGCCTTTTTAAAGGCTTTTCTTGTTTCCCATGAGTCAGTATCTTGGTTTAAAAGTTCGCAAGAACTGGATTCACGTACAATATTATAGTAATGTTTCGGATCACACCTCCTGCAAAAAAGGGGGCAGGATAGCGCTGTGGTTAGCGCGTTCGGCTTCGGATCAAGAGGTCCGTGGTTCGAATACCGCCAGGGGCTCGGCAACTTTCTCTGTAGTAGAGAACTGTTCACACGAAATCAGGTTTGGGTGCAATGCTACACTGAATTTCAGTGTACCATCCATGGTTCGCTAGTTCCAGCCGATGCTCGCAGGTTTCACCGCAATGCATAGCCACAATAGTGTTGCGGGCTTTCTCCCTGCAATAATTCTAGCAGCCGCGATATAAGTGAAATACTCTTGAAAGCGGCGTTAAACACCATATCACCTCACCTGTTAAAAAAAGCTGCGTTACTTTTAAACCTTCTTAGAAGAGGCACAACCCAAAGCCTGAATGCATTTTAAACCAGGATCCGTTTTGGGCTAGTGGAAAGTACAAGAAATGATAGTGCGATCCCAAATAAAACAATGTTGTCTTCTAAATATATAATTTAATATAATTAGAAATTATATCAGAAAATGTGATAACAGATTACAGAATCCAAATGGTGATATATGGTGACGTCATAGACAATGTAGTCATTCTCCCTGAAGAGTAAATCCAAACATGTAGAAGATATATATGTATATATATGTTCTTTCATTCGACATTTGCTCTATTTGATTGTGCAGTTCAGAAGTTCAGGTCAAATTTAGAAAACAGATTACAGATGTGGTGATATCATATACCTTAATATTGATAAATACTATGCCATGACTAACAATTCCTGCACATCTTCAATACTGTGCAAAGTTCCCTGATTATATCGTGATTAATTGATACCTTGCAACCATAATTTCACATCTATGACAAGCAATCTCCTATAAAGATACCTTTGATGCTACCACTTCGTCTTTGTTGTTCGAAAGAGTAATTAGTTCTTTTGTTTTCTGAAGGATTCAGTTATCCAACTCATTATTGAAAACGTCATCAAAGTATTACGTCCCGGAATTGATCACTTCTTGTCGATGTCGATGTTTGATCTGATCAAAGTTAGATATTCTAGATACAACACTCCTTCGGTAAGGTTCCATCTTCCAACGCTTTACCTAGCTAAGATAGGCCTTGCCGCATTTTCCGTACCTTTCTGTGCTTGTCGCCAAGGCTGCTGCTGAAAGTCCATGAGAAAACATATGAAAATTCCAACTTTACGCCGAAAAGGGCGCTGCACTCAAAACACGAAGTTTGTCTGGTGGGCAGCACGTTTTTAATTAGTTGTTGATAGAATCTGGTGCAATTTAAAGCCACTCGGGGGAAGAAAGTAATGTTCTGGAATCATTTCAAGTGGAAAGGAAACCATATTTGAAGTGACTTCGTTTCGACATTGAAAAGTGAAAGAGGTTTAGATGTTCTTAATGTTACCTTTTTACGAAACAATATCTTATTTTAAATCAATACTCTTCCACCATTGAAAAGCCTTGTGCAGTTTGAGAGACAGATCAAAACATTTCAAATTAAATATACATAAAGGTTAAACGTTTTCGAAATTATGCTTTACATGTGTTATCTATGTGACTCAACATTTCATCAGGGCAATTAAATAATAACTGTAGAGAGGATGACCTAAATCTGTTTATTTAAGGTATTGTTATCATGATTTACTATAATAGGTAAATTGCTTATTTTGTTTTCAGAGGTGAGAAGAGGCGATTTGTGTTTAAGCGCCGCTTTCAAGAGTAATTCACTTTTATCACGACTCTAACTATTCTTTCAGTGAGAAAGCCTGAAATATAGGAAGTTGCTGAGCGCCTGGCGGGATTTTTTTATTGACAGTCATACTGTCAGTCAGAGTTTTCAGTAACCAATAACTAAAAATGATAAAACTTAAAAGTAATGTCATAAAAGATTTAGATTCAGACACAAACGCAAACACATTTTTAAAAAACATTTTTTTGGAAAAACATATGCTTTTGTAAAGCTGACCCCAAAATATATTATACTTAACCCTAAAAATAAACATATTTTGATTTTGTACTATTTTAGGATATGTTTGGAAATATCGTTTAGAGAAAAAAGAAGTTTCCAAGTTTTGATTATGTTTTCTTTGTTCAGTATAGACTCTCAGCGAGAGAAAATAGTTTTAACAAGGAACAAGAATTTTTCTGATTTTATTTTTATAAGAGTAACCATGGTAACCTTTAGTTAGCTGGAAAGAGAGAGAATGCAAAAAAAGTTATCGACATTAGACCACGTAACAGTTCCTTTCCTTACAGAAAAAAGTATATTTAACCAGAAAAGTATTGATTCGAACTTGTCGTGTCAGTGTGATCTAGCAAAAGGTGTATGAAAACAAGAAATTGTTTGGAATTAACCTGAAAGGTTAGCAAAAACGAAGCATGTTATTTTACCAAATAGAAGTTAAGAGAGTTTACTGGTGGAAAAATACACAATTTCTTGAATAAATATAAACACTAAAGATATAACACAGAGGTTGACAGTTTATATTTTCATTTGTGATAAACTGAAAAAACTCTTCAATGAATCTTAAATCGATTATAAAGATCGAAGAAGTAATTGAAACACCATATCTTGATTTGACTTTCACTGAAGTCAGTGGCTAGAATCATATCCAAAACCATTTTCACATTTATATGAAATCTTATTCTGCAATTTGTTTTTCATTTATTGGATATTGTTTTTTAACTTAAATTTCAACTTTTTTGAAACTACAATAAACACTTAATTCAATTTTCAATATAAAAGTTCGATTTAATTCCAAGGTTGATATGGATCAAGGATATTAAAATTTTAAGGCAAACTAAATAACTATATGTAATGGTAGTTAGTTGGTAAAACGTTATATCCTTCGCATTCATCAGGAATTTTGAACGAAGCACCTGATGTCTGAAAGTCAAGGCGTAAAACCAAAATCGATTTCACTTTCCCTTTTACCTCCTGGGGCATCTTGATGATCAAAATGGTAATTCGTGTGAAATAGCTGCCATTTTCCGTCAAAGAAGCCCTCTTTACATTGCGTTTAATCTATAATATAGTTTTGATTAAAATCTTCCAGTTGATTTCATCTGCCAAACCATACCTAATAACTGTCATGGGGGGCAGTTTTCAAATTATAGGAAGTTTAATACCATCGATGTTTAATTCGTATCAACACAAATCAACAACACTAAACTGCCTCAAGCAGATAAGCGATATCTAATGACATCACCCAGCAAAGCAACAAGATAGGATATCTTAAGATACAGCATGCCAAAATCAATAGGAAAGTTTAGAAGGAATCACTGTATCAATGGCACCAATGTTATAGTATAATTTATACTTGTTTGTAATTACCAAAGAATATATATATATATATATATATATATATATATATATATATATATATATATATATATATATATGTAACGTTCAAAAATGACAATTGAAATTAAATAACTTACCAGTTGATATTGTAAAGATTGCCCTAAAATGTCAGCTGGATTAATCTTTTGATGAAAGTGCATCCCATATTCATCAATCTTTACCAGGAAAGTGTAACATTTAAAAATTTATGTCATTTACCCCAAGACTTGGGATATAAAGGGTATAAAGGCTCATCATATCCCTTTTTTAATTTCCCTCATCTTGATTTTATGGTAAAAACTACTGTTAGTCATAGCCAAAAGTAAGCAATTCCACAATGCTCAGGAACTAAACCACTCTCTACCTTCTTGAAGACAGCAATTAAAATGTGTCCATTTAAGGACTCTCCGCGGTGCACTGAGAGACATGATCATCGGTAAATACATTTTAAATACGTTTGTAGAACCAATATAATTATTTTGATTTTACTTTTTTTAACCAAGCGTTCTATAAAATATTGAAATGAACTTAGAATCACCATGTATAATAAGTATGACATTTGAAGTCATATAGTTTTCAAGTTCATACCCTGAATGTAATGAGCCTTTCCTTCAAGATTATAAGCATTTACTCGTCAAGCATAATTACCTGCACATAAAAATATTTCTGATTCTACTACATATGGCGCAGCGCCAGTTAGGCGAATATTTGTTGTGCTTGGGTGTAAGTAGCAAGCAGAACGTATCAAAATCTGCAAGGTCCCAGATAATTGGTCGAAGTGATGGGTATTTCCTCATAAATAACTCACTCACTGACTGACTGCCACTACTGTTAGCTCGCAGGGTTAAGTGAAAGAATGCAAATGCCTTTATCATTTCATAATTCCTCTGAACAAGATTATTATGCTATATAGGCTTTAACGTATGTTATTATTAGAAATGTATAAAGGCCACCAACCCATTTTATGCTGTATAGCCTTTAACGTATGTTATAATTAGAAATGTATAAAGGCTACCAACCCACTTAAAATGTATACTAGAGCATAAATAAATGAAAAGAGGTTTGAATTTAAAAACAGATTAAGCAAAATATATCACTGTCTTTTTATATGTTAAGAGGAATAACTTAAATGTTTATTTCTTAAATGTTTAAACTCTTAATTTTTAAAATGATGCCCCAGTTGGATTGTTTGTATAAGTGTTTACTGTTGAAAAAAAATCATTCAATTACCTAATTTCCGTAAACTGAAAATGCTGAAAAATAGACTTTGATACGTGAATCATTTAACTCTTTTCTTTGATCTTCATTCTTGCTTCGATAAAAGTAAAGTGACAATTAAATATTTATTGTAAGGACATATCTGCTTCATTTGTTATCATTAATGACAAAAGAACGTTTACATTTTAAATTGTGATCCAAATTATATTTCCTTCGACTGACATGTACATATTATGCACTAGTGACGTAATAAAAAACTGGAATATTTTTAATGTCATTAAATTTCAAATTATGTTTTGTGCATTCACTTTAAATGTATTTAACATTGCACGATGAACGGTCAGATAACACTCAACATTGATATATTTCTAACGGTGAAATGCCTGATATAGCAGTGAAAATAAAATCCATATTTTCACTGAGTGATATATCATGCATTTTTACTCAATTTAATACCTTATTGAATCATATGACGTTATGGAAAAGTAAACTTGATTCACCCATTATAATCGTGAATATAAGTTAATTGTCCAACTTCATATACTTTTTTTGATGCTTTTGTAATATTTCCAACCGTTTATATTAACCACAGGAGCTAGACAAGCATGGCAGATTCCAGCATGGAAACTTCCACACACCGACAGATGGAGTGGGAGACAGGCAATATGTTCAAGGCGGACTATGTGTGGAAAGTAAGCTCATTTCATGCTTTAAATGAGAAGTGATCTATTGGATGCTCGCGTCAAACTTATATTATATATTATTCGTGTTTTTTATGAGTTAAATGACATAAATTATAAACATCTCAAAGGTTTATCCCCAAATGCTAAACATATGATTAACAATTGTTTTTAATGAAAATCAAACAAAGGTCTTATGTATGTACAGTTCTTACATTAACTCGATGATAAGGGTATATGAGCTATCGCCATATCCATCACTCTGGAAAAAATCGCCAGAACTCCCGTCATGCTTCATATGTGTCCCATGTGTATATATATATATATATCCTATTTAAAAAAAAAAAAGTATTGTCTAGTAAAGTACAAAATGTAACAAGAGCAACATTTCAGAAAAAAGAAAAAAAATACTACAAAAAAAAACTAACAAAAAACAACAAAAAAACAGTCCAGCTACTATGGTACGATGCTTCCTTTATTGTCATCTGATATTTCCTTTATTATCAGATGACGTTGCTGGTAGTGTTCACAATCTGGATCATCCTGATGAACGGGATGCTGGTTCTGGGACTCCTCAAGCACAAGGACAGACGCAACAACACTTACAACTTCCACATCATCAACCTCGCCATGACTGACTTCCTCTTCGGATGCACAGTTCTCCCAGTCCGTGTTAACATGATCTCAACCAACGAGTGGGGGTTTGGGATCGAGATCTGCCAGTTTTGGATCATGATTGACAAGCTTCTCATGACAGTGTCCATCTTGATCATCCTTGTCATCGCAGCTGAAGGGTCAGTTGATCTCGCCATCCCTGACCTCAGTCCAGAATCAACTCTTCCTCTGTGGGCAGTACTTATTGCTGGTCCGTGGATAATAGGAGCTGCCTTCATCATCCCCTTTTATCTCCTCCGCTCTGACATCAGTATTGCTGATGGGATGTGTGTAGCTGTTATAGAAGATCTGGAGTTTGTGATTCCTCTCGTGACCTTTATAGTTCCTGCAGCAGTGGTGTTATGTCTTGCACTGGCAATAATCAACATGTTATTTCTCCAGCGTCCTCCTGCAGCACTTATGGCGTCAGAGGAACGTAGGAGGACATTTAGAAAGCAGGCAACGGCGACCTGTGTGATATCTGTTGTGTTTGTTTTGATGTGGTCGCCCTATGGTGTCACGGAGTTTCTCTCAAGCCTCAAGCTTAGCAATCATCCTTCTTTTGATTACACGTTATGGGGAGCTTACGCCAACTCTGCAGTCACACCTTTACTGTGGTTGATTCTTCCAGATGTCAGACACGGATTCCGGGATTTATGTTGCTGTTGTTGCTGCTGCTGTAAGGCGACTGACCTTGACATTCCTGTACAACCTCGGAGAGATGGCGCTGATATGCGGGTCATTGAGAACAAGTATGTCGTATCAAGTCGCCTAGGCGACCTCCAGGAGGAAGAGGGTCAGACATTTGTCTGACTGGAGTCTAGTTCTAGTTGATGCATGAATGTGACTTTGTGACGTTTTGGTGGAGTATTTATTACAAGTGTGAGTGTTGTAATGCTTGCTTTTTTTCATCAGACTATCGTAACGCAAACAATAACAATTATGTTATTTTTTAGAATGCTCTCAATGCAGCAATACACAATGTTTGCATCTTTATGAATTATTTATGTATTATCAATCTATCTGATCATGTTGACCTAACTTTGAGGTGATCATGTATGATATCTGTTACGTTTTGAAATTTTCATACATGCTTCGGACAATCATATGTTGAGATTCAACATTTTTTTGATAACGATTTTACTCAATTTATATAACAATTTCCAAATAACATTTGGGTCAGTACAGAACATGTAGTTTTTCTAGTAGGAACCCTGAGCATTCTACAACCTTTGAATTTTTAAACATGATAATGGCAAGTTCTTTCTTTCATGATAATTAAGCAATATTTTCAACACATATATGATATTAAAATTATCATGGTTTTGCCGTTTTTTTTACACAAAAAGGCTTGTTTTAAAAAGCTTCTTATAACGCAATCAATAAAGTATTAATATGAGTTGTCTATTTTGTTTTGTATTGCATCTATTTTTGTAGGTTCTGTAAAAAAATAAAAACGCGTTGGGAGAAATTATCGATTATCTGTCACAAGTTTGTTATTGTGATAAGCTAGTAGCTTTAGAATTTATCATATAATTTACCATGGACAGATAATTCTTTTTTTTCCGAGAAACACGTTGGTTATGAGTTTTTCTCACAAAAGATTTTGGATAATTTTGATGAAAGGTTGAAATAACAAAGCTTAACTTTGACAAGAAATACAAACTGTACTCACACACCATTTATAATTTTACAAATTTCTGCTCTTAGTGTTTCGGTACTTGTGCTGTTCTTTCAAAAACTTTTGATAATCATAAATTTCAAACTTGATTTCGAAAAAAAATGCTCCTATATATTAAACATAATTTTATTGTTTTACTGTCACAATGCCCAAATAGAATAGTTAAATGCCACTTATTTTTACTACTAGATTGGAATGCGATGACGTCAGTGTTCGACGTCATGATGAAAGACATCTTTAAGTCATGTCGCAATTAGGGTTCAGCCAGGGACATTTACTTACTACATACTTAAAGATTTAGTCTTATAAATATGGCAAGGAAACATCATGAGTGATTTATATGATATTATAAAAGTTTTACCTTTAACTAATTTTCTCCCCACAGAGGTAGCTCCGCCATGAATTCTGTTTTAATATGAAGGTTTCTCGGGCAAGAAATGTAGAACACTGATTGGATGCAATCAAAGTTAGTTGTGCAATCAGCGACGCCGTTTCAAAAGTTATCGTTTTAATTAGATTGCGCATATTTTGATTGAACGAATAAGTCTATTGCACACAACGTGCTTATTGCGCCAATCACCCAAGCAAGAGTAAGATCCACGCAACAATTTATTGTTGTTCGGAGATAATTTGATGCTAGGTACTATCAGAATTAGTAATGTGGCTCACATCAGTGAAATGGTATACAAATTTAGAAGAAGAGAGAGAAGACCTTTGACTCCTTTTTCGTACTTCTCCTACAGGGAGTGGTAGACATAACATCATCGAAGGCCACCTCTTATCTAAATTGAACACCTTTTCACTCACCTTCCTTTTAAGACATCCCTTTTAAGTAACTTAGATGTGAACCGTAAGATTTAGTTCATATTCCCGGAAATATCAGCATTGCAAACAACCGTGTCATAATTCAAGAATCATGATAGTTTTCACCATTTTCATCTGCAACTAGTTATTTGCCACAGAAAGTAATTCTTGGATATCTTAATGATATATTTCCCTAACTGCATACTTTAGATTACAATATAACTATACTAATGAGCGACATTATTAATCACTGCTGGCTGATGCCTACAAAGATGTTAGGAATGATCAAAGAGATTTAAAAAAAACAAATTCCCTTGATCAAATTTCAATTGACTTTGGTTAAGGACTGGTGGTCAGAATTAACTTGTTTCAGTTATAAAGACTACGAAAAAAAATCGATATCTATCTTCTTTGCAAATACTTATCGAAGAAAAATATCTGATTTGGTGTTTTTTTACTATTTCCCTTCTGTTTACCTTTTCTTCAAATCAAATGAAGCATATTTAACAATTTGCCTGATAAATTGTCTGATAAAAAGTTTCAAATTTTATGTAAAGGCAAATTCTGTTATATTGTTAATGAATTTTTTCAATCTGGTTTTATTTTTTCCTGCCTTGCTTCTGTTTTTTTCGAATCTCTGAAAATGAAAGATTCTTGCGACTTCCCGTAGAGCACACTCCGTAACGAACATTCAATGCACTTTTACTCTCGCAAAAGCTTGAAGGTTGTTAAAGAACTTAGATAATGCTTTGCTCATCCCTTCAACATACAAGAGTGCTGCCTAAAGTGAAAGTAAAACTTGTTTGAGTGACACCGAGCCCTAATGTTCCATCTTATGGAACACAAAGAAACTCCACAATCTCTGTATACCAGAAGCGAGAACACTGTTTAGAGAGGGTCCAAGACTTACATGTGAAAATTATACCAATTATCAATAACACGGTCTTCAGGAAACCAGCCTTTTACCTGTTTATGATTACATCCTGTAGACGTAATTTTACCACAGTTCGAATCCGTGCTTGAAAACTGCTCTTTGAAAATTCACTGACATTGACTTGCACTTTTGTCTTGTTATTGAAACTGTCTTATAATTTGTTCTTATATCATAAGATATTGATTTCTAAAAATGAAATATATTTTGACGTTTATCTTCAACTCATACTCATAGTTTTAAATGAAATATGTTAGCCATAAATACTTTTCAAAGAATATACTATATCATGGATGTTTAATTATGACAGCAACAGGCAGTGCTTTTGACTGAATTACACCACAATTAACGTTTGCCATATATGGTTATAACTATTCACGTAGTGTTAAAAGACGAGTTCCCTTCAACGTTCAACTAACCATAATCACAACAGAACCAAGGATCAGTAGAAAGTGTTATGGGAGACTTTCCTTTTAAATTGTATATAACTCGGTTCATGTAAAGCTTTGGATTCTCCAAAGGAGAAGATTGGATTTGACTGAAGTACTCTACTTACTTATAACCAATATTGCCTCCGATAGGGTTTAATATAAATTATAATCATTGGATGTGAAAATGTACTATATTTATACATAACGGCCAGCCTAATACTTTTATTTGGTTTGATGTTAAGCTACAGCAACATCGTATTTTACATTTAGTACTGCAACACGAAATTCAAATAACAACGTCGCATACGACAAGAGACACGGTTTCTTTGAACAATATTTTGTTGCAATTCAAAATCAGTCTTCATTATAATGATCGAATGTTTAATAACTTAACAAGAGTTTCCGAGTAATATGCGACCTTTGATCTGATGGTTTGATTAAATCCCACCATGTTCCGTTCACGTTCACATACAAGACGTTTTGTAATTTGTTAATAATCTTAAAATGTTCCTTTCATGTTAAACTTGAATAAGTAGACAGCTATTAAGTGCGGTTTTAAATCCTCGGAAAGACTTCATCTTCAAGATGTTGACATTTCATCAATGAAAATGTAATTGAACAAACATGCATATAAGATTTTTTGATTATTTACGGAACTTTAATAAATATATATCACAAAATTTCATAAATGTTATTGAAAGATATTCCTCCCTGACAAGCAAATCTATGTCAAAGTTTGCTTTCATATTCCCATTCAGTCAGTGCTATTTTTGTTATAATTTTGTTTCGAAGAGGTCTAATATTTACTTGTGTGTTAATAGAGTGTACTAAGAACAGACTGTATCCATATGTAAAAGTGGGAATACAGGAAGGGCCTACATTCAGTACCTAACTCACAGTTCGTATGATATGATTATAGCATGAAGAGTAAATAGTGAGTGAGTTGGTGCTAATCGTGTTTTCAACAATATTTCAATATCAAACACTTGGATGAACATTATCCAAAAGAAATTGGACAGATTAGGGATCAAAAAAGGGAGGAGGGAAAACACGAAAAGACAGCCATTGTGAGAGATAGAGGAGAACACGTTTGTAACGACACAAATGTGATCTGACTTCTACCCGTCGACCTGTCCAGCTTGGTTGTCCCTACCAGGAGCATGTAAGCTCGGGCTGGCATAGCTCTCGGGGTCTCTGAAGCACGCAAACCAACACACCATGATAATATTGAGTCCAGTGGTCTTTAGGCTACAGTTTTTCGTGAAATAATTTCTCATCTAGTATGTCACCCTGTTTGTTTATTTCAGAGCCATCATTCTTAACACATTTTGTAATTGATTCATTAAAAAAGTTCCTAGTTTCTAAATGCAGAAAATATTTGCTCGGTATTCAATCCATGTTGCTTTTGATCTTATAAAATTACCTTTAATTCTTTTCTTATTCATTTCTTCCAGTTCTTCTCTAGTATCATTAATCTTCTTAAGAATATATTCTTTTTCAATCATACTTTCTTCATTATCTAGTTCAATTTCCAGATCTTGCGTTTTTTCTACAGATCTGACTCTTTTTTTATTTCTCTTCTTCTTCTTGGAAGAAGAATGATATATAGTCATACCCCTAATTTCGGGAAGTAGCATTTCCCACAATTGCTAATCATTAAGTTCATTTTTACACTTTTGTCCTGCAGATCAGGGACCTGATACTTTTGCAGCGTTGTTTTAAGTGTATCCTTTTAATTCTTTCTATAGTCTGGATCACGCAATAATGAATTGTTGAACTCCAGAACCCCTTGCCCCTCTCCATTTGTGATGAGTTAGTTGTAATTGTCACACTAGAGTGGTATGAGTTAATACTTGGAATTACATGTATATCTGTTTCTGAGACAGTCTACATCTAATTATGTTTTCTTGTGCAGAGTCGATAAAGATAGAGACCTCTCTATAAAAGGAACAAAACTTGCACAATGTTTTTGGTGCCATTTCATTAATTATTTTCAAAAGTGTTTATTTGAAACTTTGCATTAATTTTAAGCCTAAGAAAAAAGACGTTTATTTCAGCATGTATGATAAGTCAAAATAAAAGTAATGTAAAAACCGGAATTTTTTTGTAAACATGAAAATTACCAGGTAGTAATAATATGTGTTTATACAATATGACATCGTTATAAACCATTATCTGAAAAATATAATGTTGGTTTGAAAGACATGACGTGAAAATAATAGGTCTTGAACTCAATTGATTTCCAGTTTCCCTCCTCAATCCTGGGGCAATTTAAATGATCAAAGATTGTGTGCTGATAGCTGATAGATTCCCAAGTAGAAGCATTCTTTATGTTATTCTTTTTGTTGTTTCTTCTTGTTATCTTCTCAGGCCAGCATACACTATCTGTGCCTTGAGGGGAAAAAGTTTCCAAAAACTGTTCAGTTTGATATCATTGTTTAATCTTTCATAATCAATGAATCACCCTCTCTGTTTTACTGACTGTCAGTCAGACGGAGATTATGAATCAATATGACACCACATGATTATTTATCTCTCATGGACGATCCAATCTTTTTTGATTGCTTATTAGTTTGATATTTTTAAATATTTAAAATAGTTTCTATTATGTTATAGAATATAAAGTTAATATTCTATATTGTCATATACTCAATGATATAATAATATATCATATATTAATATATCATATATTAATATATATTATGAGAAATTACCTTTGGAATTTCAACGATCAAAACATGAAATAATTAAAGATTCATACAACATTTGTCAAAAATACTTGACATGTATTTGCTGATACCAATGATAGATTAATGATAATATAAATGGTAATATTTGTCTTTCATCTTAACATATCACAAGGTTCAAGAAGAAAAGAAAACATCATATCGTGGCACCTAACGAAAGAAGTCGTTCTAATGGATCAGACAACAGATAGTTTCCTCAATCTATAACAAGGAACCAGAAAAAGGACTTGCCTGGACCAATAATCAACTGAGAGAGTTTTAGGCAGCCAATGACTCCTTGCCAAATATCAACTCCACGGTGTAAAAAAATCAAACCTTTTACATGTGTCTGATTACCAACTGTATAGGTCCATTTACAACAATTTGAATTTGAAAGTACTCGTTTTATGTTCATTGACATTCATTCTCACTTTTTTGTAACGGTATCATTGAAGTCTCTTTTCACTTGAGCAAGTTTCACAAGTTTCCAAAATGGTAGAAACTACATCATGAATTATTAACAGATAAACTGATCTGTGAGTAGAAAAACTACAAAGAATTAAAAAAGGAGTATGAACAATGACATGGAATGAATGTGTTTACAGATTAGATATCCATAGCAGTGCAATGAACATCTTTTTATGTTTTTTTGGCTTTTGTGCATTACATGAAATTCATCTTTGGAGAAGTTAGACGTTTGCATAAGAAACTGAATAAAAAAAGTATATCTATAAAACCATGTTTCGTCTTCACAAGAAATCCAAATGGAAAGCACCCTTCTTTTTAGCAGATAATCTAATCACATTAATTTTTTTTATATCTGTTAAGAACTTTAATTAAGAAGTAACTACCCAAAGGATAAATAGCAATAGTAAGGGCGAGAGTTCACTTGTTTCCTTCTCTTTGAAGCTTTAATCAGGACTTGTCTTCGCAGAAAAAGTTGGGGATATGAAATCGATCTCAAATACTTAAAGTTACAGAATTGCTCCCCTTCATATTAAATCAATGAAATGTTATCGAAAAAATTCTGAAGCCTTTGCAATGGGCTTTCCGACATTTGTCATTTAGATCCTAACAGTGAGCCAATAACACGTGCTTTAGACTAAGAGTAGATTGTATTAATATTACATTTCAATGATAACATGTTATTTTGAAGGTAGTACATTGTGCCAAACGAATATGAATTGTATGAGCGAGAACGAGGTAAATACATAAATTGTATCAGTTTTGGGCAATGATGCATACATAATACACTAAATGTGATAGAAAAATAATTGGTTACCCATTTTGTTGAATTTGCATTGGAACGAAATAGCAAGGAACGATGAACTATGGGAACTCGCACTGAACTAGCAAGGCGAAACTTTAACTAGTACGTGTACGCGAATTGTGCTTTTTTTAGAAATACAGACATAAACTTATTGTTAAAAGAAAACCACTCAACCACTGAAATTTAACATGGACATAACCAGACAAGAGGGGTAGAAACAAATTTGGACGATTAAAAGAAAAGAAAACCACTCAACCACTGAAATTTAACATGGACATAACCAGACAAGAGGGGTAGAAACAAATTTGGACGATTAAGTTTGATGCTTTCCCCCTCTAAAGTCTTTCAAATGCAAGCGGATATTAGTATTCCTGTAGAAAAAATACCATTAGTTTTGCTTTTGTTTGCTGATTTAGCTGTTTTAGCTGTTTACAACATTAGCAAATTCACACGATTCTCACTTTTTTGCATCTTAACGTAAATGCGTGAAACTAAAACACTAATTTAGCCGATAAGGTTAGTTCTTTTGGACACAGCACCGTTTTTGTTGTCAAAATCAGTGTGTTTGTTTGAAATGGATTGTTGTGAAACAGTGAAAAGGATTTCCAGGTAATATAAACAGCGTTTGATCTGACGGTGTAATTAAATCTGTCGAATGCTCTCTTTGTGTGCTAATGCGAAAGACGTCATGTAAATTTTCGCTCACTCTTCAAATTTCCCCTTTGATGTAGAATTACAACATCCAAAAAAGAGATTAAAAGCTTCTGATAATTGGTTTAAGCTGCCGTTTTTTAAGATATCAAACTAAAGACAAATGTCATGCTCTAAATCTTATGAGAACTCTAAATTCTAAATTTTATGATACTCATTAACGGTTGTACATGACAACAATTGTAGTGTCGAATAAAAACACAAACCTTTTTCTCTATGATATCATTTCGACATTTGATTAAGGCTATAATCATACGCACTTTCAGTATGATATGATAATGATACCATTCCAAAAGCATTTTATCAGCTGATTTAAAAGCGGCATGATTATGTCCATTTACTTTGAAGATAAATAGTTCCGGGACTTTCCGGGATTTATAATTTAGTTCAAGACCGAAGGCGTTTAAAACCTCCGCCTAACGCCGTCGGTTTTAAACTAAATTTGCAGGCGTTGAATAACAATGAATCCTGGAAATTCTGCAAACGCAACTATTTATCGATATTGTTACATGACCGTTCGTTATTAGAAGTTTAAGAGCGAACTCTCTTTTTGCGTACTTATTTTTGTGTGCACAGGACTTTGCGACTCTTTTATTTCTGTAAGAGGTGTGATAAGGTCTAACTAATGTGAATTCCCGGCATAATTTACATTACAAACATCGTACTGACAATACCAAATAGTGGCACATATATACATAGAGACGTTACAACATACTTGTTTAATTTGAGACCGAAATCATCAATTAGAGAGCTCGTAGAAAATATCGTAAAACCCCAAGTACAAAAGTCTTAAACTAGCCCAAGACCATTGTGACAGCAACGCAAACATTGTGACGTCAAAACGGTTAGCCATTGTGACGTCATACCATTGGAACGGCATTCGAAAGTAAGTAAATAAGCCAGTTGAAAATATTTTCGTTCTTCAAAAATAAATCATATCAAAATTTTTATGTAATATCTTCCGGTAGACACAATCTAAAAAATGACAAAGACAACTGTCAAATCGGAGCACGGCACGAATTTTCTAAGAAACTGGAAAATTAAATCTTGAGTCGGGCCGGCACAAGTGAACATGTTGTATGCGGTGATTCGCCTTAGCTAATTTGCGGGTATTCATTGTCATTCAACATAGGGTAATGTTTTCAAAACAACCAATTAGAATCGAGAATACAACGAAAATCATGTTACAATTCAGGTTGACCTTATCGAAAAACTATCTATAAATATAGAGCAAAGAGGCACCTGCGTACGCAACCGCAATATCATATGAGGGTAAGTGAATAAGTTCATAGACGTGAGCATTGATACACCCTTATTAAATTCCTCTCATATATAAATGTCGACGTCAATACTTACATAAAACATCGCATCTTTAAACCCTGGAACCGTGTGATTTCCATTAATTTGAACTGAGCTCTTACTTAAATGTTTAAAAAGAAGGGAGATAAATATGTTATGATACATTGTACCTCAAAGACAAATATTTGGGTTACACATGGGTTGAACAATAGATTAGTAGTTTCTAGGCACGAATTCAAATTTCAGAAAATTGACATCCAGAAGATGTAACCAAAGACAGTTTAAAGGTTGGCAACTTAAACATTTTGAAATTGTCAATTGGTGTAGAGTCAGTCATTGCCTAACACTCTCAAGTTTGTTGGTTGGTTATAGTGTCGACATTATTGTCAGAAGCATCCTCTAAAGCGTGTTGTACGTCATTCGTCTGAGTATACAGAGAATGAGCGAACGACCATGTATGTATGAGCCATGACGGTTAATGATTTGATGACATGTCACAAGTTTTCATTTGTACTTGAATTGCCACTCAGAATGTATATCGGTGATAGAAAAAAACATTATCGATGTTTTTAGTTCAGATATCAGAAATGGATTTGAATCACGGAAACGTGAGGGAAAGAACATTCAAATGGGACTTTATACTCTTCATAGGACAAATGTGTGTTTTCCAAGCCTGCCTTATCGATGCCTCGTATATGCAAGTATTTTCCTCCTGTCAAATTAATGAATAAATTATTAGGAACCTGTTAAATGCATATACATGCTACCTGTGACATTATTTATTTTCAATATCATTTTCACTTTCAAAGATCAAACCATTATTACACATGTTAACAACGAACGCAAACCCCCTGCTCTCTTGACGCCTGGAAAAGAAGATGCTTGCTTTCTTACATTAATAGACAAGAATCAGATGCATATCGACCCAGCTGGCTCGGTTCCAGATGTACTGGATTCTGCTGTAGGTTTCTTGAAACAGGTTTCAGTAGCGACCACCGAGGAATTAGGACGTAATGGTTTGAACATTAAATGTTTAGTTCATATGTTTCAAGCCACGTTACATTAATACATTTCAATAACTGAAATATTTTGATTTCTTATACACATCATTATGAATAATTTCTTGTTATTTAAAAACAGAAATTTGTTTTAAAAGGGTAATGTTATAATAGTAACATGATGATGTGGTTGACAAAGAATTTAATTCTAAAAATAAGTTTTCTTCTGCATGACCAAATCAGAAACAGATAAAGTTAATCATTGTTTCAGTTTTATACATACAAGTCTGACCTGCTTTTCTCTACATACATAGAGCGACCCTCACTGTGAGGGAATAATCTGGTTATGTATAGCAAAATGATGTTTTCACTTACAACGTTGAAAAACGATTTGGTATGGGTAGGCGACAAACCATTATTTGATCGATGAGGTTTTTAGAAACAGTATACCTATAACCATGAGAAACTAAAAAAACTGCTGTGGTTTGATAAGTGACAGACATGTTACAGTGTATGTAAGGAAAACTTCTACTTAAATTTACACGTTACAATATTTGTAAGGCCAACTTCTACTTAAATTTACACATTACAATATTTGTAAGACCAACTTCTACTTAAATGTACATGTTACAATGACAGTAAGGAAATCTTCTACTTAAACGTACATGTTACAATATTTGTAGGGCCAACTTCTACTTGAATTAACATGTTACAATGCCAGTAAGGAAAGCTTCTACTTAAATGAACATGTTACAATGCCAGTAAGGAAAGCTTCTACTTAAATGTACATGTGACAATATATATATATATATATATAGATGTAAAAGTTAAATGTTCATGGTTTATGTATCAAATATTCTTTAAAAATAACAAACTGAAGATTGGTCTTCATATAAGTTCATTACCAACCGGTTTCACAACATAGTGATCATCAGGGTAACTTATACATTGTGTTGCTAATAGTATAGCGTTAACAATGGCAAGGGACGTAATTCATGACGTCATATGCATACCACTAAAATATGTATAGTAAATGCGACGTCAACATGATTTAATATTAGTTACAATTCAATTTCGGGGTATATCCATCAATAAAGAATCATTCTTTAATTTTCCTCAGCTCTTCATTATCTGTGCGTATTTTGTAAATAGGACAGATTGTGAACTGGGGATTGCAATTCTTTGCGCATCCATCTATATGTGCGCTCAGGGGAATACATCTATAATTTGGTGTTTTTATCTGTTGTTTATGCACTCGGACTCTCGCCCTTAAGGTATTCCCCGTTTGACCAATATACTCTTCGCAACAACCAGCGCATGTTATTACATATATTAGATTTCTGGAGGCGCAAGACATGTTTTCCATTATTTTGAATTTTGAATTATTCCTAAAGGTGAATGAATTTAACTCTAAAATGTGTGTACATTATATATATATATATATATATATATATATATATATATATATATATATGAAAAAAGTTCACAATCTTGAAATTGTTGTTCAGCTTCCAGGTATTAGATATAGAAAAATATGAAGTTAGAAGTAAAAACGATCCATTTTAATGGCTAGCGCTTTCAGCTCAACGAGCCTCTTCAGGCCATACCTACAACTATGTACTACTACATTGTATGTATATATATTATAATGATAACATCAACTTAAAAGTACATTTTACAATATATAAAAGGAAAACTTATAGGTCACTATGTACCTTTCATATTTCTCTCTTTTTTAGCTGACTTCAGGTTATGTTAATAATTTTTATGAAATAAACACATTATACGTTATTTCTCATATAAATCATAGCTTTTACCAATGATATCAATAAACTGTTTCTGAAGATTTGTCAAATGGCAATTTATTTGGTTATCAAAGTCTTTAAATCATCCGTTAGATGTAAATGGTGAAATATTCATTGTCCTTATTTGTAAAAAGAAACTTGTTTAAGTTTTCTTTCAAATGTTTTGCAATTAGTTTAACAGACTTCATCCATCTAGTTAAATATCTTGCAAAGAACCATTTTGATATATCAGTTAATAACAATGTAGGAAACCCCTTGAGAGTGTCCTTTTGAATTATTTATAATCCTGTTAATCTCTTCCTACGCAAAACTGTTTAGTTTTACAATTATCGAAATACACTACAACTTCAGAAGAAAGAAACTAAATACTCGATTGGTAATCTACACGTGAAAACAAATTTTTGAACAGAAACACACTTCATTTACTGTGTTCAAATTGATACTGTTTACTAACAACTTTAATATTTGTTCATATGAAGTGTGAAGAAAAATGGGCTGAAAATAGGTTAAACATCTTCCATAGTAGCAGCCCAGACATATTACCTGACCAATGTGGGTCGCTGATCGTATGTAAGAAGATGTACAGGTTATTTAAGCATAAGCTATAGTTTATGTAGGTTCGGCTTGCCAGAGAAATAACATTTATTTAAGGTTACTTTTGACAATTCCAGAATCCTCCTCCCCTCCAGCTTTTTTAGAGTTTCATTTAGCTCTTTTGCACTGAATGGAATTTACAAATATGATATCGACCACAATAGGCTCAGTGATCTCTTCATACGAACTATTAATATTTTGTCGCCATTATTTATGAAAAAATCTGCAATGCATGGTTATCTTATTGATTTGTCTTCTGACATCCTCGGAGCTTTCTTATAATTGAAAACGCAACTGAGGTAATTACTATCTGTATTGATCAGTGTTGGTTGATGGCCACAGAGATGTTTAGTGTGATCAAAGAAATAGATGTTAATAAACATCACTCTTTGATCAGGTGATTTACTCTTTTCAAGTGGAAAGGTAAACCCAGTTCGAAATCAATATTTTGACATTCTGTTATGAGAAAAACTAGAGAGATGATGATCACAAGTATTTTTATAATGAAATGAATTCCTCGCTGCTAAAAAGCATTTCAGAAGCATGAATAAACCCTCAACATTAAACACTGTTGGTTAAATGTTTCAAATCTATACTATCAACATAAGGATAACAAACTAAATGTAAATCAATTTTTAATATAACGTAAATAAACGTAAAGAACCATTTTTGTGCATATAGTGAAAATTGTATATCTATAAACTTGCACATTAGATCACTGATAGATTTCTATTACCAGTCTTTTTCAGGATTTCATTAAGAAAACTGAAGAAATAAATGAATATGAATATCACTTTTGGGGACAAACTATTATTTAAGGAAATATAGCCGTATTCTAACAAATGTTAAGAACGATTATATCTACAACATTAGAGATTAAATACTTCTTTGAGAAATAAGCATTGTGGTTATTCATTTCCTGACGTAACCTTCACAAAGTTACCCCCCAAAAAAAAGAGAAATGCAAATGTGTGTACAGAACTTATTCCTTTACTTTTATAACATTTAATAAGATGATATTAATATACATGTAAATTAATTGTCTAATTAAACACAACAATGGGTTCATAACTACAATGAATTATTAAAATGTTCAATGTTCAATAAGACACATGTTTTAATAACGTAATAATTTTTTGGTATTGTTAATGGTGTGAATGGTGTTACCGAGATGGTATTTGTGAATTTTATAAAACTCTCTATTGTAATTAAGATGTCTTTCAGCAAATTTAATCAAATAAAGACAGATATCGTTGCAAATGAAGAACATATTTTCTAAAATGAGTTTAGAATTGTAAATTCGCCCTGCCAAATGAGCATTTTCTTAATCAGAAGAAACAAATAACTACTAGTCACGTTTATAAAAAAAATTTCGGTGACAAGTCCAGGTTTGAAACACAATACCTTTAACCACTGAAAACTGTGCTTCAGAGGCTTATTGTGAGGCAGCTGGCGACTCAATGAAGAACTTTATCACTAACGATTTCAGTTTCCTCCTTTATCCTCAGGCAATCCAGATGATCAAAGATGATAAGCTTTTGGAGGGCGCCGATAGGTTCCCAAGGTGAAGCACTCTCAATGTTAGTTAAATCTATGGTACAGTTTTGATCAAAGCCTTCTGGATCTTATTCTCTTGCAAAACACATGTTATATCTGCAGAGAAACTTGAGAAAAAACACTCACCTTTTCAATCAGTGTTTAATTTCTATTTGATAAATAATACAGCACAAGGAATTGCCAAAATCATTGAGTTATGACTTCTAATTATTCTGTGAGAAAAAACTGATCCATGAACAACCAAAATGAAAATATTTTCAGACATTTTGAATGGCAAAATCTATATAAACAATTGAATGAATTCCTTATTCAATGCCATAATTAATATTTTTCGAGAATCAGTTTAACCTTTTCTCAATTTTAAGTTTGACCGACTACAACCTACGAGTAAATGCTACAAACTAAGTGTTTATGTATTATGAACTTTATTGTAGTCATGCGCAAGCGTTTTTGATGTTTTGGTGTTAAGATTTGTTTAAATGTTCAATACCCTCAGTAAACTACACCCAGACCTTATACATTGCAGAATCCAGTACAGCTGGGACAGAACCAGCTGAGTCAATATGCTTCTGTTCTTAGCCTGTTAATGTAAGTTATCAACTAACTAGAGCTTGCAGGCACTAGGATACTCGGCGCGACGGTATAAGTTTATTGATAATACTTGTTAGGATGACTTGATGTTTAAAGAGAAAACATTGTGGCAGAGATATAGAGACAAATAGAAAGTTTTTATTTATTTTTAAGACAATAAATTTTTACTGACAGGAAATACTATCAACATCTATGGGACATCAGTATACGAAGCTAAAAAGACAAGGGCAAGACCTGTATGAAACAAATTGTCTGATTTTATTGGGTTTTTTTGCATGCAAAATCGTCCTCAAATGCATTACACTCATATCAATATTCTAGTTGCATTATTTCACGTGATCGTCTTTGGCGTGCTTAAAGTGACAGCATAAATTATACCTTTCTAATATGAGAGCCAAATACCTTCCAACCCAGTTATGTTCAAATACACTCTTTAAGGTTGAAACATTGTCTCTTAAATGCCAACAGTATGATATTTTCTTGTTTTCAGAAGTAATTAGAAAGTCAAAATGATGCGTCCCGTTTACAAGTATACTAGTAAAATGACCTACTTAACCCTCCTAAACTTCATTTTTCTGCTTTAAAGAAGTTACCAAAATTACTTTTGAGTCATTGGCGCGCGCCAATGTCCGGTTTTCAATCACGAATTTATGTTAATTGTCTCAGTGCTGAACTGATAAGCATTGCAAGTTAATTTTCAGAAACAACCAGTACCTCCATTATTTTATGAAGATTAACGTTTTTAACCGCAGCAACATAATCTATTCCTCTTTAAGACAACCTTCTCTGCTTCATGATCCACATATGTGGATATGTTCAAGACGCCCTACGAGAGAAGTCCTCGATCTATGGAATGAATGATCGTCTCATTGCTGACCATATTTTGATCACTGACCTTGAAGATTTGAACTCTCTGAACGAGGAGAGATGTAGGATGAGCATCAATCTCGCTTAGCAACAACAACATTTATTTTTCAATATTGAATCCAAAGAATGCTTACCTAACTAGATGATTGTCATATTGTCTAGATAATTATTGTTGACAGATAAAACATATAATAGGGTTTCTGATAGAAATCACTCTACCAATGTATCATATCTCTTTGAAGATAGGTGAGAAGCCTTTTTGTGTATGGAAGAACAAAGTGGGAACTATTGGAGACCTGGTTGTGAATATATGAATAATACATTGCACACGCACGACTAGCTTGCTCGTCTGGGAGCTTATTTAATAATGAACAGACGAGTATTCATAAAACCAACAGGTCGTGGTGAAATCATTGACTACAGATGTAGAACGAATGACGAACATTATTTATTTGAAAGTTGTGGGAATCGTTTGCTAAGAAAACACACTCGAATATATGTTTGATATGTATAAATCAGACTTAAATCATTAAAAATTAATACACTTGAACTTTGGACACGTGGACAGTTGGTTCAATCAATATAGTAATTTGAAATCAAGAAGAGATGTTATCCATTAGGAAACTAACCTCAAAACACGTTAAAAGAGACGGACCCTTTAGGAAATCGATACCTGATCAGCCTTTCATTCAAACACTCATGATTGAAATTACACCATGGGGAAACCTGGGAAACATACGACATGATCTAATTTTGAAAGTAATGAAACAAACTTTTGTTATGCAGCTGTACTCTACATAACATGGGCAGTAAGCTCAATCAATAGATATTAAAAATCAAGTTGAAATGAACCAGCCCTCAAAATAAGTTAAATTAAAGGCAACCTTTGGGAAATCAAGAACAGTGTTCGTAGATAACGATTTTAAAAATACATCGTAAGTTCTGGAAAGTAAGACGTTTTGAAAAAATTAAAGACTTTTAATGAAGAAAAGTAATCAAAAGTTAATCACCATTAAAATAAAAATGGTAATTATTAGGTTCCAGTGAATCGCGTTGTAACAAGTATTTTTCAGATATGATGCTCAGGATTGTTCAAAGGTAAATACAGATGCCCTCTCTCATAGTTCTTCAACACAGTTTCCAGACCAAGTTACATATATAAATGGTATGAGTCTAGAAGACGAACCATAGCAATAAACCTCATCACTATAAAGTAATGGTTAAGTTACTGCTTATCTTGTATATAACACAAACTCTGTTAGAGAAAAAAGATCATCTACCAGAATCAATACAATCAGAAATAAGGTGGATTGTATGAAGGAATTACTTTTCCAATAAAGCTGAGTCAAACAGTCAACGAATGACGGCTATTGAAAGGTGTTTTTGTCATAAAAAACTGATATACCTTGCAGTGATGGACAGGCTTTTGGACAAGTTTTCATAGAAATCTTAAACAATCATATTTTAGTACGAATATAGATAATAAGTTATGACATTGTCCATAGAACACTGACAGATTTCGATTATCAAACTCTTTTGAAAGTTGATAATGTTTATAAAAAATAAGGAGTTTGCTTATTCTTTCATATCAAACTTTTAGTCAAACAATAGAAATAAGTGTGATTTCTTTTCCCTGAAAAACATAATATCTTGTCTATTGAAAACTGTTCTTCAGAAGTTTATGAAGGGGCAGCAGGTGCTAATATGAAAAGCCTTGAAAGAGAATCGATTTCCAGATTCCCTCCTCCACCCTAAGGCAATCCAGATGATCAAAGATGAAAATCTTTGTGAGATAGCTGATGGATTCTAAAAGTGGGGCACTCTTTATGTTGAGATGAATCTTACAGACAGAATGCTTGTTCTTATCATCTTCAAGAACACATGTTGTATGTGTAAAGACACTGAAGAATATGAACTGTCAGATAGTGCTCAGTTTCACAGTTTTGTTTTACAAACTCGAGCATTCGAAATTGCCAAAAGAAACAAGAGACTCAGTTATGATTTCAAATTTTTATCCGTTCGATTAAAATTTGCTTCATATAAAGAGAACAAAAATTAAATACTTTCAGTTCCAACACCCTTTAAGTGACAATATCTGTATGAAACATAAAAACGAATAATTGAATTTATTTCAAGGTCATTATCTCAATAAGAATATGTTCCAACATTCCTTCTATCTTCAATGCGTAAAAAGACTCACCAATATTGTAATTGGTACAAACTGATTGATTATGTATCCTGGACTTTGTTAATGTAACATGTATGTTAAAGATTTTTGATACTATTATAATTCATTACATGAAATCCCTTTATTTTTCAACTTCTAATTAAAAGACTCAAAATTTGTTGATCACTTGGCAGCATATGGGAAATAGTTTAAATACATGTTCAAACTTTTTATGAGATGATGAAAAGTTTTAGGAACAAGAACTAATCTAATTCAGATAATCGTCTTTTGGGAAATTAGGCAAAAATAGTCAAAATGTGTAATATCTATTTAAATAAAGTTTTGATGATTCTATGTCATACGTTATAAAGTGTTTAACATTTTTAGAGGAACGCAGGATGTTGGATTTCAATAAAATATTAACTGAGATTGGTAACTGACTGGTTATTGAATTATAACTTAACGGTGCTCACACATTTCTTAAGAATCAGACTACTCTCACACTTTCTTTTTACCAAAGATCAAAGGCTTTCATATGATGTATGGTACTTATAATCAAATGAGGAAATACTTCAAATTCATTCTATTCCTTTAGTTTTTCTCTATATTGGGACAGGAAAAAGTTCTGTGGATTCTTTGGATGAGACTATGTGTCGATGAAATGTTCATTAAACTCTTCTTCTAAAAGAGTAAAGACCCATTAGAACATAAAATGTACTTTTAACAAGTTCTCAAATTTGTCCTTCTTCTCAACCACAACGATAATCTTGAATGGCATAATGAAATTATTCTCTTCCAGTTATAATGAAATACTAAATAGAAACATTTGAAGCATGTCGGAAAATCACTACGTCTTAAGACTTTTTAACAGTTTTTTTTATATACAAATTACCTGTTTTTAATAATCTGTTCGTTCGCGAAAACAATCAAATATACTAAAATCAATAGAAGTGCCATTTACAGAATAATATTTAATTTATAATTTCATTTCAGTTCTTAAGTTAGGATTAATGGAATAAACTTAACTTTGCTATAAGATGAAAGCATATCAAAATGCACTGATAGCTATAAAGTATGAATAAATCATTTTACAGTCAAACCATTATGACATTATAAAACTATGTTGTAATTATTTTAGCAAACTACACTCAGACCTGTTCTAGTTACATGCTGCTGAATCCAGTACACCTGGGACCGTGCCAGCTGGGTCAATATGCTTCTGCTCCTGGTAAATGTGTGTAAGTTGGCAATTAACTACAGCTTGCGGCACCAGGATACTTGAACTAACAGGGGGCATATGTTCATTGAAAACACTTGTTAGGCTGGCATGCTGCTTAAAGTGAAAACAATGTTGCTGGGAAATAATGTGAAGGGTAGCAAGTAAATGCATTTAACTAGGACCTTATATCATAATTAAGGAAAAAATAGAAACATCTGTTTGGAATAAATATACCAAGCTTAATAAGGAAATTTTGCCTCAACCTAAATGATGAAGTCTGGTCAGATGTTGTCTTCTGACTTGAGCATATTCTTACTCTTCCCGGACAGGTACCTACGTTGCAATTTCAGTCAACATTTGAATAGATCGACTTGATTATGTTTACATCAACTTCCAGGACTTCATGTTCCGATAGCATTTGCACTTAACATGAAATCTTACCCAAGCCCTTTGCATACCAGGACGCTCTTATTGATAGAAGCATACTGAGTGACAGCCTTTAAAAGCTTCTTACTCTTCAGGTAGTAATTATGGATGATGACGTTCACGTTCTACGTATCTCTTGTCACTGATATTAAAGATATTAACCTTCTTTGTGGATGTGAAATCTCTCAAGTCTATCGATGTAGTTTCAACAAACAACGTTTATTTACAATATACAATCCAAGGAATGCAAACCTCAACAATGTCAAAATATTGTCTTAATTAACATATATTGTTGACAAATAGAATATAACGTTGAGTTTGTGAAAGAAGATCGCAATATTCACCATTCAAAAACATACAATTGCATCTCATCTCCTTGAAAAGACTCTATGAAGATGTGAATAGAAAACAACTTGTGAACTATTGGAGACCTGACTGTGAATATATGAATAATACATACATACTCACCATTTACTTGTTCGTCTAGGATCAGATGAGCATACATCTATATATTAAACCAATATGTCTTGTAAAAATCATTAACTATTAATGTAAAATACAAACCAAAATGCACAAAATCGTTTATTTGAAGGTTATTGTAACTCTTTGCTAGAAAACTCAATCAAATATAATACAAACCCGAATGTAAAAAATCGTTTATTTGAAGGTTATTGTAACTCTTTGCTTAGAAAACTCAATCAAATATGTGCTTTTAGCGGTTTTACACTTCAATTATTAGATAATGATATATATAGAACACACAATAGGTCTGGATTAGAGTCTATGATACGTTACACAGGAGGGTATGCTGTCATGGAAGTCATCTGAGGCTGATCGTGAAGTCACTTGTTTTATGAAGACAACACTTACATTTTAACTGATTTTTGTTTCGATTTTTAACCAAATATTTGAAAAAAAAACCCCAACAAGTATGAAAAATGAAAAACGGCAAGACTGTGATTTACTTCCGATGAGCAGAATTATTTTGGGGTTATAATGCATCTACCTATATGATTCAGCACATGTGGCGTCAACCCAGCAGGCACAAGACGTCTTTTAGACGTCTAAATTAGGTCTAAATTGGCTTAGACGTCTATTAGACGTCTATTCGACGTCTTCATTTAGACGTCTAAGCCTAGACGTTGAATAGACGTCTAAAAGACGTCTTAAGATAGACCTGCACTTTCATACAATTTTATTATAATGCTCTTATATTTCAGTTTGAAAGATGTTTCCTTTGCTTATTGAATATAAACAAACCTTTCCAAAATTAGATATTAAACATTGAAAGATTTCTGTCACTTTACATGAATATTACAATATATTTTGTAGGTAAAGAAAATATTTGCATCAAATAATATATAACACTCAAATGTAATTAATATTTATCAAAAGTACAAATTTATAAGAAGAAAAATTATGAAATGTTCTGGGTGAAGAGATTCGAACTTCAATCCAGATCGAAATTGTAGTCAATGCAGTGCTCTGGGCCATGCAGAGTTGCGACCCTTACATTAGCTTTAATTAGGCGCCATTTTCAATCCTTTGTTCTCAAAAGAGATGGGATTTCTCGATATCAACGCATCTGAAGTGGTGTTCCTTACGGATTTTTTCGTCCACAGTTTAGGTAAGACTATGTTTACTGTATATAGGACACGCTAATTAGTTTTACCATGTCAGTAATCAAGATTCTCATTCGTCGGTATCTTTCCTTTGTTTTCAATGGTCGTGCATCTAATGGTATGTACAGCCTCTTCCATAAATAACTTTCAGCTCGTAATTTTGTGATGCTACTTCAAAATATGTGTGTAGTGTGTTAGTATACATATTTGAAGGAAAATATAGCTTTCTCTATTTTTTTAATGAAACCAAATAATTCATGACCAAATTCTTTCCCTAGGTTTTCTGTTACCCGAACTTTCATAGTGGAATATTAATGATTAATACACCCTTATAAAATGCAGAGAACCTGATTCAGTGTGGAACATTTTCATTTTCAGATAACTGTCATTTTAATTCACTGCAAAAGAAACCTTTTTAGATTCAACTATTATTAGTTTCTAGTCAGTAAAATATAAGTTTCATTTGGTGTCTGTGTATACGTTTATGTTTTTATTAAATCAATTTTTTCTGGACATGTAGCTTACCAAATAATTAACAGTGTTAACATATATTTTGACTTGCATCTGAACATATAGGTACAAATGTACAAAATCATAAATTGAGATAACAATTAATTGGTATTTTGTTACCCGAACTTTCATTGTGGAATATTAATTATTCAGACACCCTTATTAAATGCAGAGAACATGATTCAGCGTGAAACATTTTAATTTTCAGATAACTGTCATTTTAATTCACTGCAATAGAAACCTTTTTATAATAGTTGACTTATGACGTAGATTCAACTATTATTAGTTTCTTGTTAGTAATATGGTTTCATTTGGTGTCTGTGTATACATTTATATTGAATTTTTCAGGACGCGTAGCTTACCAAATATTTAACAGTGTTAACATATATTTTGATTTGAATCTGAATATATATAGGTACAAATGTTGACCATGATCATGAGTTGAGATAACAATTAAGGTTTCAATTTATTTTCAGATACTTTGACAAATCTGTTACAAGGACGCAGTCAAGGATACAATTCTCAAGAACGGCGGAATTCTTTTAAGATGCTCTTCGAGGGTGCAGGAAGAAAATGGCCTTGAATCAGGACATTCATACTTTAAGAATTAATCTTCAGCTTTGGACAGTGATATGAAGATTTGACAAATCTGATTTTAAGTAAAGTTAATTTTTCAAAACATATAAAAGCAAATATTTTTGTATTATTACAATATATACGTTGATTGCATTAAATAGATTTTTATATTGAATAAACATTTTATCTTATTTGAGCTTTTTTCTTGCTTATTTTCAAGGCACAATTGCTCATCACTTAGTTTGAAATTTTTTAATCTATTCATAAGAAAATGTAAACCTAAACATGAAATTAAGTTACCATATCAAATTCTAAAATGGTATCCATTATTAGTCATTATATTGTTTTAAATGTGAAATAATTGGGCTTGTATCCATATTCTTCTAAAATATGCAATTGTGCCTTACAAATTACAGGTTTTTGTTTGAAGCTCTGAAACCTGATGAAGTTCCCACTGCATAACATTATTATACTGGGGTATAACACAACCACTAAAGGACATGTGTTAAACTTTTTTTCAGACTTCTGTTAAATATTTTGGGAGGTATTTACACTTCTACTAGAGGTTTAATGTAGGTCTAACAAACGTCTAAAAGAGGTCTATTAAACGTCTAACAGACGTCTACTAGACGTCTAATAAACGTCTAAAAGACGTCTAATAAATGTCTAAAAAACGTCTAATAAACGTCTAAAAGACGTCTAATCAATGTCTAAAAGACGTCTAATATACGTCTAAAAGACGTCTAATATACGTCTAGACGTCTAATAGACGTCTAATAGACGTCTACCTTTAGACGTCTAATAGACGTCTAGGCTTAGACGTCTTTCTAGTCCCACAGATTAGACTATATTTAGACGTCTAGGCTAGACGTATATTAGACGTCTAATAGACGTCTATGTGCCTGCTGGGAAGCTTCTTTCCCCGTGTATAACAAACAGGAATCAAATATCTTATATTCATCTATATCTGTGTCTTCTGTTTAACAAGGGTCTATCATTCATCTACGGCACAATCTCTGATTACATGAGATCATAGGAAGTGCCTGAATATGTATATTTTTCTTTCTGTAAAGAAAAACATAATTTTATAGAAATTTCAAATCGGTGCTTCAATGCATAACATTTTTAAATTTGCGATAATCAAAAAAAGAAAAGCATTAACATTAAGCATATATATATAAGTTGCCATTATATATATATATATATATATATATATATATATATATATATATATATGCACATGAATCAGCAAACATACATACTATTTCAACAAATATGTTTGTCACTGACATGTATTACTCAGATATGTCATTCCTAAATTGTTAAGGCAGTAGTAAGTGATCATGAATTTCAAAATGACAATGGGATATTATGCTCTTTACATTACATGATTAGGTAGCTCAATCAATATAGTATATAAAACTTAGATCAGATAATCTTCGACCATGACATAAATTAAAAGGAACCCTTTGGGAAATCAAGAACACTGTTCATAGATCACCCTGTCATTTTAAACGTTCAAGAATGAAAACAAATCGTTAAAGATCTTGGAATGCAAGGAGTTCTGAAAGAATGAAAATGAAAGAAAAGTAATTGAAACTTTCTCAAAACATGAATATAGAATGATTACGTTCGTGTGAACCACTTTGAAATTGTATGCTTCCACGGATGAAACTTCTAATCAAGATTACTAATCTTTCAGCACATTCTGTTTACTACATTTGAGAGAGTATAATTACTGGAAACTTCCCTTAACTTGGACGTCCCTTATTAAAAACTACAAGCAATCTAAATTTAAAATCTACAATTCACCAAAATAAGGGTATTGCAACAACCAAACCATCTTCATTTCTACTAGGGTTCTGAAAACCAAATAAACATAAAAAGGTTTTCCTGGTGTGTGGCGTTACCAAAACAGAACCATCCTCCTCACAGACATTTCAGCTTCCTGCACAGTCAACGAGTAGCCGCTGTGCTGTCATTCGTGTCATGGGGGTTACAACAAATACTTTGAACCTTTCATATTTTTGTGTCTTCAGTAATAAGGCTAAGAATAATAAATCATTATTGATAGGATCCTTACTGGTTCCATTCTTTTTCCAGGTGTATGTCTATTTCTTAAATGCGATGTTACAGAATCAGATGTGCAATTATTAAAACGAAACAATTCGACAGCATGGATAAGATGTGTTACCCACTTAAATCTAAACTTAAATCCAAGTCAATTTCTGACACTTTTTATTCTTTAAGTCAGTATTGCGATGGATTGTACGTTAGTTCTGGTCTTCAGTATTCATCTCACTATGTTTGGTTCTTACGTGAGGATTCCACCATGATTCTTCCGCCATTTGTATCCTTCTAAATAATGACTTGTGTACGTTTTGAAATATTATCAATGGTTATAATTTGTTCATATTTGTTGTAAGGGCTTGAGACCGTGGATGTTTAGCGTAGTCCGGAATTTGTTTGTACCAACATTGTTTTGGAACTATTTTCAAGTGAATGCCTTTCGATTGATTACAGAAACCCTTTTGAACCAATATTTGAAAGGATTCAAACGTTAAGGTCAATCCATTTTCTTGTAAGTTTGTTCTCTCCCCCCATAAAAGAAGGAAAAAGACAAAAAAGACTACAGGCAGATGTTAACATTGTATTCCGATGGATCATTTGAAACTGTCTTAGAAATTTAATTATTACAGAATGATACACTTCCAGAGTACAATAATCTTAAAATAGAATCTGTTAAATATTTGACTGTGCTATGTATTCTGTAATAACTTAATTACTGTTTTCTACTCTTATTTGCTACTGTCATTTTGTGAATTACATTCCAATTGTACATTATATTGATATACATTGAAATAAAATGAATTGAATTGAATTGAATAATTTTAAAGTAAGTCACACAATTCATCATGGGACTGAAATCATGGAAACCGGTAACTGCTGAACTCAAAACAAAAAAATAAAAACGACACACAAAAAAGCTGTTTTAGGTTATCCGTACCTACGACAGAATCCGCTACATCTGGCGCCAAGCCGACTGAGTACATTTCCTTCAGTTGACCCGTAACGAACGGGAAGCAAATATATAATATTCTTCTTGCAAGCATCTCTATATGCTGTTAATTTATAGAACTTTTTAAGATAAAAGGAATCGCATAGAAATTATATGTTTTCTTTCGGTTTATCTAAATCAAGCAATGAAAAACACGTACAAATACGTTGTACATAAATCTGCCCACAAAATGGTATAAAAACCAATTTGCTTTCTTCTTTTATTACAACATCCATTCTAAAACAAACATACCTTTTTATATCAACTTATTTGTTACTAACATAAGAAGCGATGATTTTCAAGTCAAATCCTTTTTTTATTCTGACAAAATTTTCCAATTACTATGCTCTGGTTTGAACTTTGAAGTTTATCATTTCATTGAATTTAAAACAATATCTGTTTTCTGAAAATATTAACTTTTATTTGATTCAAAATGAAATCGTACAAATATGATTATATTATCTTATTTATTGGAGGAAACATTTCATTTTCCCAAAATGCAAAAACATTCAAAAGTGTAGGAAATGTTACTTTTTTTTAACTATTTCAAAATATGATGATAAAAATAGCAGCCTAGTAGACTATATCCAAGTCAAGTGAACACCATATGTCATGATCTAAATTCGAAAGTAATGAAACACACTTTTGTTATGCAGCTGTACTCTACATAACATGGACAGTAAGCTCAATCAATAGTTATTAAAAATCAAGTTGAAATTAACCTTCCCACAAAATAAGTTAAATGAAAGGAAGCCTTTGGGAAATCAAGAACAGCGTTCGTAGATCACGCTGTCATTTTAAAAACACATCGTAAGTTCTGGCAATGTAAGAAGTTCTGAAAGAATGGATGATTTTAACGAAATAAAATAAACTTTATAAAAACAAATAAGGAAAAATAGCAATGATAATTTAGAATTTGTTACACGTTTTTACAGAAAGGTTTGTGTATGCAATGACTCATTATGCTATTTTTCATTGTTTTTATACAAACACACGATCCACACCTGTTTGGAACTTTTTAACGGTACTTATACCAAAGTTAATATTGAACCTTGAACCGTTCGTTTAGGAATTGACAATCAGTTTGGAATGTAAAGTGAACGATGTCAAGGCCTCATTCAAACTCTTGTGAACCAAACGCCCTGACATTCAATTCTTATAATTTCGTACGATATAAGGTAATGGATAACGGAGCAAAACATTTTCTGTCTTAGCCTCTGAACCAGTGACATTGTGTATCGAGATAAAAGATCCTATTAAAATTCTAACGTACGTTTATTCCGCAAAATATATTTGATATTCGTACCAGAAGTGCTTGAACATGACGAATGAAGCGTGCCCAGAAAAAATATCCACGCCAGGATACAGATCAAGAGTTATCTGCCTCATGAATAACCTTGTCATGGCAGCCTCCACATGCAGCTATTTGCTCGTGTCTTTTTAAAACATATATGTAAAAAACAAATGTTTAAATAAGGTGTTGATGATTAGGACTGTCTGTTCGCCCCTCCCTTACCAAGTATGGATACATAGAGAGTGTTAAGTTGGGTTTGGTACATCATGGTTCCTTATATTCATCGTAAGGATCTAGTTTTCATTACTTCAGTTATACAACCAAATACACCTGAAGCGACTTTTATTTGAGAATCATGGAAAATCTTTGATTGAGCAAGTGATTAAGTTCAATTTATTCCATTAATATTTTTAAATAAAGGAATACAAATTTGGTGAGTCGTGAATTATATCGATGTGGGAACCGAGAAAGTAGTTCGACTGACTGTTCACACGCCTTAGCTCTGCTAGAAAAGGTTTACAAAATATGAACGATGGAAATGAATCTCTGAAATTAAGATCACATGACCGCGCTGTCAACCAATTACCGTTAAGGATTACTTGTAAACTTCAAAGGGTGAACTTATTATACAGTAAACAGGAAACAAACATATAGGGTTGTCTCGTTTAATATATGATCATAAACATGTTATGAATTGCTGGGACTACATAAAATTCCGCAAACGAAAACCATGACATAATCTTTGTTCGTCGCGCATGAATACAATGACGGGGTTAACTAAAACTCGACTTCACGAAGGTATTTTCAAAAAGTACCGTGTATATTCTTAGCTTTGACTTTAGTTAGAAAAAGAATAAGCAACTCGAGGATTGGAATAACAGTTCATCTATCCCTCGTGAATTATTGTGATAAATTCCTCGCTATCACTATAATCCACTCAGGACAGATACACCGTAATTCTTTGCAGTTTGTCAATTATTCTTATTACAATTTAGAAATATAACAGATTGCCATTAATGCATATGGTTAATATCTAAACAGAACAAATAAGTTGAGTCTCAACCTATATTTGGGATAATGCATAAGAATGCTAAACATGTTTTAAACAATAACAAGTTTAAATGCCACTAGCAGCGTAATATCTCCACCGACAGAAAGAAACGCCATCAAATATATTTAAAAGAGTTAACTTTGTCTGCAGCTGGTGATAATGAATGAAAATGAAGATTATAATTATATTTGTCTTTTGTTGGTAAATAGAAGTATAGACACGATCTAGTTCTCAAAATCAGACGAATCTCTTGTTTCTAACGAGATATAATCATTTTGATTGCAATTGGTATAGATTAACTTTGAATCAAAAAAATTAACAAATGACGTCATCGGTTTGGTCATTATGTCGGGGCACAACTAATACAACATTCAAATCTATTTTCATTAGTGATTTATAAACAGGTTTATCAACGTGTATAAATCCACGTATAACACTTGTTAACATATGATTACTATCATATATAGTTTAAAGTTTCATTTTGTATGCAGATACCAAAATATGCCGATAATGCCATCGAGTAAGCCAAGCAGTAAACCAAATTACATGAATTGACATAATTCCAATGAAAAAAATTAAGAACATATTTACTGCCCCATTATTTCATTTGAACTTATATTTTAGCTGTTCTGTGTTCTACTTTTTTAAATTTTGCATACATAATCGTGAAAAAGAAGTACTAAAAGTTTTAGCAGAATTGAATTCTGGATACATGTACTTATGTTTTTCTTTTTTAAAATAACAATAAACAAAACAATATAATGATTATTTAATGATAGGTATTATTTAAAACATTTATAAACAAAACACAATTCCAGAGTAATAAATGATAGCGGGTGATACTATTTTAAACATATATATACAGCTGCATACCGAAAGTTTGTTCACTTACCACTGAATCGTAGTGCAAATATCATGTAATTTGGGTTTCGTTTCAACGTCAATAGAATAACTTCAGCGAGACTGACAATGGATCACCCACTCTTCATGTGTGAAATAGCTATTCTTGAACTCATTTTGGCATTGTCTTGTCACTCGTGCCAAATTTCGAATTTTGGCATATTGATATACACAGATGGGGTCACATTTTCGAAATTTCGATTTCGTTAAATGTCGAATAAAATGTTCGATATCGACTCTCTGAAATTAAAACCAACATAATCATATTGACTTTGTGCTAAGAAATAAACGTGACTAGTGTTTAAAGAAGTTGATAACTTATCAAGGATTTTATGGAGAAAAATAAAAAAACAGTGTTTTCGGAATTTTGACCCCTGGTCATTTCAATGACCAGCCAAAACTGTTACGGGTAATTATGGGGTCCGATAAACCATTACCTTATAGAAGAATGGATCTGCATATGTGTATGGAAAATTCAATATTATACATTTCTTTTTCGCAACGGCATCTCAAATTACATGATATTTGCACTAGTATATTTAGGTATGTGAACAAACTTTTGGCATGCAGCTGTATGTGTATATATCTATGTATATATATATAATCAAATTGTTATATTTGTATATTTCCTAAAACGCAATTCTTTCCGACGATTCATAGATAATTTGTATCGAATTTCGAATTCGTCACCGACAGATACAGATTGATTCAAATATTGTTTATACTTCAAACATCTTATCGGCAAAATTTGTTTTAATTCATTTTTTTTATCAAAAACTAATTTTAAGAATTATCTATCACCGCTTGGCATTGAGGAATGAGGTGAAGTGTCACAGATAACACGTTTTTACCTTGAAACCAATTATTTAGGATAAAAACATATAAGCAACGTTTTACTCTTTTTGAACATCTGTTATTGCAAAGTGACAAAACATTGCAAAGAATGTAATTCAAATGGAATTTCAAAACCTGAATGGTTTTATAAGATAAATATGTAACTTTGATCAAGCCAAAACTTGTATTCATCAACAAAAAATGTTCAGTACTTTCGACAATGACCTCAGGTACTTGCAATGGGCAGTTTTAGAATAAAGGAGAATATCAGCCATAATGATTACAAATCCAACGATTGGTTGTTTTCGCTTAAATATATCGCTTGATTTCACACATTTTTGGAGGATGAAATTGTCAATGGTTTACATACTCCTGATATTCGAACTGTATCATAAATTACTTCTGTAAATACAAATTAAATGCAAACCCAAACCATCATCGGTGCATCAAGTTCTTCTTTCTTTGACCCTCAGCAGTAATATCTGTTTCATCTTTATCGTTATCGTTGTCTTCATGGCATGTAGGCATCTAGTTCATGATATCCCTTTAGACCCACATCCTTGCATTGGCTGACATTGTCGATTATGGTAAAACAAATTTGAAGTAAGATATTACGAAAGTCTGAAATCCCAAGTGAAATTTAAAATACCTGATAAACATCTTACAAGTTAATAATGGCTGGAATAACTTGAAGAGGTATAAATTTATACTATAAATTTCAACCTTGAGCAATCAAATTTGTCTTTTGATATACATGTATGATACAATAAATTTTAAATTTTTCATTCAAAGTTGAAGTCAAATTAGTCATACACAGAACCGGTTTTTATGTCAGTGGCAGCTTGTTGTTCAAGTGCGTAAAGGAAATATTCAGCGTTTAAACGGTACTTTATTTGTAAAGTCGAATCAAGGACAAATCAGATCAGTTTTTTTAACTTGTCAGGATAACTATTTTCATTTATTCAATTTGAAGGGACTATAGAACGCTCTTTCGGTTCAAATTGGCTTTTCCAAGGCATATGATGATAAAGGCTTTCTCTCGAAGAAATGAAGTACTTATTATTCTTTACAATTGACCTGTAATCAACAATGAAAAGGTTAAGACGGCCGATGTCAGCTTAGAAATATAAAAAATATAAGGTCATACGTGCACAAAATGGAAAAACATTATTGACAATTATAACGGCTGAATTAGTAATGTTTAGAATTTACCTAAACAACGATTTGAGAAAGGGTGAAATATTGTTTATTAAAGCAAGTTTATAACATAACCTCTTTTATAAAAATAGTATTAGCTGCCGCTTTTGCTCTTTTGGATATAAACAAAATTTGAATATCCGATATCATAGTTTATGCAGATTTAATTAAATTGCATTAAATACCTCCAGTCTTTTGTAATCACTTGTATAACCTGAATACGTATACATATTTGTTACATGATTTACAAGGCAGTTTACCTGACTACTGATAGTGAAATATGACGTAAAGGTGTACTGACAAAGACATCAGAAATGTGACAAGTTCGGCTCAAGGACGAAAATAAATCAAATCAATCAAATAAACACTAAATATGGTTCGAAATCGCTTGACGAACGACATAGTCGTATGGCGAAAATGTCTTTAAAACACTGTGTTAATGAAAGTTAGATTGGTAATTTCTTAATATCGCACATGCTTATTTTCATCAATTGCACAAAATATACGTGCAGTATACCGTTCCATTTCGATACAAACAGCAATTCTGCTAGTTCAACCATTTGCAGTAGTAATGAGCACTTGAGAAAATTTCACAATACCTATTGGTGCTTAAATAAATATGAAAATTGTTTTTGTAACACAAAATAATTATATACCTAACAAGTTACATGTAAATTTTTAAGATTTAAAAGGACAATCCTGTCGGGGTATATTTTGTGGAATTTAAATTTAAGGGGACATTTCTATTTAATCATATATGTTATTAGTATATTATTATAAAACAACACAGTTGAAAACGTTCCTGAGGGTAACATTTTGTATGATTTAGATTTGACAATTGGATAAATATGAGCGCACACTCGGTAAAAACACATAACGATGGGAAGTAAAGCATTTCAGTGCCACGAGTGTTGATGAATCTTATCACAAATCAGTTGTGAATATGTGGATATTCAATCCATGCATATAGTTTATTTATTTAATGTTGTATATTTAGTAAAAGTAAAGCGCTCTTTTCCATGTTATTACCCGAAAAAACATAATGGCCTACTGATTGTCGATAGGACGGGGTCTTTAAATCCGTAAGTTAATTAAGACATAGATTCCATAATAAGGCCTAAGATTCCAACTGAGAATACGCCAAGCCTTCACTGTATAGATCCTCCCGGGGACGTTTCACTTCACACAAGGGTTGACATATGGTGGTTTGCTTTCGACAGACTCTTCACTACCAATAACTACCATTCTTTAGGATCGTCTATAGTGCTTTTTATCAGTCAATGAATATGACTACACTTTTATTGTATCTTATAAACTCCATTGACGTCACTCTATTGTTCAGTTTGGTTCAAGATTTTGAAATCCCACTGTGTAAATGGTGTTCATGAAAGGTTTCGATTTTGCTTTCGACCGTTTGCTTGCTAATTTGACAGTCTTCGCGACTGAGCTACGAAAGCCATAATGTTATTAATGATTTTTTGACTGTAATAATCCTATGTTTTCAAAAGACAGGAAGTGAATTGCAGCTCAACTCCACGGCGTGGGAAGCGGTGTAAAGTAAGTCAGAGTCCTAAGCACAGATGACTGCAGATGTACTCTCAGCAGTAATTACCATTGAAGCCATGTTGATAACAATATTACGGTTATGTCTCTTATTAAAATATTCAATCAGTTCATTCAAAGTAAATTCAAAATCTGGTCCACCCTTCACAAAGCCCTAAGGGGATCGTAAGTGCGCAAATAAGGTTGCTTTGTGAAAGGAGGCCCTGGTCCTTTGTTTTGCTAGAGATTCCCTTGTAAAGTAATAGAGAGTGGAGAATTATAGTTTATGTTTCTATGACAGCACTTGACACTGACGAAATGCCGTTAATTAAAGCGCGCTGAACACATAATATCATGTGGTTCACACCAACAACATCATTACCGCCTTTGCGGCTTCTTTCACTTCTTATCTTGGAGTTGTCCTTGGTTTCATTCCACTGGAAATGCTTCACATAGCTTTACTGAAACAAAAGAGAATAGGTACATTTTTCAAAAATATCATTTTAACCTATCATATTTTATTTATCCCGTATTTTGAAACATGAATTTAATCTTTCGCGGTTTCTTCGACATTTAATGTTTCAGGAACTTCATTTAAGAAGATATTGAAAACATATTTTTATATAAGTCTTAAAAGACTGCTAAACCCATCATGTTTGCATTCAGGAAACCTCAGATAACTGAAACTCATTTTATCTGTGTCATGATTTAAGGTACGGATTGTTCTTTCTAATTAGAGCTATCAGAATGCAACGGAAATCATCGGTTATCATGGCGCCTAAATCACATTGGAATTAATGAAACCGACCATCAATTACGACAACATGTAATTAATATTGTTTAAAACATATTATATTAAAGTAAGGGAATTCCGGAAATATTGTATTTTGAGTTTGAGTCCATATCAAAGAAATATGAAGGTTTTCTAGTGTCCATACTTTATACACACAAAGTACAGACGACATCATACATAAGTTTGAAAATGTGTAATAAGTACTAAGAGATACTATCTAAAAGCTCACACTTTACAGTGACTTTTCAGGATGTATGCATCATTTGTAGAATGCCATGTACATGTTATTTTCTATATCAATGTCATTAAAAGAATTTCATAATATTGCTGCAAAAAGGTATGTAGATTAAAGTGCTAACAAGGCAATATTGGTCAAGCCAACAAGTTCACTTGTCACAAATCAGCCAATCAGCGATTTCACCCAAATTGCTTAGGTTAAATGCGACCTCACCTTCGCGTTGACATGTCCGATCTTTAGTGCAGAGCGAACATTTCCTACTTTTTCCTAAATGTAAAATCAAAACTATTATAGCCTCGTTGGCCGACGAAGGTATTGAAGTGTTGCATTTAAGCAACCCAAACTATTGGGGGGAAATATTCAAACCAAATTAAAACAGAATGCCCAGGTGGAAGAAACACACCAAAAGAGCAAGCTGTAATTACTTTGAAGTTTTTTTGTTTTGATTAAATGATTTCTCTTTTTACTTATAATTCTTAAAATCGTTAAAAGAATTATTTATAAACAAGGTGATAAATACAAAATATAAATATGACACTGATTATCGTTATATATCTTGTTGATTTAAAAATGTATATCAGTAGTGAAATGAAGTAATTATGCAAATTAGGAAGACAAATCCATTTCCGTCGAAGACAGAGATATTGAAATGTGAATGAATGCTATTATACAAATGACTTCAATTTGCTGTTCGGGAAATTGTTACCAATGTCTGTTTTAACAAATCAAATCGTCTTTTAATGCCTATATGTCCTTTTGCTTCCAAATTCCAAAATGAATTCAATATTGAGTAGAAAATCAAAATCAACCTCACAACACAAAACGGACTATAACAGATCCAGAGGTCATAGGTAAACGTGACGGTTTGAGTAAATGCATAGGTCTTAATCTTTAAACAGTATAACGAAGTGCACCAAAATCATTAACTTATTTCAATGAGATTTCTTCTTTATGGGATATTTCACGATGATGAGTTTTCATAGTAATTATTTTTGACTGTGAGAGTTTAATTTTATAGCATTCCAATGGTGGTTGTGAACATTATCAAATACAATAAATGAATCCAACGATACATCAAAACATTTCAAAGAGTACTTTTATTATCCTCAGTTTTATTTTTCATATATGTAGAGATAGTTGTCTTGATCCATTTAACGTTTTATAAATTAGCTCGCATTAAGGTGCATAACAATTATTTGTGTTTGCATGAAATTATCACAAAACTGAAACACAAATTTAAAATCTATGTTCAGAAATTCTTGATGACTTGAGATAGAATAAACACAATGTATTTGTTTGTTAGAAGTCGTTTAAAATGCAATCTGATTAAAATCAGATGGAATTCTGCTTGTTTAATTTCATTTCGATTTATTTCCGTTTCGTTTCAGTTTAACAAGCTATTATACAATTATAGACTGGTGATGAGGTCAATACCTGTTTTTATAGACCCGGGGAAAGCAATATTGACAGAGGACGAAGTCCGAGGTCAATATTGCTTTCCTCGGGTCTATAAAAACAGGTATTGACCGAATTCACCAGTCCATAATTGTTTTATTATGTTTGGAATTAGATACGAAAAGAAAAGAAAAAACTACAGTCATGAACAGCAATTTGGATCAATTGTTCAACACGACGGTCAAATGACGTCACGATAAAAATAGCATGACGTCATGTAACAACGGTTTGACGTCATTATGTCTATGTCAAGTCAATATCACTTTTGGTCGGACTCGGAGTGAAGTCAATATGCTTTTCTGTCGACTGACACGTGACCGCTTCTCGACCAATCGGATCGCCAAAAAAATAAGTTTACATAATAAATTCGCATATTAATAATGGACAAATGATAAGCGCGCGATACGTCATCTGATTGTTTAAAATGTCAATGAATAATGATTTACTTACAAGTCCTTGTAATTATTGCTAGATGGCTGCCCAAGGCGTAACGTTTGTAGAATTAGTTATTGTAAATCAGTAAATCAGCTGATCGTATTCATTGAGGAAGAAAAAGACAACAAGCAAGCAACAATGTCCTACCAAACTCGCCACTTTCAAATAATATTATGCCCAAATTACCTAAGCCTTTCCTAAATGTCTCCAGTTATGTGACGAGGCTAAGCTATGTTTTGCATTCAAGCTTCTTGATGCAGCACAAATGGGCAACTTGTATTGATTTACAGAGAGACGATATTGTAAAATGCAACACTGAGACTTGTTCTCGACTATTTTATGTTCAAACCCGCTGTCACAGATTTCTCTGATGATGTTTGAGTATGCCTTGTCACGCAAGCATTTTTATGGCTTTATCAAATAAGAGTGTAAAGCCTTAGCTTAGCCTAAAGCAGTTATTTTATTAATAACATAACATATTTCATCATCTTTGCCGTCATTTTGTTTTTCACAATTTCATTCGATGAGTATTTTGTGTTCGGAATTAAAATATTTCTCTAAAGCCTAGCGGCATTCATCATTTGATCTAATGTAAAAATTGAATTATTGAAAAAGTGCCTTTATGTCTTGTTTCACGACTTAAGATACAATATTTTGCAATAAAGGGGGAATATGAGTGCACAGAAACGCGTGCAGTAAATGAACAGAGTCATAATATAATATGTAAATTTGTCATTAAAACTATTTGGAAACAACAATTTCTTAATTATGAATGAGGACCAGTTATACATTAAGTACATGTATGTGTATTCTGTAATTAAACCTGGTAGAATTTTCCGTATGTTTACTTTCGAAAACGAAAAGTGTTCCTTATCTTTTTTCACACAAGCAGGCAATAAAACACTATAACACTCTTAACTTGAAAGAAATCTCAAATGTCAAAACATCTCACTTACGCTTAAATTCAATGTTCCAGTCACTTGCTTTGCTTTGCTTAGTACGCATCCGTCTCAAGGAGAAATGGTACCAATATATCTAACAGACAAAGTTATATTGTTTAAAATTACTCATATTCAATTGAATATGTTGAAAAGCATCTCTAACCGTCAATCAACGACATACGGTATGGTGAGAACGTCACCTGTATTCGTGGTAATTAGGTTCTTTATTTGTGTTCTCAATAACATGCATATCTTGAATAAAAGATCATTTAAAAATAACTTGCATATTTAACTGAGAGTTGTTGTTGATTTCTGCCAATCTTGTAAAAACTAGCTCTAATGATCTGTCATTTCATCTAGCGAATTACTGATTGAGGTCATGTTCAGCTGACCTTTGACGAACTTCGAACCGACTGCTTTGAACCAATCAAAGAACAGTTGTCTAATCCTCTAGATGTAAGGGTGGACCTAGGTTCGTACAATATTACAGCTAGTTTGAACTACACTGCTATTACGCAGTCTCAGTATGATAGTGATGTTTTATTCACATAGCGGACCATAGAAGTTTAACTTTTATTGATCAAAACTGACGTAACGTCAGTGTTTTACGTCCAAGGCGGTATCTAAAAAATAATGTTAAACTGTTTAAAAACGGTCTGTGACATCCTATTATTATTCCTTATTATTTCCTTATAATTTATAATCTCATTCAACTGCTTTTTGTTTGGATTGGTGAAAAATCTTGGTGAGTGTGTGTCATGACAAAAACGGTTACCAAAATGCCGAATTTTAAAAAAGTTGCTTGAGCTTTACACTTATTGAAACACTGTTAATAATTGTCTGTAAATAGACTTGTTATATATCCTTATGCGATTAAAATGTACATGAAAGCATTCTTAGTTTATCCACGTAAAGCTCGCGCTTAATGTCAGCAATTTAAAGAGGTCAAAAAAAGGTTCTTGTGCAAACTCCAATTTTTCTTACATTTTTTTTTATCAAATGCATCATAAATTTGTTGTGGTTTTTTTAAAAATAAACAAATAAAATGTTTAGTAATTCATTTGTTCGTCCCAAGTCTCGTCATTTCGTCACCAATGGACAATGTGCACTGATATCAAGAAAGAGGATATTGTTAAACGAAACGCCTAAGATTGTTCTTAAGTGTTTTTATGTACAATCCTGATGACACATAATTTTCTGGTGATGTTTAAGTATGTCTTGTCACGCAGACATGTTGTCTTTATCCAGCGAGAATTAATGTAGAAGCTGAAGGCGAAACATTATTTTATGGACATTGGAGACTTAATCGATTATCGTCGGTTATAAGCCTTCTCTTATTAGTTCATCCAAGACAATGCTATGTTTGAAACGAAAAATATTTCCTGAACGGTTATAAAACACCTTTTTTTTCTCATGAAATAATGAAACATTGACCAAAAATTATTTGGAAATTTTAATAAAAGATCTTTTTTTCAGATGATAAGTTGTATATTATATAACGAATGCACAGAAACACGTTTAGTACATTTTCGAACAGTAATGCAAAAATACTTTAAAAGCTAAGATAAGAAAAGCAAATAATGGATATAAATTCAGAAAAAAAACATTTTTACCTTTTTAACTGAGAAATCATGCTAGACTGAAACTTCTCAGCACTTACATTGATCAATGATCACCCTTTTTTCAAGGTTACAAAAGTGATTAAGAAAGAATCATCGTTGAAAAAGAGCAGTTTTAGATTGTGTAACAATTCTAAGTGTTCTGATTACGGACCAATCAGGCGAAAAAACCCCGAAAACTCGCGATACCAAAAATCATTGAGTTTATATAGTGAATATAGATGGTCGCATGCGAATGTGGTGATTGAAATATTGATCTTAGATGCAATTGATGTAAGAATTCGTGAGAATTGTCATGGTTACCAAACGTTATGCTTATTTAATTATGGATGTTACATGGTTACATGATGTCCTCATTATCAACCCCTGACATTTATGTCTGTTAGAGGGAACATTGTCATGTATTGGTAATTGGTTAATTTCAATGTTCGTGGACTCGTATTCTGCGTCAAGCGAAATGTCAACTTTCATTATCCCATTATTCCGCAAATGGCGACGTGTACTGCCACCGCTATACCCTTTCGACTTCAGATCAAGGAAGAGGTTGTATAAATTAATAACCCCCATTGCATGAGGTTATTATAACAATCTTAAATTTTTCTAAAAATACGTCCGGTGTTTTAATCCCTACATGCACATGTGTTTGCTGTATAAAATGCGGTATAATGCTAAAAAGAATTAAATTAGAAAGTAAACTTACTAATCTGTATTAAATTTGTTTTCTTAGAAAACTACTGATCTAAACATGCAGGACTGTAACAGATTTTCTGCCTAGGTATCTCGCAAAACTAAATATAAGGCAGTAACGATAGGAATTAAATTACGTGAACTTAAGTAAAAAAAGTCACTAATAATTCCTGGAGAAACGATTATATAGATGACTTTAGAGAACCTGAAATCCACTTTAACCATTTACTCTTTTCTCTAGTAAAAAATCACCCAGATAATATGAAATAAATATTCAGTAACTTCAAATATGTTTTCTAGATAAATAATAATGTTAAATGACTTATAATCTTGTCAAGAACATTCACTCCAAACAGAGGTTCCTAAAATCATTTCTTCACGTACCTCGGTTGAAAGTGGATAGTTTTTCTAGCTTGTCTAGATTCTTTATCATTGAAAAAATTGCAACATTAATATCGTCCCTATCTATGATGAAGATAGTCTGACATACCTGAAACTAAATGTGCAGCACGCAAGTGAAAATCTCAAGATCACAGTTCGGGAAAAGGTAAGGGAAAGAATCGAATGCTCTCTTTCAATTAGGATTCCATATTGCTTGCACAAGGAGTTATCATGATGGAACAGATCATTCATAGGTCAGTTATAAATTGCGATGGAATGGGGAGGGGGGGGGGAGTTCACAGACTTTGTACCAATTTTGTTGAACGTTTAATCAGATTCCTTCTTAGTCGTGAATGAAAATGTTAAAAATATGTTATGAACGTTCACATTCACATCTTGGATCAAAATGGCCTTACCGCAAGACCACTTTCAAGTAATCATCACACTATAAGTTTAGGATTATTATGACATGGATTGATACCGATTTCTCTTAACGTAAAATCTAAAATTGAAAGTAGATAATCTCGAAAGTAAATATCTGATTTATTAAGGATTATCATCTGAGTGCACGACAAACCCCAAAATGTGCCTCTTCGAGGAATTTATGTTTCCCCTGAAAAGGTAGTAGTTTGAACGTTTTTAGACTAGGAATCACATCTTTCAAATTCATGTGAATTTAAGATTAGATATTTATTCGGTGGGGTCTGACGACGCCACAACATAAACCTCCTTCGGCGAGGGCTTTAAAAAAAGCAACATAAAACAACCGAAATTGTTGCTGCTAACTTCCGAACTTCAGCAAATAAAGTTTGCCTCTCAACTCAGGGGCCTTTAACAACAGTGGGAAGATTGTTGGAATAAGCTCAGCTTTTATATTGAACTGATCTTAAGAGATATTCATAAATGACCTAAATGCCATATATGATGATATGAATTTATAAAATCTCAAATTTTCAACCGCAAATAAACTATATATGACGAATGCTCGTTTTCAATGTAAAACAATCCATATATATTCAAAGTAGCTGAAAGATCTAGGCAAGTTTACATGAATTCTTGTGACATAACATAACATAACATAATAATAATAATAATAATAATAATAATAATAATAATAATAATAATAATAATAATAATAATGAGAAGAAGAAGAAGAAGAAGAAGAAGAAGAATGAATTTGTAAAGCTGTTCAGCGGCGCTATAACATATTAAACACAGTCGAACTCGTAACTGTCTTTGATGACCTTAGAAAAGTTTCCAAAATTTCAGTAGACCATTAGACGCAAATCATTGTCCAGTTTTGATCATTTTTCAGCAAAATTGCGTACTTCTTAAAAATGGCAACAATGATTAAGTTTTGTATATATGACTCCAACAATGTATATAGTGACCCTTTAAGGCAACATAACACCCCTGAAAACAGATATAGTTATACAACAGTTCCAGTGACGGGTGTCTGCAGAAGAACGATATGCCGGTGCTGGTATCTGACCCCGTCGGCAAGGTGATGGTCCACCAGTTCTTTCAGGGTAAATGCTTCTTTCTGATCCTTATACAGGAAGTACTTCATCCCGGCATAGCTTCTCCGTTTCTTGATCAGGAACGTCATTAATGATCCACAATATCTTGCGAACAAATACAAGAATGAGACATATATACATTCGTGAAACATAATAAAATGGCTTTATGATAGCTGGCCATTAGTCATGTTAATGCAAACATGAGTTGAATATTTTGTTAAATAAATGCCTTCATAACCTATAACCATTGAATTAAATTATCACAACAATGCAAAAAAAGGTTAAAAACTTTATAACACGTGGTCCCTTAGCTGAAGATATTCATTTGCATTTCAAGAAAGGGATAAAGTACAATTTATCCAACTTTTATATCCTTCTCACAATTATTTACAAAATGTATATATATATTTGATACAAGTAATTAAAGTGATATAGTGAATACAGAAATGGTAGAGAGAATCACAGGGTAGTAAGAATAGTGTACATAGTGCGATCAGGAGAAACGCCTACTGTTTATATTAAATGTTTGAACTGCTTTGAAGATGACATGCTTTTGAGAATCTGATAAGTTCTTCCTGCCACTTAGAAATTTAACTAAAGTAACGGTATAATCTTTTCAAATAGTTTTTAAAATATTTGAGTCTAGTTAATGGAATGAAGCTCCCCAACACATAAGCAAAAATGTGTATTCTATTGATCTTTATCATCAATGAGGAGATACGACAGAGTGCAGTTTGTAAAGAACACTATTTCGACAAATCATTTACTTTTTCTCTAGATGCATTCTGGATAAGAAAGAGAAAAATTGAAATATGTTTCGAAATAGAGACTTACATTACGGTTATTGCTGGTTTTCTTAATCCTTTAAAATACCAGATGAGATAAGTTCCATCCTTTTTGTTCTTCATTGCCATCTCAGCCTTTCACAAAAATTAAATGAAACTGTTAAGAGGACATGTCTAGTATTGCAAGTGACAATATTTTTATACCACACAGATACAACAATGATATTATATTAACATGAATATCTTAAGACCAAATTTTAAAATCTAATCGTGTTTTCATATCATTTTAATTGATTATACAGCTGCTGAACATAAGTTTGTTACAATTTTTATAATTCCTTATTTTGTAAATTGTCAATAATCATGAACATTACTATTTACAAATCACACTTTTGGATCTTTATGTTCTTATCTACATAAGTACCAACATGTGGTATGTCGGAGACATTTCTGGCATAACCAAAATTTTGCAAAAGGTAAAAATTCAAGAAATTTAGATTTTGTTATTCCTGCAATAAAATGTATAAGTATTGCAATTTGGACCCCGGTGTCTCACAAATCTATTCACATTGTGTTCTAGTGGAATATGAATATAATATTTAAAATTTGATAGAAACTTGATATTCTTCATCTCCTCCAACAAAAACCATAACTTTTGGCAGAAAGATGATTGAATAAGCCGAACTTAAGTTGAAATCTTTTAACATGAAATTTTGTAATTTGAATTTTGAAACATGAATGTTTGCAAGTAGTAATGTAATGTAATTGAATATTTTCTAAAGGAATATTCTTCAGCAGTTGTATTAAAAGAACAAACAGCAAACAATATTCGAACAACACGCAGATGATGTTGATAGTGATATTTTTCATTGACTCCTTCTTGTCGCAATTTCACATCTTTGAAACACAAACAACATGAATAAATAAAAAATAATAATAATATTAATGGCACCAAAGAGATATTCCCTAAATAAATAAATATGGCATAATTTGGGCCAAAACTTTGTTTGTAACCCTGTTAAACACACCTCATCCTCGGATATTCCAGGGTGATATCCCGGCATTGAACCAAGCTCGTTGTCCACAGAGGACTGCATGAAGTCTATCTCGGGGTCGAATTCTCCTTGTCGATCAACGATCTCCTTTCATTTACAGAAACATGTTACCATATAGTTATAATCAAACAAAAACCCAACGCGTTTGTCATCGCTTTTATAGCCCATGTGTGTCAATAAAGTATTTGTAGTTACGATTCTGTGTATCAAACGGTTTTGGAACAATAAATGACGGGCTGCGAATTGGTGTATTATTTTCAATTTATCGTCTGAGAGAGTACAAGTGAAATCGTTTTCCCACTTTATCTTATAACTTTGTATTGTGTCATTTATGTTTTCAAGTTGCAATGTATCGTAAAATTCCCTACACCCAGTTTTATAGTATATAGTATATAGCAGTATATTATATAGAATATATTTATAATATTGTAGTAATATAGGAAATTGTCAAATTCAAGGTTGAAAAATAGAGTTGAAATGTGGTTTTCATAGTTTTCAGAATTATCATCGCATGTGGATAACAAGGCTGACTTTGACTAATTAAATTGTTTACATGTAGTAAACTTCAAACACAACACAAGCATGTCATTTAAGCAGATATTTCCCATTAATGCCAAAAAGATAATACAATTAATTCATCGAAAAATTCAAATTTTTAACGTGTTACAGTTTGTTATTATCTATAAATAAAATCCAATATATTTCTATACAGGTTACTAAGATAATCAGACATCCCTTATCGGGAAAAAGGACACTTTGTACAAGTAGACTCTCCTCTGTATGTAAAACGGGTTCATTTAAGACACAACTCAAAGTAGATGCGTCAAATGTAAAAACCTTTGTCTTCTTGACTGTCTGTGTAGTTGACAGATACGTTTTTTCTTTTGATGGTGAGGAGGCTTTACTTTTCAATCTTGATTTATCTCCATTTTCTTTTTCTGCATGCAATCTACCAGAGTATTCATACTTGCTTGTTTCTCCTGCTCGGAACTGGAAAAGGCGAGGCTTGAGAATGAAGTTGTCTTTGAAGTTTAATCCAAAACGGCGAGGTGTATTCCCTTGCTCGAGGGAGATCTCTGTTTTGTCTTCCTTAGTCTGAAATAAGGTTATTCGTGAGTAATAAATATTGTTTATCTATCTTTGTTTCTCAGATCCAATTTCTTTAGAATAGTTGGCCTCCTTATATTTCCGGCAAAACAAATCGAAAACACAGCTATCTGCCTTTGGTTAAAGTATATTACAGTACATATAATGTATTATCCAGTAGTTTCAAGGATTCGAACATCAATTCTTTTTGTCCAAGAGAGTCCAAGCCTATTTAAAAAAGGAAAAGATTTTCCATATAAAATTTGCAAGTTAGAACGAGAAAATAAAGAACTGATAAGTTATACTACGGTGGTAACTACATTATCGACAAGAAGGAATAATTAATAGACCGATCCAGCCTGTCAATCATATCTCGCGCATGCGTGATTTCAGCCAATCAGAGCGGCGATAGCACCATGCTAATATGTCAACTGTACTTCCGGGGACAAACAAACCGATAATGGCGATATGTTTCGGTGGTTGCACGTATTGTTAACAATAACATTCTATGATTCTACACACTTTTTATTCATTGATGTCACGACATATGTATTCTCGAGGTGTTAGGTATCTAGGATTATCGATTTTAATCGATGAATTTGTGAAAAAGGGGCAACAATTAGTAAAAACCAATCGCGAGTCGGATGAGTGCTCGGAGGTGAGAAATTGCAAGAATTGTACACTTTTCAAAGTGCTCTAAGATAATTCTAAAAGGGTGACAGCTCTAAAATGCTTTTGACAATGTCACTTTATGACCTCAAGATTTTAAATCAAGAACCCTTTTAAGTTGGTTAAGATTAAGTTTTTGCGATTTTACCTGATAACATTTGGGTAAGTTTCCTGTCAAGTTTTGTCATATTGTAAATAAACACTGTGTTGTGCAAAATATCTCATTAAACTATAATTTGAAAATAAAAATAAAAACCAACTCAGTCACGGGATATGATTCTATATGATACTTTGTCACATATTATGTTTCCAAGAATCATGCTCCAGGTGGTAATTAATTAATGTATGTAATAATCAAGCAAAATGTCTCATTTGTTTTCATGAATATGAAACTAGATAACACAAAACTAAAAAATAATCTTTCCTTTCAGAGTTTGTGATGCATTTGAATCAACTTTCATCATGAATGATCTGTATGTAACAAGGGATATATTTACACAAATAATAATATGATAAATGAAGTTATAGATATTTATAAGTTTAAACTTGAAATGATATATATAATATAATTTCACAAAAGAATCTTGTTGCAGCTAAAACATCCATTGACTGATGAATATTATTTTCCCAATCCGGTTACTATCTTTGTCATTTTGAAACCTGGAAAACATAAACAACCATTATTTCATAAATTCCAAATACATTTCAATGAGAGGCTGTATCTTTTGAAATTAATATGTTATTTTCATCTTTTCTCTTAGGCCTATAAAATAATTTAAATTGGATATCTAAAATATCATTTGAATATGTCCGAATTCAGACTCAAAGTCATCACTGTCAAATACTTAAAATTGTATGTGTCTGTACAAACTAATAATATATGAGGACCTATGTTTATCGTTGTTTAAAAATTTCTTATATTCATTTACTGTTTCTATTTTGATGACTACTTTTAGTTTTAGACCATTTCAAATATTTGGCTCTCAACCTCAATTACTTATAGTTATTTCTGTTTGTGGAATAAACATAAACATTGAGGAATAAATAGACAGGTTTATACACAGCCTGTTGTATATATTTGTGAACTTTGACTAACTGCAACCCTTTAAATTCTTCAAAAGAAAGTTAATGAAACGTTGATGCAACTTTGACTGATATTTTATCGATATTTTTCTTATAAATTAATAATCTATTTGAATAATAACATCTTTGATCAACGTTTATAATCAAAGCATAGACAGTAAAACAGTGAAAGTTTTGCCAAAGCATTTTTGAATATTTTTTCCCAAGGGATGTTGACTAGCCCGGAGACCAATGAGTGTAACACTGACAGTGTTAACAAGCCTGAGTGACCTTGACCTATACAACTACGTAAAAAAATATTCAATTAATTATCATACGAAGCTTTTTCAATATAAAATGACCTACACTTGTTAAGTATAAGTGAGATACAACAATTTACTGGTAATAGTATGTTTTGTAAGTTTACAATCTTGTAGATTGTAGAATCATTCTCAGTGAAGGTGTTTGTTTACAAAGTAGCCGAACTTGATCAATCGCTCTGTTATTTCATAAAATTACTTCATAAATATTTAAGAATAAAGAAATTATGAATGTTATATGGGTTTTACAAATACAAACTTGGAAAATGAGCGTGTAGAACGACGTCTGTGAAAACGAAAGCCAAATGTTTTGGAAAGTGACATTGTTGAGTTATGCGGTCCGGCTCGCCTGAGCTTGAAAGTTGTCCACCAAAATATTTCAACCAATCACGTTTTAGGAGGCGGGGCCTAATGGCTCTCGACTGGATCGGTCTATTATGTCCAGGTTTAGCCGTTAACAAGCATTTACCTCTTTCGATTCTGTTTTGAGACAAATCTTAGGAGTGATAGCATCATCGTAAAACTCTTCATCGTAAAGACGTGCATACCCTTCTCGTTTTTCGTGGGCTGCGAAACGTTTCACAGTGTTATATCCAACCGGGGGAGCCTGTTGTGGGGAGTGCTCAACACAGGTCATGACTTGTCCTGGTGGGGCCTCATCTACCAAGGTGTCATAACCATCAAATTGTGGGAGATCTGCGCAAACATAATCTCCATCATATGCTACCGGACTCACAGAGTCATACCAACTCTCTTCGTTTCTATCAGATGCTATGCTGGCATTTTGGTTACGGGACAATGCTTCAGAGTTTGAATATTGTTCTCTTCCGCGTGCAGCATCATTTCCGGCAAACCATGGCTGGCGATCTACCAGTTCACGGGTATAGTCATATTCATGTCCTAATATTGAATCATATCCGTCCTCTTGTGAACTTGGAGTGGTATAAACTGGCACGTTCATGTTTTGCATATCGAGATAATCACCCGTCATTCCACCTTGGTTACGAGAAGAATGACGACTAGTGGCAGGGCCGTCGGCCACGTCTGGTTGTTCCGGTTGCATTCTTTCAAAGTCACTTTCGGTTTGTTCTTGGCTTTCTAGAAGATATGCTGAAAAGAGATAATAGACAGACAACTTATTATATCTGTTTCAATATCAATTTCAACAGCCAGAATACTAGAAGAAGTCGACTTACAATACAGCTTTCCATGAGTCAACATTTGAATGATTAGATTTGAATTCCATGTTGTACTTTGCCTGTTTTAAATCCCTAATTAATGATATTCGGTCATCTTTCACTACCAACATGCTTGTTTGATTTGACATGCAACATCAAATGCAGGATGATGACATTGTTGTGAATGTTGTTCGATAGTCATGTTGTACTTGTACTCCAGCTACAGCAATCTCATATCTCCTTACATGTACATATTATCAATTGATTTCAATTACGTCTTATAGCATTTTAATTTTTTTTATATCAATCATGAATTATGTGTTCCTATGCTTAAGTACAAATCATTATAATAATTAAATGAAAACTCACCGAACGTTCTCACAGTATAATTAATGATAATACATTTCATTGATATCAACATTCTTACTTCATGAAAGTGCACGTTTCCGTGAGATTTCTTCCCCTTTTCTAAACATGGAATATCTAGAACAGTAAAATTATTTTGATATTTAACGAATGATATTGAAGTCATCACAAGTACATTTGTCTTCAGAAATGTATGTTACATAGAATAGATAACGTAACTATTTATTACCTTTTTCCTTTTCAAACTCCTGAGCCAAAATTGATAAATCAATCCTCCTGTCTTTCAAGGCTGTTAAAAGACCACTGAACCAATTTTTTTTCTGTGCCAGACAGTCCAAAAGGAAAACATTCGCCCTAGAGCGTCCTTTACGGGTTTTGAGTTCGTCCTGGATAAATATCATGTGAAAATAACAAGAGCTAGCAATTGCCCTTTTTGTAAAACATCACAATACATGTTACAAATTCGGTCTAATTTCTCCTTAATGATCAAGTTAGTATTCCAAAAATCATAATGAGACTAAGCCTTAGCTAACACGAGCTAGCACTTGCCCTTTTTAAAACATCACAATACATGTTACAAATTCGGTCTAATTTCTCCTTAATGATCAAGTTAGTATTCCAAAAATCATAATGAGACTAAGCCTTAGCTAACACGAGCTAGCACTTGCCCTTTTTGTAAAACATCACAATACATGTTACAAATTCGGTCTAATTTCTCCTAATGATCAAGTTAGTATTCCAAAAATCATAATGAGACTAAGCCTTAGCTAATCTTAACGCTCTAAGAAAGCCTTCGTATTTTATTAAGGGGTGCGGTTAATCAAACCATAGTGATACAATTATTTTGCACCTATTCGAAGAAAGATAACCATGACAATGAAATATTCTTTTATAATGGTAATAGCAGTTACATCGAAACCTTACAATAAGTAAAACAAGAATTTCAGTTTAGATATCTTTAGAAATTCTTAAATTCCTTTTCGAAACCTTTCCCCATTGCCAGAAAAAGGATAATTAAAGGGGCAGTAGCACGTTTTGAACGACTTTCTTTACACAAATTTTCCTGAATAATCATTATTTGCCAAGTGAATTATTTTTGGAGGGTCAAATCTTCTCACTTATGTATCCAATCATCCGTAGTAAAGAATCCATTATCTAGCAAAGACCACTGGCGGCCATTTGTTTGAACAACTATTGAGGAAGGGAAATGGATTCTCATAGCTTAACTGATGGTAAGTTCGTTTTCAAGTTCTGTTAATTCAATTTATTTGTTTAAATTGAATATCGTGTTACAATTTTTGTTACCGTGAGATGACTTTGTGTAATTTGATTCTCACCTCTTGGTTTGTATTAAGAAATATCCCTTGACTGCAGAGGACATCGTACAACGACTGAGGGTAAACCTTTTCACAGAACGATTTGGATATTCTTGCCTTCAGAACGTGATAAAATTTATGGTCGCCAATAAGTGGTGGTGTACATCTCCCCGCCATATTTTTCAGAAAGAGCTTGTATACTTCTTTCAGGGTCTCAGATAAAAGCTAGAAGGTTGAATCGATTCTGCAATCAGATGATATAATAGAGGTACAGTTATGTCAATGATACATTTGTCAAAAACGGACCAATCAAGACAGAGGATATGAATACCTTTGATAAGCTTATGGATGATAAAAAAACATGTTATATTTGATTTAATTTAATGTAGTTAGATTATGTGGTGTTAATGTTAAACTATGTTGTTGTGGAGTTATGTTGGCTATAGGTGTCATTTTTAATCCTTGAATGTATAAGACTTGTACTTGTGAACTCTTGTCCGTGTTTGATAATGAAGTGCATCACACGACAATTGCCTTAGGTGTCATTTTAATTATGACCAGATTATTTCCACTTGTTTACAAGTATTTCAACAGTGCGGGGCTTTTTCAACATTAAAAACTTCACACTGTTATACATCACCACCCCTGGTCATCCTTAAAATTATTGTGAAGAGGGTTGTGAACCTCGGCAATTCTCGTACATTTCCGTATCTCTTATCTGTGAATCAGTAACCTAATCCTTATTATCTTTTGTTTATTTTCCATTCAAACCTGGTCATTCTAAAGTATTTAACTGATGATGGTTCTGATCAGAAATTATTCAAAGTTGAAAGACTTTTTGGTGTAAGCATCTTGTGTGACACGTAGTCATTCCAGCCAAGTCACCAAAGAGAACGGAGGCAAGAAATTTAGCTGGAATGCCAAATTTATGAAGTCTCAGATTTAAGCTGTAAGTACACTTCCCCTTGCTATGAAATTGTTTTTTTGTAATAATTTTCAATCTATATTTTGTTGTTGTGAAATGTTTATAAAGAACTTTGTAATTTTGTAAAGATGTGTTAAAAGACAATGTCATTGGTAAAGATAAATATTTCTTATAATAAAGTTATCTTTTATGAAAAGTATATAGAAAATGTTAGTTGCATAGTTTGAAGCACTCATTTAATACTTATTTTTGTTTACATCAAAAGTAAGGTATTTGTCTATTGAATAAATGGGCCAAAGTTGTAGTTTTCTATGTGAAACCAAAGGAATGTAACTTGGTCGTAGTTATCACTCCAAGTCATCTCTCTTGGAGTCAACTAACTGGCCATTGTGATTCAGACTCACAGGAGTTATCTCCCTTAGTTGAGCCGTAGTTTGCTCACTGCTTGCAATTGTCACTAGACCTATCTAAGCCGATTCCATCAGAGTAGCCAGCTGCATTCAGGCCTCAAATGGAGTTACCTCCCTTTGACACTGAAGGTTACATAGAGACCAATTATAAATTTTGTTTACATATTCAGGTTGTAGAAGTTGTTTTGTACTTGTTTACTTCCAGATTGGATGAGATTTTATGTGAAAATATAAAAAATGATTAAGAATAAATGATATATATATTTTCATCTTTGTGCCAAAAGATAGAATTGGTATTTTCTTTATTGTTCTTTCTATTATTCAATAGAATGGTGCTATGGAAGAATATGATGTGACGAAAACTTTATAGTTGCTGTATTGTCACCTTGGGGTGAGTGGCATTGAAAGTCATATTATGTTTTAGAAACATACTTTGTAACAGTTTTGTATTTCTTTCAATATTCTTTTGAATACCAGTATCACTTGTACTATTACATAATGTTGTAGATTAGATATAAAATATATTGACAATGAGTTTATTTCGTCAAGTGTTTTAATTGTACAAGTTTTTGATGTTTTCAATCTTGTATGAATTAATTGGTTTTAGCAAAATGTATGTTTTATCACTTTACAATGTTAGATGAACGAGATGATTTTATCTGACTGAAGTAATGTTTTTGCTCTTCAGTTTAAATGATTTCTTGTTGGTTCTGACCATTTATATTGTATTGTAATATTAGGTTTTTCTTACTTCACAAAGGATCCGTCCACGTGTGACAGGATGCAATAAAATCTACTCTTGTCAACACAGCCTTGTGTCATATTTTGCCCCCCACATTATTACCACATCAAGTGTCTTTTGATATATTTTATTCAAATATCTAAATCCATGAGTTTTGGTAATACACCCATTATTAACTCTCGCCCTGTTGGTAACCCGAGAAGAGATTGCCATTCGATGACGTAAGATGTTTCGTAACATTGTTTTCAGCAATTACAACAGTTACAACAAATGGTGATTAGTGATTCCTATTGATATTTAAAAACTTTAGACATTGTTTATTACCTAAATACAAACATGAAAGACTGAAGTCCTTACCTGAACTTGCTTGTGAGCTAATGTAATTCAGTGGAAAGTTTGTAGTGTATTAATAGTCACAATGCGGATATATAAGGGAGATAATCCGGGTATGTCTGTTTGTATCATTGATCCTGGGTGTTTCTTGGAGATGATAATTCATTCGAACTTTTTTCTCAATATCATTTCTCCATATGATCTTAATGTTTAATATAGATATTCACCTTAAAATCAAATTTACATTGCGCTAAAACAACAACATATTTGAAGTACACGTCTCCGTTCCAATTTCCATCACTTCACTCAATTGCTTATCACGGTGTGGTGGTTTGCACGCTTCAGAGACCCCGAGAGCTATGCTAGCTGGGGCTTACATGCTCCTGATAGGGTCACCAAAGCTGGGCAGTTCCACGGGTGGAAGCCAAACCAAATGTTAGTCGTTCTAAAACCTCATCCTTTCGATCTCTTTCTCTAGTCTATTCACTGTCTGTCTACATCGTTCGCCCTCGCCTGGTCAATAATCAGTTTTTAATTTCAAGTTGTAAACAACTTCAGCTTTCATCAAATTGTGAACATTTTTGTGACTAACTATTTTTATGAATGTTTCTAAAACAGAATAGTTATCAAGATTTACTGTTTTGGTACGATGTGTCTGGGTTTTTTGTTGGTTTCTCCTTTGTTAAGGAAATTACACTGTGTCGGAAAAGAGGAAAACAAAAATGATGTTTATTCATCATTTATTTCCTAATAAAAGTTTTGAATACATGTGTGACATGTCAAAACCACTTTTCTAGTCAGATTGTATTAAGGACTCTGTTATACATACCAAATAACTTAAGATTTCACTAAATTGGAGGGTAACAACACACACAAAAACAATCATATGGTGCTGCGTGCTTTATAGGTTTTTTCAACACGGTTACTTGTTTGCTGTTTGTGTAACTTTGTCATAGTGTCGGATACAATTCCTAGTTTCGAACATATAGTACATCAAATTGTTCGTTTTTTGCAATATGTTCTTTTCTTTCTCAAATATCTGTAGACACTGGGGAACTCTTGAACAATGTTTCATTTTGAATGAAGGTAAATATAAACTGTAACAGTACCTTTCCTTTTCACTCTTTTTTATCTTTTCTTTTAACAAAACCCGTTAAACGACTCTGCTTTCAACCATTGACCATTATCAAGGAAATTACAATCCTTATTTTGAACGCTCTTTTATTTTTTTTACGTACATTACATTACGATTATAATCTTTACATTTACATTTCCATAATCCATTGTCATCTCCCATCATATCATGGTAAAGATTCTCTTTGTACAAAACTTGAAAAGAGCGATCCCCTAATAACTAATCTGTTCATTTCTTTACAAATAGATTATTTTAAATACCTAGATATATATATATATATATATATATATATATATATATATATATATATATATATATATTAAAAAGAAGAAGATGAAGTTGAATTACATTTGGCAAACGTTTTCAGCAGGTACGAATGTACCTGCTTCATCAGGCCGTTTAATGCAGTAACTGACACTAAGTACATAATACTATGACGTCACACAGGAACTAATGACGTCATAATGAATTTGACAACAACAAATTGTATTGTAAGCAACATTATGTTTTGCCGTTTAATTTTGGCGCGTATTTACGGATGAAATATGATTCTTTCAAAAGTAAATCATTATCATTGTTATAATTGAGTTTATATATCGGGAAAACCTTGAACTTGCCATTACCACATTTTTCTAAATGTTCACTGAGAGGGATAGTTCGATTTATATATATATATAGATTAAATATAACATACTTCACATAGTCGTTTGAAGAATCATTTTAATCCGATACTAGTATTTTGTCAATAGTATTGACTCATCAGGCATGAAACGATATGATATATATATATACACTTAAAATTTCGCCCAATAATTGCAGGCCCACAATGCCCTACACACCGCCTAAGCAATTTGGTAGATATCCTTCTTCAACCACTCCTTGAACATGTAAATAGTTATGTTAGGGACGATCTAGATTTTCTAAAGCATATTCCAGATAGAGTCACAAGTGATACAATCTTAGTTAGCTTTGATGTGACTTCCCTATACAGTAATATCCCACATGAGCTAAGCAAAACTGCACTAGAATTCTGGATTGACAAACATCCTGAGTCAATCCATCCACGTTTTAGCAAAGATTTCATCCTTACATCAGCTGAATTTATTCTAGAAAACAACACATTTCAATTCAATCAAAATTCATATCTTCAAATTCTAGGTACGGCAATGGGGACAAAATTTGCGCCAGTCTATCCCAATTAAGTACTAGCGTACCTAGAAGAAAATCTCTATACCACCATAGAGGAAAAATTCGACAAGGATTTTGCAAATGAATTCATCTTAAAATGGAAAAGATACCTTGATGATTGTTTCACATTTTGGGAAAAATCCAAAGGGGACATATACCAAATATATGACATTCTACAAAACATGCATCCCAACATCAAATTCACAATGGAAACAAGTGAGATAGAATTACCTTTCTTAGACATACTTATCAAGAAGGATAATACTCACATCATAACTGATATTTTCCATAAGACAACAGACACAAAACAATATCTCCATTTCAAAAGCGCACATGAACGACATGTCAAAACAAACTTGCCCTATTGTCTAGCTAGGCGTGTCTGTGCCATAATTAGCAATGAAAACCTCAGGTCTCTAAGATAAGAGGAACTAAAATTTTCACTATTGCAGCGAGGCTATCCAGAACCTCTTATCAAAGATGGAATAAATAAAGCACAGGCACTCACTCTTGAAGAGTTACGTACTCCTAAAGATAAAATAAATGAGGACCAAAACACATGTGCCCTAAGTGTAAAAAATCCTATATTGGTAAAACTGAATGCCTAAGAAATAGGGTAACCTTACACAGACAACACAATAACGATAGCAGATACCGCTGTTTATTTGTAAATAAACATCTTTCTACTTGTGCAAATGGTGATTTCAAAATATTTCCTTTCTATAAATTATTTCATAAATCTAACATGAGCAGTGTCTCAAATGCACTTTTACGACTTGAAGAGTCCTTCATTGACACCTATAGACCCTCACTAAATAAACAATGAGATGATTACCCTTCAATCACTGACATATATCTCAAACTACAATTGAGCTATTTAAAAACAAAAGGGATTATGTCACATTAACATATTGCTCAAGGGGTAAACTTATAAGAGAGTGATTGTGTCAATCAGAAGACCAACAAGGAAGAACCATGATGTCACCTGATTAGCATAATTTACAATATATCCTTGTACATTGTACGTATATTTTGTTATAAAAACGCTTGTAATGCGATGCTAACGATCATATCGTTTCATCCCTGATGAGTCAATACTATTGACGAAATACTAGTATCGGATTAAAATGATTCTTCAAACGACTATGTGAAGTATGTTATATATATATATATATATATATATATATATATATATATATATATATATATATATATATATATATATATATATATACGCACCATGCTGATGAGGTTCGAAAGACCGAAACAGCTGGCTGTCCATGGTTATATATATAATATGCATATGGTTATATATATAAACAGTGCTTTAAAGTGACACTAGCAAGCTCAGCGGACACTATATTCCAATCCATATTTCATTGGTTTGCACTCAACTCTTCTACATATGATATTTCACCTTACTGTCTAACGTTGACATGCATGTAAAACAACATTCATGATTGGTTTGTCTTTGTCGTCCTAGAGTTGCATGATACAATCAAACATGACACATTGTTACTTTTAACAGTGATGTTGGCAACATCCCTAAAATTCACACGATAATCACAGGGACGTCTTTATTCTACATATTCAGACGTCAAGTTTGCAAACGCGGGTTCTTAATTTAAGATTGAATCTGATTGGATGCAACTAAAGTTGGTTGTGGAAATTAACGACTCCATTTTATTTTCATTTGCGTCACCTACGGGAAGACAATCACCTCTCATTTTGACAGAAGCGGTCACGTGGTATAGCGAATATCATAGGCCTCATTGATGACAAGCATGCTTGTTTCTATGAAGCTTTTTCACTCGCTGAAGTAATGATAAGTTTGTATTGTTGCTTTTGCCGCTAGTAGAATCTACCGAAAGTGCGGGATAAGCTTAGAGCACAGGTTGGCGTGTGATTTTCCGACTTGAAGTACCTCTATGGGGAGAGAATGCCAATACCGGGAGTCGCATTTCTATCAATCAAGAGATGTGCAGGGGGACAAATTAAGATTGTAAAGAGTTTCTGAATTCTGCAATAAAATAGTAGTTGGACACGTTTCGACAAATATTTGGCGAAAATAGACAGAATTAGTTAACATATTATAGGAGACTATTATTAATCAAAATATGTTTTAAAATGATAATTGTTTTTATCATCTTCAAGACATTAGAGGCTTTGCATTTAGCATACAAATTTGTCAGATGTGATCCTGCAGGGCTAAGGGTAACATTTTTAAGTATGTGATTAGAATATTTTTTCTTCACCCTCTAAACATTTTTTGGGGGGAATTTAGATGGGATTAGTCGGGGGAATGTAGAGGGAACTAGTCGAACTTAAGTGAATACAATATTACATGATATTTGCACTAGGTACTGAACTATTTAAACAAAGTTTCGTTAACAGCTGAATAGACTTCTTTACCCATGTGATATCGAGTGGGAAGCAAGCAAAAGAAGCATCTCTCTTAAGATGTAGTTCGAAGATTTCTATAATTGATTTATTGTTCTACAAACATCTTAGCATTCTTGAGCTATTCACATTTTTTCATTGTAAGGTTGGTAAATGCCACATTTCTTGTAGTACGGAGAGTGTATCAAATTTTTAAATTCACATTGCGGTGGCAACATAATTAAAGTTTCAGAAGTTTGTTTTCTTTATAGAACAGCTTAATGAAAGGAAGTAGCCATATTCACAGTAGAATAATCTTAAAGCTAAACAACAACGGATGAAATATTATCAAATCAGTTGTACATCTATTATACAAATTTATAAGTTTAGAAATTTCTCGAAGATCAACTCAATAAAAACCAAAATTCGCTATATCAAACAACATTGAGATTATAAAGCTTATAGAAGGTTGCATGTGGTGATTGAAATATTGATCTTAGATGCAATTGTTGTAAGAATTCATGAGAATTGCCATGGTTAACAAACGTTATGCTGATTCAATTATGGATGTTACATGGTTACTTGATGTCCCCATTATCAATCCCTGACATTTATGTCTGTTAGAGGGAACATTGTCATGTATTGGTAATTGGTTTATTGCAGTGTTCGTGGACTTATGTTCTGCGTCAGGCGAAAGGTCAACTTTCATTAACCCATTATTCCGGAAATGGCGACGTGTACAGCCTAGGTTATAGGCTTCGACTTCAGATCAAGATGTCTATTGAAACAAAAACGGGCTGTAAAACTAAATAACCCAAGAGTGCAAGAGTCTCTTATTACATTCTGAAATTATTCCGATCTTTTCATCTCTAAAGGCATATGTGTTTGCTGTATAAAATGAAGTATAATGAAAACTTTTTATTACAAATTATTATTGATAGTATTTATTTAGAAAGTAAACTGACAAGCTTGTGCTAACCTGGTTTTGTTAGAAAACTACTGATCTAAATATGCAGGAGCTGACCACATTTTCTGCCAAGGCATCGTGAAAAGTAGATATACGGAAGTAACGATAGGAATGAAATTACCAGATTTAACGTAAAACAATCACTGATAAATCCAGGAGACATGATAAGACAGAGGACTTAAGAGACTCTGAAATCCACTTTAACCATTAGCTCTTTTCTGTTAATATATAAATAATCACCAAGTTAATATGCAATAAATATTCGGTAACTTTAAATATTTTATAAAGGTTGATATATATAATTATTTATGTAAATAAATGTACGCTCTCGTGTACCTTCAGTTTTGCAGATGGATGAATCAAATTGAAAAATGTCAAATGACGCTGGGACTTGTTCAAGAACATTTACTCGAAACAGAGGTTTCTGAAATCATATTTAAAAATGGAAAGTATTTCTCGGTTTTCTAAATCCATTATCATTGAAAAATTGCAACAATGATATCGCCCCTTCCAACAATACATTTCAACTGATCTCTGTTTCCTAAAAATATGTGTGCAACAAACGAGTGAAAATCACAGTTCAGGTAAGGGAACAAATCAAATACTCTCTTTCAATTAAGATTCAATATCGCTTGCACAAGGAACTGTAGTGATTGACCAGATCATTTATACGTCAGTTAAGTTGCCAGAGAATAGGCCAAAGATTCACAGACTTTGTGCCAGTCGTGAATGGAAATGTTATGAAAATTTTATGAACAAGTTATGAAAATGTTGGATAAGATCATTTTGACATATATTGATACCAATTTAACATTGAATTCTCTTAACATAAATTCTAAACTGAAAGTAGAAAATATCGAAAGTAGATATCTGATTTATTTTTATTTTTGTTAAAGTTGTTATTTTCCCAAAAAATAAGTATTATACATATATGTATTCATCTGTTAGATAACAATATTCGTTCAGCTGTGAAGGCTAGTATATTCTTGATACACAAATTTTATATCTATAGTAATTAAGAAACAGCATTTCACATTATGTTATGAGTGTGGTACAGGTATTTATAGTAGAGTGAATTGAAATTGAATTGTACAATCTTTAGGTAGCTGATAAGGATAGTCATAGATACACAAGATTTATGTTAAAAATACAGTAGTGTAAACATTTCAAGTATCAAACACTGATCATGTACATATATTAATGGCAAATGAATATTTTAATATACTTGTACATTCACACTACAAAATAACCATAATTGTTTCTTATTTATGGACAAGCCAAATATTTGTTGTAGAAAGGTCACTAAAAGTTGAGAATAATGTATGGAAGGAAGACCAGAATGTGAAGGGCTTTTCTGGTTGTGCATTTCAAAATGCTATATAGCTTTGTAGCTTTAGATATCTGATTTATGAAGGGTTATCATCCGAACTCACGACAAACCCCAAAATGTGGCTCTTTGAGGAAATTATGTTTCCTCTGAAAAGGGAGTAATTTGAAGGTTTTTAGACTAGGAATATTTCAAATTCTTGTGAATTTAAGATTAGATAGTTATTTATTCGGGAAGGTCGGACGACGCCACAACATTAACCTCCTCCGATTAGGAGTTTTATAAAATGGAACATTAAACAACCGAAATTGGCGCTTTGGGCTTTTGCCGGTTATAACAAGAGTGGTTAAGGTTGTTGGGTATAGTTATTGTCATAATTCTTCACATCACAGCTTTTATATAGAACCAATCTTAAAGAAACACTCTGCGATAGTCATAACATATATTTTAGCCCTTAAACAGACCTAAATGCCATTTATGATGATAAGAATGTACAAAATCGCACACATTCGACTATAAACAGCAAATATATGACGAATGCTCGTTTTCAATGTGAACAAATGGATATGTTTTCAAAGAAGCTGAAAGAACTCGTCTAGTTTACATGAATTCTTGTGATATAACATGTCAAACACTGTCAACTCGTAAAAGTGTTTGACGACTTGAGATAACTTTCCAATATTACGTTTGCCCAATCGACGCAAATCATTGTCCGATTAACGATCAATTTTCAGCAAAAACTCCGTACTTCTCACAAATGGCGCCTATGATAAAGTTTTGTTTAGTGTAGGGTGTCTCTTTAAGGCATCATTTCCTGAACACATATAGTTATACAACAGCTCCAGTGACGGGTGTCTGCAGAAGAACGATATGCCTGTGTCGGTCTCTGACTCCGTTGCCGAGGTGATGGTCCACCAGTTCTTTCAGGGTGAAGGCTTCTTTCTGATCCTTATGCAGGAAGTACTTGATCCCGGCGTGGCTTCTCCGTTTCTTGATTTGGAACTTCTTTAATGATCCACAATAACTGGCGAACAAATATAAGAATGAGACATATTTACATTTGTGAAACAGAATTAACCAGATTCAAAGGGCTTTATTATCGCTGGTCTGTAGTCATGAGTAGAATATTTTGTTAAATAAATTCCATCATTACTTATAGCCCTTTAATAACATTATCAAAACCAAGTCTAAAAAGGCAACATTTAAATTCCTTAAGTCCACATGGAACCTTAGCTGAAGATATTCAACCACCTTTCAAGAAAAGGATAGGCTACAATTTATGAAACTTATACATCCTTCTCACAAATATTTACAAAAGTTATATCTAAATTAGATACAAAACAATACAATGATATAATACAGGAATGGTTGAAAGGAATTTACAGGGTGATTAAAATACTGTACATACTGCAGTCAGGAGAAACGCTTACTGTTTAGATACATATTGCTAAACTTCTTTGAGGATGACATGCTTTTGCGTATCTGATAATTATATAAGTTCTTACTACTTAAAACTAAAGCTAAAGAAACAGTAAAATCATTTACAGAGTTTCATTATTAAAAAAATATTTGATTCTAGTTAATGGAATGAAGCTCACCCAAACATAAGATATAACGTATTTTCTTCTGGTGTTTTGGTTAGAATTTTTTTTCGACAAATGATTTAATCATTCTACAGATGCATCTTGATAAAAAAGGAAAAGATTGAAATATGTTTGGAAATAAAGACTTACATGACAGTAATTGCCGGTTTTCTTAATCCTTTGTGATACCAGATGAGATAAGTTCCATCCTTTTTATTCTTCATTGCCATCTCAACCTTTCACAAAAATGAATTGAAACTGTTAAAATAGGAAGACACCCCTAGTGTTGCCAGTGACACTGTTAGAGTTGTGGTACCACACAGACATATCAAGGAAATTATTAATCGTATATCCATATTGTTTTAATTCATTATACAGTTTCTGAATAAAAGTTTGTTACAATGTTCATTATTTCCTTATTTGAAATTCAACAGTTCTGAACAGTACTATTTACATACCATACTAGTGTGTTCTAGTTGAATATGAAAATAATATTTCAATATTTGATAGAAACATGATGTTCTTGATCTTTTGGCAGAAAGATGATTGAATAAGCAGAATAGGTAAACACCTTTTAAGATGAAATTTTGTACTTTAATTTTGAAACATGAAAGTTTGCAAGTAACGTAAAGAGATATTGTTCAGCAGCTGTATTAAAAGAACAGCAAAAAAAATTCGAACAACAAAGCAGCTGATGTTGATACTGATGGTTTTCATTAACTCCTATTTGTCGCATTTTCACATATTTGAAACACGAACAATATAACTGTACAAATAATAATAATACATATGGCAACAAATTGATGTCCACCAAATAAAGAAATATCGCATTATTTGACCAAGAACTTGTTTGTAAACCTGTTAAGCACACCTCATCCTTGGATATTCCAGGGTGATATCCCGGCATCAAACCAAGCTCGTTGTCCACTGAGGACTGCATGAAGTCCTTCTCGGGGTCGAATTCTCCTTGTCGATCAATGACCTCCTTTTATTTAAAGAAACATGATACCATATTGTTATAATGAAATAAAAATCCCATGCGCTTGTCATCTTCTTTATAGCCAATTTTTTGTCAATAAAGTGTTTGTAGGTAGGATTCTGCGTATCAAACGGTTTTGTAACCGTAATTGAGGGGATTTGGGATTGGTGTATTATTTTACATTTTCCTTCTGAGAGAGTACAAGTTAAATCTTGTTTCCACTTTATTTTGTAACTTTGTTTCATGTCATTTATGGTTTTGAGTTGCAACGTATCATAAAGAATTCCCTACATCCAGTTTTATTTCCTGTTAGATTTTTAAGGAAATAAGGTTTGGGTTGCTTACAGTATGTGGCAATATTTTATGATTATATGTATCGTTTTACTGCCGCGAGGACACTATGAGTATCATCCTTAAGTATTTTATAGGAACATATTTATTTCCTCTATTTAAAAATCTTAAGTGGTCGAATGATGGTAGAACAATTCCAACTAAACCGGGCAACGTATTTTAGTACATAAGCAACAAGTTCGTAGTAATGAAAGAAACTTTTGTTAAGCAGCGGTATCTTAAATCTGTTTTTAACAGCTTACAATTTTTGTGTGAAATAAAATTGTAAATTGTCAAATTCAAGGTTAAAAAAGGTTTCTTGGTTAAAACGTAGTTTTCAGATTTTTCATCGGATGTAGATAACAAAGCTGACTTTGACTGATTATAACGTTTTCATATGAGAAAAACTTCAAACACAACACTAGCATGTCATTTAAGCAGATATTCCCCATTAATACCACAAAAGATATTTCATGCAGCAATACAATCATTTCATCGAAGAATATATATTATAAAAATATTAGTTGGTAATTATCTATATAAAAATTCCCATATATATTTCTATACAGGTTAGTAAAATTATCGGACATCCCTTATCGGGAAAAAGGACACTTTGTACAAGTAGATATCTTGTAATGGTGTAAAACGGCAAGTTTAAATGTACATACCTTGGTATTCTTGACAGTCTGTTTAGTTGACGGATAATTTTTCTCTTTAGGCGCTGAGGAGGCTTTACTTTTCAATTTTGGTTTATCTCCCTTGTCTTTTTCTGAATGCAATCTACCAGAGTATTCATACTTGCTTGTTTCTCCTGTCTCACGGGACTGGACAAACGGGCGACGCTTAAGAAAGAAGTTGTCTTTGAAGTTTAATCCAAAATGACAAGGTGTATTCTCTTGCCCGAGGGAGTCGATCTCTGTTAGGCCTTCCTTAGTCTAAAATAAGATTATTAGTGAGTGATAAATATTGTTTATCCATTTTTGTTTCTGAGATCCAAATTATTTAGAACAGTTTGCCTCCTTCTAGGTCAGGCACATGTGTCTTCTCAACGACAAATCAAGTTTAAAACACAGCCATCATCCTTCACGTAAAAGCATATCTTTACTACTATACATTGAATGTACTATCCAGAATTGTCAAAGATTTGAGCATTAATTCTTTTTGTCCAAGAAGGGGTACCTAGAGGAAAAGATCATTTTTAATTTCAGTGAGAACGAGAAAATAAAGTGGTAAGTGATATCACAACTATATATTTTTTTCAGTGGCACATCTTTATTATATTTATATCATCGTCAAGAAGAAATACTTTTTCATAATCAGGTTTAGCCATTAACCAAAACTAACCTTTTTCATTTTGAGACAAATCTGAGGAGTGATAATATTATCGTAAGTCTCTTCATCGTAAAGACGTGCATATTTTCCAAGTGAGAACGAGAATTTAAACAACTGGTAAGTTATATCGAATTTATAGGCTTTTGTCAGTGGCCATTTTTTATTATAATTACATTACCTAAAAAAAGAAATAATTAATTATATCCACGTTTAACCATCAACAAACCTCTTTGGATTCCGTTTTGAGACGAATCTGAGGAGTGATAGCATCATCGTAAAATTCTTCATAGTAAAGACGTGCATATCCTTCTCTATCTTCGTGGACAGCAGAACGTTTCACAGTGTTATATCCCAACAGAGAAGCGTGTTGTGGTGATTGCTCATCACAGTTCATGACTTGTCCTGGAGGGGCCTCATCTGGCAACGTGTCATAACCATCAAATTGTGGGAGATCTACACCAACAGGAGCTCCATCATATGCTGCCGGACTCAAAGACTCATTCCAACTCTCTTCATTTCTATCAGATGCTATGCTGGCATCATGATTATTAGAAAATGCTTCTGCTTTTGAATCGCGTTCTCTTCTACGTGCAGAACCATGTCCAGCACCTCGTGCCGAGCTTTCTACCAGATCACGGGTATTTACATAGGCGTGTCCATATATCGAATCGTGTACGTCCTCTTGTGAACTTGGAGTGGTAAGAAAAGAGAGGTTCCTGTGTTGTATTTTGTGAGAATCACCCCTACTTCCTCCTTGGGTTTGAGAAGAATGAGGACTAGTGACAGGACCGTCGGCCACGACTGATTGTCCCGGATGTATGCTTTCATAGTCACTTTGGGTTAGGTCTTGGGTTTCTAATAGATAGGCTGCAAAGTGAAATTGGACAGACAACGTAGTATATGTGTTTAAACACCTTCGATCTCAGTTTTAACAGCTAGAATACTAGAAGAACTCAGCTATCAACAAAGCTTTCGTGATAATAGGGGCCAACATTTGAATGCTTCGATTGAAATTCCATGTCATACTTTGCCTGTTTTAAATCACCAATTAATGAAATCAGTAATATTTCACTACCAACACGCATTTTTTATATGATTGAAATAACATGCAATATCAAATATAGGATGATGACATTGTTGTGAATACTACAGGAATCGCATATGTCCTTGCATAATATCCATTGATTTCAATAACGTCACATATCATTTCATTTTATTTCAATCAATATTTATATAATCAAATGATATGTTACTTATAGTTACACATCATAAAATGAAAAGTTTACGCACAGAACGTTCTCACAGTATAATTTGTGATAAAGTACAAGACTTTGAGAATATCAACTTACTTTTTTAATGAAAGTGCACGTTTTGGTGACAATTCTTTCACCTTTATTGAACATTAAAATTATTTTGATATCTTAAGAAATTTATTGAAGCCATCACAAGCACATTGGTTTTCAATAACGTTTGTTATGAATATATCGACAAAAAAGTTACCTAAATATTTATTACCTTTTTCCTTTTCAAAAGTTTGTGCCAAAAATGCCAAACCAATTCTTTTGTCTCTCAATGCCGTTAAAAGACCACTGAACCAATTTTGTTTCTGCGCCAGACAGTCAAGAAGGAAAACATTCGCCCTAAAGCGTCCTTTTTTGGCTTTTAGTTCGTCCTGGAATAATACCATGAAGATAATATCATAAACGAGCAATTGCCTTTTTTATGACATCACCCTACATGTTACAAAATGGTCGAGTTTCTCTTTAATAATAAAGTTAGTATTCCAAAAACCATAATGATCCTAAGCCCTTATATACAGCTAACAATCATCAAACTTTATTCACTCAAAAAAACCCACTTACGGTGCAGAGCAGAATAACAGTACGATATATATCAAACTAGACCTGTGTATCATGGCCTTAGCGCCGAGACAATATATCTCGATTCAAGTTTTACTAGGCGAGACAATATACCATGGCAGTATTGCTAAGGAAGCCGCGAGACGATTATCATCACGATACCATGGTTGCGATACAATACGTATCCCGATGCTCTACAGTTTCATAGATATAACATAAAAACTTATGTTATTTATCTGATACCAACCTGTCATAAACATTACATGAATGGAAGAATATAAATTAAATACTGTTAAATTAAGAATTAAAGTGTCAGAAATATTATATATCTTCTGTTCTTCTTATCCCAGTTATTTTTTCTAAAAACAGAATAAAAAACTAACTTTGTCAGTTTATAAAGTTATTTGTTTAAAACAAATTTTGTAAATAATATCGGGATATATTGTCTCTTTTGGCGATACATCGATGTATCATGGACCCTCACGACATAAATATCCTGATATATTGTCTAAATGTGTTTTGTATCGATGCACTCATATTGGGTAGTAGACGATGCAAACATCGATACTATCGATGAATCGTTACACCACTATATCAAACAATATACATGCGTCTAATGCACTATTTCTTAGCATCAATTGCAAGATAATTATAAATCTAGAAATACCTTTCATTTCTTTTGTACATTTAGGGGTCATTTTACAAAGGGATTAAATATTTGGGTATTTGCAATATTTTGGGGAATATGCAGTGCTCTAGTTGCGTGAAGAGCTTCACATGTATAGATGTAGAGAAACTCGTCTCGCATTACATTTTGGTTTCATAGCTTACATAGGCATTCTTCCCTCGCAATAACCTGCCACCTGCCAGTCTCTATGGGTAGGTTATGATTTGAAGTGTGAAATTAAAGGATGGAGATAGAAATAGACTTTTGTAAAAATAGATATCGTTCAAACTGTATTTTTTTAATGCAAAAATGCCTTATCGCTCTAAGGTAGCCTTCGTAAAATATTATGGGATGTTATCAATCAAACCATAGCGATGCAATAGACTATCAATTCAATTTAGATATCTATACAATTCTAAAACCTTCCGAAATCTGTTTCCATTGCTAGCTAACGAAAAATTAAGAGGGACAGTAGCAGTTTTTTTTGGACAAATTTCTTTTCTCAAATTATCCCGAATAATTATGAGTTATGCCAAATGTATTACCTTTGGAGGGTCATTCACCTCATTAATCAACCCGATCAGTAGAGATATTGTTAATAATCAATTTTCTAGTAAAAACCACATTTTTGTGAGAACCCGTTTGTATCGTTTGAGGGAGGGAAGCGGATTCTCATATCTTAACTGAGGATGGCAAGTTCGTCTTCAAACTGTTAATTCAATTTATTTGTTTTAATTCCAAAACCTTGTCTTAATTTATTTTTGCTACCGTGAGATGACTTTATGTAACTAAAAGAAACGCTATTTTCCCTGTAACTTGATTCTCACCTCTTGGTTAGTATTAAGATATATCCCTTGACTGCAGAGGACATCGTTCAATGACTGAGGGTAAACTTTTTCACAGAACGATTCGGAAATTCTTGCCTTCAGAACGTGATAGAATTTATGCTCGCCAATTAGTGGTGGTGTACCTCTTCCCGCCATAATTTTCAGAAAGAACTTTTATACTTCATTCAAACTTCCAGATAAAAGCTAGAATCGTGTCTGCAATCAAATGAAATTAGTTTTATCGATGTTACATTGTTAAAGAAGAATCAAACAAGAGAGATTATATTTTATATATATATGTATTTGATAAGCATGTTTTATAATGAAACATGTAGCTTTTCATCAGATACCGTTTAGTGTTTTTGATATACCATTTTTCTAATCATTTCAATATATACCTATATAGATGTTCTGTATAATATAATATTTCAACATTGAAAAAGCTGCACACTGTTAAACAGACGTATTAGCAAGTCGAAAGCACCGTCCCTGGTCATCATCTAAACAATGCCTAGAGAAAGTGTCTTTCTATATATTTTATTCAGATATGTAATACCTTGAGTTTCGGTACTTTACCCATCTTTAACTCTCGTCCTTTTGATAACCCGAGAAAATATCATTCGATGACATGACATCCTATTTCGTGAGATTGTATTCAATAATTTGACAACACTGCCGCGGTATGGGTCACTAGACTTACCCAGGTATATCAAATGATATTGATATTCACAGTTTAGACATTATTAAGTACCTACATACAAGCAAGTCATAGATATCCTTACCGGAACTTCCTTTTGCGCTAATCATAGTTCAGTGGAAAGTTTGTAGTGTATTTTTAGTCACAATGCAGGGATACAAGGGAGATAATTCGGGTATGTCTGTTTGAGTGAGTGAATGAGTTCCGGATTGACGTGTGTTTGAATATAACATCCTAGTAGAGGTGTTTTCTTCGAGATGATGAATTATTATTTCAATTTTTCCAACCACTGGATTCAATACCTTATCGTGGTGTGGTTGTTTGCGTGCTTAAGAGACCCTGAGAGCTATGCCAGCTGGAGCTAGCATGCTCCTGGAAGGGGCGCCCACGCTGGAAAGGTCGACGGGTAGAATCCAGACCATATTTGACTCCTTCTAAAACCTGCTTTCTTTCTCTCAATATGCCTTTCTTTCCCCTTAATGTTTCGATCACTTTCTCCCTGATCTGTCAACTCTCTTTTGGATGCTTGTCATCCACGTGTTTAATAACTGAAATATTGTTGAAAGCACGTTAAACCTTAACTCACTCACTCATTAGATAATCAAATTTCGTACACTGCGCTAAATCAAAAACCTATTATTACATGTACGTTCCTATCTTTCCAACACGCAATACCTCGTCGTGGTGTTTTAGAGAGCCCGAGAGCTATGCCAGCTGGAGCTTACATGCTCCTGGCAGGGGACAGGTCGACGTATAGAACCAGACAAATTTAAATCGTTCTAAACCTGCTTACTTTCTTGACTATCTTTTTTTCCGTTCCTTTCGATCCCTTTCTCTCTGATTTGTCCAATCTCTGGATTATTTTTCATACACTCACTCGCTAACTCGCTCCATGATAAGATAAATGAAGTAGAAACACTAAATCAAAATTGATGTTTATCGTTTCCCAATATAAATATGGCCTTTTTTAATTTAATGTTACGGACGACGTTAAAGATCTTGTGACGTCAACCCTATATCTGTTGCTGTCAAATGCGACACCTATCCACTTTCTTTGAAAACGAAAGAGGGTGAAGACAGGGTGACCTAATTTCCCCAGATCTGTTCCTTTTCGTTGCTGAAATACTAGGAATAATGATTAGAGATAATGAAAACATAAGGTAATTGTCATCAACGAAATTGAATATATCATTGGTCATTGGTCACAGAGTAATTCCTAGACCTATGAGAACGCTTATGAAATTTTATGATATGTCAGGTCTCAAAATCAATATGGACAAAATCAAAGCAATTTGGATTGGGTCAATTTCTGGCAGAACAGAACGTTATGACCTGGATTTTAAGCTTGATTGGCATACGGAAAAGTTTGATGTTATGGGAATAGGAAAAACTTTGGGTGCTAAACAATAAAAAAAAGACTGGAAAAAATAGGAGAATTCTTTTGAACTGTAAGAAGCGAAATTTAACTTTGATAAGGAAGATAAACCGTTATCTAGCATTGTTCACATTCTTTCGTCAATCCCAAACCCGCCTAAAGATTTTATTACAAACTTGAATAAAATATTTTTCAACTATAATGGAACGGTAAAAGGGACAAGATAAAACGTATACATCTAATTAAGAAATATGAAGATGGCGGTCTCAGTTTGAAGTATAAAAGATTATTGATTCATTGAAAATTTCTTGTTTAAACAGATATGTATCAAAATTAAACTGCTATCGTCTGGCTGATTTCCCTATTCGATTATTCTTCTGTGAGGATCAAATGTCAACAACAAAATAAAATTATTAACCCGTTTTGGAAAGATGCACTTGATGCTTGGCAAAGATATATTAAAGCTTATGTTGTGAATGGAAACAATGTAAATGAAAAACGTGAGCAACCGCTCTGGTTAAATCACTTTTGCCGCAACCCAGATTTGATAATCATTGACTGGCTCAAACAAAGAATAACTTACGTGAAAGATATATGCAAAGGTAGAAACTTTCTTACATTTACGGAGCTTAAGACAAAATATTATATTAAAGCGTACGGTACTTGACCTAAACCGGGTCATTCTCGGTATTCTCAAAAAATGGAGAGATCTCATTCAAGCATCTGATTCTTCAACAATAATCTACCTATATCCCTTGTACCGAGTTTACCAAAGCTTCCAAAGGCTCGAAGTTATTTTATGACAATCTTATTGATGCAAAATATAATTTCCCAAAAGCATGGTCCACATGGGAATGCGAACTAAATGATCATATCAATTAGAAGACCATATTTCGAAGAAAAAGACAAACTACCAAAGTTACAAAACTTTTGGAATTCCAATACAAATTTATTCACAGAGCTGTATATACTAAACGATAGTTATTAAAAATGAATTTAGTTGATAGTGATGTATGTTCTTAATGTGGTTTGAGCGAGAGTATTTATCCTGTATACATTGAATGTTCAAGTGTTAGAATTTTCTGGAACGAATTCACCGATTTTATCAATAAGTTTTTAATAGAACATCCGAACTCAATGTATGTATTATTCTGTGCGAACGATAACCATTTGTTGAATCATATCATACTAGCAAAGCGCCATATTTTTGTTATGAATAGGTGTGAAACCAAGTTTCAAAATATATAAAGACATTTAAAAGAATGTTCTTGACATTGAGAGGGTTATTGCAAGAAGAAACTTCAAAATGAATTGTTTTGTGAGAAAATTGAACATTTTTTAGAATGCCTTCAAATAAATCTCGAATTTTACTTGTGTAATACTTTTGTTGATCTCTTTATACTTCTCCCAAATTTTTGTGTTTTGAAGTGCATGTTATTATACTGTCATGCCATGATATTTTGTTATTGTACCAAGAGTTACTGATTGTAACCAGTTCAAGTGAATAAAAAAAACAACCCAAAAAACTACATCTGTTAGTTATACTGTGTATCATTTTAGTGTCATTAAACTTTGTGAATTTAGTTGTGGGATCGTTCTTAAGATATCATCATTTATATGTAAAACTTTAAATCAATTTTTCATCCGAAGTACTGTTGATTTTTTAAAACCCCAGAACCTAGTAAAAAAACAGAGAACTCATAGCAGAGATAAAAAGAGATAAAAATACGGTTTCAGAATCAAAATCGTACACTTATCTCCCGATAATGTACTGCTACGAGTTCTCCGTCTATCTTAGAGCACAGTTAGATGTTTGAGTCATGAAATACATATACATGTCTTTGAAAATATAAAATTTAAATATATATAATATATTTTAAATAATTTGTCAACAAATTTGGGAAATATTCTCTCGAACACATTAAACAAAAACGTTAACATTGCTAATTTTCTTGTGCAAATGTTATGGTCGTTAACGTTATTATCGGCACTGTGAGCGCTGATTTCTTGGTTTGTCCGCTATGCAGGGGGCGTACATTTTATACGAAACGTATACATTAATCGTGCATTAGCATAATCTTTGTGATTAACTTACGAAATTGAATTAAAAAGCACGTTGTAATGAAGGAATATTGAGAAGTTAAAAAGTTATATGCTAATGCGCATTAAGTCTATATTGAATGAAAAAAATGTCAGGTAACTGAAGCAACAACGTTGTTCTCAAACGGTTTCCACAAAGAGTCTTACAACGTCGTATTGGACATCGCTCTGTCCCAGAGAGACGACCCTAAATGTCTAATATTCAACAGTCTCAATTCTAAAAAAAAACTCTCCAAAAAGGTTAATATTTTCATATCACTTATGTTATCATTAAATGTCGCTCTTTCCATTTTGATTGTGAAACTCATTAATAGCATTATCTTTGAATAATTCAAACTTTGGCAAATGTTTAAGATGGCATTCTTTCAAAAAAGGTCGTGATATAAATGACATCAACTTCAAAGGGACGTTTAACCAAGACTGACCTCACCTGATTTTCTTATATACTGTTATTCTTCATTTACGACGATGGATCCTAATCTCCAGAGGATGAATGGGAGGGGCCCCCGAGGTATCAGTTTAATAAGAGTGTTCTTGATTATTGTCCAGACAAATAAGACAGCCATGATGCATTGTTGTTGTGGTGGTTTTTATACAACTCTGTGAACCAGTTTGTTTCATGGTACTCCACGTGACAATAATACTTTAATGAGTTTTGACAAAAGCATTTCACTGTGCTCTAATGATTGTTATATTCAAATTATAAAGTTTTCCTAGCAATAGGAACGTATACTTATTTCACGTTTTCTACAGATCCTCTTGCATTACTCTTTTCATTACTTAATATCATCTTTTATATTTTTTTCATATATGTGGTTCCAACTGAACTTATTCAGACAATTCTGTCGTTCTTTCCAAACTACAGTGTCTAAAGGTCCATCCTTCATGTACATGAGTTTTGATACGATGTAAACACTAATTCATGGAAAGCATCATCAGCCATAAGTGAGGTTAATTTTTTATAGGTATGCTTGTGCTCATACATGTATCACCTTTTTCTTGCGACCATTGCATTAAGCTCGATTTCAATCTTTCTTGATTGGAAAGTGGATATTTATTTGGCACTTTTTTAATGTACATGCTAAAAGCGCTTCCTACTTCATAACCTGTAAGAAAGAGTACTTAGCGGTAAGAGTTACCGTTTAGGTCCGTACATCCCTACATTTCAGGTACTTATGTGACAGCTGTGTGGCCTGAGAGCAACGTTGATGTGGTGCCTTACCAAAAGACACACAAGAGCATCGGACCGAGGTCACAATTGGCGTCTACATCGAGCTAAACTAAAGAAACACCATGACGCTTGTGAAGTCATGAAACAATTGACGTTATTACACTTGCCAGCCAACCGACTCATCGTGGCTCAACCGAAATATGCGTGAGACATCCTTTAACGCATAGTGAAATGGTGAATGAACTGATGACGAAAAAGAAAGGAACTGATGACGAAAAAGGGAATGAATTGATGACGAAAACATGAATGAACTGACGATGAAATAGTTAATGAACTGATGAAAAATTAGCGAATGAACTGATGACGAAATAGTGAATATTTCGCCCTCGCTCATCAATACTCAGTTTTGAATTTAAAGTCGTATTTAAACGCAAAGTCTGCGATACATTTATGACGAAATAGTCAATGAACTGATGACGAAATAGTCAATGAACTGATGACGAAATAGTCAATGAACTGATGACAAATCAGTTGTCAGTAACTTGCCCTCTCATAAAATTGTCAACTTCTTGTTGCTAAATATTAAATATTTTTTATTAATGTAAATTGTTACTGTTTTAGCACGATGCATCGTTGTTTGTTTTGTTGTTATTTTTTTGGTTAAAGAAGTAACACTGCTCGTATATTAGAAAAGAGGAAACATTTTCGTAAAATAATGTAGTTTATTCATAATTTTTCCTTAATTCATTTCATGACAAAAGTTGACCATGTATAACAGCACATGGTGTAAATACTTTGAAAACCACATTTCTGGAGTCAGATATTTACCATTCGAAGGACTCAGATATACATACCAAATAACTTCATTCATAGCTTTCACTAAATTGGAGAGTAACAATACACAAAAAACAATCATATGTATCGCCATGCTTTAAAAACCTTTTCAACAAAAATATTATATATAATTAGTTTGCTGTTTGTGCATCTTTATCATTGTGTCTCATATGATTCCTAGTTGACAAAATTCGTATTTTTATATATATATATTGACCGGTTAATTTGTGTGTGTATATATATATATATATATATATATATATATATATATATATATATATATATATATAATATGAAATAATATATTAATCAGATATGCATTTGTTAAAATATGATTGGTAGCATATAACAGAAACTCGCCAAACTAAAATACTATCGGAAAATTGAGCAATACTTTTGTCAATAAGACCAAACAAAACAAGATGTACAAAACACGTATAAAAATAGAAAATTTATAGACACTCAATTGATTATCACCTGAGCATAAAGGACGATCTTAGCTTCAAGCAAAAAGGTATACTGGCATGACAATTTATTGATCACAATTTTAGTTACAGTTATCATCTTAACACTGCATATATAATCTTTCAATAATCTTTCAAAATTTCTTTTATGTTCATCATCCCATCACAACATACATAATTCATATTCACTGGCATAACGCATTTACCAAAGCTTTGTTTACTGATTATCATAATAAATCATGACAAATATTCAATATACTCTTGCATAAGAACTTATTAATCATTATTGTATAAACTGTTTTTCAGTAACAGTCTATACATATTTAATATTCACTAAAACATATTTCTAATTTACAATTTGCTGACTGAGTATCATCCCTCAATATACAGGCATTTCATATTCTATTGGACGTAACACTGTTAGATTGTCACAACAGATTGATCCAACTGACTTCCAATACATATATTCATTAAGGGAAATTTTAATATGAAGAAAATGTGCTACTACCCCTTTAACATCATCAACTGAACATTAATATTATCATCCTGCTAAATCAGCGTATTTGAATCCGCCGAGCTCCTTCCAAATACCCTGATCTATATCGGACCAAATGCCTCGTACAGCTGGCGGATTGATATTTGTGCATATTTTCACCTGTTATTGGATGTGATTAAATGTCGATAAACAAGGAGCTTGAAGCTCAACTAACTTTTTCATCCACATCGTGTCGCTGTTGATGGATGCGAGTCGTCTCATTGGCTGGTTACATAGCTAGGGATACGAGTTTTTTTGCCTGAAGGAGATCAGGGTATTTGTAACGAGCTCAGCGGATTCAAATACGCTGATGTAGCAGGATGGAACATTATATTCCAATCAATATTTAGTGGGTTATCACTCAACTCTTCTCAAATGATGTTTCACCTTACTATATAACGTTGACATGCATGTAAAATATCATTCATGGTTGGTTTGTCTTTGTCGTCCTGGAGTTGCAGTCAAACGTGACACATTGTTACTTTTTTCATCACACATATCTTGCATACCCTCCATAAAGAGATACCTCAAGCTATATCTTCCCATATAAGCACTGCATTAATTTCATTGGATCGCCCATTTTGAAAGAAAATTTGTTGTTACAAAAAACACAAGGATTTCTAACGCCGTTACTAAGTTTCTGCACTTTGCATATTCCATTCGTAATTATTATCGAAACAGTGATGTAAATACGCTCATCTTTTAGCAACATCATTACGATTTTCAGGATAATCACAGGGACTTCTTTATTCTAAATAGTCAGACGTCAAGTTGTCATACGCGGGTTCTTGATTGAAGATTGAATCTGATTTGATGCAAGTTGGTTGTGGAATCAACGACATCATTTTTTTTTCATTGGCGAACCTACGGGAAGACAACAGTAACACTTTGCATTTTGAGTCTTCTTGACAGAAGCGGTCACGTAATATTGCGAATATCATAGGCCTCGGTGACGACAAGAATGCTCTGTATGTGTGAAGCTTTTCATTGGCTGAAGTGATGATAAGTTTGTATTGTATTTTTTTTGCCGCTGGTAGAATATACCGAAATTCGGGATAAGCATAGAACACAGGCTGGTGTGTGATTTTCTTACTCGAAGTACCTCCATGGGGAGGGAATGTCACAACTTGGAACCTCATATATATCAATCTTGAGATATGTATATTGCACAGACGAAGAAACTAGTCTTGCCGACATTTGGATACGACATCGCGAATACAACCGATCAACCTTTAGTCGTACAATAAATTCTTTTAGTTGCTTACGTGGTAAGATAGATATTACTCTTCTGTGGGGTGAAAATGTTAAACGAAATGCATCCTTGACATATATATTGATGAATGTCCTTTTAAAAAAAAAAATATGTGGTAGTAAACATGATTCAATGACAACTTGTTACAATCGTGTATATACAACTTTGTCACTAATCTCACTATTATCGATAGAATGTGGGTCACATGGAGATTCACAGCTGATTGGCAACTCTTGATTCAGGCTTGACGCTTGTGGAATGTACGAGATACTCCTGGAGATTGCTTCATCGCTGTAATAAGCATCCATTAGTTTCCCTGAAAGTTTAGGACTTCCTGTTAGTTCATGATGTAATATCTTCATTTTTTAACGGTAAAACTGTAAAATGTAATTTTGAATTTTAATATCATTGAATTTATGTATTGTTGACATCACTTGCGAGATAATTTTGCTGGTCCTTACATAATTTACATCAATCTTTGTATAGAATACAGTTCCTTTTCCCTTATTCGCTACTCTAAAGTTGTTACCAATCAATCAAATGTTCCAAATTGATAGTGAAAATACAAATATGTTTCAAACAAGCGAAATAAGAAATTCATGCATTTGGTTTTGTTGTATTACTTCTGTTTAGTTTTTCAAATCAGTCATCCCTGAAAACCTATAATTATCTTTTCCACAATTGTAACAAACAATTAATGGTTTTACAAAAAGAACCAATGTGCTTGGAACAAAGAAATTTGGATTTGCATACTTTTTTCAATTTCAAAATTTACAGCAAGGAAGTCGAGCCCACTGCCAGGTTTCCTGAGCGCCATGATGAGATACTTAAACCAATTCTTCTTGTTGGCCAGACAGTCGAGAAGAAACGCACAGGCTTTCCATCTTCCACTGGACGATTCTACTGCTTTGAGCTTGTCCTGAAATGATACATAGTTTGGAAGAACATGTCCAAATTTGATAAACAACTTCGAAAAGAATGCCCCTCAATGAAATTTAATTTGGCAGAGCTTGTCCTAATATGACATACAACTTCGAATAGTTTATCCTAGAATGAAATATAATTTTGTAGAGCTTGTCCATGAATGATTACAACTTGCCATAGCGACTCCTAAAATGCTATACAATATTGTGAACTTTCCCTTGAATGATAAACAATTTTGTTGATCTAACCCAAGCTTGTCCTTAAACGTTAAATAGATGGGCAGAGCTTGTCCTAGAATGATGTTCAACTTGACAGAGTTTGCCCTAGAAGGACATACAATTGTGCAGATACATATTAAGTATTAGTTACTCTCTCATAAGAAGGTATAACACATAACACTTGTGTTTTTACTTATAAGAAGATTTTGCAGTTTGATAACCACACGTAGTTGGTGTATAGTCGTCTAAGGTCTTAAGCATCTCATACGATGTCCAAAAACTGATTGGTCAGATCTATGTACGCGATAGATTTCTGATTAAGCTGTTGGTTCGCAAACAAGATTACGTGATCCCATATTCAATATCCAAATATAAATAATGTTCACTTTAAGGTTAAAAGGAGGACCATGTATATTTAGTATATCAATAGACAGGTGGGTTTTCTCACCTGTTCTTCTTCAGTCAGCAGTACCCGTCTATATTTGAGCAGTGTGTTCAGGTGTATTGGGTCCACACAGCGACAAAACTCTTCCGCAATGTTCTGCTTGAGAACATCATAAAACGGCTGACCGCCAATGAAGATATGGGTCTCAGGTGATATCGCCATGTTGGTTAATTCATGTTGTAAAAGCAACCATTGGGCATGGGCAAATCCGTCAGCTAGAAAGTCGAGTTTACTGATAGGATCCCTGAGCGCTTTGATGAAATGCTTGAACCATTTCTTATTGTTGGCCAGGCCGTCGAGGAGAAACTCACAGGCTTTCCATCTTCCACAGTACACCTCTACGGCTTTGAGATTGTCCTAGAATGATATATGGATAGACAAATATTGTCCTAAAAAGATTATATACATCTTGGCAGACATTTTCCTAAATTGATCTACAAATTGGCAGAATTGTCATAAAATGATAAACAACCTGGTAGACCTTGTCCTTTAATGTTATACAACTTGGCAGTGTCTGTCATTATAAGTTACCATGTGTCAGCGAAGTTCGATTTTGATATTTCACTCGGACCGTTCTCGTATGATATTTCACTCAGACCGTTCTCGTGTGATATTTCACTCGGACCGTTCTCGTGTGATATTTCACTCGGACCGTTCTCGTGTGATATTTCACTCGGACCGTTCTCGTGTGATATTTCACTCGGACCGTTCTCGTGTGATATTTCACTCGGATCGTTCTCGTGTGATATTTCACTCGGACCGTTCTCGTGTGATATTTCACTCGGACCGTTCTCGTATGATATTTCACTCGGACCGTTCTCGTATGTTATTTCACTCGAACCGTTCTCGTGTGATATTCACTCTGACCGTTCTCGTATGATATTTCACTCGGACCGTTCTCGTATGTTATTTCACTCGGACCGTTCTCGTGTGATATTTCACTCAGACCGTTCTCGTATGATATTTCACTCGGACCGTTCTCACTTGATAATTATCTTGGACCATTCTCAATTTATATTTAACTCGGACACATGATATATCTCCATCTTAAACTTGCGGACACATGGTAACGCATTTATCTCGACGAGGACCCTTACTGTATGCTTGAAAATTTGGATTGGCCAAAATGGCAACTGATCTTGTCAATGTTTTTCTTTTATTTATGAATTTAAAAATATGATTTTCATATCACCGTTTAGAGCACAAAAAGTATAGTTTTAAGTTTAAATTGTTTGGTCAAGTGACCTCGTCTATATGGTCCACCTTGGAAACGTTCGAAAATCGCCGTAGATTTCTAAATGTCGTGGCGGAACGCCGTGAAAGTGTCAGACGCACAGAACATGAGGGCATCATAATGCTCAGGTTGGTTTGAAAGTTTTATATGAATGAAGAGTCTGCGTTGGCTTCGACTAATGTGTGTATAGATTGGATTTCTTGTCCACCATTCCAATCCCCAACTCGCTGAAGGACAATCTCGTTGCGAGCAAATGAAGCGATAGGCCACTGGCAAGTCTTGTGACTTGTAAAGGTTTTTTCACACGAACATTTTATTTTTACAAGAAATTGATTGTTCCAGTGCAGAAAAGGCTTAGTTAATTAATAAATTTATTAATTAATTAGTGGCAAAATACACTGAGTTCGTAATGGTAGGGTTCAACAAACAAGCATAGCATAGCCTTTGTTTACCTAAAATTGGACAAGGGATATATATCTTGGCAGTACGTCATCTATTCTTGGAGAAAATCTAATATTTGGCTTTGTTCAGAGATCACTTTCAGATTTTGTCTACAGGTTAATATGATAGCATATACATTTTAAGTGTTTCATATTTTTAATCTCATTTTAACCACTAGTTTTAATGCTGATCGCATATAGGTCATGTTTGGCCCAACGTCACCCTTAAATCCAGCTCCCTACCTACCTCATCTCTTGTTACTAGGGTTGAGCATGACGCAGTTTAACATAGAAAAATATTCCTACGTCACGTGACCGCTTTTGGCCAATGAGTATCCAACATTGCTGTGCAAGTCGAAATAAGAAATTATATGCAACTTGTCAGAGTTTGTCATAAAATGATATACAATTTGGCAGATCTTGTCCTAAAATTAGCTACAAAATGGCAGATCTTGACCTAAAATGAGCTACAAAATGGCAGATCTTATCCATCACATTGGACGCCACTATGACTTTGATGTCCTAGAATGATCCTTAAGTTTTCAGGTGACGTGAAGGATATGTAACCTTTTCTCATGTTTACATTTGTTACTCTTCTCCATAAAAAGTTTCATTTCCCTTTCTTTTCGAGCTTATAAATCGCTGGTTGAATGGCGATTGTTGCCTGGCTTTTAGGGTATTGGTAAGAATTCGCTGAACAAAAATGCTGAAGGCGTTCTTTAGCCCGAAAATGAAGAAACTTATCCAGTCTATGTATGAAAATATAAAGGCTTGCGTTAAAAATAATGCTGACTTTTCAGATTCTTTTGAAATACAACTTGGGGTTCGACAAGGTTGTATACATAGTCCATTTCTATTTTGCTTTTTCATTAATGAATTATCAATTCAAATTGAAATCAATTGTGAGTACGGAATACAGTTACACCCAGGTTTGGTACAGATTTTTCTTTTGCGTTTTGCCGACGATATCGTACTGTTCTCAAGCACCGTAGCAGGTTTACAAGGACTAATTAATGAACTTGAAACTTATTGAGATAATTTCAAGTTGACAGTAAATAGAAACAAAACCAAAGTCGTAGTTTTTAAGGAAGGAGGAATTTTATCCAAAAAGGAGAAATGGTGGTACAAAAATAAAGAATTGGACTGCAAAAGTTCATATAAATATTTGGGATTGATTTTTAGCAATTCATTATCTTGGTCAATCCATGTTAGTTACGCTTGTTTAAAGCACAAAAGGTGATGATCAGTATCTTTAAACAACTTAGTATCCTCGGAAATATAAATATAAAATCATATTTTAAAATATTTGATGCAAAAATTAAGCCGATTTTAACATATGGAGCTGAAATCTGGGGTTTGAATTATTACAACGAAATTGAAAGAGTCCATCTGAGAGCATGTAAAAAGTTTTTCGGTGTTAAATTGAGTACGACGAATACAATTGTGTATGGAGAATGTGGTAGATATCCGTTGCAACTATTTACAAATATCAAAGCAATAAAGTATTGGTTAAAGTTACTAAATATACCGTCTTATTGTCTACCTAAAAAGTCTTACAACACGATGATGTTATATGATAAGAATGGTCATATCAAGTGGGTCACTTCATTTAGAAACTTCCTGTTTTCAAAGGGGTTTGGTTTTGTATGGTTAGACCAACATAAAGACTTGAATGATAAATTTATCTTTCAACTTACAAAAAGACTAAAAAAATAATTATTTACAAGAATGGCTAGAAAAGATATCACTTTCCAGTAAATGCCTGTATTATGGAATGTTTAAATGTACCTTGGAGTCAGAAATATCTCTCTCATGTTTAAATGTAAAAAAGTTTCGTATAGCTTTAAGTAGACTTAGGTGTTCTTCACATGACTTATTCATCGAGAGTGGAAGATTCAAATCAATCCAAAATGAAAATCGAATTTGCAAACTTTGTAATCTTATCGAAATAGAAGATGAATATCATTTTGTTTTAATTCGCCCTGTCTACAATTTTTTAAGAAAGTTATACATTAAAAGAAATTTCCTTGACCATCCAAACCTTTTCAAGTTCGTTGACTTGTTGAATAACACAAATCATACAGTGCTTCAAAATCTGTCCATGTTTGTTTACTATGCAATGTTATTTGGATCAGAATTTATCAAGAAACATGATATAAATTACACTTAATTGTTGTCAAGTTAAGTTTAGTACATAAGCGTGTACACATGCAAGCATTGTACTACAGGCCTGTGGCCTTTCAGTACCGGAAATATATTGAATTGAAAGAATGGCGATTGTTGCCTGGCTTTTAGGGTATTGGTAAGAATTCGCTGAACAAAATTGTTGAAGCCGATATTTAAATCCCCCACTTGGATCAATAAAGTTGAGATACTCGGAACATCTACACTTTCTGCTCATTTTTATATCATGGAATGTGAATTTTTGCCCATGCCTACCCATTGATAACGGAGTTGGTGACATTCTTAGAACAATGAAAAATTCTTTGATAGAATGGTAATTTTTTGGACAGGTAGGAATTCTTTCCTGTTCTTCTTCAGTCAGCAGTACCCGTCTACATTTAAGTAATATGTCCAGACGTATAGGATCAACGTGACTACAAAAATCTTCAGCTATTTTAATTTTGAGAACGTCATAAAACGGCTAACCGCCAGCGAGCATCGGGGGATTGGGACATCGCCCATTTGTCGACGTTGTGTTATGAAATGACGATTACTTTTATCTAAACTGGGCCTGCTTTCACAAAGCTACCTTAACTAAGGTTAACCTTAACTCCCATACTTTAACATTGCACTAAGGTTACCATAAGGACTTACGATCACCTTAGGGCTTTGTGAAAGGAGACCCAGAACTATATCTAAGTGACTTAGAAAGAGTATTTGAGTCAACCATTATCAATGGTGTTAGTGCATGTATATCGAGAGGTATTGACTGTTGCTGAAATCAGTTCAATGCTTGAAATATTGACAATAAAACGGAGCAAGAGAAAACCGGACAGTAGATAGAAATAGTGTTAAATAGGTATTTCGGGATTTATATGATTTTAATTGGGTTTATGAGAACTTAAATCAGTACATAATATATTTTGGCTCGAAAGCAGGCCAAATGAAAACGGTTGGTAAAAAAACAATCGTGGTCACTTCAACATTATCGCTACCTTAAACGATGTATAACATATATAAAGATTACCTTATACATCAACATATAAAGTTTACACGTTTTGTCGATCAATATGGTAAAACAATAGAGCTGATTTGTATGGATACTGTACAGTCACTTTTTTGTGGCTTTTTGTTGATTTTGTACATGATTATGGTATTAAATAAATTATAAATAATGAGGGCCTCAAGAACATGGAACAATTACAATTGTCACAATATAAAATCATATTTCCATAGTTTTATAAACTTAGACATTACATTATTTTGTTATACAAATTACTCTTCTCACGTGTCATATTTTTTCACCTCGAGTTCAGATACGATTTACTATCTAAATATCGAGTATGAGTTCAAGAATTATTATCAACATCGTTCTTTAAGTTGTCACTAAATTAGTCCACTGCACTACCAAGGAAATACGGTGAAACCTAATGGCAACTACTGGATCTTCGTATAATATAATCGCGAGTAAAATTAATGATAGCTTAAACCACAGGTGATAAATATTACTTAACTCAAAAAGCTGATTAAGGTACGTTTTAATTACCTCTTCTTCTTTCTTATATAACATGCATCTATAAAATCGTCGCTTTGAGAGAAAAGGGCGTAAATGACGTCGTATATCAATTGCAAATGAATGGTCAACGAAGTTAAATTCAAGATGGTACAATTTGTCGGACACATACATATTTTATACATTTCCTTCATAAATGCTAAAAAAGAAATTTGAAACAGCGATTTCAACTACTTTGGTGTGTGAACAGATATATGATTGAAAGGAATTTACCCTGATGAGCGACATTTCGTTTATGTCTTGACTGAAACAACTATTTTAACACGTTAAAATTCGAAAAATATGAATATGATTTAAAAAAATATGTAATACGTAATATGTAATATGATCAAACCAACCGGCAAATACCAAACCGGCAAAGAAACGAACCCGTTACACCTGTACTTTATAATGCTACAGGTAAAGTTACAGGTATAAGCGAACCGGGAAGTAGCAAGTCATATGATAGTATAGTGACACTGCATTAACAATAGATCGCGATGGCCTTTCGGGATTGTATTTATTCAGGGGTTGATTTCGTTCACCTCGGTATTGTATAGTTTTGCATTTTGACTTGTAACTCATACAGTTCAATATAAACACTTTTACTCTATTGATTTCGATTCCATTTAAAGTGAATTCTGTTGAATAGTTATGCATGTTAGAATACTATTTATAAAATTTGAACACAAGCAGTGGCGGATACAGGAATGCTGAAGAGAAGAGAGGGGGTACCCCTCAGGGGGGATGGGGTGGGGGTGGGGGGGAGGACGGGGAGTTTATCTAATCACCTGAACCCTTCTCCTCAATCTGCCACTGTAAACATTACTGGTAGAGTAATTTCAATGTTTAAACAGTCCTACAACAGCATGTATTACACGTTGCACATATGATTAATTACCTAGGAAGTTGCAGCTTGCCTTCTACTTACTGTGAAGTGATTAATGCCCGACCAACACAACGACCAGGAACTAAATTGAGTTATACTTTAACATCGGTATGCCAATCAAAGGGAGGTAATTCATGCCATGGTATCTGGTATGAGACTTATCAGACCAGGAAGTTACATAAAATGGTCTTTCCCTCCATCTGTAAATCTATCCTTCCCCGAAACACAACCTCTTGAAGTGCATATTAAAATGGGAAATGATAAAACTCATTGGCCTGAGGCTTCTTTCATATTGAAATAAAATGATAGTTTTTAAGAAACTTAAATTTTGAAGACTTGGTGCATTTTTACCCCTGGATTTGATATCAAACCGAGCATGCGAGGTTTGACATGTTAATTTAGGGGTAAACAAATGCACTACATACATGTTCAACCGAAAATACAAAACAGAAAGGATTTATATCCATTCCAGCATGACTAATAAGAAAAGTAATTAGAAAATAATTTGCCTTGCGCAAAAGCAATGTGATTAGGTCGAACCAGTTCAGACCGGTTCCACTTTCTTGCGAAACCACGGTACATTTCCATTTTCGAAGAACACACCTCAATAACATTTATCAAAATACACACCAAAAAGATTGTCAATACAAATCTTCTTCATTTCCTTGAGGATACTTTCAACAGGGGACAGATATTTTATATCATCAGAATTATAACTTTCACGTAAAGACACATTCTGCTACATCAGCGTATTTGCCTCGCCTAGCTCCAACATATACCCTGATATCCTTCGGCCTAAAAGGCTCGTATCGCTAAATATAGCAAGCCAATGAAATGACTCGCATTCAGCAATAGCAGCACCACCCGGATGAGAATAATGTAGGCTATAAATAACCATGAGTAACCAGTCGTAAGCGATACGAGCGTTATAGGCCGAAGGATATCAGGGTATATGATGGAGATAGGCGGAGACAAATACGCTGATGTAGCAGGATGGTAAAGACATAGGTCGACCTATCACCCCTTGAAGACCGACACGGACTGACACAATCAAGGGACGTTAATCTTAAATTTGTTGTTCAATACAAGTACGAACCCCTCACGCTACAAGTGAGTTGTTTCAAAGAACGGACAAGCAAGCTTTATACTTTATCATTGTTGAGAACAATGTGCCAGGAAATGTTGTCACTTGTAGATTAGAGGCGGGGGGGGGGGGGGGGGGGGGGAGGGAAGCATTTTTGCAAAATTGAAGAATAGCGTCGCTCCTGTTCATTCGACGAATCACTGTTAAGCGCTAGCGTTTCTGTACGAAGCTATACCTCGATTTGAAATTAAATTTAGAGTTTAAAAAATGACCTACAATCAACTTAACAATAAAACCAAAGAAGGATTTATATCCTAAGTTTCTTCAAAGTTATGGGTTTCTTAGGAGACTTAGCGGCCTCGCAATGACACTTCGGTGTGCTATCAGGTTGAGTGTCGAGCCCGGGGCCCCCAGGTGGGCGGGGCTGTGGGTCCCGTGAGTTTATCTGGGTAAGGTCGACACAGTCGGTCCCCAGCTCCGTGCTTCTGGGGAATTAAAAATCATCTACTGGGAATGTGAAACAACGTCCATGGATGCTAAACACTATGCCATGGAGACTAAACACTATGCCATGGAGACTAAACACTGTAGGTGGACATGTTTGGCGGGTGAGAACAAATGTAATGTAAGTGAATGGTGGTAAATATTGATTTATATATATTTCTCTTAGTATGTGGTAAATTTGTCGAGCACAGTTAAAACCGTGGATTAATGCCATAGCTATATGAATACAAGGTGATATAATTTCTTACATTTTGATTTGATATGTTTAGGTAAATTATATGTGTTACATATATCATTGACTCTTATAAGGGATTTGTCTATAATAATATAAATTTATTATAAATTTTATACGATTAAAATTAACAAAGAGTTTGAATTAAATATTATTCTATATCTAGTTATATAATTTTTATATTGGCAATAAACAGTTTTGAGCTACACTTTATATGTGTTTTCTGATAACTGCAAATATTCAGTGACGATGAAGAAAACCGTAATTCGTGTCGTTAACATGGTATATCATGGGCGCGAATATGATATACTGTTTTTTTACAGAAGTAACAATCAAACCCATAATGGATATATCTCCTTAATTTCTTCAAATTTATAGGTTTTAAGTATGTCGGTAAAAATTTCGATTTAAAAATTTCGTATTAAAAAGGATGTACATTAAAACGATTAAAATCATTTCTAAAAACAATATACAGATTTAACAGATACGGATTTTGTCTTTCTTAAATTTGGATACATAGGATAATGTGTTGCCTGGCAACGTCGTTTTGAAGAGTATGACATGATTACATTCTTATTTCACAACATTAGTAAGATAGACATAATGACATTAAATTCTAGAATTTAACGTTGGTAAAAAATGATGAATCTGCTTTCTCATGTTGTTAAAAGCTTCTTGTAATCAACATTTTATTTATAGTATAAATATATGCATTTTACTTACACTTACATAAATCAGCTATACGTTTACTCAATGGAATTTTAGGGGTCTTTTTGGATGATAATATTAGATCTGTGTTAATTAATGCATAAGTTTAACTTCATTTTAATTTTTTAATTTTCGTTTTCATTGCAACCAGAACATGTGAAACACATAAAAAAATATGTCTTCACCAAGTACAATGTATTTTCTGTATGACAAAATCTTAATTGTTATAGTAAATTGTTATTTTTAGGAGTATTTCCTTGAATTGTGTCTCAAAATAGATTACAAACGACAGTCTCATTGTCCTTTAAATGTAGTCAACCATTTTATTTATTGGACCTCTCTATTTTGCAGCGTGACCTATATTGTGTTTATCCAAGCGTTGACTCCTTGTAAGAAGCAAATGTTATTTTTCATGCATGTCAACAAGTATGTTTTCTTTCTTTATGATAATGCTTATATTTTCAGATATTATTTATGAGAATATATTACAATAACCAATGATTCTGATTCATGAAAAATTTTAACTTTCAAATTTGAATTTACCTTTTAAGACGATAGCAAATATGACTTAATTCTTCAACAATTCACATGCGATTGATAACATCTTTTGAAAACAATACAAGCGTTACTAAAATCAAAACTATTGACCTTCTCCGATGATCCCATTTTTCAAGAATTTTCCTTCAACCACAGAGGTCCTGAGAAATGAATAGAAAGACAGGTGATTCACGTTAATGGGGCAGTAGCACAATTTCGGGGTAGACAAAGGGATCTCACGAACATCACGAATATAGAACTAAATATTACCAGTTGCAAGGCAATCTATAGAGGCAGTTCTAAAATGAACGTAACATGATCGGTTACCTAACGCGATTAAAGGTGTTCATACTAGAATGGCCACCAACAGTTTTCGCTTAATACCTGGGCCTGCTTTCACAAAGCAACCTTAACTAAGGTTAACCTTAAATCCCATTCTTTAACATTGCACTAAGGCTACCTTAAGGACTTACGATCACCTTAGGGCTTTGTGAAAGCAGGCCCAGATACTTTCTTATAAGACCACGGACAATCGAGTTGGGATATGAGGCGTTTTACCCTCTGGAAATTACGTATTGGTCATAAACATAAATTTATTGGGGAATTCAAGAAATCACAATTTCCAAAACTTGCTACTTCTCCTTTAAAGGCGTCTGGTTCATTACACTGTATACCTGGTTCGATTTGATTTAAATGAGATATGTATTAGTCTAGATACACCGCAAACTTGAAAGGCTTACATTAAGAAATATTTGGTTTTCCTTCATTTATACATTTCGGAGATATTTTCTTATTGCTCAACCGTTTAAAAATCTGTTATTTAGAAACTCTTTAATTCCACATTCTTTCGTTCATTATCTTGAACTTTAACACTGTTATGACTGGTCTGTGAATATTCACGTCAGTGTCAACATTGACGGGTGTGTTAATATACATATCAGTGGAAAGGGGTGAGTAGATTTTCGGTTTTAAACTGTTTAACTATTTCAAAACAATTATTTACAAAACAAATCTTTCTATTGGTATCTTTAACTTTAACACAGTTCCGATGGGTCTATGAATATACAGGTTGCTGGAAATGGGTGAGTGGAGCTTAATTTTCTCTAAATGGTATATTTGTCTTTTGCTCTCATGCCAAGGGTAATTTGAAATTGTTTACATGTATATAAGGATATACTGCTCCAAGGGAAACAAATGCTAATTAGTATCATTGCTTGTCATACCAGTATGCAAAGTGCACATTGTTAAACTGTTGTATTATTCAGAATTATTCATACGTAATTAACAATAAAATGCTAGGAAATATCGGAAATAAGTATAATGTAAGTAGTACGTAAGTTTAAGGTTCAGCAGATGAACTTTCATGTATACTTCTGTATCCGTTTACGATTTTAATATCTATATTACAATTTTAAAGATAAAAAATTTCATAAGATAGATTTGAAATCAAATCAAGAGTTTTATCCTGTCTTCTGTAAACATATGTAAAGCACATCACCCAATAAAATGAACATGATACCTGACAAGTTTTGTAAATTATATATTACGTACATGTATGTTCTGTTCATGAGTAATAAAATGAAAATTATTAATAGGTTTGAATCATGTTATGAATTAGCTTCTAAATAAATCTCGATATTAACTTACCGATTTCTCAAATCTTTTGGCGATTGACACTCAGCTCTCCCAAACCCCCTTAAATACATGCCCTTGAAAGTGATATGAATAGAATCTTTGAACAGAAGTTTCTTCAGATATCAAACATTTTTAAGTTATGAACAACCGAGTTTTAACAGCTGATCTTCTTTATGCATATGCCTAAATTAGATAAAGAATATGCACCATAGGTACAATACAAAATTGTAACTCGTAGATATAAATGACTGCTTCGTGACATGATATGATTCATGAAATGTTTAAACTAGCTGTTGAACTAGCTTTTAGGCTAGCTGTTGGGTTTATGGTGTATATATTTTGTATACAACAAAGACAAAATTATGAAGGGTGTGAGAGTTGTCAAATCAGACGACAACATTTTAAAATGATTTTAGTAAACGTGACGTACATTGTGTCTCAGTTTTTGATATCCAAATACTATGAATGAGAAATCCTATAAAATGGAATACAAAAATAGTAATGATTAAACTTAAGTTTGCCTTTTGTCAACTTCGATATGACATTAGTTTTTTCATTTGTCATTTTTTTATCACGCATACGTTTCACGAGGCACCTGAGGGTAAAGAATGAAGTGACAAACTCAAATCAGATCTTTAAGGATTTAATGATTTCATTTCATCAACAACTGGTAATGGTTTAATTCTCACGTTATTTAGGACCATAATCCAATGGAATTTTGAAGGGTTTGACGATCTTTCGTGAGAATTGCCATGGCCACCAAACGTTATGCTTATTCAATAATGATTGTTACATTGTTACGTGATGTCCCCATTATCAACCCCTGACATTTATGTCTTTTTGAGGGAGCATTGTCATGTATTGGAAATTGGTTTATTTCAATGTTCGTGGACTCGTATTCTGCGTCAAGCATTATTCCGGAAATGGCGACGTGTACTGCCAACGTTATACTCTTTAGGCTTTAGATCAAGATGTCTATTGAAACAGAAACAGGTTGTATAAATAAATAACCCCATTGCATGTGGTCCGGTGTTTTAGTCTCTGTAGGCACATGTGTTTGCTGTATAAAATGCGGTATAACACTGATTTTTTATTTTAAAATTATGAAATTAATATACTAATGGGTATCATTATTGAAAGCATTTAGTTAGAAAGTAAACTTACAAGTCCGTGCTAAATTGGTTTTGTTAGAAAACTACTGATCTAAATATGCAGGAGCTCAACAGATTTTCTGCCTCGGCATCGGGCAAAACTATATATGAGGAAGTAATGATAGGAATTAAATTACGAAAACTTAAGTAAAAAAATCACTCTATATATTTATATATCATAATACAGCTTAGAGTATTGAAAAAAAGTACGGTTTGGTGTGCCTTTAATTTTTTCCGATGGTTGAATCAAATTGAAAAATGTCACGTGAATCATAATCTTGTTCAAGAATATTCAATCCAAACAAAGGTTCCTGAAATCCTTTCTGGGAAGTATTTCTCGGTTCCCTAAATCCAGTAACATTGAAAAATTGCAACATTGATATCGTCCCTTTCTATAATAAAATTGTCGACATTTCGACAGATCGCTGTTACATAAAATATATGTGCATCACACAAGTGAAAAGTTAGGGAAAAGGTAAAAGAACCAATCAAATTCTCGCTTTCAATTAGGATTCCACATCGCTTGCACAAGTTAAGATGCCAGAGAATTGGGCGATGATTCACAGACTTCAACTTTGTTGAAGGTTTATTCAGTTTTTATATTTGTACTGGATGAAAGTGTTATGAAAATCTTTATGAAAGTGTTGTGAAAAAGTTATGGAAATGTTGGATGAGATCATTTTGACATAGATTGATACCAATTTAACATTGCATTCTCTTAACGTAAAATCTAAATTGAAAGTATGAAATCTCGGCTGTAAATATCTGTCCTTGAAGGATATTTATCTGAGTGCACAAAAAACCCTTATTGTGCCTATTTTAGGCATTTATGTTCCTCTGAAAAGGGAGTAATTTGAGGGTTTATAGACCAAGAATCACATCTTTAAAATTTATGTGCAATTAAGATTTAATAGTTATTTATTCGGGACGGTCGGACGACGCCACAACATTAACCTTCCTCGGTAAGGAGTATAAAAAACCACGCAACATGAAACAACCGAAATTGCCGCTGCAAGCTTCTGAACTTCAGCAAGTTAAGTTTGCCTCTCAACTCAGGTGTTTTTAACAAGAGTGGGACGATTGAAGGGAATATTTATTGTCATAATTCTTCACATCACAGCTATTATATAAAACTTATCTTTAAGAAACACTCAGCAATATTAATAACATATTGTTTAGCCTTTAAACGGACCTAAATGCAATATATGGTCATATGAACTTACAAAAATCGTACACATTCAATTCCAATGACAAATGCTCGCCGTCTTCAATAGCCAAAAAAATCCATATCTATTCAAAGAAGCTGAAAGCACTCGTTAAGTTTAAATTAATTCTAGTCATATATAACACATCAAACACTGTCAACACGTAACTGTCTTTGATGTCTTAAGATAAGTTTCCAAAATTACGTTTGACTAATCGACACGATTTTCGATCCGGTTTTTGATCATGATCTTGATCATTTTCAGCAAAACTCGGTACTTCTCACAAATGGCACCAATGATTAAGTTTTGTATATATGACTCCAACAACGTATATGTGTCCCTTCAAGGCAACATAACACCCCTGAAAAACATATATAGTTAAACAATAACTCCAGTGACGGGTGTCTGCAGAAGAACGATATGCCGGTGCTGGTATCTGACCCCGTTGGCAAGGTGATGGTCCACCAGTTCTTTCAGGGTAAATGCTTCTTTCTGATCCTTATACAGGAAGTACTTCATCCCGGCGTGGCTTCTCCGTTTCTTGATCAGGAACGTCATTAATGATCCACAATACCTGGCGAACAAATATAAGAATAAGACATATTTACGTTCGTGAAACAGAATTAACCAGATAAAAAGGTATACATTGTAGCTGGGTTATAGTCACGTTAATGCAAACACGAGTTTAATATTTTGTTAAATGAACGCCATCATTACTTAATAGCCATTGAATTACATAGCACAAGGTAACCAAAGACTAGTAAGGCCATATGTATTTCCTTAAGTCCTTTATACCACATGGTCCCTTAACTGACGATATTCAACTTCCTTTCAAGATAGGGATAAGGTACAATTTATCAAACTTACACATCCTTCTCACAAATATTTACAAAATTTATATCTGAATTAGATACAAAACAATAAAGTGATATCATACAGAAATGATAGAGAGAAATCTACAGGGTGATTAAAAAATATACACACTGCAGTGGGAAGAAACGCTTACTGTATAGATACATATTGCTAAACGTCTTTGTGGCTGACATGCTTTTGCGTATATGATAATTTCTTTCTGCCACTTAAAGTGACACAGAGTATGTTTTTAATTGTTTATGTCCCTTAAATAAGAACCAATTTACTGTCCTCAATTAAGTTCAAATCGCCTATATCTCCTAAATTCCAAAATTGTCCTATTTTTATGTTTTCAATGATAAATGAAAAATGGCCATATAAATGTTAGGAAGTCGAAATTCTACGTACATTTTACATGTGAGTCAAAAGTCCTTATTATTATTACAAATCCATATTTGTATTTGTGTCTGCTGTAAATAAGTTTCAAAAATTATGTTTGAGTCATTAACTATTTTAGTCTTATTTCTCGCCTTAACATAAGAGAAAACGTGGTTTTTGACCTTTTCATCAATAATGATATATGATTTAACGGAAATTGAATATAGTTTTGGTGAGATTACTTTTTCGAAAAAATCGTTACTTATTCTATAGATGCATAATGAATTGATAAGAAAGAGAAAGATTTCAAATGTTTGGAAATGAAAACTTACATGACGGTAATTGCCGGTTTTCTTAATCCTTTGAAATACCAGATGAGATAAGTTCCATCCTTTTTATTCTTTATTGCCATTTCAACCTTTCACAAAAATGAAATGAAATTGTTGAAAAAAGAAGACGTCCCTGGTGTTGCCAGTGACAGCGTTAAAATTGTGATACCACACAGACATATCCATGAAATTATTAAAAAGAAGATTGTAAATCTTTAAATCTACTATATCAATTTCGTTTTAATTCATTATACAGCTGCTGAACAAACGTTTGTTACAATGTTCATAATTTCTTTTAAATTTCTTATTTTGAAATTGTCATCAGTTCTGTACAGTGCGTACTATTGACAGACCATACTTTTGTATCAGTATGTATATGGTATGTCAGAGACATTTCTGGCATGGCAAAAAAATTGGCAAAGGGTAAAATTCTTGAAAAAAGATTTATTCTATTCCTGCAATAAAATATAAATTAAACACTTTTCCGTCAAAATTTCGAAAAAATAGTTAACAATTGTTTATGTAATGATCCAATAGGTTATTAACGAAAACTATTTTGAATTAAAAAATTGACCAGAAATCTCAAAGAAAATTAATATTGCAATTTTGACCCCGGTGTCTCACAAAGGCTATTCATATTGTGTTTCAGTGGAATATGAATATAATATTTCAATATGTGATAGGAACATATCTCCTCGAGTAAAATCCCCATAACTTTTGGCAGAAAGATGATTGAATAAGCTGAACATAAATAAACACCTATTTAAATTGAAATTTTATAATTTGAATTTTGAAACATGAAAGTTTGCAAGTAACATAAAGGAATATCGTTCAGCTGCTGTATTAAAAGAACAACCAGCAACAAAATTCGAATAACAAAGCAGTTGATGTTGATACTGATAGTTTTCTTTCACTCCTTCTTGCCGCATTTTCACATCTTTGAAACACGAACAATATGAATAAATAAATAATAACAATAGTATAAATGGCATATGGTATAATATGGCATAATATGGCCCAAAACTTTGTTTGTAACCCTGTTAAACACACCTCATCCTCGGATATTCCAGGATGATATCCCGGCATTGAACCAAGCTCGTTGTCCACAGAGGACTGCATGAAGTCTATCTCTGGGTCGAATTCTCCTTGTCGATCAATGACCTCCTTTCATTCAAAGAAACATGATACCATATTGTTATAATGAAACAAAACCATATGCATGTTTTATGGAAACTCTTTACTGCATTCCTGTTGACCCTACAATAGAAATTTGGTTACGTTTGTTAGGAGTTTTCGTGTTTTACAACTTATTTTGTGTTCATGCACACCTTTTAACACCAGGTGTTTTTTCTGCTATCATTTTCTTATATCTTTGTCTGATATTGTCTATGGTTATCAAGAATCCCTTTTATTTTATATAATACTTTTCTTTGTACTTCATGATCTTTTAATATCAAAATACTAAATGTTTCAGCTGCTGAAGAAAATCCTGTTCAGCTTTTTAAGGGTTCTCTCTTAAAATCAACATTTTATGTTAATCTTTTTTTCGTCCTTAATGATCTTTTGACATTAATATATCAATTTTTTCAGCTGCTGAACAAAAAACTGTTCAGCTTTATAAGGGTTCCCACTTAAAAATAATTTTTGTTTTGGATATTTTGAATTAATTCAGCAATTCTTTTGAAACATACTTCAGTGTCAAAACTTTTGGCTCAATTGAATATGTCAAGATACAAGGGTCAGATACCAACATACAATTCTTGCATTCCCAGAAAGAGACATTGAGTGAACAGTACATAACTTAGATTTCTTATTTCTACAAAAATATATTAATTGAACACATTTTCAGGAAGTTTTGGTGTTAAAATCAATACTGGTTCATTCCATGACAATTTTTATACACAAATAATTTTAAATGACGAACACCAAGAGATTTGAGCTTTTTCTGCACTGCCAAATTATTCGTGAAGCAGTATGAGTTTTTTTTTTATTACTTCATTCATTAAGAATATACATATTTAAACATATATATCAATGTAGAAACATGAGATTTCAGCATAGTAGTAGACAAACAATGGACAGAGTATCTTTCAATTTTAAAAACAGAACTATTCCAGGATCGAAATTATAATTTGTGGATGTACATGATAAATGTTTTTCAAAATGATGACATGTTGCATAATCGCTAAAAGAGAGAACAAATTGTGTCATTATGACCGGTATTTTATACATTTTGAATAACTACATTGAATATATGCATAATTTTTGTCTATGTTATATATCTTGCCAATGATGCTTGCTAATTCATTTTTTTGTTTTGCTTTAAATATATTATAGTTGATGATTATCAATATCAGAAAAGAAATTCTATTTTCTTGGTATCCGAAGATAAAAGTTTGTTTTGATACTAAAAGATTATAATGAAACAAAAAACATGCATTTTTAATCGCTTTTATAGCCCACATGTGTCAATAAAGTATTTGTAGTTAGGATTTTGTGTATCAAACGGTTTTGGAGGGGTTTGGGGGTTGGTGTATTATCTTCCATTTATCTTCTGAGAGAGTACAAGATAAATCGTTTCCCCACTTTATTTTGTGTGATTTATGTTTTCAAGTTGCAATATATCGTAAAAGTATAGTATATAGTATATAATAGTATATTATTTAGGATGCTGATATCTGATCCCGAATTTGATGGTGATATTCGAATTGCCAACTTAAATTTAGAGAACGTTTTGAGGTAACAGAGGATCCGAAGGCAGCAGAGGGAATGACCTTTCACAGTTACTAGAAACCCTGGGAGACTATTTCAAGTCTATGATCACATATAAAATGATTGAAAACCCAGCGATGCAAACGAACCTGTAATCTTTATGGAAAGAGAAAAAGAATATCATGGTCATCTGTCCAAAGATAGTACAGGAAATCATCACTTCATGGTCGGAATCGACCAGTTGGATTACCTGACATTCTTGTAAAAACCACGAATGAAATCAAGAAGATGGTACAGGTTCAATGCTCATTACATTGGTTAATGCCTTGCTTCAATATCGTAGACACTGCAAACTGCTTGGTGTCGCCAATCACTAGCTACAGTTTCTTTGCAAAAATAAGCTCTTTGATACCCTGACTTCGACTGACGATACCAGGGGAAGAGGTTATATAGCTATGTACAGTTCTGCAGCTATCCACTCACATTAAACGCACTAGTGCACACCAATATTTCTTTAACACAACGAATGCACAGATACTGCATATTTCTCGATATTATTCAAGAACCTCACTCAAATAATCTACCTCGTAAGTTATTTAACGAATATTTACGTATTCAGGTAGTAAGGTTGATTTTTAAAGACCGGAAGTATTTAATGTTACGTTACAATAAATCCGCATGAACTACGATATCGGAAATATTAAGATTTTGCTTATAACCAAAAAAGCGGAAACGGCAGCCGCTTTGGTCAATCTAATAGCAATGCTAAAGCTGTGTTATTTAGTCGGTTTATTTACAACATTGCTTTCATAAAACATAATCCATTATTTGTTCTCAGTTCAGAGTTTAGGTAAATTAAACAGCTGCACATAATAAGTGTTCAGCCGCTTTCAAATGTCTTTAATTTATCCGTTTTGTGCACAGCTAACCTTAGATTTGTTATATGTCCCAGCCGACAGCGGCTCTGTAATTTTTTTCATTGTTGATTGCAGGTCAATTGTAAAGAATTTTAAGTATTTCATTGCATCGATAGAAAGCTTAAGTGATTGCATAAGTCCTCTTAAACCTTAAAATAGCCAATTTAAACCGTAAAAGCGTGCACTAGTGCCTTTAAGTTATGTAACATTCAAGGACGCATAGCTGGCAGTTTGGTATCCAAGGAACAAACCTTTGGCCGTCCTCTGGCTACTGACTCCAGTCCGCCAACATCAAGCATGTTGAGTGAGTAAGTGAGTGAGTTGGGGTTTAACGTGCTTTGAACAATATTTCAGTTACTAAACACGAGGATGACAAGCATCCAAAAGAGAGAGGACAGACCAGGAAGAAAGGGATCGACAGGGCGAGGGAAAAGACGGAAAGAAAGGCATAGTGAGAGATAGACAACAGGTTTTAGAAGGACTCAAATTCAGTCTGGCGTCTACCCGTCGACCTGTCCAGCTTGGGTGTCCCTACCCGGGGCATGTAAGCTCCAGCTGGCATAGCTCTTGGGGTCTCTGAAGCATGTAGACCACCACACCACGATAAGGTATTGAGTTCAGTGGTGGTCAAGCATGTTGAGACGTGGTCTCCTAACCTCAAATGTTTGTTAGGATCAAGTCTCCCATCTTCCAGAGTCTACGACGGTGCAAGAAGAGGAACTGCACATATCTTACATTTCTTATGTGTTCAAAAAACAAGGCATATTTATGACTCGTCAAAGAGAGGAACTTATTTGTTCTGTTCCATCTATGCAAATAGACTGCCAGTGGGTGATCCAGGAGTACTTTCTCAAGAGAGAAGGAACCTCTGTGTGATAAATAACTACTTTCATTCAGTCAGACAAAGTCTAGATGCTTCTGTTGACTGTTTAGGATTACTTGTTCATCACATTATTTATCGTTCATATTCTTTCTAAAACATTAATGATCTTTTCTTCATATTGCTCAGGGTTTCTGGAATGAAAACGTCCATGTTCATGCTGTAAAGAATGCTAAAGCATCAAATCAAAATATTTCTTTACTATTTTGTTGTTGTATCAAATAGGTGTTGCACAGTCCACATACGTTTCACCGGTGATACATAGTCTACAACCACTACAAAAACCCAGAGTATCACACGTGGAACAAATAAAATATCATAAACAAATAAACAAACATTAAAAATAGACACATCTGTGTTATAGTTAAAACGTAAGTGTATGAATTTCAAGTGGTTATACTTCTTGGACTGTTAGAAGTAGTGTTGGTTACTAGAGGGTTAAAACGGTTAAATCATTTAGGACAAATTTCAAAGTAGATGCGTCAAATGTAAATACCTTTGTCTTCTTGACTGTCTGTTTGGTTGATTGATTTGTTTTCTCTTTAGGCGCTGAGGAGGCTTTACTTTTCAATTTTGGTTTATCTCTCTTGTCTTTTTCTGCATACAATCTACCTGAGTATTTATATTTACTTGTTGCTCCTGTCTCACGGGCCTGGACAATCGGGCGAGGCTTGAAAATGAAGTTGTCTTTGAAGTTTAATCCAAATTGGCGAGGTGTCTTCTCTTGCTCGACGGAGACGATCTCTGTTTGGATTTCCTTCGTCTGAAATAAGGTTATTCGTGAGTGATTAATATTGTTTATCTATATTTGTTTGTCAGATCCAAATTCTTTAGAACAGTTGGCCTCCTCAAAGGACAGGCACATTTGACTCCTCGACGGCAAAAAAAATCGAAAACACAGCCATCTGCCTTTGGTTAAAGTATATTACAGTACTTATAATGTATCATCCAGTATTTTCAAAGAATTGAGCATTGATTCTTTTGGTCCAAGAAAGGGAACCTAGAGGAAATATATTTCTAAATTCCATACAGAATTTGCAAGTGAGAACGAGAAAATAAAAAAAAGTTGTAAGTGATATCGCAATTATATATTTTTTCAGTTGCACATTTTAATTACTATTCTATTTTCGTAAAGAAGAAATAATTATGTTGCCATCAACTAACACTTACCGCTTTCGTTTTGAGACAAATCTTAGGAGTGATAGCATCATCGTAAAACTCTTCATCGTAAAGACGTGCATATCCTTCTCTATCTTCGTGGACATCGGAACGTTTCACAGTGTTATATCCATCCGGAGGAGCCTGTGGTGGTGATTGCTCATCACAGTTCATGACTTGTCCTGGTCGGGCCTCATCTGCCAAGGTGTCGAAATCAACCAATTGTGGGGGGTCTACACCAACAGAAAATCCATCATATGCTACCGGGCTCAAATAGTCATAAGAACTCTCTTCGTTTCTATCAGATTCTGTTCTGGCATTTTGCTTATTGGAAAATGCTTCTGATTTTGAATTTTGTTCTCTTCCGCATGCAGAATCACGACAAGAATGACGACTGGCAAAAGGGCCGTCGGCCACGTCTTGTGGTTCCCGGTGTATGCTTTCATAGTCACTTGTGCTTTCGTCTTGGCTTTCTAGAAGATGAGCTGCAATGAGATATTGGACGGACAACATATCATAAATTTTTAAACGCCTTTTCAACTTCAGCTAAAATACTCTAAGAACTTTGCTTTCAAGATAGCCTTCCTGTCATAAAATGGGTCAACATTTGAATGCTTTTATTTGAAATTCCATGTTATACTTTGCCTGATTTAAATCATCAATGAATGAAATCCAGTCATATTTCACTACCAACGTGCATGTTTGATATGATTGACAAAACATGCAATATCAAATGCAGGATGATGACATTGCTGTGAATGTTGTTCGATAGTCATCTTATAAATGTACTGTCAAAGTATAGCATTCTCATATTTCCTTAAATATTATACATTGATTTGAATTACGTCACAAAGCATGTTTTTATATCAATCATGAATTATGTATTCCTGTTCCAATGCTATGATACTAATCGTCATAACTCATTGAATGAAAAGTTTACCGACGGAACGTTGTTTTGAATAGATTCAAAGTAATTTAAAATTTCTTTTCACATATAAAGATTGAGTGACATATTTCAATTTCTTTTAATGATTACTCCATATCACTATCACAACAATGAATGCTCCCAAGGAATTGAGCTACTTCCGGTGATATGGCGTGACATGACGCAAAGAAACGTGGTTCATATTAATTTTCTATTTTGTTGCCTGCATTCAGCTCTGGAAGACGCACTCTTCAGGTGGCTTTTATTCAGTGATATGTTGATCTTGGTCATATATGTATTCAGTGTAAGAAGTGGCTGAAAATTTTGAAAGTTTGATGTTTTTTCATGATTTGGATTTTGCGTTTGACGAGTCTATTCTATTTTGTACGGGTATTTTAAATTTTAGGCTAATTGATGTATCAATTGAAGAATATCACAATAGTTTGAGTGTTCCATTACGTTTCCTTTGAATTATTGTTCCTGTTTTATTTAATTCTAAAAGTAGACAACTTTTCTGCTGAATTATGCTAAATTTAGTGTCAGAAAACAAATACAGTGCAAGTTTCGGTGACAATTCTTTCATCGATTTTAAACATGGAAATATCAAGACCTGTAGAATTAGTTTGACATTTTAAGAAATATATTGATGTCATCACAAGTCATTTGTTTTCAGTAACGTTTGTTATGGATATAACGGTGAAATGTTTAACTTAATTATTCATTACCTTTTGCCTTTTCAAACTCCTCAGCCAAAAATGCTAAGTCAATCCTTTTGTCTCTCAATGCCGTTAAAAGACCACTGAACCAATTTGGTTTCTGTGCCAGACAGTCCAGAAGAAAAACATTCGCCTTAAAGCGTCCTTTTTTGGCTTTTAGTTCCTCCTGGAATAATATCATGGGGGAAATAACACAAGCGAGAAATTGCTTTTTTATTATAACATCACAATATGTTTTACATAATGGGTAAAATTTCCCTTGATAATAAAGTTAATATTCCCAAAATCATAATGAGCCTAAGGCAATTAGCTAAATTATCGTCCAAGGTAGCCTTGGTACCATATTAAGGGATTATTAAGGGGTTAATAACCGAACCATAGCGATACAAATAATTTGCACCGATTCGAATAAAGATAAACATGACAACCAGATAAACTTTTATAATGGTGATGGCACTTAAATCGAAAACATACAATAATTGCAACAAGAAAAGTAGACTATCAATTCAATTAACATATCTATACAATTCTAAAATGCCTTTCGAAATAGTTTTCCATTGCTAGCTAACGAACAATTAAGAGGGACAGTAGCACGTTTTTTGACAAATTTCTTTCCTCAAAATTTCCCGAATAATCATTAGTTTATGCTAAATGTATTACCTTTGGAGGGTTACATCATCTCATTAATCAACCCGACCATCCGTAATCGTAAAGTAAATGATTAATTATGATCAAGCAAAAATCACTTCCGGTATAGAAATGGATTCTTAAAGCTTAACTTATCATGGTAAGTTTTAAACTGTTGATTTAATTTATTTTGTTTTAATTCCAAAACTTTCTGACAATTGGGAACATTTATTTTTGTTACCTTGAGATTACTTTCTGTAACTATAAAGAACGCGCTATTACCCTTTAATTTGATTCTCACCTCTTGGTTTGTATTAAGAAATATCCCTTGACTGCAGAGGACATCGTACAACGACTGAGGGTAAACATTATCACAGAACAATTTGGAAATTCTTGCCTTCAGGACGTGATAGAAGCGATGTTCGCCAATTAGTGGTGGTGTACCTCTTCCCGCCATAATTTTCACTTTCAGACTTCTTTCAAGCTTCCAGATAAAAGCTAGAAGTTTGAATCGTGTCTGCAATCAAATGAAATTAAAAAAGTACAGTTATATCGATGGTACATTGTAAAAGAAGGATCAAACAAGACAGATTTTGTGAAAGCAAACTAAACATGTAACATATAATGTATATTCTTTAAAAATAACAAACTGAAGATTGGTCTTCATATAAGTTCATTTCCAACCGGTTTCACAACATAGTGATCATCAGGGTAACTTATACATTGTGTTGCTAATGATATAGCGTTAACAATGGCAAGGGACGCAATTCATGACGTCACATGCATACCACTAAAAATATATATAATATATGCGACGTCAACATGATTTCATATTAGCTACAGTTCAATTTAGGGGTATATCCATCACTAAAGAATCATTCTTATATTTTCCTCAGCTCTTCATTATCTGTGCGCATTTTGTATATAGGACAGATTGTGAACTGGGGATTATAATTCTTTGCGCAGTCATCTATATGTGCGCTAAGGTGTATTAACATCTATAGTTTGGTGTTTTAATCTGTTGTTTAGCACTCGGACTCTCGCCCTTAATGTATCCCCCCTTTGACCAATATACTCTTCGCAACAACCAGCGCATGTTATTACATATATTAGATTATTCTTAAAGGTGAATGAATTTACCTCCAAAATGTGTGTACATGTGCCGCAATTCGGCCTATTGCATTTTGTGATACTTCCATTTAATTCAGGTTTTTGATCTTTAAAGCCCGCTTTTGATAACAGTTGTTTCAGGTTTTTGCTCTGCCGTTTACTGTTTCCCATGTGGTATGTTTTAGAGCGTGCTTTAGTTTTAGACACGAGATTAGCGCCTGTATACATAGTTTTTCACATTTGGATAGATATTTGGATTACAGGGGTTAAATGTTGTAACAATAGGTAAGGCTTCCGAATTGTTTTCCTGTTGTCTTTGTTTTAGAAGATATTCTCGGTTTAAGGAACCTTTTCTTTAATCTTTTCCAACTTTTTAAAAATTCGTTTTCGATTTCGTTCTCCAAACTTTTGGCCAACCTTACGGTATAATAGCTCTTCTAGGTATCCTTGTATAAGTGTGGCCTAAGTTGGCGCCATTTTCGTTCCCATGGCTGTCCCCTTTATTTGTTTGTAATAGTTTTCATTAAAATGAAAATTATTATTTGTAACGATAAATTTCACACTTTCTGTAATGAAATCTTTTGAAATCCTCTCAGGTAATTCATGGGAGTGTTTATCCAACCAATAAGGAATTGCTTCTATACCTAAGTCATGAGGCAGCCTTGCCTATTGTTACCACATTAAACCCCTGTAATACAAATATCTATCCAAATGTGAAAAACTATGTACAGGCGTACACGCTCTAAACGATACTAAAATTATAGACAGCAAACGCCAGAGCAAAAACCTGAAACAACTGCTTTAAAGATCAAAAACCTGAATTAGGTGGAAGTATCACAAAATGCAATAGGCCAAAGTGCGGCACATGTACACACATTTTGCGAAGAGTATATTAGTCAAACGGGGGATACATTAATGGCGAGAATCCGAGTGCATAAACAACAGATTAAAACACCAAACCATAGATGTACATACCCCTTAGCGCACATATAGATGAATGCGCAAAGAATTGCAATCCCAAGTTCATATCCTATATACAAAATGCGCACAGATAATGAAGAGCTGAGGAAAATAAAAGAACGATTCGTTATTTTTGATGGATATACCCCTAATTTGTACTGTATATAATATGAAATCATGTTGACGTCGCATTTACTATATATATATATTTATTTATTTATTTATTACACACAGGAAAATAGGAAACTTGTTTTTCGAAGACCTCAAAATGTTCATTGAAAGACGTTAGCGCGCATGAATACATTGTGCGCAATAAAACACTGAAACTTTTGTCTGAAACATAGGCCACATTATACTTGTAAAAGAACCAAAGAGCCATACGTAACAGAAATATGAGTTTATATTTTTTCTTATTGTTTAACGTACGAAGATTTGATAAACAGTGACAGGCAAACAACTTGACAGATCAAAACGCAATTACAATATTCTCAGTCACTGAACACTTGACGCGTCATCGCTAAATTTGTCGTGTCACTGCTAACGATAGATGAACAACGGCAGCTCGCTTTGAACGAAGTAACAACGAGTCTGTCAAACTAGATACAAGATATTACTGGTCATCAAGTCTCATTTTCTTGTTTTCTGGTTCAAAGAAGTTATCATTTCATGGGGTACAACCACATATTGGGGCTGAAAAGACGGACTGCAAGAGCTCGGTACTCCTGTTACTGGTTGTCTGATTGCTCTGGGTAGCGAGGTTGACAACAGAGTTGGAAGGGAGACTACTCTCATTTTGACATGATTCGACAAGTGCGAGAGAACGGAAAGTAGATTGGTGACTTAAAGAGCCACTCCGTGATTTCATAACATATTATTTACATTTGATACGAACCTAAATGTCATATGTGGTGATATAAAATCAAAACATCTTCACTTTTCATGTCCAAATGACATATATTTGACAAATACTGGTTTTCCATGAAAATCTAAAAACAGCCTTATAAATGCACATCCAATATACATGGATACTAGTTATATAACCTAACAAATACTATCAACTCCTCACTGCCCTCCTGGCTGTTTTAGGTAAGTCTCCAAAATTACGTTTAACTATTTGACGCGCGCCACTGTCCGGTTTTCGATCATAATTGCGACGTTCTACCTTCATATTGTCACAGTAAACAAACAATAAGCGTTAATATGTGTCTTTTTGGTAACAGTCCATACTTCGCGATCAAATGACACCATTGATTAAGTTTTGCATATATGACTCCAACAACTCACGGAGTGGCTCTTTAAAATATGACTCGTCATTGTGTCGGTTCATCGACAGCGTACTGTAGTTTATGCACTCCACGGGATGTAAACAAAGCGCTAAAGGGAGATAACTCTGCCGCGACTGCTTCATCGACGAAATTAACACTTAAGAATTACTATGATCACAAATAATACTTTTTCAAAAAATAACCTACGTCAATATTTTATTATTCACAAATTTAATGTGATGTTTGATTGTGTTTTGTTGCTGATAACTGCTTGAATATAGGTGTGATGTTAATCTGAAATATTGAGGTGGCAACGGAAAGATCACTTTTACTCGATCGCTCGATTGTTAAAGTAGTTTGGCATTATGACGTCACTATCGTTGAATAACCTGTTTTGGTTACACAACATTCGTTGAATAACTTTCAACTGGTTACACAACACTTGTTTCAAATAACCAAAATTATCTCAGTAAGATATTCAGAACACGTGTGTAATAAATATATATATATATATATATATATATATATATATATATATATATATATATATATATATATATATATATATATATATATATATATATATATAATCCATGGCAGGCCTCAAATCTGTGGCGGATTTCCAAATCTATGGCAGATTTTCAAATGCCTGACATTTGTAGCTTTTTTTTGGATTTAAACCCTAAACCCTAACCCAAAGATTAACCAAACCTTACGCTAGACAAAATACCCTAAAATCTGTCGACAGGAATCCAAGGGTTACAAAAGATAGTATTTCAATATCTTTGGGCTAAAAAAGACGGACTCACCGATGGCTAAAAAGATCCTACAAAATAAACACAATTGATGTGGCATGAAGCCGCAAATGTCTCATTTACATGTAAGGTATTGTTTAATGTATTTTCGAAATTGGGATATGAATTCTTATTATTTGGTCGTTATCCGTTTGCGATATCTCTCTGTGACTTCCCTAATTATTACGCTAGCGACTCAATTGGATCTTACGACGGGAACAGTTAGGTATTATGACGTAATCGCATAATGACGTCACTTAGCATGACGTCATGAAACAGTCTAATAATCAAACAAGCCACAGATAAGGAAGACCGCCATAGATTAGAGACCCGCCACAGATATGAGTCCTACATATATATATATATATATATATTGAAAAATGTGAAGTCAGAAGTAAAAACAATCCATTTTACTTCTGACTTCATATTTTTCAGTATATAATACCTGGGAGCTGAAGATCAATTTCAAGATTGTGAACTTTTTTCATATATATATATATATATATATATATTAATGGTATGCATATGACGTCATGAATTACGTCCCTTGCCATTGTTAACGCTATACCATTAGCAACACAATGCATAAGTTACCCTGATGATCACTATGTTGTGAAACCGGTTGGTAATGAACTTATATGAAGACTCTTAAACAGACTTGTTACCAAGTCGAAATCACCACCCCTGGCCATACCTACATCAAGTGCCCTTTGATATATTTTATTCAAATATGTAATACCATGAGTTTTGGTCATACACCCATTAATAAAACACACCATTAAAACCTGTTTCGTAAGATTGTATTCGGTAATTTGACAACAACACTGCCGCGGTATGGGTCACTAGACTGACCCAGTTACAAAAAATGGTGATTAAATACTAATTTCTTGATGATTCCTATTGACATTCAAACAGTTCAGACATTATTTAGTACCTTAATACAAAAAAAGAAAGACTGAAGTCATAAATGTATACCCTTACCTAATCTTCCTTGTGAGCTAAGTTTAGTTCAGTGGAAAGTTTGTAGTGTATTAATAGTCTCAATGCGGGGATACAAGGGAGATAATTCGGGTATGGCTGTTTGAGTGAGTGTGTTAGAATACCGTGCGTTTAACTAATCCATCCTTATCGGGGTGTTTTCTTTGAGATGATGAATTATTTGCAGTTTTACTCATTGTCATTTCTTCATTTGTTCTTACTGTTTAAATAGATTCACTAGACAATCAAATTTGGTACATTGCGCTTAATCAAAAACCCGTAATATGAAGTACACGTTCCTAAGAACACGTTCCTTTATATACCTCATCGTGGTGTGTGCTAGTTTGCTGGCTTTAGAGATACCGAGAGCTATGCCAGCTACAGTTGATTTGCTCCTGATAGAGGCACTCAAGCTAGACAGGACGAACGGGTAGAATAAATATTTGAGTAGTTCTAAAACCTGCTGTCTGTCTCTCACTATGCCTTTCTTTAAGTTTTCCACTTATCCTTTCGATCCCTTTCTCCCTGATCTGTCCACACTCTTTCGGATATAATTTTAACCACATGTTGAAGTACTGAAATATTGTTGTAAACACGTGTAACATCAACTCACTCACTCGTTCTGATTTAGAAGCCATTGTAAGGACGAGTTTATGCACACCACAGGGGCGTGTATCGCTTAGAAATAGCTTTAGAAAGACATATATACCTATAGACCCTACCCTACTACTATATGCGTGTATCGCCTAGAAATAGCTTTAGAAAGACATATATACCTATAGACCCTACCCTACTACTATATAAAAGGATAGTAGTAGGTTAGGGTCTATAGGTATATATGTCTTTCTAAAGCTATTTCTAAGCGATACACGCCCCTGTGGTTCATATTCATGTAACTTATTCATATAAACACTAATTCAAAATTGCTGTTTTCCCATTATAAATGATGGCCTTTTTTAATTTAATGTTTCGGACGAAGATCTTGTGACGTCAACTCTAGATTTAATATACAGCATTGTATATATTTGTTTTACTGTGTTGTTACATGTGCACATGGAGCGGTATCATTTTAGTGTCATAAAACGTTATGAATTTACTTTTGGGATCGTTCTTCAGATTTCATCATATATATGTAAAACTCTACCTCAATTTTTCGTTCATAGTATCCATCTGTTTATTTTTTTAAATCCCAGAACTTAGAAATAGACAGAGAACTCGTAGCAGTACAATACTAAGAGATAAAAATACTATTTTTAGAATCATACATTTATCTCCCAATAATATACTGCTACGACTTCTCTGTCTATCTTATAGCACAATTAAATGGTTGAGGCATGAAATACATATACATTTCTTTGAATATATACATTTTAAATATATAAATTATGAAATACATATACATGTCTTTGAATATGTACAATTTAACTATATAAATTATATTTGAAATGAATTGTCAACATAAAATGTCTATAAAATGGTGTATGGATGAACTCCACAATATCTGTCGATATGGGTTCCACCTAACGTTTCTGATGTAAGCAGTTATAATTAACGAAATTCCGAAAATCTACGAGGCACTTCTGGGCGTTTGTCTCATTTTAATAACTCTTTTCTTCCATCAACTGTTAATGCTTGGAACGCGCTGGATACCACCATTAGAAATGCAGCTTCACTGGCACAATTTAAAACTTTGATTTCATGTGACAGGACTTTATCTCCTACATTTAAATATTATACATCTTATGGTCCAAGGCGAAGTCAAATTCTTCTCTGCCGCATGCGCCTCGGTTGCAGCGATCTCAATTCACATTTGTTTGATAGAGGGTTATCAGTAAATCGCGTCTGTTCTTGTGGAAACATTAGGAAGGATCCTTTTTATTACTTCTTTAAATGCCTATTATATGATAGATTCCGATCAAATCAATACTTTTTTAAAAACGATATAACATTAAAATCTATCTTGAGCGGCGACAAATCCTTGTCACAGAGTGCTAACGAATCCCTAATAATATCTGTATATCATTTCATAAATGATACCAACCGATTTTTATAACTCTTTTATTAAATCTGTACCAAATGCAAAAGTAGACAATGCTTAATATGATTTTGAGTTTTGTAAAATAATTGAAAATATATATTTCCACCAATGTATTTGATATCTTAATCGTTTCTTGCTTGTTTCAGGAGAAGCATTTATATAGGCATTTGCTGCCTGTTTGCTAATCCTTTTTCCTTTTTGTATATATATATATATTCTGAATGTTGTGTATTATATGTTTTATGGAAATAAAATACTGTTTAAATCAATTGTCATCAAATGTGGGAAACATTCTCTCTAAAACAACAAAGAAACACGTTGGCATTGCTCATTGTCACGTGCAATTAAAGTTATGGTCATTGACGTCATTATCGGCACAATAAACGTTGATTTTCTTAATTATTCTGCTGTTCATGAGGCGTTCATTTTATATAAAACGTAAAATAATCATGCTTTAGAATAATCGTCGTGTTTAACTTACGAAATTGCATTAAAAACCGTTTTGATGAAGGAATACTTTAGAGTTATACATTTCTGTGCATATAATGGGTGGTTATTTTCAGAAAGCACAATTTCAACACAATCCTGCCATTTTGTTGTTAGGTTTTAGCAAGCAAATAAATGTATTGAAGATGGAAAAGAAGGACAGGTAAGGCAAGGTAATTACTTCACACCTTGATTATGCATTATGCTAGTGTGCATTGAGTCTATATTGAATTAAATTGTTTCAGGTAAGTGAAGCAGTAACGTTGTTGTCAAACGGATTCGACATACATGATGTAGATACAGTACAACGTCGTACTGGACATCGCTCGGACGCTGAGTTACAATACAGATGTCCATTTAAGACGACTCTGAATGTTAAGTATTCAACAGCTACCATTCTCAAAAAAACTCAAATATTTTCATATCACTTTTCATATTATCAAATGTTGCTCTTTCCAACTTCTGAATGACATTTTTATTGTGGCAATCATTAATAACATAACCTTCTAAAAATTCAAACTTTGGTAACACGTTTCAGATGAAGTCATTCTTTCATTTAAGGTCGAGATAGAAATGATATCAACTTAAAATCAACGTTAAACCAAGACTGGCCTGATTTACTTACATATTGTTATTCTTCCTCGAAGTTGATAGTTCTTAATTAAGCTCCAGGGGATGGAAGAAAAACAATTGGCGGAAGCCACCATTTCCTTTTGGAAAGAGGGCCCCGAGGTAATAGTCTATTAAGATCGTACTTGATTATTGCCAAAACAAATAAAACGATCATTTCACATTGTTGTTGTTGTGTGTTTTTATACAACTCTGTGAACCAGTTTTATGAAAATAATACTCGAATGAACCTGACCACTATAAGTCTATCGGGATATCATGGTACTCCACGTGACCACACTATTTAAATATGGTTTGACAAAAGCATTTCACTGTGCTCTGAGCAATGAGTGCTTAATTCAAGTTATAACGTTATATGCAAAACGTTTTCGTATTTCAAGTTTTCTACAGATCCTCTTGCGTAATTTTTTTCAATACTAAGTATCACCTTTTTATTTTGTTTTCATCTATGTGATTTTATTTGAACTTTTTCAGACAACCCCGTCGGTCTTTCCAAACTGCAGTGGCTACAGGTCCATCCTTCATGTACATGAGTTTTGATAAGACGTAAAAAGAAACTCAAAAAAAAAAAAAAAAAAAAAAACTCATGGAAAGCATCATCAACCATAAGTAATATTATATTAAGCTGTAATATTTCCCTTCCATTTCACTCTTTTTTTATCTTTCTTTTAAACAAAATCCGGTATACGACTCTGCTTCAACCATTCATCAAGGTAATCTCTATCATTATTTTGAACGCTCTCTTATTGTTTGACGTACAGTACATTACGATTATAATCCTTACTTTATAATCCATTGTCATCTCCTCTTAAATCATTGTAAAGATTGTCTTTGTTCAATATAATCCTCATATTCTAATCCATTGTCATCTCTTTTTATATCATTGTAAATGTTGTCTTTGTTCAATATAATCCTCATATTATAATCCATTGTCATCTCCTCTTAAATCATTGTAAAGATTGTCTTTGTTCAATATAATCCTCATATCATAATCCATTGTCATGTCCTTTTATATAATTGTAAAGGTTGTCTTTGTTCAATATAATCCTCATATTATAATCCATTGCCATGTCCTTTTATATCATTGTAAAGGTTGTCTTTGTTCAATATAATCCTCATATTATAATCCATTGCCATGTCCTTTTATATCATTGTGAAGGTTGTCTTTGTACAATATAATCCTCACATTCTAATCCATTGTCATCTCCTCTATATAATTGTAAAGGTTGTCTTTGTTCAATATAATCCTCATATTATAATCCATTGTCATCTCCTTTTATATAATTGTAAAGGTTGTCTTTGTTCAATATAATCCTCATATTATAATCCATTGCCATGTCCTTTTATATCATTGTGAAGGTTGTCTTTGTACAATATAATCCTCACATTCTAATCCATTGTCATCTCCTCTATATAATTGTAAAGGTTGTCTTTGTTCAATATAATCCTCATATTATAATCCATTGCCATGTCCTTTTATATCATTGTGAAGGTTGTCTTTGTACAATATAATCCTCATATTATAATCCATTGCCATGTCCTTTTATATCATTGTGAAGGTTGTCTTTGTACAATATAATCCTCACATTCTAATCCATTGTCATCTCCTCTATATAATTGTAAAGGTTGTCTTGATCAATATAATCCTCATATTATAATCCATTGTCATCTCTTTTTATATCATTGTAAATGTTGTCTTTGTACAATATAATCCTCATATTATAATCAATTGTCTCCTTTTATATCATTGTAAATATTGTCTTTGTACAATATAATCCTCACATTCTAATCCATTGTCATCTCCTCTATATAATTGTAAAGGTTGTCTTGATCAATATAATCCTCATATTATAATCCATTGTCATCTCTTTTTATATCATTGTAAATGTTGTCTTTGTACAATATAATCCTCATATTATAATCAATTGTCTCCTTTTATATCATTGTAAATATTGTCTTTGTACAATATAATCCTCATATCATCATCCATTGCCATGTCCTTTTATATCATTGTAAATATTGTCTTTGTACAATGTAATCCTCATATCATAATCCATTGCCATGTCCTTTTATATCATTGTAAATGTTGTCTTTGTACAATATAATCCTCATATCATCATCCATTGCCATGTCATTTTATATCATTGTAAATGTTGTCTTTGTACAATACTTCCAAAAGCCGATCCCGTGATACTTGCATGTTCATTTCTATACAATTACATTATTCTAAATACTTTAATATGTAGATGCGTCATAAATAAAAACAGAGATTTATTGTTCAATCTTAAATGTTTGTTTATTGAGTAGTTGGTATATATATAAATATATAAAACTATGAATATGATATCATAATCGGATATGTATTTGTATCATTCATATAACAGAAACTCGCCAACTAAAATACTATCGGAAAATTGAGCAATACTATTGGCAAAAGGACCAAACAAAACAAGATGTACAAAACACGTATAAAAATAGAAAATTTATGGACACTCAATTGATTATCACCGGGAAAGATTATCATTGTTTTGAGCAAACTTTCATTGGTTGATGAACTTTGCTTTAACCAAATAGGTATACTGGCATGACATTTTATTCATTACAGTTTTATTTTAAGTATATCATCTAAACACTGCATATAATCTGGCGAATTATTTTATGTTTCAAAATATGTTTACATTCATCATCCTAGCACAACATAAATATTTCATATTCACTGGCGTAACGCATTAACTATAATTTTGTTAACTGATTATCATCAAAAACGTTATACTGGCAAACATTCAGTATGCTCTTGCAGAACTATTAATCTTAGTATTTACTGTTTTTCACTGTTTACCAACCCTCAGTATACAGCCATTTCATATTCTATTGGACGTAACACTGGTAGATTGTAGAAAACAGATTAATGCAACTGACTACCAATACCTTTGGTTTATATAAAGCTACATAAATTTAAGGGGTAGTAGCACGTTCTAGGTATTCAAAGTTATCTCATGAAACAATGATCGTGGTGTCCTGGTTACGCGACGTGGATACATCTCCCCTCCTCAAATGATTGAAAGGTGTTCACACCAAAATGACCGTCAGCAGTTTATACTTTCTTTTACGACTACAGATACATGGGTGGAGAAATCAGTTCTTTGACCCTCTAAAGGTAATTCAGTTGCAATGAACATATCGGCAATTTGAATAAGAAAGAAAACATGCTACTGCCGCTTTAATATAGTTATTACCCCCAAACAATGTCATCGTGCTAAATCAGGAATTTACTAAGTTTCTGCACTTTGCATATTCAATTTGTAAATATTACCCAAACTGTGATGTAAATATGCTTATGTTATAGCAACATCCCTACAATTTTGAATTTTAATCACAAAGAGTTATTTATTCTACATAATAATACGTTTAGTTGCTATATCTCATATCTATCAAGTTCAAGTTCTTTTATTCACTAAAACCACTCACAGTGGTACATAGTATATTACATAAATACTAATACAAAATTATGTAACAACGAGGCAGAGTTATTATTGACATTTCTGTAATTGCTCAAATATACATTTTATAAACTTACTTAGCTTGTAGACAGTTGTACAATGTCTTTCTGCAAATAGACTATGGAGTTTAAAGTAATTAGGTCTCGTACAACAATATTTTGGTAATAGTTTGTTTCTATTGTTTAATAAAGAAGTACATTCAAAAATATAATGATATTCATCACCCACCGCACCAGATTTACACAACAAACACTTTCTATCACTGCAATGAACATGATGCCAACGGCCAACTTCAACGGGAAGTTTATTATTACTTGTTCTAAATTTCAAAATAGGTTGTGAAACCTTTGTTGGTAACAAGATATAATCTTCAGGACCAAACATTGGTTTTATACAATCATATATTTTTCCTTTAGATGATAACGTCTTATCATATTGCCATTGTGTTATAAACTGGTCAGTTAAGATTTGTTCAACTTTACAGAGGAGCCAATTTTTATTAACATAATTTTGATTATACCAAATGTCTGACAAACCACAACCATCTAGAATCGTTTTTACATATTGTAGCCAGGGTGGCTGGTATTCAGTACTATTTTCTACTGCTAGTAATTTAGAATACACTTTACATGAAAGTTTATTGCTGTTTTCCAAATTTAAAAGTTAACACCAAATGATAAAACTCTCTTTTTAATAATGATACTCATGGGCAATCGTCCCGTTTCGCCGTATATAATATAAGCTGGTGTACTTTTTCTTAAATAGAATACCTTTTTAATAAACAATCTATGGACTAATTCTAGCTTTTCAAAATCAATCATGACATGTGAGTATCGCTCAGACGAAGAAACTAGTCTTGCCGACATTTTGATACAATATCGCCAATTACAATCGATCATGATAACGTTCAGTCGTACAAGAAAATTGTTCAGTTGGTTACGTGGTAAGAAAGATATTATCCTCTGCGAGGTGAACATGATAAACGAATAGAATCCTTGTCATATGAATTCATGATGAATGTCATTTTAAACAAAATAATATATGGTAGTAATCATGATTGAAAGACAAGTTATTACAATCTTGTTTTTACAACTTAGTCACACTATAATCGATATAAGTGGGTCACATGCAGATTCACAGCTGATGTGCAACTCTTGAGTCAGGCTTGACTCTTGGGGAATGTTCGAGACACTACTGGAGATTGTTGTAATAAGCTTCCATTAGTCTCCCTGAAATGTTAGGACTTCTTGTTAGTTCATGAGGATATATCTTCATTTCTAAACGGTAAGACTGTAAATTGATATTTTTAATTTCATGGATTTTTTTATGTATTGTTTACATCTCTTTCGAGATAATTTTACTGGTCCTTACATAATCTACATCAATGGTTTGACTAGAACGAAGTTACCTTTCCCTTATTCGTTACTCCAAAGTTGTAACCAATCAGTTTAAAAGATCCAAATTGATAGTGAAACTACAGATATGTTTCAAACAAGCGAAATAACAAATTCATGCATTTGGTTTTGATTTATTACCTTTGTTTAGTTAAAACAACAGTCACATCCCTAAAAACCTATAATTATCTTTCCCACAATTGTAATCGAACAATTGATGGTTTTACAACGTGTTTAAGACATTTGAATTTTCATACCTCTTTCAATTTCAAAATTTTCAGCTAGGAAGTCGAGCCCACTGCCAGGATTCCTGAGCGCCCTGATGAGATACTTGAACCAATTCCTCTTGTTGGCCAGACAGTCGAGGAGAAACTCACAGGCTCTCCATCTTCCACTGGACGACTCTACTGCTTTGAGATTGTCCTGAAATGATACATAGTTGGGAAGGATTTGTCCAAATTTGATAAACAACTTAAACTTATGAGATTGTCCTTCAAATAAATTGAAATTGACAAAGCTTGTCCTAATGTGACATACAACTTCAAATGGTTTATCCCTGAACTTGCCATAGCGTGTTCAAAAATGCTGTACAACTTGGTGAGCTTTTCCTGTGATGATAAACAATTTTATTGAACTTTTTCTACAATGATTAACAACTTGGTGAGCTTATGCTAGAGTTATAATCAACTTTGAAGAGCTTGTCCTTAAACGTTAAATAAATTGGAAGAGCTTGTCCTAGAATGATATTCAACTTGTCAGAGTTTGCCCTAGAAGAAGCTATACAATTTAGCGGATACATATTCTGTATTACTCTCTCATAAAAAGGTTTTACACATAACACTTGTGTTCTAATTATAAGAAGCTTTTGCAGTTTGCAAACAACATGTAGGTAGTGCATTTTCGTGTTACGTATGTCATATGATAAGTGGAGTTGTGGATTTGTCTAAAACTGATGGGTCGGATCTTTTCAGGCGATGGATTTCTGATTCTTATGGTGTGGTGAGGTGAGGTGAGATGGGATTTAACGCCGCTTTCAAGATTATTTTATCATGCCGCGGCTGCTAGTATTATTGCAGAAAAAAGCCCGCAACACCATTGTGTATATCTATTGCTGTGAAACCTGCAAGCATCGGCTGGAAATAGCGATCAATGGGTGTTACTGCAATGAAATTCAGTGTAGCATTGCACCCAAACCTTACTGCGTGGATGTTCACTTTCAGGTTAAAAGGAGGACCATGTATATTTAGTACGTCAAAAGACAGGTGTGTGTTCTCACCTGTTCTTCTTCAGTCAACAGTACCCGTCTATTATTGAGCAGTGTGTTCAGGTGTATTGGGTCAACATGGCGACAAAACGATTCGGCAATGTTCTGCTGTAGAACATCATAAAACGGCTGGCCGCCTATGAAGATAGGGATCTCTGGTGCCATCGCCATTTTAGTCAATTCATTTCGTAAAAGCGACCATTGAGGATCCCTGAGCAGACCTTGTCCTAAAAGGATATACAAATTGACAGTGTTTGCCATAAAATGATATACAAATTGACAGTGTTTGCCATAAAATGATATACAACTTTGCAGTGTTTGTCATAAAATGATATACAACTTGGCAGAGTCTGTCATACAAATTTGGCAGATCTTGTCCGAAAATGAATTATAACTTGGCAGTGTACATGTTTGTCATTATAAGTTACCATGTGTCCCCGAGTTGGATATGGAGAAATACCATGTTTTCGAGTTGAATATCTCACTAGAACAAGGCTCGAGTTTGATATTTGACTCGGACATCAATCTAAACTCGCGGACACATGGTAACGTATTTATCTCGACGATTTTGGCGCGAAAACAGGCCAAAGGAAAATATTTGAGAAAAAACAACCATGGGCACTTCAACATTATCGCTAACTTAAACGATGTATAACATACATAAAGATTACCCTATATATTAACATAGAAAGTTTATACAGTGTAACAATATGGTAAATCAATAGCGCTGTTTTGTATTGATGCTGTACCGCGTTTATCGTACAGTCAGTTTTTTTGGCTTTTTGTTGATTTTGTATATGAAAATGATATCAAATAAAATATAAATAGTGAGGGCTTCTATAGCGTGGAACAGTTGCAAATTTCATAATTATGATATCGATTAAAATCATATTTCCATACTTTAATAGATTTAGACATTATGTTCTATTGTAATACAAAATCTCTGTTTCTGTGTCATATTTGGAAATGCGGTGAAACCTAACGGTAACGACCAGAACAACGTATTTACTAGCGATTAAAAATGAAAGATAGTTTAAACCACAAATAATCATTATTATACTTACACTTTGTTACACTATGTCTCAAAAAGCTTATTAGGGTACGGCATTAATTATCTCTTAAAGTTTCTTACATTACATGCATCTAAAATCGTCGCTTTGAATGACGTCGTATATTAATTGCAAATTAATGGTCACCAAAGTGCAATAAAAGATGGTAAATTTTGTTGGACACATACTTATTTTATAAATCTCCTTCATATAACTAAACATTCTTTTACTTTTGAAAACAGCGATTTCATCACCTTTGGTGTTTGAACGGATATATAATTAAAAGGACTTTACTCCAATGAGTGACATTTTGTTCATGATTTTATCCCAAAAATGACTAAACACGTTTAAATACAAGAATATGAATGTGATTTTTAACAATGTGTACATGTTGTGTTACATCAACCTTTTTTGATTAAATATGATCACACTTACCGGCAAATGCTGTGAATAGAAGATTGATACGCACGGTTAAATATATACTTGTTTACTTCACTTTACATAATATGTTGACTATGTTTGCTAAGCAATCTTATGCCTTTTTTCAAAGAAACGCACCCATTACACCTGTACGTTATAACGCTGCAGGTAAAGTTAACTACAGGTATAAGTGAACCGGGAAGTAGCAAGTCACCTGATAGTGTATTGACACAGCATTAAAATAAAATCGCGATGTCCTCTCGGAATTGAATTTATTCAGTGGCTGTTTTCGTTCACCTCGGAACTATGTATCTTTGCATTTTGATTTATACAACTCATACAGATCAATATATACGCATTCTACTCTATTGATTTCGATTCCATTTAAAGCGAATTCTTTTGAATAGTTATAGCATGTTAGGATACAATTCATACAATTTGAACAAAAGCGGTGGCATATCAAGGAATTCTGAAAAGGGGAGGGGATCACCCCTCAGGGAGTCCCCCATTTTCACTAATCGTCGATTTTTTTTTAAAAGTCCCCCTAACCTCCTTAACCCTTCTCCTCGATCTGCCACTTTCAACGTTTACTGTAAGAGTAATCTAAATGTTTAAACAGTCCTACAACAGCATGTATCACTCGCTGCACACATGATAGAGTACCATGGGAAGTTGCAGCTTGTCTTCTACTTACCGTGAAGTGATTAATGTCCGACCGACACAACTACCATGAACTAAAATGAGTTATTTTCAAACACTGGTATGCCCATCAAAGGGAGATAATTCATGCCATATTATCTGGTACGAGATTTATCAGACTAGGAAGTTACCAGAATTTGCCTTACCCTCAGTCTCTTAAAAAGCATGTCTAGATTTGAAATGATAAAACATATTGAGCTGGGGCTGCTATCATTTTTAATGAAATAACTTTTAAGAATTAATGTTGACCCTCAGTCTGTATCCTCTTAAAAAGCATGTCTAGATTTGAAATGATAAAACATATTGCTCTGGGGCTGCTATAACTTTTTAATGAAATATTTTTTAAGAATTAATTTTGAATACTGATCATGTACTTTAAATTAATATCATTACCCTTTTTAAATATATCAGTACCTTTACATTTTATATTATGATTGATTAAATATTAACATTAACTACTTACATGAGGTCCCGAACCCGATCTCAAAACTTTTGTAAAGTCATGGGTCATTCTAAATTCATGTCAATTTTTAGTATTTTTTTCATTGCAACTGGAACATGTGACGACATAAATACATATGTTTTCTGCACGTATGAATGAAAAAGACAAAATCTTAATTGTAATATTGAAATGTTGTTTATTGGAGTATTTCCATGAATTATGTCTCTAAATAGAAACGACAGTCTCATTGATTTAACTGTACTCAACCGTTTTATTTATTTGGCCTCTCTAGTTTGCAGCGTGACCTTAACTGTGTTCATCCAAGAAATGGCTTCTTGTCTGAAGCAAATTAATGTTATTTTACATTCATCATTTTTCTTATCAGTAATGCTGACACTTTAATTTATTTTTATAGGAGTGATATACACTAATTAATTATTCTGATTCATGAAAATTGTTAACTCTCAAATTTGAATTTATATTTTATTTATAGAAATGATTTAAATTCAATAATGTGTGTTAAGATCACAGTAAATTTGACGTAATAATATTTTTCAACTATATACATGTGATTGAAAACATATTTTAAAAACTATACAAGCGTTATGAAAATCACAACCATGGACGTTTTAGATGATCTCATTTATCAAGCATTATCCTTAAACTAAAGAGGTTCTGAGAAATTAATGTAAAGACAGGTGATTCACGTGAAAGAAGAAGTAGTCCTTTTTTAAGAAAAGAAAGATATCTCACGAAAATGAAAATAAAAATTACCAAATACAAGGCAGTCTATAGAAGCAGTTTTGAAACAAAACGTACCATGATCGCGAACCCGTTAACCTTCGCCCGGCTACATCAGCGTACTTGAATCCGCTTAGGATACTTCCAAAAACCCTGATCTCCTTCTGGCCAAAAGCCTCGTATGATTAGCTATCTAACCAGTCTAACTCGCATTCAGCGGCACAACCCGGATGGAAAAAGGCGTTGAGTTTAAGATAATAGCTTCATGATCCTTGGAAAACGACATTTCGTTGGCTGAAAAAATAACTGGTGAGAATAGCCACGAATAGCCATAAGAAGGATTAGGCCCGAAAGAGATCAGGTTATTTGGAAGAAGCCTTAGCGGATTCAAATACGCTGATGTAGCCGGATGGTTTACCTTTTCGATTAAAAAGTGTTCACACTAAAATGAACAACCACTTTTCGCCTTATATTTGATATTCTCTTCTAAGACTACGGGTAATTTGGTTGAGAATTGAGGTATGAGACCCTCTGAAAATAATGTATTTGACATAAAAATATATTTATTGGGAAACTTTAAGAAAACACAATTTAAAAAAGCATGCTACTGTCCCTTTAAAGGTATCTGGTTCATAACACTGTATACTTGGTTCAATTAGATTTAAATGAGATTGGTATGAGTTTTTATACACCGCAAACCCGATTATGTTTACATACAAAAATATTAAGTTAATGCTTAGATTCAATATTTCGGAGACATTTTCTTATGTGTATGTACAAGGGTTGGGAGGATTTGATGTCGCTCAGCACTGTAATCAGATATTTGTAGCATGATTTGCTACTGTAAATGGCAGTTATGAGAGAGTAACACATTTTCATGTTTGTTGATGGATAGACAAACATACGGAACACGGACTTTGAGTGATTGCTGAAGGAACCGGAAACCCTGTACATTGTGTGTGACCCTTATCGTGTCGTCCGGTTAATTTTCACGTCAGTGGAAAGCGTCGAGTGGATTTTCTTTGTTTTATATTGTTCAATTGTTTCAAAATCTATTATTTAGAAAGCGGATGTTCAAATTGGTATCTTAACTTAAACATTGACGGGTCTGTGAAAACAGATGACATTTGAAAGGGGTGAGTGGATTTGCTTTGTTTATATTGTTTGACTGTCTCAAAATCTATGGATTACACTTACATCCTTCAGTTTAGTATCTTAACTTTAACACCGTTTTGAATGGTCTGTGAATGTTCACGTCAGTGAAAAAAGTGCTTGGATTGATTTTGTATTATTGAAATGTTTCAAGATCTATTATTTAAAAAAACAAATCTTCATTTTGGTATCTTAACTTAAAAACTGACGGGTCTGAGTATACAGATGCCAGTGGGTGGATTTTCTTGGTTTTATATTTTTTAACTTTCTCAAAATCTATGGATTACATTAACATTCTTTAGTTAAGTATCTTAACTTTAACGCTGTTCTTTACATTCAAGTCAGTGGTGAGCGGTGAGTGTATTTTCTTTTTATATTACTGAACTGGCTCAAGATCTATGATCTAAAAACAAATCTTCACTGTGGTATCTTAACGTTAACACTGACGGGTCTGTGAATACAGATGCCAGTGGAAAGGCGTGAGTAGATTTTTCGGTTTTAAATCTTTTAACTGTTTCCAAATCTATTATGTATTTAAAAAATATTTCTTTTGGTATCTTAACTTTAACACTGTTCCAAAGGGTCTATGAATATACAGGTTAATCGAAATGGGTGAATGAGCTTAATTACGTCTAAATGGTATACTTGTATTTTGGCTCATCTCAAGGATTATTTAAAATTATATGCATGTATATAAGTATACACTGCTCCAAGGGAAAGACATGCTAAGAAGGACCATGGCTTGTCATACCAGTATGCAAAGTGCTCATTGTTAAACTGAATTGTTCATACGCATTTAACAATGAAATGTTAGGAAATATCGGAAATAAGTATAATGTAAGTAGTATGTAAGGTTCAGCAGAAGAACTTATTCTACTGTATCCGTTACGGTTTTAGTATCTATGATAAAAAAAATTAAAGGTAAAACATTTCATAAGATAGATTGAAATCAAATCAAAAGTTTATCGTGTTTCCTGTTGACATTATATGTAAAACACGTCACTCAATAAAATGAACATGATATCTGACAAGTTTTGTAACATATATTATTTATTTTCTGTTCATGAGTAATAAAATGAAATAATTTTGAATTATGTTTCAAATTAACCATTGAATAAAACTTCGGCAGTAAGTTACTGATTTCTCAAACCTTTTGGTGAACGACACTCAGCTCTCCTCAGCCCCCTTACACACATGCCCTTTAAAGCGATATAAATAGAATTATTTAACACAATTTTAATTTGATATTAAATATTTATGACTTTCTCATGATATTTTAGTTACGAACAACCAAGTTTTAACAGCTCTTCTTTGTGCATATGCCTAAATTAATTAAAGAATATGCATAATAATATTTATTATGTGCATTACAAAATTATAACTGGTAGATATAAGTGACTGCTTTGTGATACATGACTCATGAAATGTTTCAAGTAGCTTTTGAACTAGTTTTCAGGCTAGATGTTGGATTTAGGATGTATTTTGTATACAACAAAGACAAACTTCTGAAGGGTGTGAAGGATGTTTATAATAACGACAAACTCTTTTTAAAAGATATTTGTTAACGTGACGGCCATTGTGCCACAGCTTTTAATGTGCAATATTTAGAATGATTTGAAATCCGACGAAATGAATCGAAGTGCAAATAAAGCAATGAATACACTAAAATTTGCCTTTTGTCAATCTAGATATGACATTCATTTTCATTTGTCATATTTATCACGCGTAGGTAACACGAGGCTGCTGAGGGCAAATAAAGAAGTGACAAACTCCAATTACGTTTCTCTGCATTGCGTATTTTATACTACTCAAACGAATCCAAGGTAATTTCGGGTCAGAATCTCTTAAGTCAACTTATATGCCATCAGATCTATAAGAATTGAGAGCAAACTTATGATTCCATTTGATCAACAACTGGTAGTGGTTAATTCTCACGTTATTTAGGTCAATAATCCAATAGAAACTTGAAGGGTTTGACGTTTGTAATATGACATTTTTACATATTTCTGGGGCTGCAAGATGAGGCTTTCATAGATCTAACTCTCCCGAAGACAGCCAAACTTGACAGTGAATGTGATATTGTACATCTCCCTTAACATCATGCATAAATGTCCCCTGTAAGCATCGTTTAGAGAACTTATTACCTGCATGTTTGAAACCATGCTTTTACGTCGCCGTCGCATTTTGAAACCATGCCCTTGCGTTTTTCATGGACTTTCAATAATCGAGGGCGAAACCATAATATATTTCTAGTCCCCTCACAAGAATGGCTAAACGCTCCTGTATCCATCCAAAGCTCTCCCTCTGAAGGCAATTCTATGATGTCAACATCGATATATGGTTGAAAAGGTTTTGGGTGTTAAGCGGTTACATGGAAGCATGGCTTATAGAGGACATTCATACATGATGTTCAGGGAAATCCGCTCTAGTACATGCACGGGCAGGTTTGGCTGTATTTGAGAGAATGATACTATAGAAACAAACCTCAAGTTTATATAGACAAATATACATAGAAAATTCTAGCTTTTTATTGATTTAAAATAAAACGAGCTTTAACTATTACCAGTTGGCTATCACATTGAAACATTAGTGAATGCGTTACCACTTATTATTGCTTAGGAAAATTATTTAAAAAACACATTCATTAGATAAATATATTTGGAATTATCAAATGATCAAATGGTTCATTCTTTAATTACAGAGCCAATTCTCTGGTTAACCTTTGGAAATCTTTGCTCATGTACGTAAACTTCATGATGTGAGTTTGATCTTAACGATATGTTTCCTATTTCCAGGTTTCATCTAATATGACAGTCAATAAGACTGAAGGAGTGTTACAAGGGTGTGTCTGCATTCTCGTTGCTTAAAAATGGTATGTTCTAATCTTCTGTGTTTGAAAATTAATTACAACGTGAAACAACTTAGTGTTAACCAATGGAATTTGTAGTTCACGGTGTATAAACTGGTTTTAACAACTGGAACTGTCAACTGTGAAATTTCAACTTATTTGAAACACGGAATATGTGCTTGTGATGCTTAAAGAATAAATTCAACATGGATGTGGTGTACGATCGTTGTAGCCAGGAGGCATCAGAAATGGCAGTTAACTCTTCAAATATTCATGACATTTGTGTTGGAGTGTTAAAAATTGCAAACAGAATCAGGCGGTACTACCCTAGTATCATGGACCAAGAGAAACGGGGACCTGTTGATCTCGCCGTTCCATTGATGGGTTATGCTACTCCTGTCGTCAACATCTTTACCTTTATATTGAACACAATCATAGTTATCGTTCTTACTCGACGAAGGTCAAGGTCGCCAACAAATTTGATTCTCGTGTCGATTGCAATCTGTGATACAGTTACCAGTCTATGTCCGTTACCGCTTTACATCTATACATACACTTACAGCGGATACCAGACATACCCAAGCATGGTGTGGTGTGTCATGAACGTCTATATCGCTACCTTCATTCCAAAAGTTTTCCACACTATTTCACTATGGCTGACGGCGCTGCTGGCTTTCAACCGCCATTGCGGAGTGTCTCAAATAAAGTGCCAGACGTGGACGTGTGGCTATAAGGGCGTGACAGTTACAATGACCATCATTATAATACTTTCGATTCTGTGTCACAGCTTCGAGTTGTTCACCGTCCTCAAACCAATAACAGTCATAGACAAAAAGCCGTTTACATCAGAGGGACTCAATCTTGTGCATACCTGTTACCAGGAGACTGTCGCCATTCCCAATGTACAATACTTCAGTTACATCTACACCTGGGTCAGACTGACTTTTGCCCAGGTCCTGCCCTGCCTCGTCATGGCGGTTTGCAATCTGCTAATTTGCAAGGTCACTTACAGGAGCTATCGCTTCAGACGGACTCTCATCAGGGGTCATCGCATGTCCGAGATGGCCGAAACACGCCGGACAATACGTATCTCAGTGATGCTTTTGCTTATCACGTCAGTGACGTGTGTGTTGGAACTCATTGTGGACATTCTGTTGATTCTCAACTTCGTGCAGTATTACTCGCAGAGACTTATTGTTGATAGTGATATAATGGGTCGACTTCTCTTAGTCAGCAATTTTCTTATTTTTCTTTCATTTCCAATGAATTTCTTTCTCATCTTAGTTCTAAGTCACACCTTCCGGCAGAACCTTGCCTCGTGCTTGCAATATCGACGAAAGAGGAGGATATCTCCACTCACTGGTAGTAACAATGAGAACAATGTCCACCTTGTATCAATAACGGCTTCATAACGGAATTTAAGCGTCTGAATAATGTGCGCTACCGTTTGAACAAGGCATAAGCTTTTCAAAGAAAGGACAAAATAACCTAGTATCAAGGTGATAGTAACAATTGTGCGGATTTTAAGTTTAAGCATAATGTGTGCCACCGGTTTGGAAGTTTAGTTTACAGAGTAAAACAAATATATCTTTGCATTCTGAAAGTAACAAATAAGATAATTTGTACCAAGTAGTATATCAGATTCTTGGAGAAGTGTTCTTCAATTATGATCACCACCGCATGTTATACTTAAAAAAGGAAGAGAAAGATATCTCCGAATCCTGCTTTAAAAAATTATAACCATTTGCACTTTGAATTTATAATTGCCTCATAGTAGCTAACATGATAACATATACTTTCAGAAGGAGGAGAAATATGATACGAGGGTAAATCAAAAAGTTTGTAGATTGACAAGGTCATTCAACATAGCATCAACTGTAATCAATATATTTGGAACAACGATGTTCCAGCTTCATTATGTCATTCTTGTAGAACTCTGCGTCCTGGGTCTCAAGAAATCTCTCCACGACAGCAATCAGGCTGTTGTCAGCAAAAAAAAGGCCAAAATAAATGTTTCTGCAGTTTAGGTAAGAAGAAGTCCGATGATGCCAAATTTTGGGAGTAGGGAGGATGTTGAAGAATTTTAAAGCCACAATCGCTCGCGGCAGTTACAGCAACATCTGCATGGACGGGAGCATTGTCCTGAAGGAGCAGCACCCCTGCACTGAGCTTCCCTCGCCGCTTGGCCTAGCATAATATACCTGTTGATAGTTTGGCCCTTCTCCAAGTTGTCTATCATGATGATACCCTAGCTATTAAAAGCAACGAGGCCATTACCTTTCCAGCAGATGAAACTTGCCTGAACTGTATCGGGGATGGGGAATTGCCATGCTTCCGCTATTTGCTCATACATCATCCTGGGTCACAAATCTTTTCAGGACAGTATCGCTGTCTCCCCTGAATCTAGCTAAAAGTGCCAAGGCATTTCTGTTTCTGGTCAACAGTTAACAATCTTTAACACCTATCTAGCAGAGAGCTTGGTAATGTGAAAAACTGTCAGTAAATACAGTCTATACCGACCAAAACTAATGCCCAGTGTCTCAGCTATGTGTCGAATGGTCACACTTCTGTCTGCAAGCACCATGTCGTGAACAGCATCAACTTGAACATTACTGGTGGAGGTTCTTGGCCGACCAGGCCTGGCATCATCTTCAACACGTGCACTCTGCCAGGTTTAATTCAGCAACCCTCTTGGCAACTGTGAAGTGTGCAAGGGAGTCACCATCCAATTTATCGACCATATCTTCATAGATTTCCTATGCAGACATTCCCTACCCATACAAATAAGTGATGACTGCATTCATTTTTCCAGTTTCACCCCTATGCTTTGTTTGGGATGTGACACCTCGAAAACTACTCTTTAAGTATGGGTGCAATATTTTGTCTCTAGCTTCAGAGCTTTATTTATTTACCCTCGTTGTGCTATATTTCCTCTCACCCTGGTTGTAACGATGATAACTATGCACACTAAGTATAAACAACTGATTTAAAAGGTCGAGATATTCTCGTATGTGCAATTTTAGTGAGTTAACGTTTTGAACTATGGGTGCAAATATTACCAAGTAGTTAAAATTAATTAATAAACAGAAATTTCCATCTAAATATGTTTACGTCCAAGTCGTGATCGAACCAGAAAAAAATACGCCCCTTTCCATTTAAAGCAATAAAAGGATGCGGGCATGTCCTTCCTGTTATTGTTTTTATTTTTATTAATTATGGTTTTGATTACGTTGGTTTGGTAGTAACTGTTTGCTTAGTATACACAGAAAACGTTTGACTATTTTTAGACTCTGATTACGAATGGTGCGGATTTCATGGACCTGAATCCGTCCCTCAAATGCAAGTAGGAATGTTTGGCAAAATACAACGCTAGCAATGAAATTTATTGAATTAAGCTGAGATAACTGCTATCTGCTGATAGTTTGTGTATGTATAGGTTATCAGTAAATTCCTATAAACTTCTCTAAATCAAATATTGACTCAGAGCTTAACACCCAAACCTACCTTGATTACTTCCTTCTTGCAGCGACACCTCTCGGCTGATTTCACGCACCAGTGGTTATCATCAATGGTTTGAGGTGAGATGAGGTTATATGGGGTTTAACGCCACTTTCAAGAGTTTTTTTTACTTATATCGCGGCTGCTAGTATTATTGCAGGGCTATGCATTGCGGTGAAACCTGCGAGCAACGGCTTGAACTAGCGAACAATGGTTGGTACCGCACCAATGGTTTGAAGAAACTGCCTAAACATATATTTTCGGTCTTTGTTATCTATCTTTATTTCTCCTAATTACTGATTTTGAAGAAAATGAATAATTACCTTTTACCTATTCATAAAATCTGTCTATTTTGCTACCTAAGTAAAATGGGAAAGATGTATCGTAATGCCGATAATTCTCCATTTAATTTTCTGACATCTTGATTAACATTAATCTTATATCGGTTGTCATTTAAAAAATAAGATACATAAGAGTGTAAAGCAACTCAACTGATAACTGATCAACAGATAGAAGGGGGGGGGGGATGCATTAAAGATATATACAGACTTTATGTTCGAAACTGATATCAATCAAAATGAAGTATTTATTTTCTGTCATGCAAAATTCTTAAAATAAACAATAAGCCAACAGTAAATAAAGCCAGGTTTAATGGTGATTACGATTTCAAGTGAATTTGTTTGAGATACAAAGTACTTCGATATATTTCGATATCCGTCTGTACATTTTTTGTTGTAACATTCCGTCAAGAATAGCATGGGGATATATCTACCCGATTTGGGATGTATGCAACGCAAAAAATCTTAAAGATTTCAATCATACACAAAAAACACCATGCTATTTTGGGCCTGATGTAATGCAGACAGGAGAAAATGCCTATGTTACAATATCCTGAAAAAAGTTCCAAACCTGCTACAAACTTAATGTCTATGTTTAATTTATAGCAAACGACATGCAAAATATTTTTGTTGTTGTTGTTGTTAAGATATCTAGTTTTTTTGTTCTGCTTGAAGAAAAATAACAGACACGCAGACATTATTTTAGACAGATAGATTCCTTATTTGACCAATAATTTCAAAGCATAAATGCACTGCGGATGATCGTAGGAATGAGCGTGTTTTTTGATTGACAAATTTGACAATTTTCATGCGCCGCTAAATGTAAATGTAAATTGTTAATGATAATAGGACAATAGCAACAAGTTTAGTTTATTTTTCAAAATATACAAAATTCATATATACATAATATGATTTATTCATCAAAGTATACAAAGAATAAAAAAAATATTTGACAAATATAGTTTGGTAAATCCATTAGATGTAAGTAGAATGAGCATATATCAGAAAGACATATATATCATTGTATACAGTGAAAATGTAAAAAGAACTTCCGAAGTGTGTAACATAGATATCAGAAAGACATATATATCATTGTATAGAATGAAAATGTAAAAAAAAACTTCCAAAATGTGTAACATAGCCCGATAAAAATTAATTGATAAAACATTTATGGAGTATTTCAATGTTAAAAAAATAAACCTGAGATAAAAGTCAGAGAGAAATGAATCGTTACACTAGTGTAAACAAGTCATATATATATCTAATGTACATATTATCCTAAATTGCAGAGTACGACAAATGCATCGTCAACTCAACAAAACCATGCTTACTTTCAGCCCTTTCTATCCCCCTTGATCGACCAAATATTTTCTTTATAATTGAATTATCTTGCCTAGTTCTTTTCATATAGCAAACAGCTGGAAATCAAAAGAAAGTTATCATATAACGCAAAATGGAGAATTTCAACCGTTTCTAAACTATATCAAGCTAATATTTAAGTGTTTTTAAATATTCATGAACACAAAATGTAATAGCTTGGGAGTTATTTCTTCAGCATAGAATCTAAGTTTCTTGTTTATGTAAACTTTGGTTAGACTTTCCAAAGATTCCCTTTTAATATAACAGTAACGTAATTAACAAAACGCAATATATTTCATTTCATTTCATCAGGCAAGTAAGTAGGGGGGGGGGGGGGGGGGGGGTCTCAGTTTGAATATACCCCCCTCTATTTAAAACTGAATAGGAGTTAAAGTAAGGATCAATATCAACATTTTCCTTCAGAAAAATATAAGTGAATGCGAGATAAGTTCATAGATGATTAAGTAGACAAAAGCAAAGAGTGGACTGTTGAAGTCTAACATTTTTGTATTGATTGTTCAAATATTAAATTAATTAGAACCTTTGCGTGCATATCCTTTTCCTCGTAGGAAAGGGGATTTATCTCATTGTTGTGTAGTTCAACATTTAACAGCTCCAAAGTAAACATTGTCACACAAATTTGATCTTAGAGTTTGAAGCTTCTCTGACGTCAGGACATGGATTAGGAGGTCTGTATAGTTTATTCCACGTTGTCACAAGAGTCTTATACAGAGAACGTAGTCATATTTTGACAATGACAATAAGGCATATATGTTTAAAGTCTGGACGAGCTTTGGCATTTGACCATGCTTGCTTTTGCTCGCCGGATATCTCAGGACTGAACTTGTTTTTTAAAGCGTCAGTTCAGAGAGGTTATGTGCCACATGATTTGAGTACATCAATTTTAATCAACGCATACAAGTGTATGTTACACAAAGCCTGTAGAGTTATAGAGATCATTGGTCTAACATTTAAATCTAATTTTAACAACTATAAAGCATTTAAAATTAAAACGGTTCCTAGTGACAAGATAGTATGCAGGACTGCTGTTGATGCCTTTACAGCACCAGAAACCACAGATTTCGTTGTTTCCGCTATTGGTAATTGAGTCGTTGATGAAATTGGTTGCGTCGATGAGGTTGACGAAGTGAATGAACAAAGGGCAACATCCTCCTGGGTCACAATACTACAGAATGTCCCTTCCCATCCAGACAAGCATTGACATAGGTTAGGACCAACGCAATTACCATGGGAACTACAGTTCCACACTCCAGAACAATCGAATTCCGAGCAGTCTGCACCAGTGAAGCCAAGCTTACACCAACAGCTTCCTGGGGCGACGCATCTTCCCATGTTGGCACAACCAGCATCCCCTGAACATGTGAAGTCCAGGTTGGTTAATACCGGAGATAAAGAAACACTGAGAGAGGAGTTTGATTTATCTACCAATCGGGAAGAAGCCATGACTTCATTTTGTCCATCCCACCAGTTGTTTGACGCATTCAGAGTTACCTCCCATGGGGCAAGAACTCTCAGGTCGAAAGGTGACGCTGGATTTTCAAAAATGTTGTACGAAAATGAACCATCAGTAAATTCAAGTAGTACTACAGCATCGCTTGTGTTCGATTTCCTAATGCTATTGTAATCAAATTTCACCTTGTTAGTTGAAAAGGTTTTTACTTTTACAACACATTTTGCAGATATGTTTTCGAATCGGTTTGCTGACACGCTCAGGGTCTCGAATTCAGGTAACTCCATTGACACGAAACATTCATCTGTGACACCAGCATGAGCAACGTTGTCTTCAAAGAACAGCGAAAAGGGGGATTCGAACAAGAACGAGATCTCACCACTTGAAGTAAAGTTGTTGCTTTGAACATGAAGCTCTCTCAGAAAGGGAAAATATGCTTGGCCAAACAGTCGCACATCCATGCTCCTCTTAATACCCTCAAAATGATTGTTTATGATATTTATCCATCCTTCGCTGTCATGGACAGACATATCCATTACCAGACCGATGTCCATACCACGGAAAACGTTATTATTGATGATCAGAAATCTGTTACCTGATGTGAATCCTGCCACCTTGAGACCAACAAGATTTTCCGTAAATAACATTCCTTCAATATTACCCTTAATAAGAAAAGTTCTAACAGTCATTCCATTCCCTCTATTAAACCTCATAATGGCATTTCGGATGTTGAAATATTTTTCAACCTTTACAAAAATACCATCAGACTGTCCATGTTCAATCAATGTCCCTTTAAGATCTATATCAATGTAGTCTTCTTCCAGTGTTACCCCAGCTTCCATCGTGTTGTTGATGTAGCAGTTTGATAACTTCACTGTTTGGGTGCTTATGACAAGACCCACCTTGGAGTCTAGGATAGAAACTCCTTCGAGATAGGACTCTGAAATGATATTCAATTGAAAAACTCGTAAGAATTAAAATAAGATGCCACTGTAATGCAAAAAGGCATGATTGACTTCAATTAAAGGTAACAATCATAATTTCCTATTTCATATCAGAAAAAAACATTAATGTTGAAAACATTGCACGTTTTTCTTTTTTCCTAAAATCACTCCATGTACGAATCCAATAGGAAATAAAGGCGGTGATAAAATATGCCAATGACTCGAAAGATCAGTCTTCACGTGATTTATCATGTAAGGTTTACGATTTATGACATTTGGAATTAAATGTTTCTAGCTATGCAATGAATTATCTGAACATGCGTTCCAAATCTGCTGCTCGTGCAGAAAGATAACAGCATTCTAATGCGTATCGTTTTCAGAAGAATTTAAACGTATCCCTTTAATTTGTATAATGTGACTGACAATTCAAACAATGTTGAAAAGGCCTTTAAAACACGAGATGGCCTCAATAAAGACTAATTTATAAAAAGTCTGCAATGAGCAAATATCACTTTCAACCCATGACATTCACTAAAGTTATAATCACAAAGCAAGTCACTATATACCTTTATGATCTGACGTCACTGCGATGTTGTGATGACAGCTGACTCTGACGTCATCGCACATGGAGGTGTTGCTAGCTACAGTAGGTTGACACTGAGACAGTGCCCACATTGAACTCTTACATCCCAGATCCTCCACCATAGACGCGTTCCTGATATCTTCACTGCCGTTCCCAATCTCGGCTATGCCAGACCTATCAAAATTCTTATATTTTAAGAGAAAGTAACTGAGAGTCATGCATCATAACAAATTCTAGGCGTAATGACGTTTCCCGGTTAGTTTTGAACAGGAAAGTAAGGGATTATTCCCATTCATTCGATATGGAACTGATCATTGGTATAATCATGATCCGTATGCTTAGGTATTGAAGATTGGGACAAACCCTTACTTTGTGTTCAGTAATTAATTACGCTCTAAATACAAGTATTAAGAACTCTACATTACCATTCATAGAGAATACTAAACGATGTCCAGTTTATTAAAAAAATTATTAAACGAGTGAGTGGTTTGGTAATGGACGAGCAAAAGACTTGCCCTCATCGCCATCAAAATGATGACGCCATGATGACGAGTTACCCCTCTAACTACCTGCTAACATTCAGCCTGTGAAATTGCCGTTTACATTCGATACCTACACTCAGCCTTGAGACTCTATGATAATGAAAACAAAGCTAAAATCTATATTATAAGTTTTTAATTCCATTAATTTCGAAATCATTATCATCTTATTTAAATTAAAATCAAGATCTTAGACAATTTTCTTTTATTTATTGGCTGTCTAACAATATTTTAAAATACAAATAAGATTTACGTCGAAATCTTAAGTCACAATATACGCACGCGGAGCGGGAAGACTTGGACATCTTTTCGTTTCGGTCATGACGTTAAGAAAATAAGACATATGATGCCACCGCTTAAATTAAAATCCAGAAGACCACATGGTCAGCTTTAAATCTTGCCAATATGTGTAGTAATGGTAGCAATGGTAGTAAGCCGAAAGTCACCTTACGGATTTGTGCAAGGGCACCCATTTTATAGAAACAATGGAGGGCCATTAATTGGCTAATACTATCATATATTTCACCAAGAGAGAAGTCCTGAGATATTTGTAGAGGACACTGGTGTAGTGATTAGCATGCTGACCTATCACGCCAATGGCCCGGGTTCGAATCCTGGTGGAGGCATCAGATATTTGTAACATGGGCCATTTCGTATGCTGTGTCCCTGGGCAAGACACTTGATCCACACTGCACTCAGTCTAACCAGCTGTACAATTGGGTGCCTGAATTACGGGAAGGTATGGACCTACACGGTCGCGCGAAGCGCTTAATAGGCTGCATCGAAGTACTATTCCCTCAGGATCATAACATAACGTGCGCTTTGAGCATGCTCTGTCTTGGATAAATGCGCGGTACAAGAAAGCTATTACTATTATTAAATTAATTTAAAAACATCTAGGAAAACTTACTACAAAAGTCATCATTTCAATAGTTGAAGAACAACTTACTCGTATCCCATAGCTCGACAGATCAACTTTTCATCCGGGTAAAGAACTTGACAGACTCGAGTCCACGTTCCGTTGATACACATTTCTACTCGCCCTCCCTGACGTTCGTTGTGATCGACTAGTCGAACTGTACCTATATTCACGTCTGTAATAAGAACAACATTGACTAAGGATATCTGTATAGTAATAATACACCAAAATATCTAGAATTACCTTATGAAAAAAAGCAAGGGATGATTTCAAAAGACCTTTCGGAATGTCTTGTCAATGTAACATTGCTAGATAATTGTTATCACACCATCAGCAAAATTCTCGTACTTTTTCTGTTCGAGTCCCATGCGGGATTTGAACAAACACCATCAAAGTTAACCTGCTCGTCAATTCGCCTCACGTTAAATGTAAACATCGGTCCATTTTATGAATTTTTAATCGAAATTATATCGACTTATTAGCAAATAACAAACGTATCCTACCAAGCATTGAGGGGAAAACAACCCCAAACCACGGATAGTCGTCTGCCCTTTTGAAGACAATCTTCTCTGGACTCTCAGCTTGTGCTACAAGCGTGCCTGTAAATGAAGTGGTTATAGAGATTAGAGCAAGAATGAATGCTTTATATAAAAGTAAACCTCATTGTGTTGCAATTGCTAATGCTTTCACCCTGGAGTATTTTTTTCATATCCGTTACATTTAGATAAATATCCCACACTACTAAACCATAATCCCTAAACTCAACTCAGCAATGAAATGAACGAGGGCTCTGATTCGTTCTGTGAACAAGGGAGTTCTCTTAGTGCTATTACATTCATGATATGAAGGCGTGATTACAGGGCGCAGTTTTATTGAAGTCGCTAAATGGAATTTGAAAAAAAATAGAGATAAAGATAGGCCTTTTATAATTAAAAGATACTGTACTTTAGAGAAACAATAACATTTCCAAATTCACCTTAGGATAGCTCTTTGTATCCGAGAAAAAGTTTCAAAACCTAGGTATTTTAGAGAATAATTCTTCAATACTACGAAATTGACATGAACATTACATATATGAATTTATGTTCTCTTGAAAAACATTCAATAAATAGTTCAAGGTACAACTAGTTTGACTGTCTTAAGGTTTGTTTAAAACCCTCTTATCAAAATATACAGTGCTCTGCGAATAAAGTAAAGATCATACGACGATTTATGTCCAACCTTGACGGTGAAAATTCTTTAAAATTATTGGTAGAAATCTTAATGTAAAGTGACTTGATTTTCGAAGCTCTCTTAGTAATAAGATAGTCGACTGTCTCAACACTTATAGACCTTCGAAAATACTGCTCCAATTGTCCATTGATTTCCTCTGAGCTTTATTTACATTCTTTTTACAAAAGTTACAGTTTACCATTTTTTATATAAAAGATTGGGTACGCTTAAGCTGTTTTGGATTGTGTTTAAAGTTTTATAAATTTGTTCATGTCACACTGACACTGTACCTCTCATTTTTAAAAATTATTTGTTCTTGCTTAAAAATATCAACACATTAGATTTTGCTTTGCATTTACATAACCCTCAAGCAGCTATGACACTTACCGTCAACGTATATTCCAGTGCCCCGTTTAAACCTCAGTTCTACTCCGCTAGGTACGTGAAGCACGCCCCCGTTCCTAAAACAACGTAAACCTTTATATTTATACGTTTCTGTTAAAATGTAGTGTCTATTCCTTTAATCAAGAAAGTTTATGTCTTAGTTTTTCGATAAATCATGATAAATCATCATCCATAAGACAATGACATTATCATCCGTAAGATACCCAAAAAAACACTTGGTATATTTTGGTTATTAAAAGTAAATTAATACATAACTTAAAACTCCTGCATAAAAGATAAGAAGTGTCCTTGCTCATTAGATATCATTTGGTTGTTGCTTAACTTTTCCATATTTGGGATCACATTTGAAGAGTACGCTTAGTGGACTTTTCCTGGTTTCTTCCGGGATTCGAGCCTATACCCTTAGAGTCAGGCAACACCGCCAGCACTGAGCGTACCACTTGCTAACCAATTCTCCTAGCAGGTCTAGAAGATAGTGTGATCCCAAATATGGCAAAGGAACATTAGATGTGGTTTGCAATACATTGTTAAGTTGACGACCAATTTGATAGGATTTATTTTTATCGGTGTAAGAACTCGTAACGATTTCATTAAAAGATGTATTTCAAGCATTCAAAGGTATACTTAATAAGTATACAAACCTTATGTAAATCGACCGATCGATGGTATACAACGATGAATCTTTGCCAAGGACGAGTTTGGTTTCAACCAAACCTCCACTTCCTTTACGATTGTCAGTCCAAAAATGATCCCTTGTATCCCCCTTCAGCATTCCCAGCTCTTCTGAGTCGTAATACGGAATGTAGAACACGAACCCTCTCGACATGTCTTCATCAAAGCTACAGATCCTCCCGGAGACATAATCATGTGACGATCCTCCCCAATAGTTCAGTCTTGCATCAATATCAACGTTTCTTCTAAAGACAGGGTATTCAAGTTCACATTTGGCTTCGGGATTCATAAAAACGTTGGATGACATTTTTACTTCATTCGATGACACCTTTATTGTTGTTGAGCAGTTATTTTGAATAAATCTGTTGTTTACCATGTCTACTCGTGAATAATAACTTCGAGAATTGTCTATTTCAATAATGGAAGGCGCTTCGTTATTTGACAGCGTGTTTCCAGAGATACTAACAGAAGATTCAACACGAGGAGTATCGTCGTCTAGTTTGACCAACGACTGAGGGTACGTGTTTTCAGAAACGACATTATTTGATATTTCAAGTGAAAGCCTTTTGTCAAATCTTGAAACTATTTCTACAAAACTTGCATTGTTCTGAACAAGAGTATTGTTTCTAATATGAACAGAACTATCATTTTTTACACCATAAAAGCTGAAGTATATAATCTTTCCAGTATTAAATGAAAAAACGTTGTTTGATATTTCAAATGAACACGCATTTTTAAATTTAGGGCGAAATAGCATTACTCCCTTGTCATCATTGCTCCTCGATATAAAAGAGTTGATTAAAGAAAATGACAACTCGCCATTAGAATTTGCCGCCGTTGATTCAAACACACCATTATTCATTTCAAAAGTGCCATTTCTTATGGAAATAACAGCTCCTGTTCGCAGATATATCGTTTTATCATTTTCCTCGAAACGACAACTCTCAAAGGATATGTTAATCCTTCGGTTGATTCGAACTCCAACATTATTGTTAGATATGGCGCAGTTGCTAAGCTCAATTTGATCAACTTCTCCGTAAGCAGGGAAGTAAATTCCGGAATTCTTGTTATTTGTGGCGGTGATTCCTGATATCTTTGACGGTAGAGTTCCTGTTTGAAAAGTTATACCAGTCGAGAGCGAGAAGGAGGATTCTACGAAGTCGAAACTAGTGACACCCCCTTCCACAGCAAGTCCCACCTCTGTGTCGTTGATGATGAAATGGTGAATCTCGACTTCATAGCCAATATCTGAAAGCAGTAAGATTATTTTATTGTAACATGAAGAGGAATATATCAACGTCATAGCTATTATCTGACAGAAGCAAGATTATTTTCATTGCTACATGAACTGGTGAATACCAACTCCATAGCTAATATCTGAAATCAATAAGACTTTTTTCATTGCACCATCGTGAAAGGTGAACATTAACTTCATAGCTATAATCTGATAGCAGCAAGATTATTTTCATTGCAACATGAAGTAATGAATACCAACTCCATAGCCAATATCTGAAATCAATAAGACCTTTTTCATTGCACCACCGTGAAAGGTGAATATCAACTTCAAAGCTATAATCTGAGAGCAGTACTTAAAACTATTTCCATTGCACAACCATGAATTGGGTAATAACAACTTAAAACTAATATCTGAAAGCAGTTAGATGGTTTTCAGTGCATCATCACAAAATGATGAATATCAACTACATAGCTAATACCTGAAAGAAAGTTAAATCAATCAATCCTCAATTTACTATATTGTCACATTTTATTTACAAACACTATTCACGGTTACAGCTTTTCTTTTCATATCCAATTTAAGATTGGTTAACTTGATAAATAACAAAATGTTACTCAAGCATTTACTTAATTTCACGTTGTCCTGCCAAGCTACGAACTTCAGAAAAGATGTTTCCAAATTCTCTATATATAATTCACTAGACATGTCATTACTTATCAAATCAATGACATATTGATTATTAATAATCTAAAAACAATTCTGACCGTTGGAAAATACTTCAAAGACATTTTCTTAATTGATGAATCACTAATCCTATTTTCATATCGATTCTGCATATTCGATTTCACATGGAAAACAACCACACCTTCACGTCTTGGTAGCGTTTTTCCTTTGCATTTCACATATGCAATTGTTTGGTTTGAGCAGTCCCGTGGACTCGTTGGACATTTAAGCAAGTTGTCTTCGGTGCCAGCACAGTTGAAGACTTCATCAATGATACCATTCAAGACAGTACCGATCGAGTCTGTGAGGATCTCATGTTTTTCATCTGTGCTGTTGATGATAAGGTGATAAAAGATTTCACGTGTGATACCATCTTTATCAAACAAATTAATTGGTATAATACGAGCGAAAGCGAGTTCTTCACAATTCCTTTGCAGATTTGATAAAGTTGGTGAAATTGAAGGTAGCTAACATTGGTAATTTATCAATTGAAAAATCTGACAGTGTGATACGATTGTGGCATTGGGAATGATATCATAACGACATAATTGCAAACTAGTGAGTTGTCATGAGAACAGAGATATTACACTAGTTCAATATTGCCACATAAATATAGCAATGCAGTTTCATAGAAATTGAGTTGATACAGTTTTTTCCACCTTAACTGAAACATGGTGGAACATTTACACAACTGGTACAGAAATATAATTTCTTTTGGAGATTAACGATGATTTTAATAGTTTCCTTATTTTCACTGTTGTTACCTTTAACGAAGGGTTCACATTGCTTTAAATTCAAAATGGATTCGAACAGTTCATTTAAATGAACATAAATATAATGAGAATGATACGTTCACTCCAAATGATGTATAAACATTCTATCGAAATTTCTTTTCACTCAAAATGTTGAACTAGAAATGATGAACCTTTTCTTCTTCCTCAGATATAACAAATAAAATTCTCTGCTAACAGAGCTACTTGTGTGGGGAGAGAATGCCAATATAACAAATTGCGTTTTTCTTACTCATAACCAAGTCCCCTGCAGACCACTTTGGCGTTCTGCTGACCGAAACCCTCTCCACAAACCGGCCTCCAAACTCCTCCACTCTTCACCTCCACCCTTCCTTCCTTCCCTGGACATCCGCCAACCAGGCGCACCTCAGGGGTCAAGGTCGCACGATCTGGAAAATATGTTCTCGTCTAACCAATGTGACAGAGGTATTTTTATCATAGCAAGTGTTTTGCTACCATGACTATTTTCTATATCTGAATGTATGTTATCGCTTAACCATTGTGGTAGATGTTTTTATTTTGTAATTAAAGTGTTTGGGTATTATGCTTTTTTCTCTCTCTGCAAGATATGTTATCGTTAAACTATTGTGACAGATGTTTTTATTTTGTAATTAAAGTGTTTGGGTATTATGCTTTTTTCTCTCTCTGCAAGATATGTTATCGTTAAACTATTGTGACAGATGTTTTAAATTTAAATATTGTGTTTTTATTTAATAACTTTTCTCTCCATTTGAAGTTATTTTTGCGCACGTCAGGGGTTAAGGTTTTAGAGTAAGGCCTTTGCAATCTCATTAAATAACTGCTCTCAGCTAACCGGTCTCATTAACAATTTTCAAATAATTCTTCACTGCTTATTTCGACTAATAAGACAGAACTGACAAAAGGCAAAAAAAATTAGAATCAAGCTAATTCGTTTTAAGTAATACTGGATTTCACTGCTGCTAAATGTTTATAGTTCAAGGTATTAATAAGCAGAGCATGTGAATGTACTTTTCATTATGAATCAATTGTAATGCTAAACATATAAGTAAATCAACTTACAGATCATTTTACTTTCTATATTCTTTTTATTCTTTTAACCCTTATTATTATTATTTTGATTAAAGCCTAGTCCCCACTCGATGGTCTGACTGTGTACTTCCTACCAGGTGTGTGAATGATGTTTTGTGCACACAGTAAAGGCATTCTGATCGAAAAACGGACAATACCACACGTCAGTTCGTCAAAATATTTTTGTAAATTATCTAAAGCAATAAGAAGATAATATTCTAGTAAATAGTATTTGAAAGGTTATATAAGTAGTATTCATGTAAATGGTATCTTTGCTTTTTTTCTAATCACAATTTAGGATGGATTTGATTTTATTAAAAACAATAATTCTGCTGTATATGACATTTTGGGATGAATAGGTGAGATACTTTGAATGAATATCATCATCATTGGTATTTGACACGTATGAAAGCCCCATAATATGAAAATCACGTGATGTGTCTTCAACACCTCTTATGTTTTTATAGAGCTTTTCGATCACTTATCGCAATAGTTATCCATCAATCAGAAAACTACTTTTGTTTTAATTTCTTTGGTTAATGAAGTTCATGTTTCTACTTACGCTTTGTTTCTGACAGCCTCATTCCAAACCAATTTTCGCCATCAATTTTCGCTTTCGCATATACAGGGTGACTCGAATTTCCAAGGATTCGCAGCTTACCTGAAAGAATACTCAAGTGATTATGTATTCCATACCTTTCCAGAATGTATTCAAAAATTATTTTTAAGATCTGATCACATCTGCCAAACATTCTATAGGAATGAAGAATCTGTTTTCGGCCATAATCAACAAAAGTTCCTGTTAAGTTAAAATCTAACTTAGATCAGAATTCATTCCAGGAATTGAAAAACATAGATAAATTTGGTTTCAATCCAATGTATTCGATATATATGTATTCCTCTGAATACTATTCATATAAGGTAACTGATTTTACTTACTTTACTTACGTTCCTAATTCTAACCAATTTTTAAAAAATAACTGTTCTATTTTACCCCGATGAACCAACAGTGATAGAAAAATACATCCAAAATACTTACCATAAACTGTAAGGCTGGTAAACCTTGGGAAGAGAAGGGTCACACCAGCTTCCAATGTTAATGATTCCAGCCTCTCAACGCGAATATCTTCTGTGACAAAATAAGGGCTACCGTTGGCTCTTAGAGTCACATGACCGCCAATACTGCCACCAATGGTTCCATTTGGTGATAAAAATGGTGCACTTGACGACTCGGATTCCTCTTGCAGTGCCGTAAAGTTAGAGTACAGGTAGAAAGGTTTGAATATTATCACTGGTAAGTCCTTGTTCTCGGTCGAGTCATAGATCCTGCTTGAAATAACATAATCATGTCGAGTGTCCCAGAAATTATGACTGCAGTTGACTGTCATGTCTGCAAAGCAATGTCCTTTGAACTCCAAATTGACATACTGTCTGATGTCGTTGAAATGGTTCCTTTGAATAATAGAGTACGGATTCGTAAAGATAAGCCGACTTTTCTTAAACACGTTTTCTCTCACAGTGCAATAACCAACACCGGAGAAAGACTCCCTCTCCTGTACAGCATTGATAGATATGCTCTCCCCATTAGAGGGACTACCGATCATCGTGTCTAGCTCAATAGTACTGTCCCCAATCGTGTTATTGGTCATGTTAACGTTAGAAGCAGAAACGTTCACAAAGGCATATCTTACGATGTTGTCAATGACGTCAATGTCAGCTAAACCATCTTTTGACACAATCAGCTGTCGATAGGATGTAAGTTCGTTCCCCATAAACACAATGCTTGAATTCCCGATTGAATGAATCTCGACAAGATATTCTTGTCCACCATCAATGATATTGTTTCTTCTTCTAAAGATATTTCTCTTCAAATGGACAAATTCTGCATCACTATTTATGGTTAAGTTCAATTGTTGGAAAATGTTATCCGATACCACGATGCTAATGGTCGCTGTTGTGTTGTGATGTGTCGTGTTGATGGACACACTTGGAGAACCAGAATATCCGATAAAGGTGTTGTTGACGACCACGACATCATGCGGGTTAAAGCTTCCTTCTCCAGAAGTTTTAAAATTCAGTGGTGATGCACCATCCTCTACGTCAAAACGAGAATCCCTAACTTCAAGCATACCTGGCATGGTTTTAGTTGATATTGGACAAACTGTTACACGTATTGGCGCTTTAACGTCAAGGCCACGTATCATCAGGTTTAATGCTGGACTCATTAATTCCATAAGATTACCATACCGCGATCGTCCTGTCACAGAAGAATGTTCAATTCTCAGGGATAAAGCCGTTGAATAAGATTCAAGAGAAAATGGTTCATAAGGTGCATTCAAATTAGAGTTGTTGATAGAAACGTTGAGGTGACCACTGGAGCTTGGATATAACGCCATTCCTACCTGTGTGTCGATTAAGGAGTTATTGATCTCCACTGTCACAGTTGAATTTTCCAAAACGTTCACATCCATCCAAGAATCGCAATTTGTGATTTGTACATCGTTTAAGATAAACTTGAAATCCTTTGACTTCTCTATGTAGAATGCTTGGGAACAGTCATTAATGAAAGTATGTGATAAGGTAATGGACATCGCGTTGTCCCCTTTCGTCTCGATTGATCTGAATGAGTACAGATTGGCATGGGTAATAGTGGATCCTGTGTATAAAAAAAATATTTTTAGAAAGGATCTTTCGAACAATTGCCGTATGGAAAAACACTACAATTTAAAAAGAATGTTTCTTTTTCAGTTTCTAAGTTAAGAGTCTGGGCCCTGTGTAATAAGTATACCCCTTTGAGGGATACATCGGACTTGTACCGATTACTAAACGAAAGTCATGGTATTTTCACCATAATGATAACTAAAATGAGTGATTAAATACAATTTCCTTAACTAAAAGGTTTGATCTAAAAGATTCTGATCCCCTTTGTCAATTAGCCAGTGAATCTGATATTCATGAATTTCAGAAAAACACTTGTGCCCATAAGGTACATGAAATCAACTACCCGCCAACAGAGATTCTCACCAAATTCTTATTTACACAGGATAATTAATGAGCAAGAGTGAATACTTTTTCAGGAAGTGGAGAACATACGTACTTCCCTTAGAGTAACGTCTGAGGACTGAGAACTTGGAACTGAATTTAGTCCTCTACCGTGAAGACCTCTTTCTTGATTCTTTATTAAAAGGGCCGTAGCACGTTAAATAACTATTAAGTTAAGTCATAACAAATTTTAAAACGAAAGTAGAATCTAATTAATCCTAATTAACAAAAAAAAAATGAGGCTATGCAAATCAATTTCCCTAATTCAAATGACTATTAGGTGTTCACACAAAAAGGGATTGTCAGAGGTTTTTACTTGGTACTTAAATTTTTCCTGTAAGACATCATATGATCGAGTTGTAATGAGATTTGATGATTTATTGGAGAAAATTGGAAGAAATTCAAAAAATTGTAAGTGCTACTGCCCCTTTAGATTAAACATAAACCGATCTATTTTGTGCAGGGGGAGACATTAAGGTGCAGCGTAAGATTTCAAGAAACATTTCAACGTATGTTTTACTTCACCATTATCAAATTTGCTATTCAATGGTAATATGTAGTTACCCTGTGTAGATGCTCTAGGTAGAGAGCCAGGTTGTCGGGCTAAGACCATCGGGGTATGACTAACATATAATCTCATCTTAATATCTCGCAATTGGAAAACAAATACCCGACGATCATGAATCTAACATTAAGTGAGTTTATAGCATTATAATGTCATCGTCATTATGACATCAAACATTGTAATGACATTAACTGTGACATCACAAATTTGTATTTCAATCTTCTCTGTACTGTAGCAGCTAGGTTTGGCGAACAAAAAGTATTACCTGCGCCAAGTATTCGTAGCCCATTCCACCTTTCAACTATGGGCTCAGGCCCCATCTCAAAGTCAAACATGAAATATTCTTCTCCAGTTTCAACTCTATATTCAGGCTCCATCACAACCGAATTGGATTTCTCTCCAATGACAGCTAAAGAACCTGAGGTCAAAGGTTAAAATAGATATTTTTTGGAAAAAATACAGTAAACAGTAAAATTCGGCGTTATGTTGGCTGTAAATAAGCTTCCGAAATTACGTTTGAATCATTGACCAACAAATTCGACATTAACCTGTTTATTATCGCTAAACTGAAGTGATAAGCATTGAGATGTTAATTTTCATAATGATAAAAGGATATTTAAAGTTCATTTCATTGGACTCCTCGTTACCAGTATTGAATTCCATCAGTTTCTTTTGTAAATTTGGAACAGTCCACCCAAAACTGAAAACTTACAGATGCCAAGATGAATAATTGTTTTCAAGTATATTGGCTCCTTGGTTATATACAGGGATACATGAAATTCAAAAACACAAGCAATATACAAAAGGTAGACCACATATGTATTCAGGCACAAGAAATCCTTTTATCATTATGAAAATTAACATCTCAATGCTTATCACTTCAGTTTAGCGATAATAAACAGGTTAAAGTCGAACTTGTTGGTCAATGATTCAAACGTAATTTCGGAAGCTTATTTACAGCCAACATAACGTCGAATATAGGTTTGTAGCCTTTTTAATCTAATATATCCGTAAACGAGACGGGGAATTTCTAACTGTTAACAAGTATATTGCCCTTTTCCATTTCAATTTAAAAACAAGAAAATATCCGAATATGGCATCAAAGATTCAACTTCACAAAGTCGATTTTAACCTTATTAAGGTCTAATGGCATTTTAGCTCCTTTTCAAGCAAGGGACAAAGCTATGAAACATACGGTGTTATTTAAACACTTGAAATATAGCAATAAGCCATTTCAAAAATATTTCCCACAGACAATATAAAAATGCAGATTTCGTGTTTCATTTGGCGTTCACTATATGTTCCACACATCGTACTATGATCGCACTTACCTTCTACATGTATTCCTGTGCCAATCATAAAAGTCAGGCTGACACCTTCCAGTATTGTCAGCTGCACACCTTCAGGAACATAGATGCTTTTCTTCACCAGCAGGCCCTGATGAGGCCCAATAACCTCGTTTTGATAGAGCCAACCTCCAACAGTACTTCCGTTCGGACTAAAGGCTACAGAATCCGATTTGACTTCATCCATTTCCGGTGATGTAAACACTGGATCGAGGCGTACAACATTGAGGTCAGAGTTGTTGAAGAAATCTCTAATTCGAGACCGAGGTTTTTCGGTTCCCCAATAATTAAAAGAAGCATTAATGATCTCAATGTAGAGCTTGGAATGATCCTGTTCAACAGAGAGATCAAATTCTGCACCTGGGTTGATGAAGACGTTTCTGCTGAGACCGAGAGGAGATGCTGTCTTGATGACCACTCGAGTGGTGCAGTTGATAAAGGTATTGCCTTCAAGATGTACCTTACCTCCCTTTATAATCAATCCTGCGTCAGTCCATGTTTCTGTCGTTGTGATGGTGTTGTTGCTGATGTTGTAGGTTATATTGTTGTTTCCGTTCAGTTCCATTGAGATGCCTTTCTGAAAGATGTTCTGTTTGAGTGTTACGGCTGCTCGAACAGAGCTTTTGGTGCGACTATTAACCGAGATATGGTACCGATAGAATGGACTTCTGTCTTCAATATCAATAAACGTATTGTTCATAACGTTGATGAGAGCGTGTCCGTTGCCAACTTCAGGAAGATTGATTCGCATGCCACTTGCCCTGTTTTCTAGTATGTATGAATCTGTTATCAAAGTGCGATAGAGTTTGGGGGAATAACGAATGGCTAAACTCAATCCAAACTCCTTGTTACTTTTAAAAGTGGACTTCGAAACGGTAAGGTTAAGGGATGAATTTGACAAAGAACGATCATAGGCAAGTTCCAGTCCTCTTGAATTGTCCTCAAAAAAACAATTATCCAAAACTATTGAAATCGAAAAACCAGTATCGTTTACATTAGAGATTCCATGACCTTGATTAAAGGAGAATACGGTTTCTTTGGCTACAAGAGTTACTGCTGCTTCAAATCCAAAACCATTTCCATTATTCAATATCCGGCAATTTTCTAAGACAACCCATGATTTCGCAACATCCACGCCATTCAACATAATTCCCCCTTCGACATTCTCGTCAATCGTTGTACCGGAAATGACAATGCTTTCATCAACTGCACCTTCTGTAAGGTGAATACCGACGTTGTTCTCGAACACACGACTGTTCCTGACGTCCATTGAGCCAAAGGATCCCATGAGTCCTGTCTTGGCGGCAGATACAGTGCAATTGTCTAGAAGAATGGTACCTGGCAAATTTCAAGTATAACAGTTAGTGTCTGAACAGTCGAAGGCCCGAGGGGGTTCATTTCAATTTCTTACAATATTTATCAGGTAGGATAAAGGGAAATTCTAAAGTTCGAAAATGCTGATAACGGGAATAACTTTACACGAGAAATACATTTGTAATCCAAGTTATATTTTCATCAGCAAAACAAGGTTGTTTTGCCTTAGTGATAGTGACAACCGCCTTAAGGAATATTTAGTCAAATCGTTGAGCTTGAGTTGAAACAGACACAAATGTCGAGGCGAAAAACAATTCGTTATTGCAAAATCAATATCTCTTAGGTAGGTAGGTAGGTCTATTAGGTGGATTTAAGGGCGACGTTGGGCCAAAAATTACCTATATGCGCCTGGCATTTTAAAAAAAGTGGTTAAAATGAAATTAAAAATACGAAATAATTAAAATTATATGCTATCATATTTGCCCGTGTTCATGACAAAATCTAAAAGTGATCTTTGAACAATTCCAAACATAAGAGTTTCAACAAGAATAGATATCAAAGAGAAGACGTTGGATTTAGACATAACCACCTGTCTCAGGTCTTCACGGTGATAGTTATGACCTTCACATTCAAACAGAAAATGGAAGACTGTTTCCGGGCTATTTGTAAAACAGTTGATGAATAACATCTCTTGTCACCAACAGAGGTTACCTACCTTGATTCTTAAGTACGAATCCCACCCATTGATTCGGTGCGTGAGCAAACGGAAGTGGCTGTCCAAAATCAGTTCCTGTCGCTTCGAGTGTACCTGAAATTAACGCAAATTAGGTTTGAAACTGCACTACTGGAAGAAGTATATATTAAGAGGTTTGTAAGATTACAACATAATTGTGGTTTATTTACATTTGCATCTATAAGAACAAGTAGTTGTTACAAATGTGACCATGTCCCCCGCTGCAACCAAGAAATGAGCCAAAATCATGGACACACATCTACGGATATGAGCTCTTCGTGTTTGATTCAATTGTTATCCTTGGAAGGCGCTCAATACTGAGATGGCCATACAGCAAAGACTCGGGATTATTGCAATTCTAAAAGTTAAGTTACAATGTGGCAATAAACTTGTAAAACTGTCTTGTACGATAAATATTTCATGAATAAACAAACAATATCATATCAGTGTTACCCGATTACATTAAGATCAAGTAAACGATGTAGACAAGTAAACAAAAAATACACTTAAGCACTTTAAAAACTGTTGTCGTGACTTTTAAAATGACCGTTATTCCTCCATTGTAGTATGATACCAAATACGTACGTACTGTACGTACGGAGATGAAAACTATGTCCCTTGCTCCGTTCTTCACCATTCAAAGATATTGCCATTTGAAATATGGTAGAATACGTTTCACCACTACAACTTACCAAATACAGTAATGCCTGCTCTCGATGAGTTAAAAACGACTTTAACGCCGTCGTGAATGCGGACCCTTGCTGTTTCCTCGATCTTAATCTCGGAGTTGATAATATATGGACTGCCTTCAATCATCCAATCTTGATTATCCTGAAACAGGTAATATAGCGTCAGTGTAACCTTCATGACTATGGTATTCGCCCATTTACCGGGGACCCGCAGGTCTACAAACAGCTGGCTACAGATATATAGCAAGGAAAATATAAAAACAAGTTAATTGTGAAACATCATCCTGTTTAACATGGAGGTGAGGTTTTCAAAAAGTCTCAAGGGGTAATAACCGAAGACAACAATTCACTTGCTATTAACTCCAAAGGTGCTACCAACAGATATACTATCAGTATCACTTGGAGCAAGGCACAGAACATTTGTTTTCTAATTTTGGTAACGGGACAAACCTACTTTTGCATGTGATTAAAAGAAGTGAAAAAAACGTAATATAAATTCATGTTACATAAAATAAGGACTGTTGTTTTCCCTATATACTTACATTTATATGATCACCAACTGTCGTGTAATTGACTCGATCCTGCTGTTCTAGTTCGCACCCATATAATTCTATCCGCAGATTTTCCCCAGACATCAGAGGTTGAATGGCCAAAAACCTCGCCTGAAATAAAACAAAAAGTAACACTAAAGATTACATCTTAAAGAAAAATTTTAATATATCATCAAATAATTTGAAATTCAAAATATTTCTATCTTTTCAACACATTTAAATAAAAACACCTATAGTGTGGAAACTCTTTCTCAATGTCATATATTTTCGTATTCTCAAAGTCCAGAAATAGATAAAATTATTAAATTTGCAGAAATTACAACATAAGTAAAGTTTTCTTCATATAAGTATTTTTTAGTTAGAAATGAGATGGTTTACCCTCTGATTATAACATCATTTGCATAAAGTTATCAAATGTGAAAATTTTGACAATTAGAAGTCAACATGCCACAGCGCCGTTAAATTTGACATCTAAACTTCTAAGAACATTGTGACGAAATGAACCAAAAAATTTAAATGTTCATGAAAACGATTGTCAAATATTGTTTTCGCTTTTGTTAACTGGTTGTTATTTTTAAAATGATAAATACTCCTGGTCCCCACCTTTAAGGCTGGAAGAAATTCATGAGTAGCAACACTTTCACTATCCACTGTACCAGGCAGTACTACAGACCCTGTGTCAGCAATATAGGTCGTCCATGTCAGTCTATCATTACTGTAAAACAGTGTGAAATTATTCACAGACCCCTGGACCGCATAACTGGTTACGTTGAACTGCGCAAGTAGGTCCACCAATAAGTACTGGTGTGCGGTTCCTGCAGTCGAAACCCAGCCATCTAAAAATAGACATTGTGGTGCAATGGTTGTGATGTGTGAAACTAATTATAAAAGAATTCAACAATTAACTGACAAAATCCATAAGTATATACTAAACATGTTATGATTTATTTTTCATAAAAGTATATCTTTTTTTCACAATTGCACTGCGGATATTGCGTATCTGTTGACCTTTAAGGAAGATTCAACATCGAAAGAAGTGACTACGACCAAACAGCATTTGAAGATAATGGTGTCACATGTATTGCTAATTCAGGAATAAGGTTTAGTTACTAAATAGTACTTCATAACTTAGTACTAAATTATAGTATTTACTTACTTCGTACTTATTTTTAAATGTGATTTGGCAGTTTTAATCGTCTATTTTGGGTCAACATTCAACATTCAATTCTTTATCAATGCACCAAATTCCTGTCCTAGCAGTCCACGTGAGTGTACATTCCACTTACAATTGACCAAATACACATGCACATTGCTCTCCAATGGTACAGAGTATGATGATATTAAACAGGCTAAATCTCAGCTTGTGATCGAAAACCGCCAATGACTCAAACGTATTTTAAGTTGTTACTTTAGAAAGGCTATTTGAACTCAGCCCAGGACTTCTGATAGTTTGGTTCTCAATCAAGCCATATACAAAATTTATTAAACATACTCAGGGTCATTTTCAAGAAAAGATTAACTTTGCTTTACATTCATCTTACGATAAGGTAACTCTGTTCATAGGGGCCTTCGTAGTATGCATAGGGACCAAAACAGCGATATGCACCGGTTTAAGAAAAATATGTATGACATCAGTTATGTAACACTATAAGAATGATATCATTTTACATTAATCATTTCATTAATCATTTTATTGAGAGTATAAATATGTAAATATATATATATCACAGACATAGCAAAGTACGTAATCCCCACATTGCGTCGTGCCTGCATGGCAGATATATTTTAAAGTCATGTTTGATATTGCGTATTTCCCTTGCCATTTGTCGATAGTTTGAACAGATGTCGTAAAGATATAGCAAAATTACCTACTCCCAACATTGAGTTGGGCGTAAGATTAAGTGTATTGTAAATTTTCATTTCTTGATTTACATTTTCATATTTCCCTCACCCTATTGACGAGTGTATATAAAATGTACTTATAAACGTTACATACTGCCCACGTTGAGTCTAGCCTGGCTAGCCGTGTAAGAAGAAGTTGATGATGACGCAGTAAGTTGATCATCATTTATACTCCCGTCTTCAAACCCAAGCGGACTATCACACGACTGTCCAAGTACACCTGAAATAAAGAGTTTTATTTAAGATTTCCAAGCATTGATTATGAAATATTGTCTCGAAACGTTACCTATCATTACGAAATAAAATAACAAAGCGGATCCTTTTTATGAATATATCTATTTATAAAATATATATCTATATCTAAAGGTGTTGGATAAATATATTTAACTGAGTTTGAAAAACATTTTTGTGAGGTATTTTACATGTTGAAGTTCATATGGTTAGGACATATAAATATAAAGTTTTAAACGCTTTCAATACAAAAGTTGTAAATCAATAGATTTCTTTCCCTTAAAAGTTTGAATCCATGTAAAAAAATAAAAATGTGCTATTTCTATTAACGTGATTTAAAAAAATAATTTTCTTGTCTACAGTTTGTTAATTAGGTTTTTCGGATAGAAAATGACATTGAATTTTGGTATTAAAAACATATGACTCACTAAAAGGTTCTAAGATAATCCGGAGGCATTAATGTTATCTTTAAAAACGTACTAGAAATTCAAGTTGTTTGACATGAGAGCAGAAGTTATGACCACGTCACATGCGTATGTTATTTCGAAGAGAGATGTTCTAAGTGATTTGAAAGCACTTTCAATCGTAAAATTATCATGATTTTGAAATAAGTTCAACTGAAAGCCGTCAGTAACGCACAGGTGAATTCAATGCCAAAGGCAGCAGAAAGGAGTTAATAAAAGCATGGCCTACAAGATGGACCAGAAATCAGAGTCTGTTCGTAGTGTGAGATATCGCTTCAAATCCGCAGGTCTGATTAAAATCGACCGTGTTCCGAGGAATAAAAGTTTCAAAATATTGACTCTGTCGAGATTCGAACTCTATCTGTCTAGGCTATCCTCTCCACATCGGTCTGACCGCAGCCTCTGCAGTGTACGTCCTTACGTAAACTCAGCTAACCAATCACAATGCATGCGGCAAAAGCATTCGGTATCAGTAGCTAGGGCCAAGTAACTCCCGTTTACCATTCCTTAAACTTGATCGCCGATATCATTATTTTAAACGCAATGATGTGATTGGTTCGCTAATGACTAGGTTTTGTCTGCGCTAAACTGGTGTCAGCACGTGTCAGCAGTGAGGCTGCCTTCAGATCGATGTAGAGAGGATAGCCTAGACAGATAGAGTTCAAATCTCGATAGAGTCAATATTTCGAAACTTTTATTCCTGGGTACACGGTCGATTTTAATCAGACTGACAAAAGCTGTTGACCCAAATGGGGATAAATCCAGATAAATCACGATACAAAAATGATTACACTCAAAGTTATTCAAAGCATTTTAAAGATGTGGGCTCTCACACGATATACCTCTTATAAGAGAGTTGCTATGCTATGATAATTTTGATAGATACAAATAGTTTCTGAGCCTGATTTCAAATCTCGAAACAATGGAAGTCATTTTACAACAAACATATAAAGCTGACTAATTGGCGACTGTAAGAGGCAGAGTGTGCGCAATTCTACACCCGCATTCTCGTACGGGTCTAAGAATTGACTACCCTACCTGTCAGTGTTAAAGCTCCGTACAGGGTCACCAAGACAAAACTACTGTACTGTGACGGCATTCCTTTGATATGGAGGTATCTTCTTCTGTCCAGCGAATCCTTAACTCTACCTCCCTGTCAGTCTAAAACTTAGCTGTTTTTAATACAGCCATTCTTAACAAAATCTTGTTACGTCTGTCTTTGGAAAGAATCCGGGATATTTAATCTATCCGTATGTTTACGTCGACATGAACCTGCATAACCACGTCGTTTCATTTATTTCTGAACATCCATACTTCCGTATCGCCCAAGGGGCATAACTGTCGTTGATATTTTAGATCTTGTAACCTTGCAAGACAGGTGACGCGCAATTTCAAGAGGAGTACGTGTTGTTGATTGTGAAACGACTTAGATGCACTCAGCAAAGATCATTTGCACAGTTTTGCACACAACAGTTTTAGAAATAGATTGCACAGACATGTGACATGACAATGGATTAAAAGATCTGATTTCATTTTCACCTGCACCTGACGCCCAGGGAGTGGTTTAATTTTTGTCTATAATGTAGACTAGTATGTATCATCTATTTGTTTTTAAACATGCAGTGTTTGTCATTTGTATCATTTTTCTTTTTAAGCCTATACACAAGTAAGGTTGCTATGTGAAAAACACTTTTGATTATTTATTCCTCATTTCCAGTTTGTAACTTATTTAGAACAAATAAATTTATTTTACCTCAAAGTTGTGTTAGTTTTCTTTACATACACCAGTAAGGTTGCTTTACTTATTAAAACACTGTTGATTTCTTCTTCTTCCCCTGCATGTAACATATTCACAACAAATAGCCGTTTTCAATATTAAGATATGCTATTGGTTTTATTATGATCCAACGCCGCTTATGGCTGAAATATTATTGCGTTAAACAGTAACTCACTCACTCGCTCGCTATTTTTATACATATTATGATATTTAGATATCGAATACCGGTATAAGGGTGGTTCTTATCTTTTATATTCAAGAAAAGGTTAGATGTTTATTTTGCTTAAATTGAGATGAATCATTGATAAAAAAAATTCCCGGAACTGTTTTTACCTGTATCAAGAGGAGTTCCCTTCTTGAATCCGTCCGGGTTGGTCACATATCCAAGAAGTACACACCTGTATGAATGATTTATATTCTATTTCAAAATATACCTACAAATTCATTTTCTATCAACGAATTTAAGCTGTTCATTGCGTTTGGGATGTTCATATTGGGTGTGTACAAGGTTATCCACTTTTCCCAGAACTGATATACACTTGGAATAATTTGTGTTTTAACCATTATTTCGTGTCAGTTTTCTGCAGTTGAAATCATAATATTTAAGGACCACCCAGGTTTTCGATACTAAGATGTTCTATTGGTCAAATTATGACCTCTATTATGATATTTGGTATACATGAGTGGTCATTAACTTTCGTGGTTTTGTTTTATGATATATAAAAAATGGGTAAGATATTTGTCTTGCTTAGCTTTGTATTCATCATGGATACAACTTTTTCCCGGAACTGTTTTTACCTGTTTCAAGAGGAATTCAGATCGGTCTGAGTCAGGGTTAGTCACATTTCAAAGAACTGCACACCTGTATGAAAGAGTTATATTATACTTCTAAATATAACCATTTATATAATATATTGATATATCATTTTCTGTCAACACAAATAAGTTATTTAGCTGTTAAATTCGTTTCGGATGGTAAGATTGGGAGGTGACAAGGTTATCCACTTTTCCCAGAACTGTTGTAAACTTTAAACAATTTGTATTTTAACCATAATTTCATGTGAGTTTTCTGTTGCACAATCTGTACGTGTAGCAATCATGTAGAGCTGCTCAATATCTTGATTACACAATATTGGTTTGTTACTTGTTGAAATTTATCATAATACAAATCGACAGGTTGTGTTGGGTCACTCATTAAGTGCAACAAAACTAAAAAGAAATTCTCTTAAGTATCCCTGTTTACATAATTTATGTGCGTGAGTGTTTAATTCGGATATAGGGGTGTCTAGATTAGTATAATAGATAACACATGCAAAAAATCATATTTCGTAGAAAAGGGATCTGTGAAAACCTTATCTCCAGAGATATGATTTAATCCGATGGTATAGATACCGACTCGTGCAAAAATGTATCGGGAGAAGAGGTATAGTCCCGCCGACATACTTCTCTACCAATCAAACACATCGTGAAATGAGCCAAGTTTCCACTTGATTTAACAGACGGGCTAGTAAGTAATGTGAATCTTGTCTATATCTTGTTATAGTTCATCCGTTTCCGAATCAGAAAATGATTGATAGTGATTAAACTGTGGACATAAACACCACTGTAGCATTCTACAAGATGATCGTAAAATAGATTATATATATTTTGTGTTTAGGTTTTGTATTTTAAATATACAACAGAAGTGTTAATATTTGTTCTATATATCTTTTAGGCCTTAAATGGCCAAGAATTTGTATCAAATGACACAGTAATAAGCTACTTACATTATTGTTCTTACAACGTACTACGCAAAGCAAGTCCACTTATCCGGTATCCGAAAAGATTGAAATATAGGCTAATATAAGAAAATACATCGTATGATTAAAAGCATTGACAAATTCTACTTGTTCGTTTATGCGCTATTGTTGCAGCTATCTAAAGTCTCATCTGTTTGTTTGAGGTCTGTCAGAAAATCGAACATGTTGCCGTGAAAACTTTCGGGCGGGGGTATTTAAGCTGGAAAATATTTTATTCCATCTTGAATATTACACTCATTTGACAACAAAACATATATAATTGTTTGTCCTATCAACTCTGTCATAAACTGTACAGAAGCGAGATACTTATTGTATCAAAACTTTCTGGTTCCTTGGCAATACTTCCATTATATATCATATCCCCTTACAACACTGGAATCGGGATATAACACCCTGTCACAAAGGCCATGATACCCAGGTCTTTTAAAGGGGAAGTTTACAACTCAAATGCATTTAACTAATTCTTTGACTTAAATAGAGCGATCTGCCAAAAAGGAAAATAACATTTCAGCTTTCAAAACCTCTTTAGAAAATAAATAATAAAACCAGAAATTTCTGATTGGTGTTTATTCAATGCCAATATGCACGCTTGGTTTCAGTTACATACATTGTACTGTACACAGTTTTGTAAAAATATACATATCATATTATGTAATACACAGTTCATAATGACAACTTAAAACTTGATAATGTTTACTTGTTTTTCTTTACATTAGATATTGACAAGGTAATAGTAGCCCTAGTCAATTTTATGGTCATGATATTTTTATCCCAAAATTATTCAAGTACTCTTATTCAAGCTAGAAATGGACAAACCCCTGTTATTATAATGCTTATGATATTTGGATCCCAAAGTCATCAAAATGAAAATTAACAAATAACTTGTCAGTATTAACACATAAATCTTCATAACAATAACAATATAGCACTATACATCAAGATAGATCTCTTTTGTAAAGAAGCTACAAAGGCATAAACAAGTATTCATTGATTCAATGTAGAACAATGTTAAGCAAAGATAACTCCTGAAACAAAATCTCAGTGTATTTTATATATAATACAAGAAGTCCAAGAACGACTCCGCCATTGGAAAAATCCTTCATTGGAATTGAAGAGACAGAACGGAATATCAACCATTCCTGATAGGGTTATATGAATCAGTTTCCAAGTATTTTGTCATTTCCTCAAAGTTCTAGTCTCCAATTTAAAAAATCAGGATTTATTTAAAACAAGTAATAAAAAGTAAACATTTTTTTGCTATGGTTACAACAGGATACATCCAGATTTTGAACTTTTTTATTTATATGTAATATTTGTTCAGCATCACGAAATATACATCCCGTGGCTCCTTGTAACTGACTTTAAGTGTACTTTATTTCCTTTAATAATTCAAAGAGCTATTTCAGCATATGTGCATCAACTCCCCCGACAAGAGCCAGACCCTCACACCCTGAGTTTACATGGGTGGGGGTGGCGGTGGAGGAGGTGGAGGTGGTGGCGGAGGGGGAGGGGGTATTCCTCCAGAATCTGGTGCAGAAGTCCCAATGTCCGGTAGGGGCCCTGCTGGTGGTGCATCTGGAGAACAAAATATATACACAACTAAAGAAAGAATTAAACAAATTCTAATCATAATTTCATTTCGAAGACGTGCAGATGATTCACCAGGGCCTACTTTCATGAACCAAACTAAACCACTAACCAGACCAAAAGCAAATGGGTTATACGTGTAACAGAAGGGATGGCAATGTTGTTTGATTAAAAATTGATCAAAATGTTGAATCAAAAATACTTTATGGGTGTGATTGAAACATACGCAGTTTGACCAAAGAGAACACAACCCTGTGTGGAAACGGATGTTATTTGCATGTTTGGGACAATCATGTCACATCGGTTGAGGGACAGCCAATTGCTTTGCTCATATTGTTAATTGTTTTCATCTCCTTTGTGCAACCCATTTGCAATATACATAGCCAGTTCCTTAACTAAATTTAACTTTAATTCCCATTTCTTAACAAAGGTTAACATAAGGGATATACTGTAGGTGAGGTGACATGATTTGGGGTTTAACGCCGCTTTCAAGAGCCTTCACTTATCCAGGCTGCTACTATTATTGCAGGGAGAACGCCCACAACATTGGATTCGAACCCCAGACTTCTTGATTCAAAGCCGAAAGGGTTAACCACTGCGCTATTCCACCTACAGGGATCTATTGTAACCTACTGTAAAGTAGTTTCAGGATGAAGATTAAAGATAAAGAAGGATTAGAGATACATTTAAAACATTCAGGTAGATATTTGTAAAGACAAGTGTAATGACACTATGCGAAATTGAATCTGCTCATATAGACTATAAACAACTAATGTCTGCTTAGACTGCCAAACTTTTCTTCTTTCATGTCATTTATATCATTAGAAAGATTATTTGACACAAAATCATTTGAATACCATTTTCCTCATGTCTTAGCATTACAATCATGATACAATCTTAAAAATCAGAAACAGACATAACATTATGGCTTTATATATCAGTGAATATGAATTGGAATAAACATAATTAGAAGATAATATCCCAGTGTCAGTGTCAGTGGAAGCACACACAAAGATAAAGTACAAGGATGTTAAGACATAAAGTATGGACAAAACAAAATATTCCATGCATAATGGACAGAGGAATATTAAGATAGTAAACAAACTGCCCAGCTGCCACCATAAAGCAAGAAGGTCAACACCAACCAAGAATCATGTGCACACAAAGTATAACATAAACATAAAGGTAATCTACTTGAAATAGATATATAATGTTATATGTCCAAAAGTCAATCATAACATCTAGGGAAAAACAGATTGAGGTCAGGTTTAGCTGATCCTTGAAAAATTTTGAATGAATAATAAGCAATTTCCTTCACAAGGCATAACTTGCACCAACCTCAATCAATGGCTAATTTAAGCCTTGAAGCATTCTGCCAAAATATGTGATTTGAGTGCTGTCCCTTTGCAATGAGTAGAAACATCCAAAAGATTTCTGATTTAAGTACAGCTGCATTAGGCTTAGTATATTGCACAGAAAAGTTAGGAAATACAGCATGGCTTACACCTGCAAATATGTGAAATCAGGAAGTCAGTTTTCAACCATTTCAAAGATGAATTTCATCAGCATCTTGGTTACTGTCCAAATTTGTGTGAAATTCCTTAGATAGTTATGAAGGCTTAAAGCATGTACATAGCTTTACTACTAGATTCAAATAGAACGAGCATAGACGTATAGAGTTTGTTCATGTTCTCAAAGCAAACATAGTAGGGAATTTTAACTTTAGCCATGTAGGACATCCCTGAACACTCCAAGATCAGCGTCTTCTTGCACAGAGCTTCCTTAGACTAACGTAACTCGATGTTAAATTTATGGATTAAGGGCACTCTAAGGACTAAGGGGCCTTGTGAAATTAAGGCCAGCAGCCTAAAGGTCTTATTCCACACTGGCCCATATCAGCTATTTATATCCAACATTACAAAGTCTAAGTGACTCTGTGGGAAAAACATTCTGACTGAGTGGTTGCATCACATTTATGGCAATTTAATTCCAATGTTCTAGCTTGATTTTTTTCAAATTGGATTGCTTTGAGCACGAAGAATCAAGAACCAACTGAAAAGAACATTTATGTATCAAGGTCATGCATGCTCCTGACCATATACTTACACACACATACTATGTTTTCAGAGAATAGTGATATGTTTAATGCCTTCTGTTAAATCTTACCTTTGGTTTCAGGAAGCTTAGAATGAAAATCAATTGTATTTATGAGATATTCCATCTTTTAATAATATGCACTTCAAAATCTTATATCATCTAAGATTTATATTTTTGTTTTTATCTATTTCTAACATTTTTCAATGTTTAACATTGTTAGTACACCATGCATCCTGCAAGAATGATTTTCTTTCATTCAATTTCGTTTGATGTTTCATGTAACCAAATAGATATAGATAAATATATAAGTGTCTCAAAGTATCGTTCACAATTGATTGCTGAGTGATTGATATGATTTTAAAGTTTTATTTCATTGATTTAGGAGTATTCCCTAATCTTACAATCATCACATGATTGCCTAGATTACCTGATGAAGCCGATGCTGACGTCTGATTGGCTGAACCACTGGCTCCATCCCCATTGGCTGGTTGTGATTCTGTTCCTGAAGCTGACATAAAATCATTTCAATGAGATATTTATAGACTACATCAAAACGGATATAGATATCCTTGACTTACTGATTTTGTAAAGAGCACCTCATGACTTCTTGATACAAACACGTGGTAGGCCAGGCAGATTTGTTATTATTTCCTATCTAAATATTCACCTGAGTTTGGTATAAAAGATTATTATCCAAGGAAGTGTGTCATATGATGAGTTTCATAATAGTAAGTTTCAGAATTTCTTTATTTTCTAATTTATTCCAATTGCATCATGAATTTTTTCAGAAAAGGCCTGCTTCCCTTGCGACTGCATGCTAGAGTGAAGTCACCAAAAATGATTTTATGTCGTCACAGACAACGAAATACGGTATCTCGCTCTGAAACAATCGTTGCTAGGTAAAACTGATATGTGCACATGTGCTCATATTGAAAATATCTTGCTACTTATGTCTCACCTTTTTCTTTCTCCTCTTTCTCCTCAGCAGCTGTTAAATCAGCTCGGAAGAAGATCCTTGCACTACTCAAGGAATAGTGGAGAAGTTCAAATTCCTGAAATAAACATGAAGGAAATTATAATATACTTAATTTCCCCATAAAGTAAACCTAAATGCTGAGAAAGTTAAAGAAAAATGGTTTAAAATTCTTAAGACAATGATACAGTCCTGTTCACATGGAAAGTATATATGGGTAAGTATTAACCTTTTTACAGGATTGGGTAGAGAATGAACATAAAGACTCCATCCTAACCTGCACTGATTGGTCGAGTCTCTTCACGGTGAGACTCATCGTCTGTTGCAACTTCTCGTCACTCCGACCTCCCGACTGCGTCACTTGTTTCTGCAACATGAATTATTTGTGATGAACAAGGTGGAGCACGGTGGTAAAGTGCTTATCTTGCTTGCCTATCATGCCAATGGCACAGGTTCAAATTCTGATGGAAGCATCTTTTGTGACCTTGGCATTTTTATGTGTTATGTCCTTTAGCAAAACAGTTCATCCACATTGCAATCAGTCTACCCAGCTGTTCAAATGGGTACATGGACTCTGGAAAGTATGGACCTCTGCGGTCAAGAGACTATAGCCTGCGTCAAAGTACTATTCCTTCATCCCCTATACAAGGAAAAGCACTTTATAAACAGCATAGGAATGTTAATGATTCACTATAGAAATTCATTTATTCTCAAAAAAATTGTCATTATCTTTGCAAACAACACACTAAAGAATAGACACCTCGATCCCTCCCAACCAAAACCTCAACACTCCACCAAATAAATGACACTAGCTACGCCCCTCCCCCAACAATCCCACTTCATACCCCGACCTCCTTGGCTTAAACCATCAAGTCACATGCTTCAAGACAATGCTTGAAAATGTTGAAGCATCGCCTTCCAATACTTCAATAAAATTGCCTTTGTCATCTGTCATCACCACAACTTCTAAAATGCCCACTAAAAGTCACTTAAGTTACTGACTCACCTTCTCAGCCAGGTGTTTGTCTCTGACAGAGTTGAACCAGTGGAGAGAGTCAAACTCGTGGTACTGATCCAACAGCTTCAGGATGTATGCCACACCTACAATATACATGTAATAGCATCAAATACCGTTTAGATAAAATGGTTGGGATTACCAAGAAATGGATTTCTCATAAATGTGTGGGCAGCTACAAATGATAACAGCTCCCTCAAGCCTGATTGGTCAATATCAAGACATCCTTTTAGAATTTGCCTCAAAATCTATAATAATATTGGCCAAAGATTTTGGAGAGTTCTGCAACCCTTTCTTTTACACTACCTATGATGAAGCATATGGGTAATAAATAAATGTTTCACTCAAACATATCTTCACATGATAATATTATAATAATAATAAATAATAATAGTATTCTTATACCGCACATATATCCCTGACAAAGCATGCCATGAGTATTATTAGCCTGGAGGGATAGTATAAACGGTGCCGCTGATTAACAAGCGGTCTGCGCGACCGTATAGATCCATACTTTTTCCTTGTTTAGGTACCCATTTGTCCAGCTGGGTGAACTGAGTGCAAAGTGGATGAAATGTCTTGCCAAGGGACACAACAAACGATGAGACCCAAGTCAGACATTTTTGGTGTCTCCACCGGGATTCAAACCCAGGTCTCTGGCGTGAAAGGCAAGTGCTAGCAACTATACCACTGTGCTTCATTGATGATACCTTACACTTCAACTTTTGTTTCAATCTCATCTTCTTTTTTTTCTTTTATTAAATCACCAATAAATAGCATAAAGCCCTCTTTAAATACGTGTTTCCCTTAAAAATACCTGGATCTTAAAAAAATTACCCATAGCAAATCCATCATCAGTGAAAGCTGCTCCAGATTTGTTCTTTCTGTTCATCTTCTCCTTACAGCTGATTGAGTGTTCAACAAAGTTCACAGTCTGTCACAGAAGTGAAATAGAAACTGTAAAATTTTGAAGCCTACTTTTCTTATGCATTCCCCTTTTAAATGTCAGTTAAAGATCAAAACATGAATACTATTTGAGTGTGAGTATTTGTTGTCCCACAAATATAAAATCATGACGTTCAATTACTTCTTGCCAGATCGTAATAAAATGTATAAACCTTACCTAAATAATTATCAACATCAGAAAAGAGACATTCCGGTCAATAATTTGTACTCACGAGTGGAGGTAGAATAACAAAGAAATTTCTCAGATGCATGTTCTTTGGATTTCTGAACTCTGGAGCAAACACATCCACCAACATCTGGAATCAAAGGGACACAAATGTCAACTATAAAAATTATCTTTCTAATACAAAAAGACTTTGCCATAGCGATGATTCATTCATGGACAAGGAATGTTTAACTATTTGTCACCATCATCTCACTTGTTAATCAATTAAAAATTGGCCTTTAAATGATAAAATATTATTTTGTAATGGTGACTTGATGTCAAGAAGAATTTTGTCACAGCTTGCCTATGACGCTGTGTTCAAATGTGATGACGGTAGCCAGTTTATACTTGAAGAAATTATTGGTTTGTTTTCCTAATTTTTATGAAAAAAACATTAAATCTATGTCTATGTCAAACTAAGTGACATATGCTTAAATATATGCATATCCCCGGGAACACTCATATTCGGACACTTGTGTCGTGAACATGACAGGACAAAGACTCTATGTAATGTCCTCTTTTTAGGATAACCAAACCTTACCTTGAAATATTCCGTTCCTTCCGCAAAGTTCTTTGCAAGGTTTCCTATCACATTGTCTAGGTTTCTGTAAACAATACAAAATAAACATACAGATGTATATATGGTAAGATAAACAAAGATTTTACGCCTCACATATCTTGTTGAGTTTATCATAGTCAGGTAATAATGATCATTACTCAATAGAGAAAGTTCATTTTTTGCATTGTGATACATGTCATTGACCTTATAATAAAAATAATCTGTCCCTCTTTATCAATAACAATTTCTTTATTGTGAAAAGATATGTTAATGTTTATGCTTATTCCTTCATCAGACAGATAGTAGGAAATACCAGTGAGAATTAACAATATTGAGGAAATATTCAAAAGAAAGGAATACACAAATAAACATTGGGGAAGATAAGTTAAATCTGAAAAGTTTCCCACTTCCCATCATCCTGGTCCACCCTGGGCTTATTGTTCACGACTTATCCCTGGGAATTTTCATCAGGAAATGAAATAGAAATGAAAGGCAACTGCTTGATACCAAATTGTGTTTGAAAACACTGTGTTAATAACAACCTTTATCAATGCAAGCTCAGGAACTTAAATTTGAAACTTTCCCAGAAAATCCTCATGGTTGTATACACAGACGCATTAGCTAAAAGCAGGAATTGCAGGCCAATTTCCTCAATGCAAGTTCGAAACCTCTTGCAACATGTCTTTTGAGGTCAGCAGTTTGCAGTTTGATTGTCTTACTCAATTCAAGGTCGAGTAATTTTGATGAAAAGTCCTGGGGTGATAAAGAAGAGCATCTTAAAATTCAGCCCTGTATAATTGAGGATCTCACTTACTAGCACAACCAAGGCATTGCTAATCCAGGAAGACATCAATCTCATTAATTAGCCAATTAGATTCAGTGACGAGACTTGGAAGTCATTGTCATGATTTGATATCTAAAGTTTACATAACCACAAACATATTTCACTATTTTCTATGGAATATATGAATGTCTTATTACATTATTGTAAAGTGCGTCAAAGGTTGCTACCCAAATAAGTTCAGTTTGGTAATGAAAGCCGTTTTTGAATGCCACATTTGATGGGCCGCTTAGATCTATCAGGCCACAAACCAATGAATGCATGACTGGTCACGCGCCCTTTTTGTGACGTCATAAACAGAATCATTGCCTCGTGATCTATACATATATCGTAACAACATCACAGAAAGAAACCCAATAATTAACGTTTTTCAGAGAATGTTTTCAACTCAGTGAGATAAATCATTTGAAGATGTAACACTATTAAGTGTTTGGTGTATAAAAGGTATCCACATCAATGATAATTAAACAATTATTTAAGGTGGTATTTCAGTTGAAATAATGATGCGCCACTCCATACAGTCTGTTTATTACGTCAAACCCGCGCAAAGTTTATGGCCACTAGCCCAGGTGGGTTTTTCACAGCCGATAATTACGCTGTCTTAATGAAAGGCTAATTAAAGCTGTTTATTGGACAAATTAAAAAAAATCAAGCCCAGTTCTGAACAGAAAATAATAAGCGATAAAGTCGAGGTTACAGGTAGTTAAAGTTGGTTTCAATTTATGGAAGGTGATAGGTTATGGAGTAAGTACGAGTGATAGGTTTAAACTGATTTCAATGAGATTAGGTAGACACTTGCTACTCACTTTGCAGCACGCTGACACTCCCCAGACAGGCCCTCCTCCTTACACAGCTCCTCGAAGTTGACAATGTCCTCAATGTCGGGGATGAAACGGATTGCATTGCTGCAGCAGTGGAGGCCCCCAGACCGGATCATTCTAATATAGCCCATTGCATTTCCTAAAAATGCAAATCATTTGGTCATTATATGTTATATAAGTAAATATCCTTCTGTAATTCCTTCTTTCCAATATGACTCAAGTGTGTAAATATTATGGTACTCATTTATTAGGATACCCAAATTGTCTAAACTACAAATTAAATGTTCCTTGAAAAAATTTTCCATCTTAAAAAACTGGATTTTGGTCATGGACAGCCAACAATATTATTCCACAAATGAAATTAATGCAATGTTAATCTATTCGACACATAAAAGCAAGTTTATACAAATTCTTGTACAACATCACAATAGTTTGCTGTTGTGTTGTTACAAATGGTGGAACAATTGCTCAATAAAAGAATCTATTTATAATACACGGCTGTCAGTTTACTGGAGTTGCTTAGTTTCCTTGTGACGTATTAAGCAGAATTTCCTGCAGATGAGACACTTATCATTCATTATCTAGACAATAAAACAAAATGGCGCCCCACCAATCTGTGTGATGAGTGTACGGAACTGGTCAAGATAACTCTCCCCATCGGGCGTCATCCCCAGCTTTCTGATCCCCTTGTTGAACTTGTCAGCTCTCTCATATGGATACTGTCAAACATACACAGGAAACTTTATCTGGCTATCTGAAAACTCATTATGGTACTGTCAAGTGTGTGGGGCATTTTCTTCTTCATCCTGCTACATGGCTTGCTATATTTAGCGATACAAGCGTTTTAGACCGAAGGATATCAGGGTATATGATTGAGCTGGACGGGGACAAATACGCTGATGTAGCAGGATGTTTCTGCTTATGAGAACTCACATGGGTACCTACAAACATTTGTGGTGACATTTTCTGCTTATGAGAACTCGTAAGGGTATTGACAAATATATGATAATATCATCTGCTTAAGAGAACAGATGAGGGTACTGACAAACATTTGTGTTGACATCATCTGCTAATGAGAACTGACACGGGTACTGGCAAACATGTGTAGTACAATTATCTGCTAATGAGACCCCACATTGGGTACTGGCAAACATAAGTAATAGCATATCCATTTAGGCATACTCACAAGGGTAAAAGCAACATATATAGTAACATTATATGGCCTATGATAATTCATATGACTAGCATTGATAAAATTACCTTTTGATCTGTTTGCATGTGATTTTCCTTGAAGAACTTCCAGTCCTGAAAAAAAAGATTAATAAACTTATTAATCATTTATACTGCTTGTGTTTCTTCCAAGTCATTAGAATATGTTTTCAAAACATTGTGTTAATTTAATTTTTCAATCTCATCACAAAGTCAAAGAGGAATAGAAGGAAATGTTTCTATATCGAGTTTTAGTATAGCACCTTCTGAACGAATTAAAGCTATCAATTTCACTAACAGGCGATCTAAAAATATCAAAGTTCAGCTCATATTGAACCCACAAAGAATTTATATAAAAATATACCATAAATATTACTATTGAAGTTAACAATAAAATTATATCACCTTGATCAACCTTGACTTGATGTGTTCATCATACATGAACTGGGAGAAGATGAAGAATTTCTTCCTCAAAAACTGGTATGTGAAGTTCACCTTTAATAAAAAAAACATTACTTCTAAAGACCTTATCAATCTGTTGATTTTCAAAAACAACCTTTATACTTCTCTATATAATGATTTCTTTTATATATTTGACATATTTGTCTCTTTGCCCTTATAAGGGTAGGCAATCTAAAATTAGTTCTTTTGCAATCACAACAGCAATAAATCGATCTTAGCCGAAAACATTCCCCAGTTATTGCTGTCATGGTAGAGATATTTAGAAAATCTCTCCGATTCATACCAAATGGATGCAGCTTTCACCTTGTCTCCTATATGAGAAGACATAAGAGACAAAGATAAGGAAGATCTTACGGTTGTGTTCATGATGCCGATACCGTGAGTCCGAATGGAGTTGGCAATGTGTCGGATGTTGATGGTGTTCAGGTGTTTGTTGTTACTCGTCCTCTCGACAAATATCTGAAATAACACCAAAAGTAATGTTCATGTCAAAATATTTTAATCAATTTGTTGTTCAGATCTTTCTGTTTACCCGCAGTCAATGGCAAAATATCAGATTATAAGTTATTGTACGGAGCAGCCATTGTACCTATGACTTTGATTAGGATCGTCTAAGGATGGAATCTCACCTGGTTGTTCAGATTGTACAGGTATTTGGAGACGAACACATGGATGTTCCTCATAATCTCCAACACATCCAGGCCCTGAAGGAAGAAGAACAAATAGTTTGAAAATAAAAAAATCATATTCAAAAAGAATATCAAAGTACCAAACTGCTGAAAAGTCTATATGTTTGTGTATGAAAAAAGACAGTTTATTTTGAATGCATTTTTTTCCCGGAAATCTGAAAGGTCAAGGATGTGTCGAAGGAGAGTCAACCAAAAAGCTTTTGACTTCTCCCCAGCCTGATTGTTAGTCATATTGACTTGAGTTACTAGTACTAGATATGATTACCTAGAACTACTCAAATGACTCCACGCTTTTGTTATGACATCGTTTACCAGTCGTGTTGAACTATAACTGTGGTCATGAATGTAGTTCTAATTGTTTTTCTTTCCGATTTTTATTCAAAACATGGTGAAACAATTATGAATTTGGTCAATACCTTTTTCATAGACTTCAGCCAAACAATACTGACCTTTGATTTGCTTTCAGCCAATATTGGTTCCTAAGGTTATAAAGACAGGTATTTACCTCATCACCAGTCCTCAAGACAATATTTTCACAGCTATAAACTTTTGTTCGGGGCTTAATGCTGCTTTCAAGATTAATTTGATGAACCAATTGAACAGTGATTAGTTTCAACACTAACCTGTTCAAGTGTTTGACTTGGCAGATGCGACTCCATCAAAGTAAGTCCATATTTCTGTTCAGCCATGTTCTTCATCTCTCCATACGTCTTCCAGTCGTGAAGCGCCACCGTCGTCAGATTGTAGAACGTTCGGTTCAGATAGTGCTCAACAATTACTGCATCGAACAAACATGTGACTTAATCAGCGGTAAATCATTCTGAGAGGTCAATCTACTGGAAACAACATTTATGTAGTTATCTAGGAGATGCCACTAGTTAAAGATAGCTCATCACTTACTAATCCAAGACACATGAAAAGAGTTTATCCGCAAATTTCTTAGGAGAGTGAGTGAGTTAGTTGTTGTTTTGTGCCGATTTGCCAATAATTCAGCAATTGATGCCACAAGAAATGCTTGAAAACAGACAATTTTACGTATCAACTCATCATAAATGAAATGTAAATTTTTTTAAAAACTAAGTAGATGTTTTGACGTTCAGTTAGAATGCTATTCATATGGTTAAATGTCTGCATGTCTTTGTTAAAAAATCAGACTCAAAATCACAATACAATATCCAGAAATTATTATTACTAAAAGTTAGTGGATGAGGATGGAATAATTTGAAGTTTTCACATCTAACTCAATTCAGGGAAGAAAATGGGTGACGATTTTATCTCACCTTTGATGTTGATGTCCCTGTCGAAGAACCTGATTGGTCGGATCTTGAGGAGGTGGGAGAGGTCCTTCATGCCGACCTTGAAAGGGTTGCGGTCGTCTAGCTGAAGGTGAAGATGGATCTGCAGACGGAGGTCAGTCTCGATGGAGCGACAGAGAGGGTCCAACAGGTACTGAAATATTTCAACAAAATAAGACCAATTTACTCTGCAGCAAAAATTGTAAATTTATTTTCTCTTTTGTATACTCACATTGAGATAGTGAAGATTTTTCCCAATAAATCTATAGTATGGTTTGACCAGTCACCTAATTTCAAACTCCACTCCTAATTTGTCTGTATTTAATGAAGAAGAAGTAAGAAATAGAATTAAGGGATGTAGCTTTTTGGCATCTATAGAGGTCTGAACATGCTTGCACAAGCTCTCTCCAGGCTCTCACAGCATCTTTAAAGCTATAAATATAATACGACCAAATTAGCCTACAAGAACAATGGATCTAAAGTCAACGACAGCCATTACAAAAAGCCAATAAGCCTGATAGTCCAAAAACTGAGATGCTGGAATTATACCTCTTTCACTTGACCTGTAACTTCCTTGTCGAAGACGTCTCTGAGTTCCTGGGCTGAGTCGAGATGGCGGACTGTCTGCATCGGAACCACACAGTCTCGCAGTGCCCCAAACATGTACTGAAACAAAACAACAATAGAGGATTTATCATGTACTGATTTGCAAGATTTCTTTGGTTGGAATTATCATTCTGTATGGTGAATACATCTTTGCCTAGTATACTTACACATGTCTTGTGATATACTCAGATCCTCATATGAACCTGGTGTGTATCAGTGACTTATGTCCTCATATGTACCTCTAGTGTATCAGTGACTTAAGTCCTCATATGTACCTCTTGTGTATCAGTGACTTATTTCCTCATATGTACCTTGTGTGTATCAGTCAAATATGTCCTCATATGTACCTTGGGTGTATCAGTGACTTATGTCCTCATATGTACCTTGTGTGTATCAGTGACTTATGTTTTTGTATGAAAACGGGTGAATCAGTGACTTATGTTTTCATATGTACCTTGTGTGTATCAGTGACTTATGTCCTCATATGCACATATGTACCTTGTGTGTATCAGTGACATATGTCCTCATATGTACCTTGTGTGTATCAGTGACTTATGTCCTCATATGAACCTTGCAGGTATCAGCAACCAGTGCACATATATTTACCTATAGTGAATCTGTGACTATTAACTTACATGTACTCTGTGCGTATATGTGATTTGTTTACATAAATGTATCTTGTGTGGAATTTAGACTGGTTTACTTACGTGTATCCTATGTGTATCTGTGACATTCTCAAGCAAATCCGTGAGATACAAAGGGAAGATAACTCTGTGCCAGTAGATGAAGCTACAGTCACACGCTGCTCTCAATCTGAAAAAAATGATGTTATTGTATAAAACCATGACCTTGATTCAGAAGGGATTACAAAAATTAGCAACAGAATTGTTTGGTAATTGATTTTTATACATTTCACTTTATTCAAGGTAGGTAACAAATTTTTTAACATCAGTCCATTATCTTTATGCATAAGCAAGGATGTCCCATACAATTTCATTTCCACAAAAATATTCCAATATCAAATTTGCTCACTTTTCTCGTAGTTCACATATTGCATCGAGTTTCCTCAGATTATCAAACAAGCTGTTCAGTTCATCATCCTTGAATGATTTCTGAAACATAAGAACGGTCAAATGAAACTTAAAAGCATTGTATGTCCTTCAATAGTAGTTAAAATCAAAAAGAAAATTTTAAATATATTTTAGAGATGTCAAGCCAGTTTTAAGAACATTGCCTCCCAAAGTGATATTTCTGTAGTGGATGAGGATGGATGTCAAATAAAGTCCAGTTACATTTTAACCCTTCCGTTGCTGAATATTATTTTGACCAGTTTTGCCCCCGTGGCTGAATTTTCCAGCACTCGCCTCGCTACGGTAATAACGCAATTAGCCCATGTGGCCGAATTTTCCAGCGCCGCCAGATGCGACCGTTTTAACAACATATGGCGTGTTTACATGGCGGAATACGGACGTTATCGTCGTTTTATACAAAGCTAGTCGGCGAATCCCGTGTTACAAATGGATGATACTTACTTGACACTTTGAATGAAATTTCTATCACGCCTGGAACGGTTTCTACAACTGAAGTAAACTTGTTTTCAATTCGGGCGCCATAACTCAATAAATTCCAAGAGCGCATGCGCGAAATCAAAACGAAACTAAAGATGAATTGTTCCTCTTCACATCGATATAAAAATTATTTTTATAATATGTCTGGAACGAATTTTACTAAATTTTAAAAATTGTCTTCATTTCAAACATTATAAAATCATTTAATCACTGAGTGCACACATGCAAATTATATACGGAATTGAAGCTAATTTCTTGCTCTATATTTCACGATAAATTTTATTACGATACGCCATCCTAAACGAAAGATATAAATTACGAAAACAGGGTAATGATAAATCCCGATAACGTTCTGACCCCCACAGTAATATTACTAAGCTAATAGCCCCGGGCAAACGCACGCGCTCAGCGCGTGCAGGCGGGATATCCCCGTTGAAACATACACTCACACTCAATATAAATTGTCTTTATTTCCAACTTTATAAATCATGTTATTCGCTTTGTATACATGCAAATTATATATGGAATTGAAGGCAATTTATTCTTCTTTACGAAGAAATAAATCATAACAATCTTTTGCACTGTAATTAGAAGTTATTACCAACGAAACGTGGGTATAGCTAGTAATAAAGTCTTTGATAATCGCCTTACCGCAACATATGTCGCATCGTTTCCACACGTTTTATTTTGATTCAAATATGGGCAACTTACACATGAAAATGAAGGTATTTATTTCTGCTTTACGATGATATGAAAATAATAAATATGTACCACTTGGTTTGGAATATATAAAGTTTGCAAAGATGGTACCCTCGGGTATTTTAGAACAGATTTTGATAATTGCGACATCACTAACCGCTCCTTTATTGTCTAATTGTAATTTGCAAATTTTATATAGAATTGAAGACGATCCTTTCCTCTTTATTGTGATATAAAAATGTTGATAATGCGCTCTGCCGTTAAATGGATAGGAAGTGTAAAAAGCAGTTGAAAATAAATCGCTTCTCGGTCAACAAAATATGAATAGAGAAATTGCCTGTATGTGCGATGCGCGCCGGGTCCTTTCTGATTTTCTTGTACTTACCAATTTTATATTGCAATAAAGATCATCCTTTTCTCTATATTTTGATATATGAAATTGCAAAATTTACCGAGAACTTTATGTGATATAAAGTGCGAGAAAATGGTAAAAACGTAAAGAATAAACAAAAGTCACAATTTTGCGGAACTTGCTGTATCTTTATTCTATATGGTGTATATAATTTTTTTATATCAAATCGAAGACAATTATTCCTTCTTTATCACGAGGTAATCAATTTCAAAATACGCCTAGCTGTTGAGAAGATATGAGCGAAAGTAAGGCACATGTCAAAATCGCCGTTCAGTTTACATGATTTGAATCGAGAAATTAGCTTTTTGTGCGGCGCTTGCTGTGTCTTTATTTATTTTTGCGCATGTACACATTTTACATGGAAAGAAAGACAATCTTTCTCTCTATCTTATGATATAAAAATTGTCAAAATACGTTGAGCACATCATGTAAAAATTGGTGTGACAAAATGGTGTAAAACTAAAAATATGTAAAAATCACCTTTTTTGCGGCACATGCTGTATCTTCAATTCAGGTAGTGTAGTTATGTATTTTATACTGAATTGAAGACAATTTTCTGCTCTTTCAAATGATCCAACCGGTATTGAAATCCGCCCAAATGTTCAGAGCATAGGGCGTGCGATATAAGGTTGTACGTTTGGTGTGAGTGCAGGCTTGTAAGCAAACGATAGCACGCGCGGGACGGTAAGCTCGTGCGAGCGGGGAGAAAGTGCCCACAGGCTATTAGCACGTGCGGCGGGGAGTTGGGGAAAATTTAGTGATTTTAACGCTTATTTTCGGTACGATAAACATTATCAATACTCTCATAACTTTCGGAGCATGTTCGCGCATTATTTAGAACACCAACGAAATAAAACACGGTTGCTTAGCGAGAGCCGGAACGAAAATACAAGCGTTGAACTGAGACTACTGCTAGGCAATAAATTTCCGGGCCCCGCTACCGAGACCCGCGGTCATAATTAGTTAGCGTGAGAAAAATAGAGTGTGCTACTCGCATCCCGCTAAGGGGACTTGCGGGCAAAGCTAATTTCATCCCGGAATATTCCGGGACCCGCATCTTAAGGGTTAAGAAAGCCTAATTAGAAGGGGGCCTTAAAGAGTTACAAGAAGACCAGCCAGTACATTGACAGTACATGCACATGTCAGAATTATATGTTACTTTTGTGAAATGACGTGATGAGGCAAGTCATACAATAATGGATAAAGGTTTGATATTAAATACTGATGGCTAGAAAGCATGCATGCAATGTTTTGAGAATTATTGTAAATTATAGATGAAAGATTTATGTTAGTGATGGACATTGTTCTGGCTTTCCGAGATGAGACAATGACTAAATGGTTGACATTTTAAAAAGGTTACTACATATTATCAGTCTCACCATCTTTGTTCCTACTGCCAGTGCCAACTTGACAATCAGTCTTCTTTCTTTAGTGCCTATAACAATAAAATACAGTTTGATAAATTCAAGCCTTTCACATGAAATACATGAGAAAGATAGATTATCTTTAAAATAATCTTTATTGTCACAATTGTGAATGCTTCAGAGTGTTAGCTCAATCACGTAATCCACCTTTAATCCTAGATCTGGAAGGAGGAGGGGGGATTCAATCCCATCCCATATTTCAAAATTTCTTTTTTAAACCAAAAGGTCAACTGACCCCTCCTCTTTTCAATATTGATTTTTAAAAAGGGTAGAACACTGAATTTTGACAATTTTCTTCAAAGATTAATTTAGAACTTAAATAGGAATATCTTTCAAATCTTTAACATATCTATAGAGCTAACATGTGAACATACCAGGTCCATTTAGGGCTGATTCAGCTAACACAAGAGCAGACAGGACGTCAAGTCGTCTCTCGCTGTATCGCTTGTCTGAAGTAATGCGTTTCTGAAAAAATATTACAACTGTGCCATTGACCTTCTGACCTTATTTCCAATATGTGAGTTGTTAGTTAATCTGTGATTTAAAACAATATTGCCATATGAGAATAATATTACAATTTGGGACTGGGACAAAAAGAAGCTCCATTTCAAAGAAATGAAAGTATAAAAGTACTGCCTCTACTCGAATACGAATACAATCCATTTTGATGTTTCTTCACAACCATCTGAGAACGGCCCATATAATTGCATGTTCTGACCTCAGTTTAGCTGGCCAATCAAAAGGCCTCAAGCAAAAGCTTTCAGTATCAGAAGCTAGGGGTAAGTAACTCCTTTGAGGAAGATGGTGGTCTAAGCGGGACAAACTGTTCCCAATGAGATTCTTTGCGAATTGAATATGTTCAAAGCACCTCCTGTGAACCATTCTCTCTAAATGATGGAAGCCATTTTTCTTTTTAAAAACTATGAAGTGATTGGTCCGCAAATGACTAGGTTTTGTTTGCACAACACTGGTCATAAAGCATGCAACTATCTAGGCTATGTTTATAAATATTCAAACCACCAAAAGAGTTTGTATCTATATTGAGTCAATATTTTCTCAGGATTAATTCCATGGAATAGTGTCAAATTTTACCAAAATGTTCATTTCCTCTTTCTATCACCATCAATGATTTTCTGTAGAAGCTACGACTCAAATTCATGAGGTATTGTTCCGTGCCAAGGGCAGTATTTCAGCCAATAGCAACTCCAAAGTCTATGGTTCTAATAACGTTTAAAGTCACACAGAGTATCTTTTATAAAAAATTCATGTTGCTTAGATAAGAGCCAAAATACCCTCTAACTTGAATTAAGTTGAAATATCCTCCCAAAACTTGCATCTTTATATCTTAATTGCCCAAATTTGGTAAATTTCCTGTACACTAAGGTAATACTAAAGCAGCCGTATAGATGTTAATAAGTTGAAATTATGCGCCCAGTTTACATGACCTATCAGTTACACTACCTACCAATATTTGTCTCTGTACCTAATATAGATAAGTTTCCAAAACTATGTTTTGAATATATAACTACCGATACATGACAATAAGGACTCACTCACCTTTGCCGTGCCAATGGAATTGAGAGTAAGGAAGCTGAGATGTTGAATGACGTGGTTCACTGACTCGGCGATATGCATGCTGCGACGGTGAAACGTATGCTCAATTGCCTGAAAAATCATTTTATAACTTTTGCTGTCAAATTAAAAAAATTTATGGGGTGAAAAGGTTCACAAAATATGATAAACTGCAGAATTTTGCTTTCAGTTTAGTGCACCATACATGAAAGTGTAATTTATGCTGTTATCAAAAACCTTATATATATTTCATGTTTATTACATTATTCTATTTTCTCAATTTATTCAATGTTTTTAGGTTTCCTTTCAGTAGATTTCACTTCAAGGAAAACATTTTTATTGTAAAATGTATTCTTGGTTCTGTGCCTAACCCAAGCTGAAGTTTTCACCCCAAACAAGTTCACAGATCAAATATTCCACCTACTTTGAGAAGTTCAATAAGCCTACAAAGGGAGAGCACTGCTGTTTTCGTCATGGGTTTCTGGAGGGCTACGTGTAGATTCATCACAGTGCGCACCAGATGACTCAGGTTATATGCATACAGCAGTCCCTGTGAACAATATCAAACTTTTGTAGCTAAAATGGGAGGATATATCCGAAAACCTGTTTGCAGAAATGAGTAAAAAAGAAAACAACCTACATAATCTTGATAATGAGCGACTATTAATTCATATCACAAATATGCATGAATTCCAAAAAGTCATGGACAACATTTATTCTATTCCAAATGAATCACATAGAAATATCAAGAAAAAAGGTCTACAAAATACAACTCATACTGAAAATTTGTTGCTAAGCAAAAGTTAAGTCAATTTTTTCAAATGTGCACTTATGAAAAATGTCGGTATTTACGTATGTATGCTTTAGCATTAGGATAATAGAAGGTTTTCTTTACCTGAATGAACAGGGTTGCTCTATTGTTGAGATCCTCCATGAGAGTAGAGCCAGGAGACCCGTTGGACTCCATCCGAACCATCCAGGCCGCAACCTGGGCGCTGTGGAACTGTACATCTCTGGTGGTCGGGAAATCATTCATTACTAATTATTTTGGATAATAATTCTAAAAATAATTCATGGTTAAACAACATACTTAATGATCAAATAAAAAATAAAAATATTTTACATGAGTCTTTTTAAAGAATAAAATATTTTTTATCCTGAAAACTTTTGCAATACCTCCAATATATCCATAAACAAAATACAAGCCCTTCTCAGGCTGGGAATTATGAAGCCTGATTGGATGCTATCAAAGTTAAATGTGCAATCAGTGACGCTGTTATAAAAATAATCAATTGAAAACCTTCAGTCATTTCTGTATGCTTATGAAAGAACCTAGAATTTATTCGGCTTTGCACTTTTCTCGTTGCAGAATCTTATTGACAGAATCACGAAATAGGATGACTGAATCAAAGCTCCTGTGACACCAAGCAGGCTTTTGATGTATCAAGTTTTTCTATTAGCTGAAATTTAGCAGAATTATATGTGGCATGAGTTGGCTTGTATAAGAACAGGTGAGGTGAAGTGATGTTGGGCTTAGCACTGCCTTCAAGTATTTCACTTATATCACGGCCTTGAGTATTATTAAAAATGATAAAAACAATGTTAAAGATGCTTAAATGTGAATCAACAGAACAATTCAGAAGGTGGGAAAACAAAAACTCATTACCAGTATTATAAGAACATCCCATTCCAAAGAATACAAGTTTCAAAAATGTAAATTATTTCTTTATTGAATTAAAAAAAACCTTGGTGTTAGTTGATAAGGTATCTAACTAGAAACATTCTGTTTATTTCAGATGCATAAATTTATTAATATAACTTTTACAAAACAGTTGATTAAAACTAAAACTATGTTTTTCACTTTATTGCTATGTTGGTACCAAAAACTTCCCACAAGAATAGAACAAAGATAAAAAGAACCCAGAAGGAAATATTAATTGATAAGGAAGATAAATAATGAATAACAAAAATAAATGGATAGATAAATCAGAAAGAATAAATTCCCCTGTGAAACACAGTTTTGGATGATAATAATTGCTAAATGAAGATACACAATGAATAATAAAAATAAATAAATAGAGAACTTAGATAGAAAGAATGAAGTGTCCCCTACAAAGATCAGACTATTGCCATGCAAGGCTCAAGGTAAAGCTGACTGACATGTCAATATCTATCATTTCATGTCATGCAACCCCAATTTAATATCATGTATCCATATTAAACTTATAATGTCATGCAAATTCTAAAGAAATATTGTGTCTGAATTATCTTATGATATTATAAAACAAGTTATGCCAATAATCTACAAAAAGCATATTAAACAGTTTTAATGTGTTATGATCAATGTTCTAATAATATTTATAAAACATCATTACATAACATAAACTATAAGGGTGTTGTTAATCTATAATACAATCATCAATATGAAAATGAAAAAACATAATGATTAGGAAGTTGTATCATAAACCCAAATATTAGACTCAATTTTGAATGAAGAAAGCTTTGTTATAAACAATTTATTCAAATTCATAATACAAAGAGTAAAAGAAAAAGCCGCCAGATCAGTAGCTCATCAGGCTTTTATCATTTCAAGTGAAAATAATAAATTTAATTCAATATCATCAACCAAGAATAAAAGTGCCTATAAAAACTTCTGAGAATGATAATTCTATTAAAACCTTGATTAGAAACTGATGCTGTCTATAAAATCCTCTCCTAAAACTAGTATTAGAAAAATCTGCCTGCCCGCCAACCAATTGCAGTTTTTTTTCAGATGGGGAAGAGGTCTGCAAACTGTCCGGCTTCTTGGATTTATGATGAACTAAGTTACTACTTGTCAAATTAAGGAGGGCTGGTTGATTTTTAAAAACACAAGCCCTGTTCGCTTGAAAGGTGAAAAACTTTCTCCAAACACTGCCGAAAAACTGTTTGTCCTTTCAATCATTATAATGATGTTAGATGTGTCTATAAAATTCTTTTTTTCAATTAAGCAATCTTCTTTTGAGAGATATTGATTTGTCGATAAGAAATGCAGCAGGGTATTTGTGTCTATCTTTTCAAAAAGAAATTGTGTGGTTTGACAACGAACTCTCATTTGAGAATTTCTTCATATATGTACCTAAATCGGTACAGGGACCATAGCAAGGGGCAGTAGCATGGTTTTTTTATGATAGATAAAGTCAATAAAAAAAAAAATTTCGAATTTCAATCAATAGAAGCAGTTTAAATCAAAAGTACCATGATTGGTTAGGCATCAAATGATTAAAAGGTGTTCACATAAAAATGGCGCCAGTGGTTTTTGTTTGATACTTAGTATTATTATGTAAGCTTATTTTTCTGGCAATCCGATTAGTCGAGAAGCAGTCACGTGTCAGTCGACAGAAAAGCATATTGACTTCACTCCGAGTCCGACCAAAAGTGATATTGACTTGAAACAAACATAATGACGTCAAACCGTTGTTACATGACGTCATGCCATTGTTATCGTGACGTCATTTGACCGTCATGTTGAACAATTGATCCAAAATGCTGTTCATGACTTTAGTTTTTTTTTTCCTTTTCGTATTTATATCGCAACATAATAAAACAATTATGGACTGGTGAATTCGGTCAATACCTGTTTTTATAGACCCGAGGAAAGCAATATTGACCTCGGACTTCGTCCTCTGTCAATATTGCTTTCCTCGGGTCTATAAAAACAGGTATTGACCTCATCACCAGTCTATAATTGTATAATATACACTTCAACTACAGATGATTAGGTTGAGTAATGAGACATATTGACCCTCTAAAGATTATACATTTGGCATTAATTGAGGAAAAAATGTTAACAAATAAATGTAAAAAAAAGATACTAGTGCCCCTTTAATCAGCCCCAATCACATATTGATGACATTGAATTAAATCACGGAAGGGAAGAGGGAAGAAATCTATAAAATTAAATATCATCTTATGAAGGTAAATAGCGTTAATAAGTAACAATAATGACATTGAGTCGATGAAATGGCATGAGAAGGCATAGATTAAATGAAAATTAAAAAAGAATATTAAAAACAAATGTAACTAGACTAACAATGATACAATGCAGATAAGTTAAGTGTTAGCAGATCAACAGAAAATATGAATCAAAATGAAAGAATAGCATTGGCTTCTGTAGTATTTTTCTTTTAGTGATAAGAAGAATAAATTGTACAAATATTCTACAATAAACACTCATTTAATCAAAAGAAATAACGTTATCAAAAATATTTAGAATTTTCTCCAGGTAAAGTGAAACGAATACTTTAATTGTAATGTTAATATGCGAAAAATGAAAATTTTAGGTTTTCTTTGTGGTGTATGTAGGTATATTTGTGTCTTTTTTGGTTTGTCTCTTTGGTCCAGCTGTTGACAAAATAACAAGATACAGTCATACACTTAAGTGCACATTTTTTTTGTCAGAATGTGAAAATCTGGATTTTTTATGTATTCCACTCTTAAATACCATTCAGAGACAAGGAAATTTAATCATATTCAATATTATCAAGGGCGATCAATGATCCGGTCAAATAAGAATTTGCAATTTTAATTTTCTGAAATATTATCATTATCATTTATCTATTTTTTCCTACTAGATATCTATACAAATCAGTCTGTAAAAAAATACTACCTGATCATAGATTTAAAAATATTTAGAGAAAAGGTATATTGTTTGCCTTTGAGACATGATAAAAAAAAAATCATTTTAGCCTAATTATATTATTTCAATTTTGCTTAAAACTTTGCGCTCAGGTAAGTTTAAGAATCTAACATGCCTACAATGGCATTATGAGAAACAAAGAGTATTGTATCCATAGAAAAATGTTTATAACAATAAATCATAAAAAAATGTGCATGCTGTTTGAAGTGGCTCTTTGGGCGATTCATGTTCAGGTGAGGCAACTCCTGTATTTTCTTAACTTGTAAGCCTTTTTTTGTAAAATATGAAGATTTCACTATTTATTTATGCATAATACACATAATCAAAAATAGCATTTAATCACATATGTCTTTTGAAATGAGAAACATAAATTTCCTACTACTTGATAAGTCAGATTTTCAACTCAATCATTTCAATTTTCAAAACCTATTTTGACAACTTATATGAATCACTTGGTTAGTATAATCTCTAAGTTAGTTCCATAATCTTATCCTTAATGACCACTATGAAACTATTTGTCATTTACATTCTTTGGACACTTGCATCAATGCAAGTAATCAGAAATACATAAAAAGGCTTGGCAAAACAATCAACAATGTTACAGTTAGGTAGGTTCCAAATATAGAAAAATTCTTCTCTCATCAGAAATGAAAGCCAGACAACAGAATAAATAATGATTTCATAAAATATCGACCAGTGTGGTGATCGTCCAATTTTATAATTGTACATGTGTGATATATAAGTCAACTTATGATTAAGAACAGATTTTTGTGTCTTTTCAGGAATTGAAAATAACAGAATTTGTGTATGAAGTGTGTAATGAAAAAAAAAGATATTAATGTTATTCAAATGTGTTTTTGGCTGTTGTAAAAAGGTTCCCACAATGTGTTTAGTGAGTTAAACGGATACTGCTTAAAAAAAAAACGTAGTAAGGCAATGAGGTTAAACCTGCAAAAATGGATAAAACTACAATTATGATGACTGGTGTGAGAAATTGTTGTTTCAAATTATCATTCTATCATTTAAGCGATTAATTTCACTAACTAGATTTTGAAAGAGTAAAAACTAGAACTTATGTGAAATGAACATAAACTGGACCAGACTGACTCTAAATAAACAAGGTCTAAAAAAAAAAGCCAATGCTATTCTCCTAAAGACATACCCAGTGGTACTATTAGTCTCAAGGGCTAGAAAAAAGTATGAAATCCAAAAATCGAGAAATACTAATATTTAAATTCCTGTTAATCAAATATACATTGGGGCAAACAATTTTAGAAAATCTGTGACATGAGTGATATGACAAGGACTTATATCTTTATATTGAGTTACTAGAGTAGTGAGATCTTCAATCATCACTGTAGAAAAACAGGTCATGAACTTCTAAAAGGTCATAAATTCTGGTAATTCATTTTCTAGCCCTTGAGTAAGAAATCAACAGATAGAGTTACCGAACAAGACAACAGGTAATATAACGATGTGATACACACCTGTTCCTGTGAGAGAGGTGGGAATGGAGAGAGTTAGACTATCAGAAAACCATGATGATGATGATTATGATGATGATGATGATAAAAATCTAAATAACTATGACAAATTACAACTTTAATGATCTAAGTTGTCCTACATCTCTTCTAGGATGTGTTAAATATGAAGATGACAAAGTGAATCTAATGACATAAATAAAATGTGTGATTGTGACCTTGAAATGAAGGTCACCATCACCCAACTCCCTGGCTATGCTTGATTCGTTTAAGCGGCGTTGATCCAGGACGTGGAACCGTCGTACGCCGGATCAGTAACAGGCTTAAGCTTTTTTTTAAATATTAATGATGACTATAAAATAGTTTTGGAATAGTCACAACAACAATATTTGTCCGCCATTATATGCCAGGTTCGCCTGTCATTTAAAACCGGCGAATCCGGCGTGCTCCCGAGGCGTACGCCGGTTGTCAATAAAGTGACTCGTACTCCGGATAGTTCAACGGGTTACCAATCAAGCATAGCCCCTTTTATAGCAAAATTTCATACTGAGGTACAAAACATTAGTTGAAGTGAACACTTTTTGAGCTATTACAGCATGAGTGTATAAAAAGAAATTGTAAAACTTTAGAAAAATCTAAAAAAAAAAAATCCAGCCCGGCCCGAAGAGACAAGGTTACATTCTATCAAAAAGCCTTATTTCACACACTGCCAACTACTTTCAAGTTTGATCACTGTCTCCCTTCTTGACATTTTGATCTGAAATATAATAACCAAAACATGACATGATGTGGCTAGTTGCAAATTTTGTCCACTAAGGACGAATGGTTGAGCTAGAACATGTTTCTCCACATACCTGGTGAGCATTTGATTCCTGTTCGTGAGCCAGGCGGTCTGACTTGGACCGACGGCCATCTGAGCCTTGCGGTCAAGCAACTGGGTCAGGTTTGGCATCTTTGTTGTCAGGAAGTTGTTGGGAAACCACACCACATTCCCTATCAGGTGCACACATGGGATCTGAGAAAATGGAAAAGGCTTTATTATGGAGAGGATACAGACATTCAATAAAATCTCACGAAATACCCAAAGTTCAATCTTAAGGATTTGGAAACTTTATATAAAGATTCACATAATTCATATACATTGAATATTTGGGTGTTCCTTAATATCCCTGTTAAATTTACTACTGGTCTGACATGAATGAAAATGAATTTGTCAGGGTACTGCATGGCTTTCTCAATGAAGTTCATGCATGGGTCTACTATTGGGTTTGAAAAATTAGGATACCCTCCATAATTAATCAAAGTATAACAGACACAATTTGCTTTGATGGATGAGACTCAAGAGTCATAACAACATAATATGTAGAACCAGTTAAAAATAATAGAGAGTCGTATGCCTGGACAACATCAGATCATTTCTGAGAACACTGTCATCTGCTTCAGACTTAGACTTACAAAGAGGTCTAATTAACAACAAAATCGGCTTTCTTAGAGCATGCCCCTGAGGCCTTTTTGCAGGCCAACAAATACCTTCTCATAATCTCCAATGTCAAAGGAATCTGTTCATCTGATTTTAGCTCTCTTTAAGAAGAAGATGAAAATGCTTCACAAATACATTATATACATGTCCAAGAGTTCCAGAGGATATTCACCCACCTTCTTGTAAATGTCCCAGAGTGACTTGAAGAGCTTCTTGTCCAGGACCCGAAAGATCTGGAAGTGAAGTACATAGAGTCCACACGCGCCCACAAACTTGTACCTCTGATCAATCTCGTTAACCTCACCTGAAACAAGTGAATACAGGTGATAATCAATAATTACAATTTGATGTTACATCTAAACCTGAACTTTGTTCTTTGATGAAATTCTAACTGGAAATCAGAGAAATAATTAATTACCTTATGGCGGATGTGAACTAAAATTCCTTATTCTGGAATCAGAAAGCTAGACTTCAAAAATAAAGTATAAGCATGGGAATGTTTATACCAGGTAATCTTGTTCATAAAGTTGTTTCTTGATCCCTGCACAAACAGTATTAAGAATTTTTAATCTCAAAAAGGTATGTTACTTTAAATTTTGAAAATATATTTGTACTCAAATAAACAAAAATTTGCATTGTTGGTTTCCCATGATATGGAGCATATAGCTTGATTTAGAAACTAGAAATCTCAAAGCACAAATTACAATGTTATCAAAGAAAATTCCTGTTGCACACAAAAAATTGAGCAAATTCCTTTTGCACTAAGAAAATTATGCAAATTCCTGTTGCACCAAGAAAATTTCTCTCGCAAGAGGCAAAATTTTCAGTTGCATCTGTATAAAAACAAAAATATAATATAATCAATGTGTGATATATGTATCTATCTTACCTATTCTTGCCTCGAGTTCCATGACATATTCTCGAATATTGACAGCAAACTCTTCTGCAAAGGCACTGTTCTTGGAAACATTCACTTGAGGAGCGTCAAACACTTGCTCAACACAGTTCTGCAAAAGATTGAGTGCGGTTGTTCATACTTTGCCTTCTCTTTGGGTGCCAGTTTCATAAAAAATTTTAGTGTGCTGATGCTGTACCCCAAAAACTTTAATAAAAAATAAATAAATAAAAAAAATAGGCTAGCTTGACTAACACAACATGCTTCTAACTTTGATTCCTTGGAACACAGTCGATTTTAATCAGACTGTGATGACCCTTAAATGTGATCGTTAAAACCTTTCGGAATCACAACTCTTTTGTATGGATCCAAATCATTTCAAATGCTATTGTAATATTGGATCACTATAGTCTATCTCTATCGCAACAGTAAAGTGTAACAACAACAACAACAACAATAAGGTCGAGTGTTATCCCTTGAAAATGCATTAATTCCGAAAAATGACAAATTTCTCTAGAATTTTCTGACCTGGAAGATGAACCCATCTAGCAGTCTTCCTTCCAACATCATCATCAGTTTCTCAAACGGTCGTAACTTGTCATCTGTTGTTTCAAACTTTGTCGGGTTGTGTCGCACTGATTTCACCATTCTGAAAACAAATTAAAAACAGTCCCATTCAAATAAGAAATATTACCATTACTTCATAGGGGAATGGCCAATTAAAAATTCTGAAAATGACTAAAAGCCCTAAAATGGCCCATTGTCAAAGGTGTCTTTTGCAATCACTGCTAATAGTAATTCTTTGATTACTGACAGGGGCAATTCTGGGGGTTACTAGGGTTTGATAAATTATAGGTAAAAAAACAGGAAGAAAAGACTGACATATGTTGTGACTTTAATTAATTCAATGTGACCTCTAACCTCTTGTACAGTGTCCAGTGTTCTCGAAGGGTCGTGTGGTTGTCTATGATCTCGTCCAGAGTGATCAAGACTCCAAGCAGATCGCCAAGATGAGAAAACACGGCCTGGAGTGGGAGAATATCATAAAAGAAACTCCTTTATCAACCTTTTAAAAATATTTGACTCTCAGAGTTTTTTTCAAATTATTTTTATTCTTTGAAAGATTCAAATGACCTACCTGGAAATGAACGTCAGTCACATCAATCAACTTTGGACCACTCCTGTCAACATCAATCAATGAATGATTAGAGGATATTAAATGAGTGTCCATGACATAATATTTTTACGAAACAAGTATCTAAATATAAGTATTTCAAGAGAAAAATAAATCAAAATCTACTTCAAGTGGGCTGATCATCTGCCATAAGTATATTTGGATCACAACTTCATAGGCAGACTGTGACCTCAAACCATTGTTCATGATTTTCATTTTTGCCCTCACATTAAATATTTGAATTGTGCGATGATTGTAGATGGTCATTTACTACATGGTTGTCAAGAAAAAGCTCATTTTTGTCTTAAAGAAATAGCAGCCTGTGGCCAAACAGCATATCTTCCTACATTAGTGTACAGCTCCTTTAAATACCCTGACATCCTTTGGGCCTAAACCCTCCTATCGTATAGGGCCAATAAACCTGAGCCTATAATTGTTTGTGGCATTTAATAAAGTTATCATTTCATGTATGGCCCAAAGTGATTAAAATTAAATCACTAATTCACTCCCTAGTTTTATAATTGATTGTCATTTGTCACTCATATACAATCTGAGCAAATCATATATATTATATATATATATATTTGACAGATATTTGAACTTAAAAGTTACTTTTGGCTGAAGACAAACATAAGTCTAGGAGGCTTAGCAAGGTATTGAATGGTACTGTTGTTATACCCACTTTGTGTTGTTATACAACGCGGCAAACTGTTGCACAACATTCTTCACAACCTCGTAGGATCTTGTCACAAAACAGTGCAGTTCCTGTGAAAGAAAAATATCATGGGTCAAATGAATTGTTTGTACACCGTTTGATTTTGAGTTTTTGTGGTTATATGTAGCATGAATAGACACTTTCCCTACTTTGAAATTTGATTAGAAAGGCTGTTGCTCTGTATAATCAAGGACGAAGGTAAAACTGACTTTATAGCAAAATAAAAGAATTATGGTTATACTCTATGGAACACAATGAATTTATTATTATGGTATCCCAATCTTGTTCTGTAAAGGTGCATGCAATATTGTTCTTTCATTTACAAGTGTGCCTGGAAGTCTTAATGTCAGAAACACTTGTATTTAATGAATCCTCAAATATTCTTCACCCTTTTCGCGTTTCACATAGATCTTTAATGAAATACAGCAGAATTGGTGTTTTAAGTTTTGATGTAGTTTAATGGATTTGTTTCTCAAGTAGGAATCAACCTAGTTGATATGACCATTAGATTCAAGAAAGTTTGTTCCAATATGATATTTATCCTGAAGGGCAGAGATGTTTAGATATTTTCCGTTATCATCTACTTAATCTTTAATGTAGGGGATTCCTTGGTAACAATAGTGTAGTTAAGACTTAAAATGTGTTTGCAAGATGTTATAGTAAACATAAGAATTGTCTGCCCTATGTTGTTAAATCAAGAGCAATCTATATTACAATCAATCCTTGACTAAAACATGGCCTAGATTAACAAAGATAGTTGTAAGAACCATACATTAAAATTGTTGTTCAAGTTGTTCCAAACCATTAGTGTCTATCAGGCAAGTTTCTAATAACTTTATCCATTCTGTAATACAGCTTAAGAGCAAGCGACTATTTCAAACACAAAACTTACCAAATTGGGCATACCGTATGGATTATTTGTTTACTATGGCAATACCATGAATAAACCCATTTGGTAATGAAAAATTTTGGGCACTGCTTTTTTCAAATCTAAATTCAAATTCAGCCAGCTGGCATGTATGTTCACTGATCAGTCACACCATATATCTTTAAGTTTGTTGTAAGAAGCATATCTAAAGATACATTTTCTGCAAAAGAGTAAAATTCGACCGATATAGGTCAAGGCTAAAACAAAATTTGATAGAACCTTACATATCAGAGAAACTGTAGCAGTGAAAGGAATCCGCATAAATACAATCGAAAAAGGACATATTTCATGCTGAATATTAACCCAATTCACCAAACAAAAATATTATAGAAATCCATAATGGAATATTAAAGGAGCAGATATTTTAGAATTTAACATCTTTTGAACTGGCATTTAATTAATGCAAGCGTTTGGGTGTTTTTGCAAGAGCATCTATTCGAGGCTGGCTTCTGTTCAAAGCAGACGTCTAGTTAACGATAAAAGGTATTGAGTACCTGCAGTAAAGGTATGATTTTCCCCATCTGCACTTGTGCATCTCCATCCTCTAATCCTGTTTCTGGTTCTGAAACAATAAACTCATCATTTGAATACATCTCATTTATAGGGGGCGGGATAGCGCAGTGGTTAGCGCGTTTGGCTTAGGATCATGAGGTCCGTGGTTCGAATCCCGCCAGGGGCTCGGCAACTTTGTCTGCAGTAGAGAACTGTTCTACACGCAGTCAGGTTTGGGTGCAATGCTACACTGAATTTCAGCGCAGTACCACCCATGGTTCGCTAGTTCCAGCTGATGCTCGCAGGTTTCACCGCAATGCATAGCCACAATGGTGTTGCGGGCTTTCTCCCTGCAATTATACTAGCAGCCGCGATATAAGTGTAATAATTTTGAAAGCAGCGTTAAACACCAACTCACCTCACCTCTGATTTACCTTCAAGCCTTCAAATCAGGCCTTTAGACAACAAATATTTCCTAATAACAACCTCAATATTGTTGAAAACTTTTAATCTACATCCTTGGTCATTATTGTTCAAGTCATCTACACAGTAATTACCCTTTGGACTTCTTAAAAGAAAATTCCATAATCACCCGCCCTTGGATGATTATGAACGTAAAACATTGAGGATATTGAAATATATATTTGATGAATTTATACAGTATAAAAGTACCAACCTCCCTCTCCATAAAAGAGAAGAGCGTTGAAGAACTTGGTCTCTGCCTCATGTTTGAGAGCATCCATCTCGCAGCAGAGAGCGGCAAGAACGGTGATGATCTTGTTCAAAATCTTGTTGTCCGTTCGGATCAACTGGAGGAGAGTGGTCTGTTCATAGGGCAGGAACTGGAAATGCAATATTAAGTAATTATAAACATGCACATGAAGACAACAATTTTGCATGCTCCTTAAACAAACACCCTGTATAGGAAACCAGTGCGGAGAACCTGTACCATCTTAAAAGCATCAGTGGATGTTCAAGGTAGCACAGAAATATCATAAACCTGGTCTAACTAAAGCTGATATATTTGTTGCTAGTCACAACCAACACATACCCCTTTACCAGGAACCAATTTTCAGCTTGGTGAACAGAAGCACATTTTGAATAAAGTCTCAATATACACTGCACGATTACTTGAAAACATTTTTAGAAGATCAGTTATAAAGTGAAGTTTGTCCTTGGACACAATCTCTCAAAATGATTACATACGCCCCCTGTCAAAACAACTCAATACTAACCTGAAGTGCTATTGGATCCAGTGTCATGTCCCATGAATCTCCAATTGAGTCGTCCAATGCATCTTCAATATCTTTCAGTTGTGATGCATAATCTTCCAAAAACTTTCCATATTTCTTTAATTGAAGGTCTCCAACAATTCCTGTAATGTTGTAAAATAGTAACAAAAACTACTTTAATTTGGTCCTTTTCAGGAAGTACTACACTTGACAAGGAGATATGATACAAAAGCTCTTACATTCAACACATTTATAGGGATATATGGACAAAAGAGTTTGTCTACTTTGGGTCCTCGATCTTCTTTACCTTAGTGCTATAGTCAAATGTGAATAAAAAAGATACCAAGATAATGATTAATCAAATCAAACGATCATAATGAAGTCAAATGTATTATTTGAGAAATTCATAAATTACCATTTGTTAATCATACTATAGGTTACACTGCTTCATTAAAGTTTCGATGGGGTCTCAGCTAAAAGCATTACTTACTCAATGACCCGTCATCAAACTTATCAAACTGCCAGTCGGCAGTGGTCGTGCCTGTTGTTGCCATTTTAGAAGACAGCCGACACGCCTACCCGGTCTTCAAACGCTAACTATTAGGTTGTGTAAGCATTTCCGTCATTAAGGTAGAGGAAGCACTGAAAAAATAAAGGTTATTTATCACTATTTCACCCATTAACCACGTTCGACGATGGAATTCAATTGCATATTATCATAAACCTTGCTTTTATTATGTCTCACACTCACGTTGAAGTAAACCGGAAGTACTCTTCGAGTTATGATCACATGACGCAAATCACGTGATATTTATTAAAACACGGACAACTTTCGCATTACATTTTCCCAGACCGTACCACAGTATTGTTTTATGATTTGTCTCCTAAGGGTCACCGTCTTACATGAATTTCGTTCTGAATTATTATAGATAGAAATAGAATAGAATAGAAATAATGTTTTATCTTATTTGCAGAGCTATAAACATTTTTTTCTGTATTGATACATATTCTGTATTGATATATTACAATTATATTTATGATTATATATATGACCACGTCTCGTTGATGTGTCTGAATTTGAATTTCGTTTTCATTATCTTCCGACACGAAATTTCATCCTTTATTTTATATTTTAAATTTTAAAGAGACATACCCTTTCAGTCTGCATGATAAACTGTTGTTGAAATTATACTTGTAATCTAAATTATTCATAATTTCCATTTTTAAACCAGATACTCTTGAAGTCGAAGATGTCAAAAATCATAACTGGTGTTAGTTAATCGAGAAATATTGTTTGTTTCAGAAAAGCATACCGTATTTCCTCGAATAGACGCCCCCGGCGTCTATTTTTTCAGACCCCCTTTACCCCCGGCGTGTATTCGAGACCCGGCGTCTAATCGAGACCGGCGTCTATTCACATTTAAGTAGCAAATTTCGTCCAGGTCACAAAATTACACACTAAGGGAACATGAATAAATCAACTTATTACCCGGCGTGTATTCGAGACCCGGCTTCTATTCGAGACCCGGCGTGTATTTACTTAAAACAGTCATACCCCCGGCCTCTATTCGAGACCCGGCGTTTATTCGAGGCCCGGCGTCTATTCGAGGAAATACGGTAATCCTAATGCTCATCGGTTCAGTTAAACTCGTTATTTGTGATCGAAAACCGGACAGTGGCTCGCGCAAATGACTCAAACGTAATTTTGGAAATTTATTTACAGCTGACACAAAGACAAAAATAGGTTGACAGTTTCAAGTAGGTCATTTAACTAATATACATGTTAATCATTGAAAACAAGAAAATATCATAATTTTGGCATTTTAGTGAAAAAGATGTAAGTTTTGCGAGCCGATTTGAAGTTAACTTAAATCATAAGTTATTTTGCTTGTAATAAAGTTATATGAAAAATCATGAAACATACTCTGTGTCACTTTAATATACCTTTCAATATGTGCTAGATGTATCATGAATTTGGAGTATTCTTCTAATCTGTGTTACACTGGCAGATCGATTTATCATCACCAAGTAGTGGGAAGTGATCTCACGTCTTTTAATTCATTTTCTATTTACAGTGAGTATTTTATTGCTTGCAATGACCTTTTTCGAATAAAATGGGGTTTTTTTATATTTCGAATGATAAGAAAAACACTTTCCTACATTTATGATTGTGTTACTACATGTATGTAAATGCTGAATATTCGTACATGGTTGAATACATACGTTGTAGGTCAAACCGCAACGTTTATACGACATTTAAACCGGTTTACCTCGCTTTAAAAACTATTACAGTTCTCCTCAGTGCAAAGCAACGATTTTTTATTCCTTTAATAATCGAATCAAATACGTTCATCACATGTTTCTCTATTCAAAGATATAACTTTAAAGCATTTTTGTATGTATACTTTTGTACTTGATTTAGATCATTTGATTCCCCTTAATTTCAATCAGGCATTCATGATACAAATGAAGAACGATGTTCCTGGATTCCAATACGGTTTGAATCCACGATTGTTGTAATTCAAATAAATTAAGATCGATAGTTTCATATTATATCAATATTTTTAAAATGGTGATCTAATTTATTTTTAGATTGCCCTTTGGGTGACAACTATTCCACAACGTTCCGATGATGCCTTTGTTTCCATGTTGTCTGAGTAGTGATAATACTGTCATATTTGGTATGTTTTATTACTATTTCCTCTCGCCATCTTACTGACTTGACTTGGGGACTCGCTTATGAGCCTGCGAGAGGTACTCTTTCAAATAATTACAAAGGAAGGATTTTCATATTTTATTACAAAAACAGTTAAAGCATTTTACATCAATACACAGTTCCTAATCTTACCTAGCCTACCTACCTAACTATTAACTGTAACCCCATACTTACTCTACTCCCTTAATACATTACCCATCCTATCCGACGTTGGCACCACCTGTCCAACTTCCTACTCTGCCTGGGTCAGCTCTGCTCTTCCGGAAAGTTACGTTCTCTAGCTGACCGTGCCTCCGCTTTTTAACCCTTGATCACATTAATCTTCTCATGGGTGTGTTTTTCTCTTGACCAATCATTTCTTTACTATACCCTATGACATATGTCAGTCAGAAGTGTACTCTGACCTTCGACCTCGATAACTTCGAACCTTAACCTCTTTGTGACGTCACTACCTACTTTCTCTAATTGACTAATACACTTTGGCAAATGCTTAGTAATTCATAACGTCACGATAATGCATTCTATCTCTCATTTATTCTTCTTACCAAGCTGTTTTTGACATAAGAATGATTACATGTTTGGCTTGGTCGTAAATTCCAATTGACCAAATGTCACATATGTCAGAATACTTGGCCTAAACTCATTTCTCTTCCTTGTTCCTCATGATTAATAACTAAAGAACACGCACCTTTTGATCACCTGTCCTATTATGTCTTTTGTCTACACATTTGCTACTTCCAAATAATATGTAACTATTCTAACCTTATTTTAAATATACTAAATATTTCCTAAAAACCCATATTCTAACTGACTTATAATCTCACTACATAACACCTCCCCCCTTACAAATATGAGTCGCCCTCGACTCAACGAAGAACTAAACATGGAAAAGAACCAAGTCAATACTGGGTACACTACGGTAGAGCAATATTCTACCTTAAGACATTATTGAAATAGCCAAAACAAAGTAAGGCATGAAGTATGAATTGGGAATAGTAATACAGCAACCCAATACTGATTGGCAATGCAAACACAGTAATACCCTAATACCTGAAAAAGAAAACATGTAAGCACATATAATACGAAGTCCATCTAGAATCACAACAGTTAAGAGTTCATCACATAGCTGTTTGTCCACTGCACTGAATATACGTAACGTTAAAGTTCATAGTGCATGTTTGTCTGCCGTCCTCCTCAGAAAGTGAGTGCGTAATCTCAGGTACTGTCCACCAACACCACCCAGTCATCTTCCATGACTGAAGTTCACAATGTTCTGCACATCTGGCCATATATATATATAAATGTTAGCTCAGTCTCCGTTGATGTCTATTGTAGATGATAGACAAAATCCGATAGATATATAAGTGTTCACTGTCCGTTTAATTCACCACGGTAGGCACAATTCATAGTCACCAATCACTTAGTACGACACCACACTGACATCGTAGTCAATATTCTGAGACCCTATTGAAAGTCACATTGGTTTCGTCACCGTGTGTCCTCTGGCGGTCCTCCGTATGTAGAACTAGTAGGTTGACACCCTATCACGGTCAACTTCTTCGATACGCCCCTGCAATAGGCACGCCATTCCAGTAGTAGTCTTGAGCAGATCCGTAGTAAGCTTCATCTGCTGAGGCCATCTGCCCTCGCGACCCGCCGACATCACGTGATCCATTCGTAAAGAGTATGCGAACAGCCGTGGACTTGACGTTCGGCCAGGATGCATTACATCAATCAGAGAACAGCAACAGTTTCTATAACACTTGAAAACGAATGTAAGAATTCAAACATATGGACAACCGTTAATAAACCAATGCGCTGTATTACGCACCCGAAACTAATGACCTCTTTGACAATAACATAAGGTCTATCCGCAAAACTTCATGAAACATCATTCTCTATTCTAGAAACATTCATGAATCAATCATTCATCGTCGAAGAATCATCGTGTATTATAACAACAGACGGTAACACATTTCTTCTATGTTATGTAATAGTATCGTATCTCTGTATGTACGTCTGAATGTATCCTACTGCGGACTACACCTGAACAGTATAACTCTTGTCCATCGCGGATATTTCTGTAATTGCCGTCCCCTTATTCATGATACTCTCATTAAACTACCATTTCAGGAAGTCAATATAACTCAGTAACACCATCCATCCATCAATATTCTGACATAATTATGAATACACCTTCATGGTTGTATACTAATTGAATATACTTGTACAACATAAGACTGTGTTTGCATTTCTAATAACCTAAGAAATTCTGAAATTAAATAAATACATTGCTCACATAAAACAATATTATTTTTGGTTCCAATATATTGTTCGTTTAGTACAATACCATAAGAATAATCCCCAGACTCAGTTCGTATGTAACCCAATAAATCCTCACATGTAAATATTTGCAGAATGCTAATCATTCATGTCATGAATCCCAACTATCCTGACAACCTTAGAAAGAGACTACATTCACGTATACATGTCTCATATACCAGTAATACGTATGCATTCATTATGTTTTTTTATCAGACATTTATGTTTCTTCACATACAATGTATAAAGTTAATTTTGGATTCAATTCCTCTGCTTTCTCGGAATTGTTCGTATCTTATAATTAAAAGAATTCTCTGTCTATCCTGAAAAAATAATTAAGATCGAAACAGCCATTAATTTGAAAAGAAAAAGACTGCCAATGTCTTAAGTTGATAAGTATATAGAGAAAAACCTGTCTCAGACATTCATTTTGACTTTATAAAGATGGAAGAAAGTTGAGATCAAGAGAAAGATGAATGAAAAGAAAAGATAGTTACAGTAAAGTCTTTTGCAAGAATGAATTAATCCTGTATGTAGAATATTCATTTTATCCTTTCCATTTATTTTATTGTAATCATATGAAGAAAGAACCAAAAGATTTAGTCGCCTCTTACGACAGGCTTATTGACGTAATGTTTCTGTGCCGTCAATAAACCGCGGTGCTATTCTAGCCAGACTAGAAGTTATACGTTGGTTTCTAGCCACCCCCGGACACCACACGGGGTCTAGGACCTAATAAAGAAAATTCTTGTGTATTAGAAAAATGAAACGTCGACCGACTACACGTCCATGACGGAATAAGTTTTTTTTTTAAAAAAATCCATCCTCCGTAGAGCTTGGTCTACAAGATGACGCACTTGTACTATAACTTGTCTGGAATTGACCTGAACTATTATCCGTAATGCGTTCTTACACATCACGTTTTAATGTAAGAATAAAAAGATTGTCCTAGAAAGAATTAGTCGCCTTTTACGACCGACCTGTGGATGACATTCTTCAAGTATCATCCAACAGTCTTGGTGCTATTCTATCCAGGCACGGACCGGATGCCGTTGCCACTCCCCGGTCACCAAACGGGGTTGAATAATGTCAACTTTTCGCGCTTACTGTATCTTACAGTTCATTCCGTCGCGTTTCATGTGTATCCCGTGTTACTCGCAATTAATCCTGAACCGTTGTAATGCGGACAACTGAACGATACACGACACGCAACCGACCCGAGTCGCTTTCAAACATAACATGTATTGATCCCAATCGACAATGGACAAATGCCGACCGACACTGTAAATCATAATAATAATCACTTGACTATATATCGGTCACGAATATGTATACAACATCAGTATGATTCCAATTGATTCGGATAGGAATCTCTATAACGTATAAGTTAACAACCGCAACGTTGTCCCTGAAAGTAATTTCTTTAAAATCCATCGCAACATGCATTTCATTTGGAACCCTCTGTTCGTTCCGATACTATCAATCTCATATCCTCATACTCATAAAAGTAGATAGTTGTAGTTTGAAGACGCAATCCCGTCATTATGTAATTTTAGTTCGCCGCGATTTCCTTTCCCGCGCACACATCGCAAACGAAGTAACTCATATTTCCTCACGTCTCTGTGAAGATGCCCCTGTCGGCTACGCGTACATACTCCATGATCTCTGTCACCGACTGACATTTCCGCAAACTCATGTCTCGGTACCTGTATACCTTCTTAAAGTAAGGGTCTCATTTCATCTCTCATCGACATAAGACCTCGTCTGTAGCTCATCGTAATTGCATAACTCATAAATGCATACCTCATAATTGAATAACTCGTATTTGTATAACTCATAATCGTATAACTTGTACCACTGCACAATAAGTACCTCAGCTACCAGCTGGCTTTTCATAATCCATCTCACGTGTGGATATGAAACTCATTATGCAACTTCTAGGCTAGTATTCGCCTGCACTATAGTAGACCTTTACACCGCTTGTAAGGACTCCGTGTCACTTCTGCACGACATCATAATCTTGTAATACGTCCTCGACGTTTCGTATAACACAGTACTGTACCCTCTGTAATATATTCGTCATAATATCTCCGCACTTGTGGTAAACAAGTCTCTGCTCCACAAGACTATATCAATATAGCGTTTCTTAATAAATAAGGAAATAAATATATCATTACAAATATCTCTCATTGGTATCCATTGCAAAAGATACCTCGTCGTAATTGTAAGTCTAACTACTGCCATCATATCTCAATAAATCATTGTAATATCCTCAGCTCTAATCCGACATCTATATTATCAATCTTACTGTGGACTATGCAAACCATCAACACAACCTATAGGCGAACCGTTGCCTTAACCATCTTATGTAGGTATGTCTGTGTAACATCTAGAAACTGATCTCTCTTCCCTGAGAGATACGTAAGCTTCACATTCTGTAATATCGCCGTAACAATCGTCAGACTGTTAATATATACGTTTGTCCACTTAAACTGGAAATAATCCTACATAAATAAAATACTAATTGTAATAATCAACTCCAAATGGTAATTGTAAAGAGCATCTCATAGCAAGTGTGCACCCTTGCGTCCGACAAACTCTCCACACCATAAAGAGATAATTAGTTTTAATTGAAAAGAAATAAACTTCGTATAATCATGTATCTCACACAGTCACCCTTAAAGACTATATCTATTGACGTCTATTCTTACGTCTCTTCTTCACATTCGAACGTACTGTTTGTGAAATTTGATAAGCTTGTATCAAATCACGTGAAATATTCGTACTAGGCTCCCATGTAGCCTCTGAAACTGGATACCCTTCCCAGTGTACCTTGTAAAACGGCAAACCATTTATTTTCTTGCTTGACATTATTCGCTGAACCTTATACACCTCTGGTTGGCCCAACTTAATATCCTCATTGCCTTCTCCATCCTCCATATCCTTGTCATCTCGTAACTCACTCTCTATTTTCGTATTATCATCTTTATTTTCATCAGCAAACCTCACTTTCTTCACACTAGTATTACTCTGATTTACTGTTGTATCCTTTGTATCATCCACCACCTCTACTCTTTCTGCTTCGTCACTGTCAACGTCTGCACCATCCCCTTGTGTATCTCTTATCATTGGATCTACAAAACGCTTAAGTCTATCAGCATGAACCGGTACTTTAAGTAAGCTGTTGTCCTCTACTTTACGTAATTGATATGTACAGTGACCCATTAAATCACTAATGTAGTAAGGACCTGTAAAACTGGAACTTAATTTCTTTGATAACCCAGTCCCAACTGCACGTCGATCTAACCATACCTTATCTCCCAATTCATAATCTGGCATTTGAGTTTTTCTATCATAATATTCGTTTGATCGTTCTCGTGCTTTTACTAAATTCTGTTTCGCTATATCCCTAGTTACGGTAACTAATTCTGATATCTCCTGGATTCGCTGTTGAATACTCTGAGGCATTCCACTGTTCGCTTGTAATTCTAAATCAATAGGTAATACTGCCTCTTGTCCGAATACTAAGAAATAAGGACTAAAGCCAGTTCCTTGTGAATGAGGAGTCGAATTATAAGCAAACGTAACACTAGACAAATACTTATCCCAATCATTTTGGCGTTTATCTATGTAGTATTTCAGTGTGACCTCTAAGAAATAATTAAAACGCTCCGAAGCTCCGTTTGTTGCCTGGTGATGACTCGCCGTACGCAGTGATGTAATACCCATAATTTTACACAAGTGTTGAAATACTCGACTTATAAAAGCACTTCCATTATCCGATAAAACTGATTTCGGTATTCCAAAAACACAGATAAACCTGTCATAAAATATTCTGGCTATTTCTGCTGCTTCTATAGTTTGTACTGGAATTGCTAAAGTAAATCGACTAAAACTGCAAGTAATAATTAAGACATGTTTATATCCAGTTGTTGTTACCGGAAAAGGACCAATCGTATCCATGTGAATTCTCTCCCATAACCTTCCTTGAATCGGTAATGGTTTTAAAGGTGCATTACGACGACCATTCGCCCTTTTTACTAACTGACATTCCGTACAAGTCTGGACATAATTTTTAATGTCTGCATACATTGATTTCCAATACATTTTATTTCTGATATGCTGAAATGTCCTATCTATTCCTTGGTGACCAGCCAATAAATTATCATGATACGCGGCCAACACCTTATTGACCATAGACTTAGGAATTACTATTTGTTTAATACATCTAGTAGACCAATTACCTGCCGACTGTGGACCCCATAATCGATAAAGCATATCGTCATCAAGAACATATTCCTTGCACTGTAATCGTAATGTACTTAGCTCCTTATCCGAAGCTGTCGTGTAGTCCTGCCTTAAATAATCAATCAAAGGACGTAATGTTGGGTCATCATACTGTTTTCTTTTTACCTCCATAATATCCATGTTGTCCACTAAATCATCATGAACTGTTTGATCGTTATCTTTTAAGAATGACTCGTCATCATCATCCCTTTCAGTGTCTTCCTGTAAAACGTTGGTTACTTTATCCCCCGTAGTCAATGTAAATAACTGCCCGATATCTTCTAGTGCATTGTCATTACTTGCTGGCAAATGATCACATCTAGATAAACAATCAGCATGGCTTATGGAACGCCCTGGTCTATATTTAATTTTAAAATCAAATTCTCCCAAGAATAAAGACCATCTAATTAAACGTGCCGACTTTATGCGATTATTCGTCAGATATTGTAAGGCTTTATGATCCGTCATTATAATAAATTTTCTACCTGCCAAATATTCCTTAAAATGTTGAATGCCATTAATAACTCCTAATAATTCTAATTCTGTGATACAATAATTCTTCTCCGCGGGTGATAAACTTTTACCTGCATATGCTATCGGATGTTCCTTACCATCTGTATCATTTTGGGCTAAAACATATCCCAGTCCTTGTAATGACGCATCAGTAGTCAAAATGAATTCCTTATCCCAATTAGGATACGCTAACACTGGTGGGCTGATTAAAGCAGTTTTCAATTTCACAAAAGCAACGTTCTCTTCCTCATTCCAATGAAATTTTATATCTTTCTGCAACAATTGATTCAATGGATGTGCAATTTTAGAATAGTCCTTAACAAACCTTCTATAATAACCTGATAATCCTAAAAAAAACTTCTTACTTGTTTTTGAGTCTTTGGCGCTGGAAAGTTGGCTATTAAATCTGTCTTTTCAGTATCAACCTGTACCCCATTTTTCGAAAAAATATGCCCCAAATATTTAACTTCTTTAGAAGCGAAATCACATTTATTTGGTTTCGCTGTTAAATTCGCAGTTCTTAGACATTCAAAAACTTCCCTTAAATCCTCCAAATGCTTTTCAAACGAAGTCGAGAAACAAATAATATCATCGAGATAGCATAACGTTGTCTTCCAATTGAGTGATTTAAATACTTCTTGTATTACCCTGGAGAACGTGCAAGGTGCACCTGATAACCCAAATGGCATTCTAGTAAATTTATATGACCCATCCTGTGTCACAAATGTCGCTATATCTTGAGACTCTTTTGACAGTGGAATTTGAAAATATCCCGAAAATAAGTCAATCGTACTAAAATATTCACTCTTTTTCTCCCCCAAACAATCAATTACATCCTCTATTCGTAATAACGGTGCAACTTCCTTTGTCGTACTATACCTATTTATTAACCTCATATCTACAGCTAATCTCCATTCTTGTGGTTTTCCCGGACTACGTTTCTTCTTAACTAATATGACGGGCGATCCCCACGGACTAGAAAAGTTTTCCTTGCATATTCCTTTGTCTAACCAATCTCCAACCTGACGATTAATTTCAGCCCGTGCCTGTGGATTAACTCTATAAAAGCGCTGTTTCACTGGTTTATTATCACCTACATCTATTTTATGTTCTAATATTTTACAATGTCCCAACTCTGATAACGTCGTTGCAAAACAATCTCTATTCTCTGCCAAAAGTATCTTTAAGTCACGTACTTGACCTAATGTTAAATCCTTATTGTCCAAATTTATTTCCAATTCTTTAATTATCTCATTTAATTCCTCCTCAGACCAATCCTTCAAAACCGTTTTACTCGGTTTTGTCTCAGATTCTCGAATTTTTGTAATCTCATTTTCTCTAATATGGTAACAAACTGCCACCTGAGTACCTTTCTCTATCGTTATATCTTCATTATGAACATTAAGCACTCTATAATTCGCAACCCCCTTTGGCGCCGAAACTAAACACCTAGCCCCTAACACAACATTCTCATTTTGAACTGACGAAAGAGGTTCGCATAGAATATTATCAGTGTCTAAAACATTTGGTATGTACACCTGTATTATCATTTCCGAATTTTGTGGTACTATCGTGCGTTTCAATACTCTTACAGGTGTAAGTGAATTACAATGTGACTCTTTCATAGCATGGTCATCACTTTTCATTGAAATGCTACAGAGAGGAGAAGATAATTCTTTGTCAGGAAATGTTACTTCATTTGTCCTAAAATTAATAACCACCCTATGAGATCTCATAAAATCCAAACCTAAAAATACAGGAAATATAAGCGATTTTACTACATGAAATGTGTGTTCTAAATGTAGATTTCCTATACGAAAAGGAATTGTAATGCGCCCCAATACTTCAAATGTATTCTCACCTATCCCATGTAATTTCGAAATAGTCGACGCTTGTATCTGATATTTTGAAATTAACCCTGTTTTCTTTAAGAGATGTTCCGTTATAATTGATACTGACGCCCCAGAATCTAAAATACACTCCTGAACAAAAGAACCATCAAGAATGATTTGTATTTTTATTACTTCTAGTGAGTTAGCTATTCCCGTAAATGCTTTTCTACTATCATCACACTCAGGGCGACATTTTACACATCCTGTTTTATTCTTAGAAAGACCAAACCTATCACTATTATCAAAACCCGTCCTTCTTATTTTATGGCAACGATAAGCAAATCTTTTCTTAGGTGTAAACTTATACCGTATATTCTTCGAAAACCGACAAACCCTGGCATAGTGACCATTCTTTCCACAATTAAAACAAGTCACTTTCCTTGCTGGGCAAACAAGATAATGAGATTTGTTGAACTCACCTTGTCCGCACCTGTAACAACTAGAATTGATATTTCCCGGGTGATTCCTGCCGTTAATCCTCTTTTGCTGTCCGTATGATTTATTATTTATTCCTTTCCGAAAGCCTTCTTCTGTTTTCCTGTCCAATCGTCCACTCCAATCACGTCTCTGGTCCGGAACTCCGCTCCCTCTTGATCTGCTCACCGCTTCATTCCTATTGCCTTGTCTAGCCCAGCCATTATTCTGTAACCCATTAGTCCTCCTTAATAAATCCCTTTCTTTTTCATCTAATCTATCAAATAAGGTCTGAAATCTTTGAAAGCATCCCTGAACTACTGGTAGCCCTGCCTCATCTCCTACCGAATTGGCTAATCTCGCCAATTCTACTGCTTCTGCCAGGGAACTGGGTTTTTGTATTACTACTAAAGATTTAACCCTCGCTGGAAGTCCTTGAATAAAAGTCTCCTTTACATTATCCTCTGTTTTGTTTAGACCTGTTGCTAAAGTAGTCAAGTCTGCTAAATAGTGATCCAAACACTCCCCAACTTGTAATTTTCTATTGTGAAATTTGCTCAGTAAATTCCATTTAGGTATCTTGTGTACATAACGCTCCTTAAATTTATTTTGAATACATTCAAAATCCGATAGATCACTGTCTTTTAAATTATTCAACCACAAGTATGCGCTTTCCTTCATAAAAAGTTGAAAAGCCTTGGCCTTCTGTATCCCTGACCATTTTTTAAATTCAGCGAATAGCTTAAAACGGCTTAAAAATTCACTTGCTACTGAATGATCTATACCATTAAAGCTGTCTAGACATAACAATCTATCTACCATTGTATTCACTATGTCTTCAATTCTCAGTCCCTTTGTCACTGAAAAACCACGCGATCCCTGCGCAATAGGTAATTATTATCTGCCAACTCTATGGACATATTTGATCTGTACATTTCAAATTAACTACACATGGGAACATTCGAATTTCTTTTATTCCACTACCTACACTCCTTCTACTTTCTGTAAAATCCTCAAATCTGCTACAGAAACAAATTTATCCTGTATATATTCTAAAATTTCATCCGTATAACGAACCTTCTAACAACCTTGCGTAATATCATCTTAATCAATTACATTATTTCCTTCAACGATATTTCCCGTATTCAACTCGTTAGTCTCGCCAAGGAGTTTCTACCACATTTATACTTACTCATCATTTTGAATTATTTTATCTAACCCCACTCGAAGGAAACCCCCTGCATTTTAGTATTGTAAATATTTAAAACCTTCCTTTAATTTTGCATCTCCTACCATGTCATATTTGGTATGTTTTATTACTATTTCCTCTCGCCATCTTACTGACTTGACTTGGGGACTCGCTTATGAGCCTGCGAGAGGTACTCTTTCAAATAATTACAAAGGAAGGATTTTCATATTTTATTACAAAAACAGTTAAAGCATTTTACATCAATACACAGTTCCTAATCTTACCTAGCCTACCTACCTAACTATTAACTGTAACCCCATACTTACTCTACTCCCTTAATACATTACCCATCCTATCCGACGTTGGCACCACCTGTCCAACTTCCTACTCTGCCTGGGTCAGCTCTGCTCTTCCGGAAAGTTACGTTCTCTAGCTGACCGTGCCTCCGCTTTTTAACCCTTGATCACATTAATCTTCTCATGGGTGTGTTTTTCTCTTGACCAATCATTTCTTTACTATACCCTATGACATATGTCAGTCAGAAGTGTACTCTGACCTTCGACCTCGATAACTTCGAACCTTAACCTCTTTGTGACGTCACTACCTACTTTCTCTAATTGACTAATACACTTTGGCAAATGCTTAGTAATTCATAACGTCACGATAATGCATTCTATCTCTCATTTATTCTTCTTACCAAGCTGTTTTTGACATAAGAATGATTACATGTTTGGCTTGGTCGTAAATTCCAATTGACCAAATGTCACATATGTCAGAATACTTGGCCTAAACTCATTTCTCTTCCTTGTTCCTCATGATTAATAACTAAAGAACACGCACCTTTTGATCACCTGTCCTATTATGTCTTTTGTCTACACATTTGCTACTTCCAAATAATATGTAACTATTCTAACCTTATTTTAAATATACTAAATATTTCCTAAAAACCCATATTCTAACTGACTTATAATCTCACTACATAACAATACAGACTATCTATGGGCATCGAAGTCAGCAAGTCACATAGTGACTCTATATCAAAAGTAAACCGTAGTTAAAACATAAGTGAAAAAAATCTACACTTGTATATTCTACAGTAAAAAATAATCTATTTCGAGTGATTAGGGAATTTTCACCAGGTTAAACCTTCGGTTTACTTCAGATGTTGAGTTCCTGGCGTCAGTCACTGTTCGTTTTATAATTGTTATGATATATGTTTGAAGAGGCTCGTCGAGATGAAAGCGCTAGCCATTAATATTACTTCTAATTTCATATTTTTCAATATTTAATACCTGGGAGCTGAACAACAATCTCCAGATTGTGAATTTATTTGATGTGTAACTGGTCAGTCTATTTTAAGTAAAATGAAAAGTGGTCGGTCAGTCGATTTTGAGTAAAATGAAAAGTGATCGGTCAGTCCATTTTGATTAAAATGAAAAGCGATTGGTCAGTCGATTTTAAGTAAAATGAAAATTGATTGGTCAGTCGATTTTGATTAAAATGAAAAATGATTGGTCAGTTGATTTTGATTAAAATGAAAAGTGATTGGTCAGTCAATGTTGATTAAAATGAAAAGCGATTGGTTAGTCGATTTTGAGTAAAATGAAAAGTGATTGGTCAGTCGATTTTGATTAAAATGAAATGTGATTGGTCAGTCAATGTTGATTAAAATGAAAAGCGATTGGTTAGTCGATTTTGAGTAAAATGAAAAGTGATTGGTCAGTCGATTTTAAGTAAAATGAAAAGTTATTGGTCAGTCGATTTTGATTAAAATGAAAAGTGATTGGTCAGTCGATTCGATTAAAATGAAAAGCGATTTGTCAATCGATTTCAAGTAAAATGAAAAGTGATTTGTCAGTCGATTTTAAGTAAAATGAAAAGTGTTTGATCAGTTGATTTTGATTAAGAATGGAAAGTGATTGGTCAGTCGATTTTGAGTAAAATGAAAAGTTTTTGATCAGTCGATTTTGATTAAAAATGGAAAGCGATTGGTCAGTCGATTTTGAACAAAATGGTGTGCTATTTTGAGTAAAATGATGGTCATCCGATATTGGATAAAGTGATATGCAACTGGGCGTTCTTTATTAAGCAAAGTAGTGTGTAATTATGTACTTGTTCGATCAATTATAGGAAAGGTGGTATGTGATTGTTCGTTCTATATTGGACAGGTGATGTTAAAATTATTGTTCGTTCTATATTGGACAGATGGTGTGCCTTTGAATTTAGACAAGCCGATGTGCGATTTGTTTATTGATATTTGGACCATCGAAATTAATATGGTGATTGGTGCATAAACTGTTGATTATATTAATTGTCTAACCCCTAAAAATATATACGTTTTATATTTCGTTAGACATGTTGTTTTCTGTAAATTTCATTGACCACGTCTTTTTTTAAGAAGTTTAAAATATGAAATAACTTGGCCGAAGTTTAACATTTTGAAATGGGATTCTTACCACATGACTTAGATATTTCGTAAAACATCAACTACAATATATGTTCCAAATTATATTTTTATTTCATGATAGAACCCTAAAACTGACAGTATTTAGTCTTAAACATGAAATAAAACAGGAGGCATAAATGTACATTGACTTTATTAACAGTAATTAATTTCATATCAAAATGTATCTTTAAGTGACACAGAATATGTTTCATTAATTTTGTATATGACTTTATCCAAAAAATACCACCTATCACAAATGTATCTGAGAGTGACACATAATATGTTTCATTAATTTTGTATTTGGCTATATCTAAAAAATACCACTTGTTACAGGTCAAGCTCAAATTGCCTTTCTAAAGTTACATATGTATCTCTTAAATGCCCCAATTATTATATTTTCATTTGTAATCGGAAAAGGTCATATGAATATCAAATGACCTACTCAGCAGTGCCAAACTATATATGTCTGCAGTAAATACGTTTCTAAAGGTACGTTTGAGTCATTGGCGCGCGTCATTGTCCGGTTTTCGATCACAAATAATAGACTTAAACCTGTTTATTGTCACTTTATTGAATTGAATTGATTTGACCAAGATGCTAATTTCAGAAACAATCACTACTTCTCAATCAAATAATATCGTTTATAAAGTTGTATATTGTTTACCTCGACAACATACTCTGTGTCTCTTTAATATTTGTAATTGATTTTGGGGGATTAATGTATGCATGTTCGATTTGGCACGAATTAAAATAGGATTCAGAATACAATCTTTATGAATTGTCAAACAATCAATTTCACAATAGTTCCAATTATAACATATACCTGAACAAGACGTAATATATAATGAAAGTTAGAGAGGTAGATATTCAAAGACAAGGGTTATCGTAAGAAGGACAGAGATTAACTGACAAAAGAGAAATAAGTATGAAAACATACTAAAGATGTTATGAAACATCGATCACATATTGTCGGGCACTTTCTGAGACTACCCATATTCAAATATACAAACAACATGAGCAATCAAAAACCTTTCTGTTTGTACACTGTGTATTTTATGAAAGCTAATCACCGCAAACTTTATTTGCTCCTAACACAGAATCGGAACCCAAGGGCCTCCCCCTCATGGTCTGTAGTCTTGACCAAAGATGACTTTACGTCACCCCCACGGGGAACTATGCAGAATGGTCTCGCCGTTGTAAAGCATCTGTTCAAGAAATAAACCTACCGTATTTCCTAAAAATATGGGCCTCGAATACAATCCGGGGGTTACGGGGTGCTTTATAAACGCGACTCTGGTATAACACATATGAACCTGGACTTTAAATAGAAGACTGGTCTTGAATAGACATCGAGGGGTAATTAAGGGGGTGGTTAGCGAAAAAGAACCAAGGGTTGTATTCTAGGGAAACAGTATTTAGAAAAAAAACATCCGTGAATATTAAAAACGCAGGTTACGTCATATTTTTACAATGGAATACCACGAAAAATGTAAGGGCCGAATCTAGATAAACGCCGGGTCTATATTAGCGTCAGACTGGAGAGTACATGTTGACTCGATATGCACTCGGCTTTCATGAAAGAGTTGGGGTGAGTTGGGGTTTAATGCCGGTTTCAAGATTATTTCACTTATATCGCGGCTGCTAGTATTATTGCAGGGAGAAAGCCCGCAACACCATTGTGGCTATGCATTGCGGGATTCGAACCGCGGACCTCTTGATCCGAAGCCGAACGCGCTAACCACTGCGCTATCCCACCCCCTTTCATGAAAGAAATTCGGTCCATATTCATGTCTAACGTTGCTAACGAACATGCATGCATTGCACGATTCACGATGCTTACACGTATCGTTCGGATTGAAATAGACACCACGTGCATCCTCAGTCTCATTAAAACCAGGTCGAATATCACTTGTACCTCGCTGCGTTTTTACATCTGTGTACTGCACCTTAGGATCACATGTTTCCTTCCCTACATTCTACCAATCACAGACCCCCCCCCCCCCCCCCTCCCCCCATTTATAATGGCGGCGATGCTTTCCTGGCCTCATCGATGATTGGCTTGAGTGAAAGTCACTTCCCATCACATTTTTGGGACGGTACGCAGATCAAAAACGAATAGGAGCGATGTATGAATGTACAGTCGATCTGATTTAAATGGGATTGCATACACCATTGAACCATATCATTACTGGCTACCGCTCCTTTCTTTGGGCTTCTGAAAGGAAAATGTCCGAAATTTGCACTAATGGTTGCAAGAGGGAGGCACGAGGATGCTTGTATCCGTAACGTTGACATGCACGTTGACCATTCTGGTCAATTTTGAACCACGCAAAGGAATTAAAACTCACAGTCATGTGTCAAGAGGTTTTAAGATAACCGTAGCTAACACTTACAAATAGTCTATCACATCGGTAACAAGTGCATCAAAGGAGGTGATACTGTGAAATAGGATGATACAACGATATAACGGATGTTGTTTTTTGTTAACAACAAGATGGATATATATTCGATGTGACAATGTAACTGCGATAAACACGGGATGTATTCATCTCTATAACAGTAACACTACATAACATAATTACTCTCCTTTGAAATGATTTGGTTCAACACATACGTCACTAGAGAGCTGTACGCTTTCTCTGACAATATTACCGTTTGACATGTGGAACCCTGTACTTCGCGTCTCATTGTACATGAATGAGGCACTGGTCTCTGCCAGGTTAGCTCTTGCTCTTAATGTGTCAGTTTGCATGTAACCAATATTAGTTTGTGGATTAACAACGTTTGCTGATGAGCTGAGTGAGCCACTCTGTGTAAATACATTAGATTCTCCTTTAGCATCACTATTATCTGTGGAACTTGGCTTATTCTTCTCGAAGTTCCAGTCTACCGGGTTGAACATCTGGGCCGTCTTCTTGTAGGTCCAGTAGGGAGTCATCACCAAGGTAACGAGAGGCAGCTGAATGTAGAGACAGAGGAAGAGAGCGAGGGGCATGGAGGACCAGACGTAGCTCCAGTTCTGGTAGGTGATGTAGATCAGCAGCCACTCCACGATGTTCCTGCAATGAAAGGTGTGCACCAACAGGAACTGGTTGGCTTTCCACAAGAAGCTTCTCTCCTGACCACACTTGAGCAGAGTCCAGCACAGGGCCGAGAAGGGCGTGCTCATCTCCAAGAGAAGACCCTTGGTGGCGAAACAGTGTCCGGCGTCCAGATAGATAACCACAAAGTAGCCAACTAGCGATAGCCAATGGTGCAAGTTTAACAGGAAGCTGAACGATTTGTAGATGACGTCAGAAATCGCAAGAGCACTACATTCGAAGATGAAGAACCCTTCGGTGACACACAGCGCGAAATAGCTGCTCTTTGTTGTCCCAAATACAACATCTGAGTCCATTTCCGTTTTGTTGAAAATTGCCCAGCCTCCCATCACAGCGCCAAAAACTCCAAACACTGCTCGCACCACCGCAAGGTTCCAAAACACCTTCTCTTTCGTACGGAGTTTCCGGTACGTTGATGTCATGGATGCTATGATGGCGGACCCAAAGTACGTTGCAAAGAAGAACAAGAAACTCCCCAAAATGACTTTCACCTTCGTTGACGTAAGTTTATAATCCAAAGTTGCTAACCTAGGATCAAGGTGTCTGACTATTTCCCATGTTGGCTCGGAAGTCGCCATCTTGAATATCCTGACTTTACCCTCGACGTCGTTTCTGAAATACGAAACATATGATATATTCTTAACCTCATAAAAGCATTTATATTCGGGCATTTTCCTTCGGGCTTCGATTGGAAATGGGTTTTTTTAGTTTAGGACACAAGGATCACAAAATTTGGAATCGATGTGATGCTTTCAGTTTTTAGATCTTTATATCTTTTACATGCTATCTCTCTATTACAGATCTGGCAAGACATATGATTTTCATATTTCATCATATTTTGGTGATGTATGAAATGGTGATGCGTGCAAAAATCGAACGAGGTTTTTTTTCACGGCACAGTCACGGCAACAATAATTCAACACCTTTTATCTTGCTTTTGTAAAAACATTATAAGTAAATATTGTCTTCAATTTCAAAACACACAAAACACCCATTCTTATACTCAATACCCTATTTTGCTTGTAATCATCTTCTAATGCAGATACTAACGTTTATACTTTAGCTGATTTGGTTTAGAAATTAATTTAGCTGATGATGGGATGTCATTGTCAGGGCAGATAAGTAACGATAACCCAGGTTGGTTTGTTATCTATCAGGTGTCATGGTCCAGATATAGTCATATCTATATAGATAAAATTGTATATCTATGTATGTCGTCTGGTCAAATAGTGCGAAACTCGTGTCTTTGGGTGATAGTTCAAGCATCTTGATGAACGCTGAGAACAATTTATACGTCATATGTGCCTTTGGAAATGGCCAACAGAATAGAGATTGTTATTTATTTAAAATGGAATGACGGCCAACTTGATCTAAGAACAAAAAGAATGTATTCTGTCACGTTGGGTAAAAGAGAAGTTGTAAATAATAAGTGTTAGTCTTAACAAGAGATGCTGCAAGTGTTGCCGTAGTAACAACATTGCACCAGTAGTGTAACTAACATAATGACATAAATAGTGGTAATAATTTATTGTTAGAGAAGCGGAAGTAGCAATAGCAATAGCAGAAGTAGCAATAGTGGTAGGAGTGATAAAAATACTACCAGTAGTGGAAAAGGTAGTAACAGTAGCAGAAATATATGGTTTAAAGAGTTACAGCAGTTCTTATATAGTTAGAACCCTAATCAATTCAATACCCAACGAATAAGCCCAAAAATACAATAATAATCGATTTGACGTTAATCAAACCTACATTTATAAACGCTTTGCAATATGCAAAAATCGCTGTCCATTACGTTATATGGGTTTCAAAGTATGAATGCTGAAGAAATTCTTTACTTTTGTTAAAAATAATTGTGTCCGCTGTGAATTCCATTTTACATTAATAATGAAATGTTATTTTTCAAAATGTTTACCTCGTGACGCGTTGACCGAGTCCTCTACCCAGTGACTAGTGCCAGGTTATCATCTCCCGATGTTTCGCGAGATCTCGCGATGTCAATGACGTTACGTCAGTCACGAGATACTCACGACGTTGATTCTACATATAGGTTATCTGGATTAATCAGGGACTGTGTATCTTCAAATGCAATATCGGTGGAGATAATCAAGAGTTGGACGATAAACACGCATTCATATATAGAGATTACTACCCGAATTACATGAGAAAAAGCGAGGGGTAGTCATTAATTTACTTAAATCTTAAAAGATATGGACACTTTAGGGTTAAATTTTTATAATACGATTCAACATCGTTTGAATCTACTGGAAATATTCAGCGTTTGGTAATTTAGAAATTTCCTCAGTTAGCTTGGACACTTTTCATTAAAGAGATGTAGCTTGAACTAATAAGTTTGTGTATTAATACGGGATGTATAGATATCATGTAGGGAACATAAGATGGACATCTTCTTCTATAGAAAATCGCAAAAGTTATCAAATCTATTGATTTAAGTAGCTCTATTTAATCCGTTTTAACACCTTTAATTCGTTAAAGGAAATCCAGAATATTATCAAATCATATAATCAATAACAAGAGTACATATTGAGAGTTACACATCTCTTAAATAACCTCAATTCAAATGTACACATGACGAGAATGTCTGTACATTAGTAAACCAAGTGAGTCAATCCATGTCCATCATATACTCACAATGTTTTGGATATTTACCTATTGACATTTTCAATAATCTTATCGTTTTTCTTTCATCCTTGATTATCTCTTTCTCACGCATTCTCATTCTTCCCGCGTAACCTTGTAGAACACTTGAGGAAGATCCACATAATATTCTTAAAATATTTTTATTCTCATCCTTCCTGCATAACCTTGTAGACCATTATAGGAAAATCCACATAATATTCTTAAAACATTTCTACAACTTTTTCTTTTTACAACTTAGATTTTTATTATGAGAGTTCTCAAGTCCGTTTGAAAAACGATAACGATTCCTTTTTAAAAATCATTGTTAAACCAGGTTTTTAAAAATAACATTATTCAGCACAAAAAAATCATTCAAAGAATTAATCAGTTTATACTAACACTTTCACACAAATATAAAAGATACTATTTAAAAATTCACATAATTCAGAAGTTGAAATACATCCATTCCATTTGTAAACTTTCATAAGGATTCGTGACATTGACGATAGTATCAAACGCTAAGTTAAATTGATTTTGTTCTATCGGAAGATACGTTCAATTCTGAGAATTTCTCACGATAACGATTCCTTCATAAAATTCATTGGTAAACCCGATTTTAAAAAAATAACATTATATAGCAAATAAAAACATCATTTAAAGAATTAATCAGTTTATAATAATATTCTCATACAAAAGTAAAAAAAATACTATTCAAAATCTCAGTTTTTTAATGCATGCTAATTCAATTAAGATAAGAAACAATAGGCAACATACAACCTTGCCTCATACCAACCTGGAAATAATTTTTACTAAACTTCACAATTTATTCACATAATTCAGAAGTTAAAATACATTCATTCCATTTGTACACATAAGGATTCGTGACATTGACTATAGTATCAAACGCTATAAGTTAAATAGATTTTGTTCTATCGGAAGATATGCTCAACTTGTGTAAACGTTATATTCACTTCCACGAAATGTTCGTATCACTTTGAGGAATATTTTACTTGATGATTATCGTTGTTCTTCTCTATCCACACATAACATACGTCTATCAAATAGTACACATTTGAGTCTACACAGAACTTGGATGAAAATTAAAATTCATTTTAATATATGTTTTATTGTTGAAAGGGCTTTACATTATTCAATAATATTATTCTTATCTTTCTATTAGATTAAGTTAATCATTTACTTTTCAATGTCATTAGTACTATAATTGTAACATGTTGTTCACATTCGATAACTTGAAATTTAAAGAGTTAACTTTGGCCGGGGTGGATAATAAACATTGACAAGACTAAAGACTCAATATTCACGCGGCTTGCTACTTAACTGTGTTGCAAATATTCATGGAAATCCTTTTAAAATTTGTTTTCCTTCAGAAACGTGCTTCAGACACTTGAGTTGTTGATTTTTCAAAAAAAAATTCATTCAGTAAGTTAAGTAACTTAGTGCGTACAATTAAACCTTATGAACGATGTATATAACAAATTTTATTGCAAAATTAACTTACCTGATAGATTTTTCAAGGACTAAGTAGGAGGGGTAAAAGTTCCGGTGAGGCTGCTCCACTTGTTGACAATGTTCCTATACTATTGAGCATTACACTACCATGTACTTATTGAATAATTAATTATACGAACAGTATGAGTGTTTTATTAAAGTGGGAAACTGGACATTGCCGACGTAACCAAATGAGGTGGGCATTGTTATCAAAACGTAATTTCGCTCGAGCATACATGGTGCGTCTAAATTAACTTGATAATAATACATGTTAATAACACGTTCAAATAGTAAACGGATAAATTGCTTTCCGACGGCATGATATTAAAAAAAATATTACTGTAATTCATTATCTATAAAGCATATGTTAACATTCACATATTAATGAGCCCAATAATTGATAATGTGACACCTGATTTCCTCATTATGAGCAATGATTCTAACCAGATAAACAAATTTATTCAAATCAATGATTCTAAGATAATCTCTTAGAAGATTAGTGTTTCGGTTAACCTTTTTTGCCATGAAAAGTTCGGAATTAGCCTCCTTTACGTTCACATTCATGTAAATAGAGAACAGGAAATGATGCAATAAAGAAGTTGTAAATCAATAGAAATTGTTCTCTATTCGTTTTATCATTTACTAAATGCCTCTCATATTCATATGAAATAACCTACACCATTCAGCCACTGTGAATATCGACAGATTTACGGTCAGCAGCTTGACGGTAAATAATGCCGTCAGAAGCGGTCATTTAAATTAACGAGTCTGTCTCGTACTACATGATGCAGAGTAAGGGCCAGTCTAGTGAAACGAGGGCCCTTCATTTGGCAACTAAATTAGGTGAAATGCAATCAAATTAATTTAATTTACCTTTACTCCGTTATGAATCCATAATTGATTTGTACTTGGAGTTAGTCATGTTCCGTGGTCTGTGTTTGAATTCATAACTTCAACAGTTAACAAGGACAAGATTTTCTGAATAACAACTTCTTTATAGTGAAATTCACGACGTTTCGGACAGACAGACAGACAAGTATTTTATTTGAGTCTCACCCCAATTATGGTACAAAAATTACATTACATTTAAAAGAACATACATGATATACATAAAATACTTTGAGCCACTCCATTAGGTGTTATGAGAGACTTAAAATGATAAGTACAATAATATACAATATGTACAGTTTAAGAACGATCTGTGAAAAAAATAGATTTACGTGAATCTAAAATAAGTTTGCAGGTTTGGCACTAAAAATAGCACAATCAGTATTTGCAAGAATAAAAGATAATCTATCACAGTTGTTTGCATTGATAAAATCTTGCCATAAAATGTTACATTTTTCAAAAAGATCACAGCGAATACTCTCATATAGTGGACAATATAAAATAACATAGCATTCATACTCAACACATGTTTTACAGTTCAAACACACCCTTTCGTTTACCGGCAGATTACTGTACCGCCCTGTCTCTATTCCTACAGGAGCAACTCCACACCTGAATGATGCTGGAGAACGTCTGTGTGATCTCGACATGGGGATACGCGTGTATTGTTCATTCTCATAGATATCCATAAAAGTACTATACACTCGCAGTTTATTCCCGCCATTTCCTCTGTGACTGCTGGGACGCTGTAGTGCAGATGACCATTCTTCTTTGAATTTGGTAAAAACTGCCTCACGCACTTGTGATCTTGTACAACTGACATGGAACGAGTTTTCAATAGGAATAAAACAATGGACCCTGTAACGGGCATGTATTCTAAAATTCCAATTTCTCTTCTTATTCGCAGCATACCTGTCGGCCCAACTAAATATACGTTTCGTCAGTTTCGGAGTATATCCGAAATTTTTATAATTTCACTATAAAGATGCTGTTATTCAGAAACAAAGAGGCGAAAGATATAAAGTAAACATTAACAGTAAATGTGGAACGCATAAGGAATGAACTATACACAGACAGATTAGTAACCAAAGAAGGGGAATGCAAATATCAATTGAACATATGCAGAGTGTCCTATACCCCATAGTTGCAGGCGAGATTCTCGAGGACAAGACAACGAAGATCGAAGGAGTATGATGCCTCGTAAAGGCCATTAAGGCATCAAAGGCCCATGGTGAAACAGGTGCTGCAATAGATCAAGGATTTACAAAATTGGATATATCCTTTATGAGTGTTATTTATTAAAATCACAAGAGGAATACTAAAATCAAGAAAAATAGTTTTATAAGTTGCTATGAAGTTATATTAACGTACAATGAACGTGGGGTTCACACTATTTTCCAGGTGGTTTTGATACTGATGTATACTGTGCATACAAAGATAATATTTTTCCTGTGGAAGTCATGCATCACCATTCCAATGAGTAAGGAACACGTCCATTTCCCAAAATGTTATATACGAAGAAAGGGTCGTTTTGTTTCAGATATTATATTCTGTCTAATTTTAGTATTCAGTCGAGAATATTAGATTCGGTGTTTTATATCTGTATGTGAAGAGTTCAGGTCATATTATTAATCGATGTAAAAATAATGTTACAGAGATAAAACTCAATACACTGAAACCATATAAGTTAGGTTGACTCTGTCAAAGCGGGTTTCAAATTTCAAGACATAATTTACTGTTTGATTTTAAGAGGTTTCATCCTTGATAGAGTTCTCCTATTGAAATTTCAAAGTGTATTTAATAACCGAAATGAAATATTTGGGGGTGTGCATGTGGGACTTTGATCCTACAGGCCTCAAGGTACCTCAATACCATGCCATTGCACTCTGATTACTTATCTTTCAACAGTTTCTTTGGTAACTTTTGCCGTAAACGAAATATCCTTGCGGAAGCATATTCTCACATTATAAGGCGGGGAAATCTTTTTGCAACAGATAAATGATATCGTTCCTTAACAACATACTAACATGTCAATTAAGCAAAAACTTTAGAAAAAGCTTAATGACAATGTTTTCTGAGATCATTCTGACATGTCATTTCAGAAGAAACAATAAACATAAGCTAAATGAGAATCTTCTTCAATTACTTTCCACATGTAATGTAACGTTTAGCATCAGTTGAATGATAACGTTCTGTAACCCCTCCTGACATGTAATGAAAAGATTGATATAAATTCAATGATATCGTTCTTAAACTACTTCTCAAATGTAATTTACCGTGTAACATATGCTTAAAGTCATAGTCTCATTTTTGCAAGGCAAATTGTAATGCATGCCGGACAAATAGTTCACCACTCACAGAAATCTTTCCCTTGACGTTTGCAACAATTTTCAGAACTCTGCAGGCATTCTAGCCCTCAATAATGAAGTTCAAACTACCCTACCCTACCCTAATATTATGTCTTTGCGAGCGTTAGTCCTTACCACGTCATTTCGCTAAGGCCGTGACGAAGAACACATAAAAATTCCCAGCTGAATATCCAATGGAAATAGTTAATAGCTTACGCTTTTTCAAATACAGAAATAACATAAAGGTGGTAAACTCAATGAAGAATGCGTCTGTCATTAGTATCGGCGCTGCGATTACTAAATTTCCGGTGTTTCGCACTCGCGATGGGATTGCACTTGATTTGGTACCTCATCGGTCTGAAACGGCATACGCCAATAAGCTGCTTCATCCAAAATTGTAAAACGGGCATAAAAATGAAAATCTTTGCAAACGCGACAGGAAATATTTGTGTTAGTGATCAGATTTTGTTCGTGGAGAATAGTTAGATCAGTTTAGTTGCCTTACAAAAATGAGACTATGACTTTAAGAGAACGTTCTAAACATTTAACACAAGTTTAACGATAACGTTCCTAACTAAATTTCAGATGTTATAATACGTTTATCATAAGTTTACCGATAACGTTCTTCGACTACTTTTCAACTACATTCTTACATGTAATGAGACTGTTTAACGTAAGTTCACTCTTAAGTTTCTTAACTACATTCTTACATGTAATGAATCGTTTAACATGCGTTAACTCTTAACTATAATTAACTACATTCTTAAATGTAATGAGATGTTTAACATAAGTTTACTCTTAACTTTCTTAACTACATTCTTGCTTGTAATGAATCGTTTAACATGCGTTAGCTCTTAACTATATTTAAGTACATTCTCACATGTATTAAATCGTTTAACATAAGTTTACTCTTAACTATCCTTAACCACATTCTCACATGTAATAAATCGTTTAACATTAGTTTACTCTTAACTATCTTTAACTACATTCTCACATGTAATGAATCGTTTAACATAAGTTTACTCTTAACTATCCTTAACCACATTCTCACATGTAATGAATCGTTTAACGTAGATTTACTCTAACTATCTTTAACTACATTATCACTTGTAATGAATCGTTTAACATAAGTTTACTCTTAACTTTCTTTAACTACATTCTTACATGTAATGAAACGTTTAACATGAGTTTACTCTTAACCTTCTTTAACTACATTCTTACATGTAATGAAACGTTTAACGTAAGTTTACTCTTAACTTTCTTTAACTACATTCTTACATGTAATGAAACGTTTAACATGAGTTTACTCTTAACCTTCTTTAACTACATTCTTACATGTAATGAAACGTTTAACATAAGTTTACTCTTAACTTTCTTTAACTATATTCTTACATGTAATGAATCGTTTAACATGAGTTTACTCTTAACTTTCTTTAACTACATTCTTACATGTAATGAATCGTTTAACATAAGTTTACTCTTAACTATCTTTAACTACATTCTCACATGTAATGAATCGTTTAACATAAGTTTACTCTTAACTATCTTTAACTACATTCTCACATGTAATGAAACGTTTAACATAAGTTTACTCTTAACTATCTTTAACTACATTCTTACATGTAATGAAACGTTTAACATGAGTTTACTCTTAACTTTCTTTAACTTCATTCTCACATGTAATGAATCGTTTAACATAAGTTTACTCTTAACTATCCTTAACCACATTCTCACATGTAATGAATCGTTTAACGTAGATTTACTCTAACTATCTTTAACTACATTATCACTTGTAATGAATCGTTTAACATAAGTTTACTCTTAACTTTCTTTAACTACATTCTTGCTTGTAATGAATCGTTTAACATGCGTTAGCTCTTAACTATATTTAAGTACATTCTCACATGTATTAAATCGTTTAACATAAGTTTACTCTTAACTATCCTTAACCACATTCTCACATGTAATAAATCGTTTAACATTAGTTTACTCTTAACTATCTTTAACTACATTCTCACATGTAATGAATCGTTTAACATAAGTTTACTCTTAACTATCCTTAACCACATTCTCACATGTAATGAATCGTTTAACGTAGATTTACTCTAACTATCTTTAACTACATTATCACTTGTAATGAATCGTTTAACATAAGTTTACTCTTAACTTTCTTTAACTACATTCTTACATGTAATGAAACGTTTAACATGAGTTTACTCTTAACCTTCTTTAACTACATTCTTACATGTAATGAAACGTTTAACGTAAGTTTACTCTTAACTTTCTTTAACTACATTCTTACATGTAATGAAACGTTTAACATGAGTTTACTCTTAACCTTCTTTAACTACATTCTTACATGTAATGAAACGTTTAACATAAGTTTACTCTTAACTTTCTTTAACTATATTCTTACATGTAATGAATCGTTTAACATGAGTTTACTCTTAACTTTCTTTAACTACATTCTTACATGTAATGAATCGTTTAACATAAGTTTACTCTTAACTATCTTTAACTACATTCTCACATGTAATGAATCGTTTAACATAAGTTTACTCTTAACTATCTTTAACTACATTCTCACATGTAATGAAACGTTTAACATAAGTTTACTCTTAACTATCTTTAACTACATTCTTACATGTAATGAAACGTTTAACATGAGTTTACTCTTAACTTTCTTTAACTTCATTCTCACATGTAATGAATCGTTTAACATAAGTTTACTCTTAACTATCCTTAACCACATTCTCACATGTAATGAATCGTTTAACGTAGATTTACTCTAACTATCTTTAACTACATTATCACTTGTAATGAATCGTTTAACATAAGTTTACTCTTAACTTTCTTTAACTACATTCTTACATGTAATGAAACGTTTAACATGAGTTTACTCTTAACCTTCTTTAACTACATTCTTACATGTAATGAAACGTTTAACATAAGTTTACTCTTAACTATCTTTAACTACATTCTCACATGTAATGAATCGTTTAACATAAGTTTACTCTTAACTATCCTTAACCACATTCTCACATGTAATGAATCGTTTAACGTAGATTTACTCTAACTATCTTTAACTACATTATCACTTGTAATGAATCGTTTAACATAAGTTTACTCTTAACTTTCTTTAACAACATTCTTACATGTAATGAAACGTTTAACATGAGTTTACTCTTAACCTTCTTTAACTACATTCTTACATGTAATGAATCGTTTAACATAAGTTTACTCTTAACTATCTTTAACTACATTCTCACATGTAATGAATCGTTTAACATAAGTTTACTCTTAACTATCTTTAACTACATTCTCACATGTAATGAATCGTTTAACATAAGTTTACTCTTAACTATCCTTAACTACATTCTCACATGTAATGAATCGTTTAACATAAGTTTATTCTTAACCTTATTTAAGTACATTCTCACATGTAATGAAACGTTTAACATGAGTTTACTCTTAACCTTCTTTAACTACATTCTTACATGTAATGAAACGTTTAACATAAGTTTACTCTTAACTATCTTTAACTACATTCTCACATGTAATGAATCGTTTAACATAAGTTTACTCTTAACTATCCTTAACCACATTCTCACATGTAATGAATCGTTTAACGTAGATTTACTCTAACTATCTTTAACTACATTATCACTTGTAATGAATCGTTTAACATAAGTTTACTCTTAACTTTCTTTAACTACATTCTTACATGTAATGAAACGTTTAACATGAGTTTACTCTTAACCTTCTTTAACTACATTCTTACATGTAATGAAACGTTTAACGTAAGTTTACTCTTAACTTTCTTTAACTACATTCTTACATGTAATGAAACGTTTAACATGAGTTTACTCTTAACCTTCTTTAACTACATTCTTACATGTAATGAAACGTTTAACATAAGTTTACTCTTAACTTTCTTTAACTATATTCTTACATGTAATGAATCGTTTAACATGAGTTTACTCTTAACTTTCTTTAACTACATTCTTACATGTAATGAATCGTTTAACATAAGTTTACTCTTAACTATCTTTAACTACATTCTCACATGTAATGAATCGTTTAACATAAGTTTACTCTTAAATATCTTTAACTACATTCTCACATGTAATGAAACGTTTAACATAAGTTTACTCTTAACTATCTTTAACTACATTCTTACATGTAATGAAACGTTTAACATGAGTTTACTCTTAACTTTCTTTAACTTCATTCTTACATGTAATGAATCGTTTAACATAAGTTTACTCTTAACTATCTTTAACTACATTCTCACATGTAATGAATCGTTTAACATAAGTTTACTCTTAACTATCTTTAACTACATTCTCACATGTAATGAATCGTTTAACATAAGTTTACTCTTAACTATCCTTAACCACATTCTCACATAAAATGAATCGTTTAACGTAGATTTACTCTAACTTTCTTTAACTACATTATCACTTGTAATGAATCGTTTAACATAAGTTTACTCTTAACTTCCTTCAACTACATTTTTACATGTAATGAATCGTTTAATGATAACATTCACTACAATCTCAAATGTAACGTTTCCCAAAACCATTATGACAACCTTCTTTAACATAGTTTTTACGTGTAACATCATCAGAAACGTTTGCAATTACCTAATAATAAAGAGTATATTTCATGCAATACCACAATAGGTATGAATCACTCAGACACCAATCCTTGACAGCTAGGTACATCTGAGGACGTTCACTACTTTGCGTACCTTGGTCTATATGATTTAAGATGGGAGTTGAAGATATAATCTAGCTTCTGATATCTCTGATACAGACATTCCACCCGAACACCCATGCACTTATCGACATGGGATTTTATTAGGTCAGAATTGAATGACATCAATGGCAAAGCCATAGGTCACGTGGGACGTAATGTCATACTATAAAGTTCAGACATGCGTATTTTTCTGTCAGATGAGAACGTCTTGGGATTTTCATTATATTACCTGCATGCAAAAGGTAATTAACAGCACTATGTAACCTTTATCTATAATGACAAAGTTTAATGCTTGATGATCACGATATCATAGTACTGCTTCATTTCATCTACGTTCTTACATGTTTAAGACAAATACTCATTTGACTCAGAACGAGAAATATTTACGGGGTTGTTTTTGGTTTTGAAATAGAGTATAATTTAACAAAGTTGACGTGGCTCTTTTATTTTCTGGTTTTAATTCAAATCATCTCAATTGATTTGCATATATCATCTCTAATTTTTTAATGTATCGAGAATGTCACCAAGCAGATACAAGTGTTTTCTGATGTCAATTATATCAACTCGAATTGATAAAAGTTACGGTTACAAGATTAATTTTATCAATGAGTGATGATATATTTCATATCAGAACACACTTGGGTGATATTCTATTTACAATACAAATTTACTTATCTATTTATTATTTATTATCTTTAACATTAAAAATGTACATCTCTGAACACTGCGATGATACCATAAGATTGTGACGGCATGCTCTTGACGTTATTGGATTGTAATGCAATTACTTGATGGTTTAAAACAATTACGATGTCAATACTTGTTGATGTTAAACAATTGCAATGCCATGTTACTTGGAGGCATTGGATTAGAGGAAATTTGTATAAAATCTTCTGTCAAAACCAGATTTCCTGAGAGGTACTGTTTGATCTCCCGAACGCTTTTTTGTTCAAGTGACAATATTGACAAGTTTATTCCGTCAAAAGGCCTCATGGCCAAAAGCATTGAAAATAATTCCCGAAAGCAATATCTTCTGTTAAACAAACTTTTGGGTATTAAATGACAATTAATTTAGTTGTTTTCAGTACAAATCAAGCAATCGCTTTGTACTGGTCAGGAGCTGAAATTACACATCGTATCTACATATATACCAGTAAATATGACTATAATCCTTGATATTCTTTTAGTCTGCTAAATATAGTTTCCAAATTACGTTTGACTACTTGGCGCTACATGCCGAAGAACATTGTCCGGTTTTCGATCACTTTTTTTTAATTTTGCCGATTTGAAGATTTGAACCGTTATATGAGTGAAGTAAAGGTAGACGTTTTGTAAAGGATGAATTAAAGATGACTGAACATCCATTCGGCGACAGTTGATTTTCATGTGATTTTTCATGTTTTCCGTCTCTCATAACTTTAAAAGAGAGTGGCTCGTTTTAAATGATGTTAATATATTTCTTTATCATATGAAGTGAGATGAAAATAAAGAATCTATTCTGTCAGCTGCATCATGACCAGACATTGGTGGTTAACCTTATCATATTGGATATTCTAGCTATACACATCTTTTTAAGGTCGTCAGATTATAAAAAGCCTCTTATATAAAATGATAAACAAGATAGCGAACTCTCACTTTAAGAAGCATTGGCCGATCTAGAAATCCGAAGAGAGTTCCAAACATGGTTAAAGTTAACAATCATTATTCTCATACATGGTGAACATATTCAAGTAAAGCGTAGGTCAGTTAATATTAATTTTTCCTGTTAACTCATATTCTTTGATCAAAATCAAAACCATAGGGCCAAACCCTCCCAAACCAAAATCCTGTATCTGACCCTGAAGAAGGCTTATGGCATTGACTAAGTCTTAAGGGGTTGTAAACGTTTCATTTAAAAAAATAGCTTTGACGCAATATAACCCAAACAAAACGTTATGACTTTTGTGAAATTGAAAATGAATTTCCTAACAAGATTGTTGGTTGTTGACTGGGAGACAAAGTTTTTATGATTACCTTATCATGTTATTATCAACCATAAGTTCATATTCATATCATCTGTCATAAGACCAAATGATTATCAACATTTATAGTACTATATATCTATACTCTGAAATGGCGTCGCGTCATCTTGAAGGTGATAAGAACGATGAGTGATAAAATGAGATTAAATGCTTAAATTCCCACGAATATGATATACATTTTGGACAAAACTTTGTCGTAAATGGCCATCGTCGTCTGATCTTGATTGGACGCATCATTATCGGAAAAATTCGTTGCTTTAATTCTGCATTTGCTAAGTCAAAAATGACATGAGTGAGTTATTGTTGCTTTTGCATCATTTCAGTCTTAAGCGGCGACTATAAATAAATGTAATGGCACTGGAAAGGATTATGGTTTCACCCATTGAAAGGGTAGGGGGAGGGGGCATTATATATTCGTTTTAATGGTGCTGAAAAGTATTATTAAGGGCAATTCGGTTCAAAATAGTGACGAAATAAAGGCCTGAAGTCTCTATTTTGATCATAAGCAGGTCAATTTATACGCTGCTGTCGCAGGTTAATCACTCAATGTTTTTAAACTTATCCAAAGCAGATTTCTGTTCATAGTGTTCGTTAGGTTATAAGTCGTAATTATGTATATGAGGCGTGTAATTTTCGGTCTCGGTTGTGAATTTTCTTTCATAATTAATAATTGTAATATATTTGGCATTTTAATCAGAACATGTGATATGTTTTCAATTTAAATTTGCATAAATGTTATTTTGGCACGTATCATATTCAAATACAAAGTCATTGCAACAATAATGGGTCTCTTTGATGTGTTAATTATTAGTTTTACATTGTTCATACTCGCCAAATATAATGTTGTATTTTACATTTGTCCGTACCCTAAACGCCGATACTTTGTTCGACTACACCGTCTCATCCTGCACTCACATAAATCATATTGGCTTGACTAATGCCAGAGTTTGTATGCAATGTACCTCCACGATGGCTGTAGTTGTACAGACAGAATATTGTTAATTAATTTATCATTCTCCCTCTTTACCTTATATGACATGACTGAAATAATGTACTTTATGCTTACAGCTAAACTTCACTACTAACGCTGCAAAGCTTGGGCACGATGGCAAATAATTCAGCGAAAACATGGGAGATAATCCAGCATGTCCACCCAGCTCTTTTGCAACTGGACTTCCGGTTAACTTCAACAAAGGTGAAGGTCGTCATTTCAAGTGTAGTCTTCTATGCTGCAATTTACATTGCTTCACACATAATTGCACGCAACACCAAGAGATACCTGAGTCTCCGAATCAAAGAAAAGGTATTTTGGAACCTTGCACTTGTTCGAGGCACATTCGGAGTTTTTAGTGCCGTGATTGGAGCCTGGGCAATCTTTAACAAGACCACTATGGACACAGACATTATATTTGGCACAACGCAAACTAGCCACTTCTGTCTTTGTGTGACTCTCGGATTTTTCATTTTTGAATGTATAGCCCTTTCGTTATCAGATTTCATCTTCAAAACGTTTAGTTTCTTGTTGAACTTGCACCATTGGCTTTCACTAGTTGGTTTCTTTGTGGTGATCTATTTGGACGCCGGACACTGTTTCGCCACCAAGGGTCTTCTCCTGGAGATGAGCACACCCTTCTCTGCCCTGTGCTGGACTCTGCTCAAGTGTGGACAGGAGAGAAGCTTCTTGTGGAAAGCCAACCAGTTCCTGCTGGTGCACACCTTCCACTGCAGGAACATCGTGGAGTGGCTGCTCATCTACATCTCCTACCAAAACTGGAGCTACATCTGGTCCTCCATGCCCCTCGCTCTCTTCCTCTGTCTCTACATCCAGCTGCCCCTCGTTACCTTGGTGATGACTCCCTACTGGACCTACAAGAAGACCGCCCAGATGTTCAACCCGGTAGACTGGAACTTCGAGAAAAAGCCTGACAGTGCCAAATACAAAAGTGATACACAAGCAAATGATACTGATGAGAAATCCAAACAAAATGGATTTTTTAAGCAAAACGGTCATATTGATCAAGACTTTAACGGACATATCAAGAAAGATTCATAATCTCATTTTTAAACTCTTATCTTACCCCAGTGTTTCCTTTACAATGCTATAAAAACATTATCTCTTAATATATCAGCTTTCAGACTTTCAGTTTGGTAAGTTCTGTCATTGGGGTCGATATTAGTTATTTTGGTCGATATTAGTTATTTTGGTCAAAGCCAAGGTCAGTAAAGGACACACAGCTTCTCAATGTGACTACATAAGGCCTAGTTGTATTTAGTGGCCTTGATATTTGTCCAAAGTCATAATGGACATAGGAACTTGGATGTTGAGCACAACAGGGACAGTTCATATGATTATAATTTGATTAATGTCAACACGCACATAGAAGATTATCAAGACAGTAAAAAAGAAATTTTTTTTCTTTCAACATCCAACTTCCTACTAAACTAGGACGCCTACTTCTGCTTATCTTCGATTTGAATCTACATTTTGAATGGTAGGATCATATCACAATGTTGTTGGCCAATTACATTTCCTTCTTCATGACATTTTCAATGATGGTTGTAATCTCTGTAATCTGTCAGTCTTAGTTGATCTCATGTATTCTCATGATAGGAATTGTAATTACATGTATTAAACAATTATTGACTTCAAGTGAGGTTGATCCAATGATTTATCGACCTTGGACATGTGATATTCACAGAGGCGAAGCCGAGGTGAATATCACATGTCCATGGTCGATAAATCATTAGATCAACCGAGTCTGAAGTCTATAATTGTTTTATTATATGAATTAGGTCTTGAATTACCATTCTTCTGGTATTTCCGGTAGACCGGGATTTTCGAAATCTATTTTTATCCACCGGAGGTGTTTGGATTGTTATATCAACCTCTCGCGATCCACACAGGTTGACATCGCTTGACGTCATTGCTGTCATGTGACCAAGTAGGCCAATCAGAAAGACGGAAATAATCCATTCATATAATAAACGTTATTGTTGTTCAAATCATTCTCATATAATAATGTTCTAACAATAGTACAATGGTGTAGTGGTTAGAATGCTGACCTATCACGCCATGGGGCCTGTGTTTGAGTAAACATTTGTAGCCTGGGCCTTGTTCTGTGTTGTTTCCCTGGGAAAGACAATTGATGCACATTTTACTCATTCTATCCAGCTGTATAAATGGGTGCCTGAACTCGGGAAAGTATAGATCTATAGGGTCACATAGAGCGCTTGATAGGCTGCACGGAAGTACTATTCATTCAGGGTTATAACACAGTTCTGTGCGCTTTGGTCATTCTGTGTCATGGACATATGCGTGGTACAAGAAAGATAATATCATCAAATTATGTCAAGACACACAGGGATGTTTACTGTTGAATTCTCCTCTTGATGTGTTCACCAATACTTTGTTATTATCACTTGGTCTGGGTCTGGTGAAGATCAGTTCATTAGTGAAAGAGGTGAAGTGAGTTCGTTTTTAAAGCTGCTTTCAAGAGTATTTCACTTATAACGTGGCTGCTAGTATTATTGCAGGGAGAAAGCCTGCAACACCATTAGGGCTATGCATAGCAGTGAAACCTGCGATCATCGGCTGGAACTAGCCAAGCACGGGTGGTACTGCACTGAAATTCAGTGAAGGATTGCACCTAAACCTTACTGCCTGTAGAACAATACTCTCATGCAGACATAGCTGCCGAGCCACAGACCTCTTGAACTGAAGTCGAACTCTCTAACCACTGCGCTATCCTGCCACCTTATAAGTGAGAAGATGGCAGTGATGAAATCCGGATTAAGATTAACATCCGACTTTTTCCCTTTGTAAGGTCTGACATCAATCACTGCATAAATTAAGAACATTAGGTTATATCCCAAGAAAACTATCTATCATGCTACCTCCTCATCAAACATCTGCAAAAAACAAATTCAAGTTAGAGGATTTCATAATTTATTTTCTGCACATATGCAAATCTTACCGTGTAAACATATAGTGTCGCTTCAGAGAGTACATTTGGAGCATATTGTGGGAGACCTGAGAGAAAACAACCTGGTTATCTGTGCATAGAAATCACGATCAATGTCATTACTAACAAAGGGGAATAACTCTCTATGATCACAACACAGACTGAATTGCAATAGCCATTTTTAACAATGGGAGGTAATTCTAAAACATGCACAAATGTCCATAATTTTACCAGAAAAGGGGTTAACACAATGATATGAACAGTTTTAATATAGCTGTTACCGTCATAACTAACAAAGGGAGATAACTTTTATGTTTACAAAACAATCTCATTGCTAACAAGGGCGATAAATCTCAGGCACAAACAGAAAGTGTTTTCATAAAATAGAAACATCAAGAATCTTCACAGCACTAAATCTTTAGCACAGGGTTAACACCAAATAAAATATATTAACTTAGGAAGGTAATGTACTGCTTTAAATCCTTAATTTAGAAATGGGATATCATAAAGAGTTACTTCTAATAATTGAGTTAATATATGTATATTATTGATACATTTTAACTTGTTACACCATTTTTTCATTTAAAAAATCTGTGCATGCTTATGTTTAAGTTCTAGAAGATAAGATTTAGATCCCATACACAAGCATCAAACTACTTTTAAACCGACAAAACAATTAATTTTCTAAATGTTGATAAATGTTGGTGGATTTATTTGGTCAACGTTGAAAATCAAGTTTGATCTAAATCTTGAATGATCTTAGAAATTCTTTTCAAGAATGGACTGGTTTCATTCTAGTGAACAAATTATAGTGCCTATTGAATCATGTATGAATGTAGGTTTTATAAGGTATAAAACAATCCAATTATACACAGACATACATTTCCTTAACAGGGGAGTTGGTTATTGCTTTCTGGTGATTTGGAAAAAGGATAATCAACTATATGTTATGAAGCAACTTCAATAGCTTGGAACAACAGCATTATGAGAATCATACATAAATGAGAAGATGGTTATGCATATATCAATGAAAGGTTGTTGTTCAAATACAATTATTACCCAAATACCACTTTATATTATATTCAATAAATATTTTTACCTGATCAACTTGAATTAAAATATATCTGAGAGAAACTGCCCCTTTATAGAACACTCCCTCCCTCTTAAAGAGCCACTCCGTGATTTTCATAACATATAATTTACCTTTGATACGAACCTAAATGTCATATGTGTTGATATCAAATCACAACATCTTTTCATGTCCATATGACATATATATGAAAAATACTGGTTTTCCATGAAAATCTAAAAACAGCTTTACAAATGCACATAGGTGTAGAAATCACGTCAAATATACATGGATACTAGTTATATAACCTAATAAAAGCTTTCAACTCCTAATTGCCCTACTGGCTGTTTTAGATAATTCTCCAAAATTACGTTTGACTATTTGACTCGCGCCACTGTCCGGTTTTCGATCATAATTTTGACGTTCTACCTTCTTATTGTCACTGTAAAAAAACAATAAGCTTTAAAATGTGTCTTTTTGGTAATAGTCGATACTTCGCGATCAAATGACACCACTGATTACGTTTGGGATATATGACTCCAACAACTCACAGTTTGGCTCTTTAAAGGTTGTAATGCTGCTGCTTACACAAAAACAACAATTTGGAATGAAACCTGTCAATGGAAGATATGGGAAGCCAGACTCAATCATCCTCTGAGATCAGCAATCACATCCTTGGTCGCACTAGGCTTTATGTTTCCATACTCCTCACATACCCACCCTGGCCTCTTCATCAGTAAAATCCTTACTTTATTTACCTGGCCTTGATGTGAGTAAGCCTATCAAACTACTATCTCTATTGTTCCAGACACTCTTCACATATCCATCCTGGCCTTTCCATCAGGAAAAGCATACACAAATTATCTGCCCTTGATTTGAGTAACCAATCAAATAGCTTTATTTATTGACCAATAGAGCCTATGAAATGATATCTTTCATCAGGTTTTGATCTTGTATTACTTAAAAAAGGGCTTTTTCACCCAGACAATTTTCCTCTCATTTTCAAATCCCTGAGTATTCGCTGAGAAGGATTGTTGGAACAAAATAATATTCCATCATCTCGTTCCATAATTTTTTATTGGTTATTTTTCACCTACATTCAAGGGCAGTTTCTTTGAATACATGTTATCCTGATAGGAAATGCCAGATTCAATACAGTGTAGAGTGTGCAATATTAACCCTTGGCGCCTGAGGATACTTGAAGGAAAGCACAATAACTATGTTACCGCCTGAGTAACTAACATAAGATCCCAAAAATAAAGAATTCAAAGTCAAAATAATCATTTTGTCAAGTAACCCTTATATTAGATTAACTTCAGGAACTGACAACAGTCAAGACTAGTCCACCATTTATAGGTTTGAATTTCTTAAATCAAAGGTCAGGATGACCAAAAAACTACCATTGTTACTTATTATATTGACTATGTTGATCATGATAATATATGGCACTAAACATTCAGTCAAGCCGCTGCTTTTAAAGAAGGTCTCGGATGAACAGGCAAAGACTCAACCACATGTTCTTAAAAAGCTGATTAATGCTAAATTGATTTTGATATTCATTACGTTCTGTGTTCAAGATTGCTAGCTCTGGCAAGACCCCAGCTGACTGTTTGCTTAAGCTTTAATCTCTCTATGCCTAGGGGGATTTTGTTATCAACTTTGGATATGGGACGTGTTCATAGAATACAAGTTTAGAAGCATGTAAAGGGTTTTTGAGAACATTATATTTATGCTACCAGACACTAACTATTTTGGCACTTATTTGATCTTAATGCTGTGTGAAAGAAATTTTTTAATAAGCAAAGTCTGCTGGATCAGAACAATTTTTAAGGTGTATTTTGCATGAAATGAATTCAGCCTACGATTATGAACTTTTCTTGAGGGTTATCACAAGCAAGAGGGTTTTAGAATTTTTAGAAATCTCTGAATATCAAATAATGCTTGATGCATGTACAACTTTTCATATAGATATATTACATACTTTTCAGAGTTCTGATCTGGACACGATACCTTCTTGCTTCTTGTGTTTAGTCTATACAATTAATTAATATAGTAAAGTAGCTGCTTTGAAAGTACAATTTCTTCAGGGTCATGATGGTTTGAGCATTTTTAGTAAGCGAAATATTAATATCCATTTTATGAATATCTTTAAATTACAACAAAGCTTAACACAAATCTACACTGTTTTGCTTGTTATCTTCATAGTCTGTCAAGTCTTATCTTAAGACATAACCTCTTTTACATGGAAGTTAATAAAGTTAGAGAGAAGTAGATGATAAGGAATCATTTCTAAGCACAAAGCAACCTATAAACGATTCGGTATAGACTTTTTCTTTTCATTATCAACATGAAATGTTTCTTCAAAGTTACTATCATTAAAAATCATATCTTTGGTAAAGTCACTTTAAATTGAAATAAAATTTTATGATCAATTGTTGGAAGACATAAACAAAGCATGAACTTCTGAACTTATAAATGCATAATTCCTATCATGCAGACTTGACTATGTTTGCCCTGGGACAGATTCCTCAAGTGTTTGGAACTATGATATGCATATTATCTACTGAGCAGAACCTCTTACCAATATAATTCAAAGGATTCAGTCAGAGTTTTAGAACTATGAAATGCATATCATCTATTGTGCAGAAAATCCTACCTTTATTGTTTAAAAAATCCCTCAGATTTTTTAACTATTAAGCACATTTCTTTTATCATACAGCCATCATAAGCTAATTGTCCACAGAATACTTCAAATTTGGAGCTATGAAGTAATGGCAGCTGTATTATAATCACAGGAAAAAGTATCACAGAGAATTAGCTAAATGCAGCAACAAAAAATGCAGCAACATATTTGGTAAAAAATGCAGTAGTACCAATAATAGACCAATCATCAAATAGCTTCAGTTACGAGACGGACAATAGACTTGGATGTCGATGTCTCCACTGTAGAAGCATTATGTTTTATGTTTCATGTCTAATTATCAGTCAGCACCCAATGTTCCAATTCTTTCCCCAAAGAGGTATCTCCGTAATAAGTTCCTTAAGTACCCTCTTTTCTAACCCTAGCTCTTCTCGGGCTTCCAAAAGCTTCCTCTAACGGCAAAATTTTGCATTCCAAACTCTCTGCAAAATTTCAGCAGCATGCATGAAAAGCATATTTGTGGTCAACGAGGCCTATGCAATGATGCAGTCATTTGAGTTGACTGTGTTTGTATAAAAGACTCAAAAAGCAAAGTGCACTTTAGGATAAAGTTTGGTTTCCTCAAAGCATTCTTGAATAACTGAGGCTATTGAATGATGAATTTAAAACAGCATCGGTGATTGCACAACTAACCCCGATTGCATCAAATCAGGCTTCAACATTTCTAGATAAAAAAAATCTCATATTTGTGCTGATTTTAGTAATGGAATTGCACAACTAACTCCAATTGCATCAAATCAGGCTTCAACATTTCTAGATAAAAAAATCTCATATTTGCGCTGATTTTAGTAATGGAATTGCACAACTAACTCTGATTGCATCAAATCAGGCTTCAACATTTCTAGGTAAAAAAATCTCAAACTTGTGCTGATTTTAGTGATGGAATTTATGACGGAGCTTCCTCTATGGGGAGGGAATGTTTACTCCTGGTTCTATTCAGCAGAATTCATCGTCAAGGTAATGTAATATTCCCTATGGTATATGTTTGATGCCATGCTCTGAATGGCAGTTTGTACTTACCTGAACATTACATCTGAATGTTTCTACTTCGAAAGTTTCTTTCATTACATTCATAATGTGTTTGTGTTTACTATATCAGAAAGGCTTATCATTTCAGAAGGAATCTTTGGTTTTGATTTGAGAAAAAGGTTGGGTTTTTGTAAAAAACCTTACACTTTATGATGCATACAAAAAACATAATTTTCAATAACATATTGTTCTTCCCGTAAAAATGTTATTTGTTACCAATTTCTTTATGATATATTTGATTTTTTAACAAGATTAAAAAGAATTTTCATTTTAAGTATGAATAAGACGGGAATTTTACTACATAACGTTTTACTCCACCCTACCTCATAAATAAGTGCGACAACATTTAAAGGTTTAGTAAGTATTTAACATCCTTGGTTTAATTGGTTATTATTGGTTTAGATGATTAAACAAACACTTAATAATTAGAAGATTCTAATGAATACTACAGTGTCATGTATGGTCATTCCTTCATTCACATGGTGCACTGAAATTGGTTGGAAATCTTCATTGAAAACATAATCTACAAATAACAAAAAGATTTGTAACAAAAAATGAAAATGATAATGGTCAACTGATATAAAATACCATATACAATCTAGATAAGCAGGAACTTCTACTAACATACAATAACCACTCATATTATAGCATAGCAATCCATCAAATATCACTACTGGAAATACCGCATTACCACTCCACCCTACACAATACTGGCCCAGTGGGACAGAAATTGGAACGGAGCTTGAAATACAAACTTCAAATTGGAATTTTAACTAAAGGAGATCAAGTGAAATGACTACAGTTTATGAAATATGGCTCGTCCGCAAGCAAGTAACCTGGTTGCTTTTCAGACGGACGGGTTATTTTTTTAGTTTTTTCTTTAATTTTGCTCAATTTGATCAAATAATACGTTTTTGACTGATTAGTTGTGGGCAGCCTATTAACACAGTCAATGCACTTGGTCCACTATGGAAGTCTTTGCTATCAGATAACAAATGTTTTAGTGGAAGGTTTGATCTGATTAGATTTTGACATTCTGATTTTACATTAAGAATAGATATTTGATATAAGAGTTCTTTCAAAATAATGTCTTTGTAAATGATCGACCATTTATAAAAGAACTGTAAAATAACAAATAAAAGAATGGAGTTTTGGTAAAGATAGTCTATCAGAGTTGACAAAGAAATGGTAAATCTTACCACGTAAAACTTTGACCAATCAGAGAAGTCTTTGAAAATTTTGGTCCAATCAGGGGAAGGTTTGTAAATCTTCAAACAATCACATTTTGCATTGCATGGTCTAAACAAAGAAGACATTGCAATTGGTATAGCATCTTCATCAAGCAATCGTCAACCAGAAAATAATGTGCTTTCTACTTGAATGGAAAAGCCATTACCATTATCGGTCCATCAGTCCTGTGGAAAGATTCAAGAAACAATCCCAAAAACAATTTTCTCTAACAAAGAGCCTATTATGGACATTAACCCTAAATTAGGAGACATAAAGTAATGTCGGCAACAATCACAAATTTATTGTTACGCTTCGTTGTAGTGTCATGATATCTATTTGCTAAGGTACACAAAACACTACAACTGTCCAATGAGAGAAGCCACTGCCAGGGATTGACCAATCAGAAACGTCTATCAGAACCAATTGAAATCTGTCAGCTCATCGGAGTCACTACTTGATTCCTCGTCTAACATAATGTCTAATAACAAATGAGAGAGAAATTCTTCCTCGAGAATCCATAGATTGTGACGAACATCTCGCTCCTCTAAAAAGTCCCACAAGTTGATGTGCCTAATGATGTCTGTATCCCCATCCGCGTTCCTCCTCCTTCGAACTTTACGTGGCTGCGGTTCCGCGATTCGTCCGTCTGGGTATGCATGGAGATAGAAGCATTTCTCATTGAATGGACATTCTCCTCGTCCTTGGTCGAAGTATCTACATGGTTTTGAGCTGCAATCAAGAAGGATGATACATTAAATCATAAATAAACGATACATTACAAAAGAGATATTTTGCTAAAGGCCGTACAGCTAGGATATTTGACCTTATCTTAAAACATACTTTGACCTGGTATTACAAAAAGATATGGAAATTTGTTTTACAGTAAATATTCTATAAAATCAGAACTTTGGTAAAAAAAAGTTTGTTGTAATAATAAAAGTTCAAGAGTAAAGAAAAACAAATGACATAATTCAAGTCACTTGATCTTTCTTTAATTTAGATTCACCACTTATACCCTAATGCTATTATTGCTTTTTGAAAACATTTCATATGAATCTGAAGCTCCAAACCATTCTGGATGACCAATTTACAGAGACTGCTTATAAACTGATATATTTCAGATTTTGCAATTAGCTACAATTATGTTATAACTGGGGATCATCTCGTAAGGGTTAATCTTCCTACATATATTCCCATGAAAACTATTTTCACAATGAAAATGAAGACTTTAAAGCACCATCGGTAAAAAGCTAACCTTAAAGCACCCTTGTAACCCTCTATAAGCTTCTCCTTGTCCTCTTTTGTCTCACACCAGTACTGGCTCGGCGTCACAAAGTCAGACTGCACTCGGCACTCGGGGCAAGCTCTGCAACAGTGTTTGGTTTAAGTGAATGGCGCCAAAAATGCAAGTTTTTTTAACGAAATATCTGTACCATATAATGTCTAAAGTGATTAAAATCAAGATAAGTTTTTAAAACTTAAAGAAAATATTGACCAATATTGAACTCGTCTTCAGTGTGTACATTCTTTCTGAATCCTAATATGAAGTTGCAAGTATAAGTTAATATTGTAAACATGAGGACATATTTCATTAAGCATCTTAAGAAAAGATTTCTAAAAGGTTTGTACATGACTACAGTACCAAAGAAGATATGTGATTGTTTCTACTTCACATTGGCAAAATGTACCAGGACTCAAGATAATTATTTGGAGTCAGGGGTATTTCACTCCTCAAAATAAAAAAAACAGGAGTAAAATTACCACATGAAAAAAACTAAGAGTATTTCAAGGTTTATCATTTTCAGATCCTCATTCCAAGTTAGCATCTTTTTTTATCTTAGTCGTTGATTATATCTTCCCCACGTTTAAGCTGTAAATAAACGAGAAATGTATCTTTGACGAAATATTAACTCGGTAATCTTTGTTTTCACACAGGTTGGCATCAAGTTGGCTACTATTTGAGATGTAAAGATCAGACATGTAGAAATGAAACTTTATTTTGACAAATCACGATCACTCCTGTAAACAAATATCTGACTCGTATTCTGGGAAAGTTGTGCATATCTGGCAGTCATTGATTTCATTTTCATGAACTACCCGTGCGTAATTTACGCAGATACGCATCCTATCTGGAGCCCTGTGTACAAAGGTTGTTGTGTTATAGTCCTTATCTTAATCTTAAAAAGGAAGGATTAGTTAATAGAATATTATGAATAATTCCAAACTGCAACCATCTCAATTTAGTATAGAATGTAGTCTTCAAAGGTTGCACAAACATTTACCCTCAATCTAATTCTAAAAGATTAACATCAGATGCTCCTCAAATGTAACAATAACACTTGACCCCTTTCTGACAGAAGACAATGAGCAAAACTAATCTAACCACAAAAATATCAAAATTACTAACTACCAAAAAACATTTAAACAAACACAAAGGACAATTTATTTAGATGAGTTGATAACAATTACCTGATAATTTTATTTTCAAACTGCTTTGCACACCTCCACTTTCGTATACAGGAGAGACAGAAACAATGGTTGCAGCCGGGGAGGATTCCAAAGCGCCGCTCGCTAGGGGGGTTCTTTTCGATTATTATGTCCATGCATATACCACACGTTTTCTCCTGACTCCTGGCAATTGCAAACGATAGCTCCATGTCCTTTTCATGACGTTCTATGCATTCCTGGAAAGGCATACGCTCTTTTAATCTTTACACCCATCTTTAGAAATTTGAATGGGATTCATGATCATGATAATCTGATTTTTTTTCTAGTCTAGGATTGCTGATAGTAACTCCATGTCTATTCCATGTTGCTAAAGTGAGGGAGTTATTAACGCTGCTTGGGCACTATTTAAGTCATTAGCAATTTATGATGCTTGAGGCATTGTTTTCAATTCATTGTTCAGATTACTAACAGAAATGATTATAATGAATCAGACATTAACAGAGTAAGATAAACCGTTCAAAATGATACAAGTTTAACCTTAGCATTCTGTTTTTGGGTAGGTACAACATCGTCTAGGTGGAAATTACATTTGTGCCATACCCAATATTTTATGTCATTCACATAATTGAATTTTTAGAATTATCTGTACATTGACATTCATTAAAAACATTTAAACAAGAAAAACTGAACATGTTATGAACAACTGTTCTCATTCACACTACATTTACGTAAATTCATCATTTCATCACAAATTATGGAAATGTGAGCCAAAAAAACAACAACACCTCATCAAAAAATTCAAAACGTCTGCCTTAAACTTCATCTGACCTAGAAAAAACTCATAGAATTAGGCTTATCTGAATTCTGTCACAACCATATCAGTGATAAACCTAGGATTTTTTTGGGGTGGGTCAATGCCCCACCTGGTCAAATTTGGGTGGGCCCTATTTTTTTGGGAGGTGGTCCCAAGGGCCCCACCTGATCAATTAAGGTGGGCCTTTTCAGAATGTTTCACTGTGCGTTTGAATTTTCAGAATAACTTGTTTGAATAAACTGTTACACATTAAGTTTTTATACTTTTTTTAAATAAATAAATCACAGTTTTTACATGATGAATTTTCTTTATTCATCACACAAGAACCACAAAATTGTGATCTGTCTGTTTGTTTGCTAAAGAAACTCAAAATATTTTTCTGCGACATGATCCATTTGTATATTAGTGCGGGAAATGAAACCGAAAGTGAAAGCGAGATTAGACAGCGAAGTTACAAATCCGTAACTAACACGCTTTTCCATTGGCTAAGAATATTACAATGGCCAATCAGGGACGTTGATGCATATCGTCGTCGGTCGATAAACTGGTTCACTGTCTGAGCGCTTGCGGCGAATGATCGTGATTTAGTGACGGAGTTTTTAGATTACAATTTACTTTAATTTATAAATATAGGCCGCATTCGGATTTTATAGTTGCGTTATTTTACAAAAGAATGCGTTAAAGGGGCGCAGCTTCAATTTATATGTGCGGGAATTTTCATTTGTATGCGGAAATGCCGCAGAAACGCATCCTAGGTTTATCCCTGCCATATATACAATACTATGTCCCTCACCTTCCTGTGTTTATCCTGCTGTTCAAGGTCACCAGGGTAGAGAACTGCGAGTCCACACAGGTCACAGATGTCGCCATGGAGATACTCACAGTTTTCCCCATACCAACACTCCCCGTGGGCTGCAAATGGACATAACAATTTGGAGTTGTCTGTCTCGCCTCCTCCGCTTGTTTCTTCAGCTGGTTGTTCCTCCTCAACATCAGATGATCCAACCTTTGCTGCTTTTGCATAAGACCCGGGAACTGAAAAAATATTTGAAATAATCATAAAGATCTATTCAAATGATGATTTTATTCCTAAAATCAATTTAGTCCAGGGATAGCTTCATAAACAGACAAAAGTCATATACTAGTAAATGTGAAATTTATCAGAACCCTCCAGTACAAATGCAACCTTATGAAAGGGACAGTAGTAGATGTTTTTAATAAAGTGATGTCACAAAAATGAAAATAACTATTAACAATTGCAAGACAATTTTAAAGAATCAAATAAGGCAGTTAAAAAACAAATATAAGATGCTCTATTAATCAGTGAGAATCCATTTTCCAATTTTACCTTAAATAATAAAAAAAATGGCTGCCAATGTCTTTTGCTTGATACTTGATAATTTCTTTTACATCTACAACTGACTGGTTTGAGAAATCAGACGTTTGACCCTCAGAAGATAATACATTTAGCATAACCTAATGTGGGGAAATTTGAAGAAACAAATCTTTCCAAAAAATGTTACACCCATTCAAGATTTCCTTCAACCGGATATTCAGTTAACCAGCTTCTCCACAACTATCCAATGTGAATCTTTACTATCAGCCTGAACAAATATCATCAAGATAAATTTCAAATGTCTGACATCATAGCCACAAGGAATGAAAGCCCCTACCTGATCCCTCGTAAGGCTGGCCTGGCACGAACTCCTTGGCCTTGACCCACTCTTCTGCTGGCTTGCCAACTGAGCTCACAGACACCTCGGCACTTGCTGTGGGTGTCACTCCCTTCTTGAGGGACACCATGTTGCTCTTGAGCATCGAGTCGGAGTTGGAAAGGGGAGGGGGCTTGTGGCAGTTTGATAGCTTCAGCTTTGGGTTGTCATCAATGGCGGAGATCTTGTTGTTGGATATGGAGTTCATTGACAAGGACTCCTCCTTGCTAGCTTTCACATGGTCATATCTGTAACAAAGTCATGGGAACGATACTTTCAAGAAACATTCTTACCAAAGCGGGCACAAATATGCCGGGTATCAAAGTTTTCATAAAAGTCACAGGAATTACAGTTTTTCTAAAAATAAGTCGAGATATGATAGGCTGACAGAACTATTTCTATTCATTCGTTCAGTGAGTTCAGCCTACCCATGTCAAAGAGACTTCACCACAAACGTTGTCTTTAATTTCGTATGGAATAATATGAAACGTAAAATTTTACATAAACATGGTTTGTTTTACTATTTCGTTCATTTAGGATTGTCTTGCTTAATATATAAGATCCACAAACATGTAACGAATTGCAAAGACTACATTTAACTGCGCCATGACATAATTGTTGTTTGTCGTGCATGAATACAATGACCGAATTTACTAGTTACTAGTTTACTAATTTAATAGTGTTACATCGTCAAATGATTTATCTAATTGAGAGGAAATCATTCCCTGCAAATGGTTAATTATAGGGTTTTTATTGTGATATTGTTACGATAGATGTATAGATCACGAGGCAATGATTCTGTGTATGACGTCACAAAAAGGGCGTGTGACCAGTCATGCATTCACTGGTTTGTGGCCAGATAGATCTAAGCGGCACATCAAAAGAGGCATTCAAAAATGGCTTTCATTACCAAACTGAACATATTTGAGTAGCGACCTTTAAAGCACTATACAATATTGTAATCAGACATTCATATATTCCAAAGAAAATAGTGACATATGTTTGTGGTTATGTAAACTTTAAGGAATCATTTGACCATTATCTTTCATCTTATACAGAGTAACAACAATATAAAGACTTTAAAAAAGGTTCTTTTTAAGGAAATTAATTCAAGGGGACATTAGAGCTTATTATGTATATAGTGATTAACCCTGTATGACTTAACACTGTCTGTCAGACCCCAGCAGTAGGTTTTTTCCTGTAACATAATTACTGATATATGAATAAAGGTGATTAATGTGATATATGTTTTTTCTTGCTACTGCTAATTTACCTGCATCTTTCTCCATACGTACAACTTCCTTTCTGGTAGAAGCGACACACCATGGATACTGGAGTTGAACGATCATGGGAGTACCGGCAGGAGTCGCCTTCCCGGCACACTCCATGGAGAAAATATCTACAAAATATTGAATAAAATTCTTCTAGTTCTTAGATTATTTTCAATCAAAATCATTGCCATAGTACTGATGTCACTTTTTCAAATTATTCAGAGTTCAGAAGTCAGTTACAAAACACTAATGTCCACTGAAAATGTGACCTTTTAAGGATGTTCGCTCCTCAGTCACAGTTACAAAATTCAAATAACCTTAACTCATAATGTTCTAATATAATAAACCAAAATGAAGTGGTAATTTCTCAATTTTGATGATTTCTGAATAATATTCAGCAAAATAAAGAAACGTAGTATTTTCATTTTGAAATAATTCACAATTTTGCTGACTCAGCAATTTTAATTGTAACTATTATTTGAGCAAGTTCTATTATCCGTTTTTCTTAGAAAGTAGATGTTGTTGAATGAATATGATTTGTATGAATGTGTTCAGGTATATTTTTAGATAATGAGTGGTAGAAAGCATGTTTTTAGTTCAAAAATAGCTTTAATGTTGATAATTTAATAGAAATGTTTGAATACATGATGTGCCGTAGCGGCTAAAAACCCACAGTACCATACACATTTTTTACATTTTTCTGGAAGAAGATTATTTTTACTCTAACATGTTTTAATATAAAAAAAAGTTTAATACAGGAACTTATTTAAATTTAAGATTTCTCAAAAAATTTCATCATATCGCCATTGACTTCCATGTTAAATCTCTGACTGACAAAGGGATCTTTGTCTTAAAATATTTTGAAAAAACCCACACTAACCCCCATTTTTTGGGGGTTGATATTTCAAGCAAATACACTAAACTTTTGAAAAAAACAAGTTAGAAATTTTTTTTAATACTTTAAATTTGAGGAACGGACATCCTTAATGCATTTTGAAATTATCGGTGCACAAGGACTGCAATTACATATAAGTCATTCAAGATAACCAAATAACATCATCTTAGTATGAAGTGTACAAATCTTCATTCTTCTGAGAAAAATACAGTATATAGGGATTAAACCCATGTCATTGTTAATGTTAAGTGCTTCACTGATAATATTAGAGTAAAGTAGACATGTTGTAATTGGTTTTGTCAGTGACACTCAAAGTTTTTAAAATTCCTGATTTCTTCCAAATTGCCTAGAGATGCAAAGACATCAAGCTAACACTCATCCTGATTTACTATGTTAAGATCCGTGCGGGTACGTATCTTTACCCTCTGCGTACTTTTACCCGACACGGCTGTACATGCGAATCATTCAAATTAAGGGTCTTTAGGACTCAGAACAGCAAGTCAATCCAAAAGAATTTGGTTCACATTTCAATTATGTTATGGCAAAATGGAGATTAGCAACGTGTCCTTGAAATCTGCCGCTTTTAGCAAAAGATTATGAAGGAACAATTAAAAGCCTATGCTATGAGTGAGACTTTAAATTAAATCTAGAGCTATTACTCTGTATATCTCTGTTATATGCCACAGATTTTATACCCATGACAGCATGTTTATCTCCTACATAATATCTCATTTCCATTTTGTAAGGCAATGGGAGGTTTGGTTCTCTCATTTTTTTTCACTGGTTTTCAGGCATAATCTACCCTGGAGTAACCTGTTTTCATGGGTCACCTGTTTTCGTGGTATTTACAAAAGATGTCTATTCTCTCTAACCCCTTACTGTACCCAGACATGTTAGCACTTATTTTATTCACCAGTTGTTCTGCATTGACCCAAGAAGGAAATGATCACTATTTCATCAATCTATTCATTGATTCATTTCAGTGAAGAAAATCAAATGAAATTTCATGCTTTTCACAAAACACCTTTTTTGGACAACATTTATGGTTGATTTTTAAAAATACAATCCATGTATAATTTTTCAAACAATGTTTTCCAGTAAACCCATGTTATTCTTATCCTGAATCACCTGACTTTTGAGTATAATACCTGTTCTACTAATAAATATATGGAATCATAGAAAGGTTGATTCTTATATATTTTTGGCTATTTTGTAAGATTTTCCGGTGCAGTGAAAGCAAGTTATTGCTTGCAAAGTTAAACTTTGCTTTGCTTACTAATATTAAATCTTAAACTACGTTAACTGCAAGGTATTTGGTGACTAGAAGATTTTGTAATACTAAATATACTGTAAGCAGCCTCATGATTTCTATACATTACCAGAAATAAGACATTTTATGATAAATATTCATAAAAGTGAAATAATTCAATGACCCTGTAAATATTTTAAACATATGTCAACAAAGACTCAACATCAATTTAAATGCTATTGTACACTATCGATCTGTGTTTAAAAAAAGGTAAAAATTGTAGTTGTTGCATGTGTTGTATTCTCATAATTTTACATAATAGAATTACCATGAAAACAGGTGACACCAAATAAATTGATAACAATTTGCATCTGTTTTTAAAATGTGAACAAGATTTATCAAAAGGGTAAAACAACTGTTTGTTTAACATTACCCAGTTGAAAAATATGTACTCTATCACTTTATGATGTTCAGGATGTTTGACATTATTGGCAATAACACTTTTAGAAGATTATTTCTTATTACCACGGAAATAGGTAACACGAGGGTAATAACATAAAAAGATAACCTGGTGATTTCATCCTAGTTTTGCAATAGCCTGATCATATTATTCACAAGGTTTAATGGAAGTTCCGCCTAGTCAGTGATATGTTTCCATGAATGTTCGGTCCGACATTAGCTTTAATCATTTCATATGTGGATTTAATTCTTAAATCATTGAAATGCTAAAGTTTTAAAGCCATTAATTTGCAAGTCGTCGCTTCTCTACTAACTTATGGTCATCAATATGGCCTTGCGATCAATGGATTATTGATATTTAATAAACGAAAATAGCGAAATTTCTTATGAATTGAGATTTTAAAGAAAGCAATATCCATGCACATTCATGATCACCTGCAAAATATTGTTTTTGTCCATGTAGGAGAAGGTTGGCCATCGCAACCTTCCGCCATCTTGCAGTGTTTTCAACTCGATGTCCCAGATAAGCACTCCCTACTTCCGAAAGGTGACCTTACGTTGCTGCATAATCGAGGCTTACCGTACGGACACTCGTGTAAACATCATAACATTTTGTAGATATATGTCTTTATTACTTTCACCTACGATTAATATGTTGCCGTAAACAAATAATATTAGCGTAAAAAAATATCGAAAATGAATTTTTTTTAACGTTGATTCAATACTGATGTCAGCTAGTAAATTACAGATACTATTCAAAGACAACTACTTTTACTTCTTATCATATCCTGCACTTTCTTTCGGAATATTTTTTTGTCACACTTGTTATTTTTCAAATGAAGGTTATGATATTGTTTTTTGATTATGACTGTTGTTTAAATAAGCACAAATTAGGATCAATCAACTCTTTTTTTAATCGTAAAGCTAATAAATCGTCGTGAATTAGGCAAAAGCCGTAACAACATTAAATAGGGATCATAGTTATGTTATGTTATCATGAGACTTTTGTTTTTTGTTTTGATTGTCGACGAATGAATTATATTCGTAATAATCTCTTGTTGGTTTTTAAAAAAAATTCTGAAAGTTTGTTCTTTATAATATAAGAATTATTCAAATCTAAAAAAGCTGAACAAATAAACGCGTATATTTAAAAAGTGAACAGCATTTTATTTGACCTTTCAAAGGCAATGCAATATTATAGTCCCATTGTCAAACAACGAAGGTTAAAGGTCAATGTTTTTCATGACATTTTGTTTGGCTTTGATAAATTCGAAAGCCGTATAATGCGATATAAATTCAAAACATCTCACTTATTCACCCCCAAATGACATATATGATGATTAGTATGAAAATATATGATAACAGTTTTCAGTGAAGCCGAAACCAATTTTAAACGTCCAATTCACATGATTACTCAATAGATATCCTATCAAATTTTTAACTGTATTTGTGTTTGTTTTAGATAAGTCTCCCAAATCATGTTTGACTAATTGAGGAGTGATTGATAAGTAGTGATCTATTTGGAAAATAATGCAATGCGATGGCACGAAGCTTTTCACATTAACTATCGTGTTCTTCGGGCTTTGTTACCATTTGGAAATCATTACCTAAAGCGTTTGGTTGTGACAGGGTAACCGGTTATGTCAATCAAGTGGAACTGTTATAATCTGAAAATGGACCATCTCGATTATCGAGTTGCAATTAAATTGTTTAATTGTAATTAAATGTGTTTAAAAGGACAGTCTTATCGGGATATTTTTTCTGAAACGAAATTCAAGGGTACACTCCTGTTTATTCATATATGGTCTTAGTACATGATTATAACACAACACAGTTGAAACAAGTAACCGAGGGATATATTTTGGTTGATTTAGATTTGACAACTTAATAAATAAAGAAGTAAACATTTGGTAAAAAACCAACGACATTGAGAAATGACGCCATTTATCGTCACTATAGTGCCACGGCATTTCAAGGCACTGTTTACTAGTCTTATCATAAAACAATTATAAATATGTAGATATTCTATCAATTCATAGAGTTTATATTGTTATAATGATTTAAAATAAGTAAATGTACAGATCATTTTGTCATGTCATTCCACTGCCCGAAAAAACACTGTGTACAGATTGCCGACAACACCGAAAGCCATTATGATTAATTACATATGCCACAATCAAAAGATGTTCATCTGAATCAGGCAAAACCATTGGTATCTTCAGGATTGGTACCCAAAATTAATTATCTGACAATGAATGACCGTGGAGTTACGAACGTTCATAGCTGGATTCAGTGGCGGCCGGCGGGTCCATCAACCAAGAATTTTGAAAATATTTCAGTGAAATCCACAACTGTACAATTGGTCATGCAATAAAGCTTCTATCTATCTGTCTTTCTCTCTCTAGGGGGTTATTTTGAGGTCAAAATATCATTGATTAATTTACATTATGTATGTTAGACCAGGGATTATCTATCAATCTCATTTGATTTAGAGTTCCTTGTTAGAACAATAAGTTCCATGAGGGTACTTTTAACTATCATACTATATACGTCTTTGGGTTAAAAGTTTGTCATTCAAACTCTGTCGGCGGAGGCTGCTAAGTGATACCCCTCCGAACTAAGTGTAAAATTATCCGCACTCTGCGTTTGTTTATTTTTTTGAGTAGGTATGATTTGACTATCAACAGTTAATCTCAGGCTTATGAAACGGTAAACCACTGTATACTCATTCACGGTTAATCTAATATTTAAGAAATAAAATAATCTAGTTCCTCGCATTTACACCCGCCTTTATTATATGACAAGTTGTCATGAAACTATGATTGACAGCAGCAGTGATAAATTTAGCGCGGAAACTCAAAAATCGCGAGCGTATCGCCCAAAGCTAACGGTGTAAAAGAACCTGGTTCAAGGTCGCTAACTAACAGCAGCAGCTGTGCATTGCAGTCCTGCGATTCACAGACCTACCGTAGTCCAAATCTCTACCGCTGACTTCCGCTTCCAGTAAGTAATCGCGTGTCTTATGATCGATTATTATCACTTATTTTAAGATTTGAAAGGTTGTTATTGTTTATGTAAGTAATATTGCGCGATAATCATGCTTATCGCACTAAGCATGGTGATATCAACGATAGTGTCTGGCTTTGTTGCGTAATGGTTAGCAGTGATAGGAAGACATTATCATGTCTGTTTCACGAATCCGTATCAGGAAGTAGACTTGATCCACTTCCTTCATGATAAATTATTGGCAACTGGTGAAATGTCATGTTTCTTGTACATCCTATTTTGTATAACATTTACATGGTAACCGTTTATATTACATTTGCATAATGATATTATACATATCATGTAGGCCTATGCGATGAGTAATCTTAGTGGTTTGTCATGAATTTTAAATATCAGGATTATAAGATATTGTTACACAAATTTTAATATTTTTCAACAGTGTTCCATATCTTGTTCACAATGAAACACAGTTTCTGGGTTTGTTTATTTATCACCTTTATGCAGATTTCTGTTTTGTGTAGGAATTTATATTGACAATGTGAACTATGATTTGTAAAGGCCATATCTAAAATTTGGGAGAAAATACAACAATTAAAATTTCTGTGTATTTTTTTATACACCAAGGGTTGAATATGTTTGGGTTTTGTTTGGTTGGATCTATTTTCATTTCTAGCTGAAATCTTATTTGAATAACCACCGATATATTGAACTCAATTTTGTTATTCATTCCAGGGATCACTGAAATCAGGGCTAAGCCCCAAATTTACAAAATAAGGGAGGACCAAATTATGAAGAAAATCGTTTCCAAAAAAAAGATGTATGAAAAATGTAAAATGAAATTAAGGAAAATATTCAGGGTTGAATAATGGAATATTAACCTTTTTTTTAAAATTATATGGACTTTATTGGGTCCTTTCTATGACTTTAAGTGCAAGTATTGAAAGCTGGCTGAAATGTCATTCTGACCTTGTTTCCTTGTTTCTCTAGTATCTTCCTTAATCACTGTCATCAAAGTGAGCGAATGTTCAATTGACCTTATCTGTAACCTGACCTCTTGACCAAAGGATGACCAAAACAAACCCTCTCTATCCAGGTCTATAAATCTTGCTATCTGCCATAGCTTCAAATCTGGGGTTTTGAACTCCAGTTGGGTCAGATTTGATGAAGGGTCCGATTTGATAAAGGGACAAAACTTTACCGAATTACTCGACTTTTTGGAAACTGTTATATATTTGAACATGTCATAACTGTTGTTATCTGTTGATTTAAAGTTGTATGCGGAATATTTTGAAATACAAGTAATATGAGATTTTGCATTGAGAGGTGTCACTTGAATTAATAAAAGTTCTTCAAATAGATGGACCACTAAAAAATTATCAAATTCTAGATGTTGAGATTTGTTTTGAAAGGTTGTCTAAAAAGTAGTCATATGTCTTCCTAAATTTACTCAAAAAATCATGACATGTCAATCTCGATTGTTATCTTGATGATTATATGAAAAATTCAATGTAAATTTTTAAAAAGTGATTACGATTTTATGATGGTTTGTCACCAGAAGCACAAAGTAAATGACTTAGCTAAAATAATTTTCAATAATAGTTATCTGGCTTCTATTGTGCTCCAATCAAACATATTGTAATTATCAACTGAATCCTCTGTGCGCTAACAAGAGCTTGCTGTGTACACTGTGGGGGAGAAAGCAGTTAGTCAGAGGCTATTGATGTCAGAGCTAAAAATAGCCCAGTGCTATGCTGGACCACATGTAGAAAGTTGCCCAGGTCCAGGTGGACTTATCTGAATAACACACTTTCTTGTACAATGTTTTGTCCATTTCTTAATTCTCTTTAAAAAAGGAGACAGGTTCTTGAAAAGTGAGTCTTTTTTTGCTTTAAAAGCTGAAATTGTCTTTTTCTGAGGTTCCTTGCATACATCTGATCAAATAGTCTTTTTTTTTATTGAATTATTAAAATTACTATTTTTAGAGTTGCATATCAGTCTCGAAGAAAAAAAAAAGACTTTTCCATGAAAGTATAATTAATATTAATTTGCATTTTATTGTTTTTATTCTATGTAAATGCGAGACATGGTAGCTCGTTCGGCCTCTGATCAAGAGGTGTGGGGTAAGTGCTGCCAAGGGCTTGGCAACTTTGTCTGCAGTAGAGAGCTGTCCTACACAGTAAGGTTACTGTGCAATTCTACTCTGAATTTGAATGCAATACCAACCATGGTTTGATAGTCTAACCAATGCTCACAGGTTTCACAATGATTCATAGCCACAATAGTGTTGCAGGCTTTCTCCATGCAATAATACTAGCAGCCGTGTTATAAATGAAATACTCTTGAAGGCTAGTCCTTCATGACTGTGTATATAAAGGAGCCTTTTATACAGTCTAGGTCCACATTGATCAAGTCTAGATTGACTGAATACACAATGAAATATTTAGGAGCCCAAATAAAAAACTATTATGAATGAAGGAACATTTAATCATTAAAATTTTTTAATGACTATAAATTTTGGTCTACTTGAAGGTGTGTTAGTGCTTTTAGATAACCTGGTTTTGCACATGGTGAAGTTTTAACCGTCACCTAAATGAAATTTCTATAAAAAATTTTTTTGAATAGATGAAATTAGAGTATGAATCAGTGTTTATTCAATTAATTGATAGCTTGTTTGAAATCTGTTTCACATGCAAATGGTGCTTGAAGTATGTTTATTTAAGGCTTAGTTTAAATCTAAAACATTTTATGTGTTTGTAATCACCTAATTTGAATTATTCGCGTCTTGTTTCTTAATAGTTTGTTTGAATATTGAATTGTTAGAGGAATAATTTCATGAACCTGTTTTAGAATTTCTATTTATTTCAAAAGTAATATTTATTAACAAAAGACAAACCCTTGTTGAATATATCCCAAAACCTATTGTATTGTAGTGTATGTTTTCTGTTTCTTCACCACAGGACTGTAAAATGTTTTATACTCCTAGAAGTGTGACCTCAATTTCAGACAACCTATGATATACAATAGCAAATGTAGCCAGAATGTAATTAAAGCTGTATGGAGATTAAAATTGACCTACATTGGTAAATAGTTTGTTGTGTCAGATATATTTTCATAAGTAGGTCAGTTTTTCATAACATGTAAACATAACTGTTTTTTACATCTGCAAAAAGGATTTCAACTAAAATCCAACTGAATAGAAACTTTTTAGATTTTGATTAAATTTCATGTTCCTTAAAAATTCAGCAAAAAGGTTTTAACATCACTATTAAACAAAAACTTAAAATAAGTTTACATATTCATGGGTATCTTTGGTGCAGTTACTCTCCCATTATTTTACCTCAAATACGCACGATCAATCTGATCGTCCATTATTTTATATGGTCAAACACTCTCAACAATAAAAAATTTTTTGCATTTTGGAATTAATTCAAATCTCCTTTCTTTTGTTTTCAGAATAAAATGGACAAGAAAATCAAGAATTTGGCGATCTAATCAAGCCCTTATAAAGCAAACATGGATGCTATTCCGTACAAGCGCTGCGATGCATGTTACATGATTCCAACTCGTGTCATCACGCTCATTTTGGTGATAATCCAGGGTGCGATCGTTGATTACTATCTCGTGACCTACAACAACAGCTACTGGTATGCTTGGATCGCTGGAGATGTCGCTCTTATCTTCATCTTCATCATGGCCTTTCTCATCTCATTTCGACATCTTAATCTAGTCCGAAGCACGTCAAGCGCGCAGGCGCCGGTTCAAGCTGGTAGCCTACCTCTTGCTTACCTCGCCTGGTTTGTGTATTCGGTGATCCTGGCCATAAGAGTTGCCATTATTTTCAAAAACTTTGCCTGGAAGTTGAAAGAGGAAGATTTCTTTGGACCGAACACTCTCAAAGTGAATATCGCATGTTCGGCCATCGTATTTGTGTTGCTTTTGTTGGCCCATCACGATGCTCCCCCCAAAAGCGAGCGGATGAGATTAATTGATCTTTTGACGCAAACAGTTGTATTTGATATTCTGGACTCTGTGGATATTCTTGACGTGTTTTTCGAAAAGGAGAATATCGAAGCACTTGACATCCTACCTGGATTAGACTGGGGGATTATCGTTATCGCATGTATGAATCTCATAATACCCACAATTCCCCTTATGGCTCTCAGTCGTATCCATTTTGGACATAAGATCTTGCCAGAAACACTCGAAACAATTCACAAGCTGCTTCTGCTGTTTCTGATAAACACGCCGTTGTTCACGTTGCGTCTTGTATTATGGCATCGGCTTGACCAGGACGTGTCAACATTCATTATGAAGAACTTCCTGGTGATTACGCTGATCATCTACGACTTCTACAACAAGGGGAGATTCCGCAGAATGCACGGAGGCGACAATGACAATGTGGATGGAGTGAAGAAGTCGGGGATGAATGAGATGATGTTAAAAGATGATGTTGTGTACAATGAAAGTTTTCACACATAACTCGCTAGCATACCAGTGGACTTTGAATTTGGTTGACAAGCTAGAGTGACATTTGCGGATAATATCACCTCTAAAATATTCCATACATAGTGCAGAATTTGTTCATCAAACAAAAGGAAAATATGTATTTTCAGGGGAGATGCAAGTATTGAAATATGTCTATAATGTTGAAAAGGCAATTTTTCAGAGGTTTGCAATGACAGTTTTCATGCAACATGTTTCGTTGATATAAATCTGGCCTCAAAAACAACCTTGGGCAAAGATTGAACCGAAGAATCTGACTTTATATAAACCTTCAAATGGATAATCATAGATAATTGGAGCGATGCTTATCTATATATATGAGGTTGAATGGTTTTCCTCCATGTTTCTCCAGCCTAACAAATGACTACAGGAAAGTGATCAAAGTTTCCAGTAATGGACAGGATACTTGTGTTTGGTGACTGTTATCTGAGAAATGGTTTTTGCAGTGATGCCGCAGGTGTAAAAATAATTTTTGATGAGTTACCAAAGTACAATGTGAAATCTAATCAAGAGCATACACTGTTAACATAGCAGCAAATATTAACTTACATGAAGTTGGTCAAATTATCTTAGAAAGGATAAACAAGGAATGTTGCGAAATGAAATTTTGTACTATTAAGATAATCACCATTTCATTCATCTGGAGAAATGCAGATGTTATTAATGGATTAAATTGACTGTACCAGTCTGCAGCAGGAACCTTGTTAATGATAATATTAGCATTATTCTGATCTATTCTTGCTATCAAAAAAGTTATTCAAAAAGGGTCCTTTAGTCAACTTTTCTTGTCAGCTACACTCCTAGTTTTAACAAAATTTGATATTGCAGTTTTTTTGGATTACAAAACGAATAAACATAATATTTTGTTAGAAGTTATTTATGACCAAATGACAAGATTGATCAACAAGAGTTTTCATGTTTATAAGCATTTGACATACAAATTACTTGTGCTCAAAATTTTGATTGAAATACAGTTGATTTACACTGAAGCTTGAATCAAGTGCTGGGGATTATCAATTACCAAAGCAAGTTGTAGGGAAGATAGTAGTGAGTAACATCTAGATCTCCCGAATAAGTTCATGTTTATTCAGTAGAAATAAAGACTGATGGTTTGGTCCGAGTCCGAAGCCACTCAGTCTGGGTAAGTGATTACGTTTACTGAAGAAAAATTTTTTTTCACTATAAAAATTTCCAAAAGGCGAGGATCTGGTTATACAAGGTTTGTGGTTCGACTGAATATCAGTCGTTTATTTTCATTATTATTTGGTTGCAGCCTTTCCTCCAGTTAGGATGTCGAATATTAAATCCTGTGCACTTTTATGCAATGTTGTCTCTTTTGGACCTGTGCTAAATATTTTAGATTACCTGATTTATTTCAGCTTTATCACGAAACTTTACCTGTTGTGACCTTGACATTGTCAAAGTTCCATTTCATCTAACATGCCCAAGAATAGATATGGCAGTAAGTGAGATTGTAGCATTAGTAAATAAGGTATTTTTTGGTGTTTTTGTCATTAGCTGGTGTTCATGTCACGCAAACATGACAGTCGAACATGTACATGAGTTGACTTTAGTAGGCCATATAGGTCCAACAACTCTTCAAGCGTCTCAAATTGGCTCCATTTCATTTCATTGTAAACAGACTGATGAGGACCTATTTGAAATTTTACTTTTGATGATGTTTAACCTTTTACTTTCTTAGAATTCCTTTTTCTTGATTGATGGTTTCTGAAGATGATTGAAGCTATTAATTTTACCAATTATTTTATACATTTGTGTTGGAAATCTGAAAATTTCTGAAATACAAAGTCTTTTTCTCAATTTTGGGACAATCGTAATCATTTTCAAAAAAATTGATAGCTATGTATTGTGTGAATATATGTGCTGTATTTTGATAATCATATTTTGAAAGTGCAATTTTCTTGTTGACTTCTTTTAGAAATTTGTTTTGTGTTTTTTGGCAGCTAGCATTTACAATGTTATTGAATCAGTTTTGTAATTGTGGACCCATTGGTTTTCAAACTTTGTTATGTGTAACATTATACTGTTGTCAGAAAATGTTTTGTTTCCAGTTTAATTTATCCTAAATCATGCAGAGCATTTATAAGGGTTTTCATTTCACGATACAATATATATCAGATATCTCATAAAAATACATTTTGATACATGCACAGTGTCATTGTAAAACAATATAGGTTTTGACAAACTTCTTGAGTTTTGACAAAATAAGCAATTTTGAAGTGAATGAGACAAATCATTATACTATGAATGTATCATAATACATACATCTTGATTATCCTCACAGCTTTAGCATTTATGAAAAATTTGAAATGTTTTATTGGTAAAACTAATCTTTCCATGTCAATTTCCTTGTTTTAAATTTTCCCCTCCAGTTGACATTATATTTCTGGAGAACTATTGTTAACCATAGTCAATGTAAGCTTTTTGCAAACTGAGGATCAAGTTTATGAATAAAGCTAACATGGAGTATATAGATAATATGACCTTAACCTTTGAGATTAGTGAAATAAATTCAATGTCATTAAAATATAAATTTAAAATTAGAAGGAAAATTACTTGTCCTTTTTGGTTTGTAGATATATAGCTTTTCATATTTGAATTTCAATTTGCGTCAAATGCTCAATTCATAGTGTGCCTAACTGAAATATGTTTAAACAGATATTTTAATGAATTTTTGGAGTTACGTTTACACTATAATCTGTCAATATTATATTTTAATGGATGTATATTTAAAAATGACGTGTTACATGTACAACTCCTTTCCAATCAATTGGATAAATTTTCAATGATTTGATATGAATATATTTTTTTATGCAAATCATAAGCATGTCTAAATTCAATAGTAATATTAAAGATTGACATATAAGCACCAGAGCCTAAATAGTTAAAGCTTTCTTAGTTCAAAGGTAGTTGTAAGTCAATGTTTATGTATAAATCAAGCATTGTTGGTTGGCATTTTTGGACATAATTTTTTGAAAAAACTAACCAAACATCTATCAATTTTACGAAAAAATAAATAAAAACTACATAATTATAATATCTATGATGAGTGATTAGACTCATCCAAAATCTACAACGCCTTGTCACGCCCAAGCAGGGCTTTTGACAATTGTACTTCGTTTTGCTTTTCTTATTGAGAGAATGCCTGCTATTCTTTGTAACATTTTTAAATCTTCAATCAACAAAATGGTACACTCATAAATATGCTTGCACTGAATTGTGAAATAATCATGTATTAAAAAATTTTGATTCCACAAAAAAAACCTAACCTGACTCTCCCTTTAAGTCTAAACCCTGTTACCTTTTTTGAGGCCTTATGACTTTTAAAGGCATTAAACCATTTTTGTTAAGTCGATATTTTGATTAATGACACTACCCATCTTACAACCTGAGTGTATGTGAGATATATATGTCTTCTTTTTTTTTATTCTTTTGTTGATGTATGTTGTTAATGTAGATGTGCTTTACTTATTTTAACATGGTGACAACTGTACCTCAAAGGTGAAATGTTGTTTGTGGAGTTGTTTGTTTTACTACAGTCTGTGCAACTACACCCACAAGGCAGAACTTGTGCCATTCTCAATCACAGCCTAATTAGAGTCTTGCTGCTGAGCACCATTATTGGTTGCTTGAGTACAGCATCCTCTTCTGCAATAAGTTGCAGCCATCATTGAATTCCTTAAATTGCACAGAAAAGAAAGGAAATTCCTCAAAGCTAATTTATTACTCACCTTTTGAAGACTACAATGTACAAATCTGCAATGACATCACGTGCTGACTGACGTCACAATGTTTAGGGGGGGTTAGCGATGGTAATCTCTTAAGATTTTCATGCTTTTTATTTGATATAACTGAACCCAGTCCCGTTTAATTACATTTTTACACTTTAGCTTGTTGAATACCAAACCAGTCACTTGTTTCATAAAAAAGGATTATAAATTTCGTGATTATGTTCTCACTCATTATTTTCCCATGCATGGCCTATTCTAACACCAGCCCCAATTACTAGCTAAGATAGGCCTTGCCGCTTTTCCCATAATTTTCTGTAACTTTGCCTAAGCTTCTATGGATCGTGATAGTTTAATAAGAAATCATATGATATTTGCAACTTTTTGCCTAAGAGGTCCCTACACTCAAAACACAAACTTTTACGGTTGGGCAGCAAGTTTTAGATTAGCTAGTGATAGAGACTGGTTCAATTTACAGCCATGTGGAGGAAGATTATCACTCTCAATGATCCAGACTGTTCATTCATGCAATGAAACTATTTCTTCTTGTGTAGTTACAGATTTTTTGTTTTTACAGGTGATTATGTATAGGGCAGTTGTTGTTTTCTGTAGGTTATTATAGGTATTAATCTTAGTGTTGAAACCTCATGCTTTAACCAAACCAATAAACTCAATTTATACAATATTTTGCTTGTTTCATTTTTCCCAATCAAAAGCGAAAGGATGAAAGGTTTGATTGTACATTCACATCATGTTTTGTAAACAAATCCTTTATAAAGTCAAGGACAAGCATATTGATCAAGCAATATATCCATTTTGCAAAGCCACTTTATTGAACTAATTTTTCTTGCTGAGCAAAAAGATGATCATCTACACTTATCTTACCTGTCAGGTTTGATAAGGGTTCTAATTTAAAGATTTGGTGACCAAGTGATCCCCAATATAGGTCATTGATGCCATGCCCTGACAAATTGTTTTTTTCAGAAGCAAAAAGCCCAGAAAGCTCAAAGCTTGTTTACAGAGTCCTTAGCTCTCTGACATTATTAATTATAGATTTTGTGATTCTGTCTCCCATAATGCTGATTGTGGTACCATTTGTAAAATAAATTATAGATAGCCTGATGAGCTACAGATCGAATTGCTCCATTTTGTTCTTTCTGTATTTGAAGACATCCTGCTAAATCACTGTATAAGGATCTGCTATCGCTCCTTCCTAATACCCTGATCTCTTTCAAGCCGAAGGTTGAAACCTTCGTATCGCTAGCTATCTAACCAGCCAATGACACGACTCGCATGCAGCAACAGCGGCACAGTTTAAAAAATCCGTTAAATTCAAAGTTGGCAGATTCAAACTTCCTAATTAACGACATTTCATTGGCTGAAAAAAATAACAGCTTAGCATAGGCACGAATATCAAACCGCCAGCGACACGAGGGTTTTGGTTTGAAAGAAATTAGGGTATTAGGAAGGAGCGAGAGCGGATTCATATGTACGCTGATTTAGCAGGATGATTTGAAGAAGGAAGCATGAGCTATTTTCATTGCATTGCTGCTGGGATATGTCATATGTTTTACGTCATGGCTTTTGCAAAATGACCTGATGAGCCCTGTCGTACCACAACGGGGAAGTAGAGTGTTTTGAATTTCAATATCGAGGACTGGAATGCACAAAAAATTCTGAACGCCAGGGGAAAGATTGATGTGGGTGATGAACTTTTCGCCTAGCTTGCGTTAAGGGTTGCCTTTGCTAAAGTGACTTGAATAATTGTCAACTTCCTGCGCTCATTTAGAAGATAAATAGTTGCGTTTGTAAAATTTCCGGGATTCATTGTTATACCCGCAAATTTAAGCGTTTAAAACCTCCGGCTAACGCCGTCGGTTTTAAACTTAATTTGCGGGTGTTGAATAACAATGAATCCCGGAAATTTTACAAACGCAACTATTTATCGATATTGTAACATGACCGTTAGTTATTAGAAGTTTAAGAGCGAACTCTGTTTTTGCGTACTTATTTCTGTGTGGAAAGGACTTTGCGACTGTTCTATTTCTGTAAGAGGTGAGATAAGGTCTAACTAATGTGAATTCACGGCATTATTTGCATTACAAACATCGTTGTGATATTAGCAAAAAGTGGCATTCGTAACACCGAGACCTTACAACATACTTGATTAATTCGAGACCGAAATCAACAATTTTAAAGCTCGTAGAAAGATATCGTAATACCCCGAGTACAAAAGTCTTGAACTAGCCCAATACCATTGTGACAGCGACGCAAATATTGTGACGTCAAAACGGTTTGCCTTTGTGACGTCATACCATGGGAACGGCATTCGAAAGAAGGCGGCTGAATGAAACTTTGCGGCAAACTTGGACTAAATAAGCCAGTTCAAAATATTGTCGTTTTTCAAAAATAAATCAAATTAAAGTGTATTTGTGATATCTACCGGTAGACACAATATAGAAAAGGACAAAGACAACTGTCAAATCGGAGTACGGCACGAATTTTCTAAGAAACTGGAAAATTAAAACTTGAGTCGGGCCGGCACTAGTGAATATGTTGTATCAATTCGCGGTGATTCGCCTTTGCTAATTTGCGGGTATTCATTGTCATTCAACATAGGGTAATTTTTCCGAACCGACCAATCAGAATCGAGGATACAACGAAGTCATGTTACAATCTCAGATAGATTCCTCAATTCCCGTGTCCAAAAAGATATATGTTTAATTTAAATCAATCAGCTCCAGCTTCAAAATGGGACACTCTATTTAGATACGGTCTTGCGCCCAATTTAGCAAGTCTACGCTTTAGCAATACACAGTTTGGAAGCGCGAGTAATAAATAAATAAATAAATGGTTTAGGTTATATGTTCATAACTTGAGCTCCCTCTGTTGGGAAATAATGTTTTATGTATCATAAGAAAGAAAAAGAAGAAGGATCTTAATAGGTAGGTTGAATCGGCATTGTTTTTTAAAACTAATTTCATCAAGCAGGGTGAGAATCTGTATAAATTTGATATTTTTACGTTTTGGCGCATGCTGAAAGCAAATTTTAGAGAATTTGAATTTGTTGTATGAAAAATCGTCATTTTGATATCGTACATCATCAAATTAAAGCGCCTCGCGGAAGATTTTATGCACGCTTTATTCTGTTAATATTGTCATGAAAATGCCAGCAATGGAACTCCAACAGTTGGCTATTCTCTTCTCACAGGGGCGGCTCGAGTCCTTAAATCAAACGCTGGTGTAAGAACATAGAGCTAAACATAACGGAAACCAGTGCTAGTGAAATTTCAATGTTTTACAATCCAAGGAAGACAAGGATTTTTTTAATGGGTTATTAACTTCTTCATTTTACTGCTGGCGACGTTTCGGTATAGTTTCTTTTACCATTTACAAGCAATTGATAAGCAAGAAGTTGATAATCCATAAAAAAATTCCTTGTCTTCCTTAAATTGACAACTTCAAACTTAAAGAATGCCACTCAAACAGTTTACAATCCATCTGAACATATCTGGTTCTAAGGGCTCTCCGACAAATAATTACCAAAACTTGAAAAGAAAATGGAATCAAAGGCCTCATCAGACATCTACTTCTACTAGTGGAAAATTACTTTGACACTTAACACCTTTTCAGTTTACAATGACAAACTAGTTACTCACAGACATCACAGCGTTTTGTACAGCAAAAGAGATAACTTTTTTACAGCAGTCACTTATGCTCATTCGGGACACCAAATACTGCCTTTCTTTTACTTTTAGTAAAGTTAGACATCTACTTCTACTAGTTGAAAATTACTTTGACACTTAACACCTTTTCAGTTTACAATGACAAACTAGGTACTTCATCAAGAGTTTGGTGGTTTGATATCCACCGACACAGCTGAACCTGAGATAAACACTTTTACAGGAATTAAGAATTCCATATGTAAGTCTTTATTCTCAGATACGAAGCCAATGTCTATTTTCTGTTATACGTCGTGGACGATGTTGAAATAACACCCTACTACATACAGTCATCGAATTTTATTGACATAGAAAAAGTGAAATCGTCAACATAAAATATTGTTTCATGAAGTAACGTGATGGGTGATTGGGGAATCATGATTGTCATTGTGTTATAAAACGGACATAAAGTTTCAAGATTACCTGATTGTTAATGTAAGCGGGAAGTAATATTAGGACACTTCTGACATGCTATGAATAATAAGGTGAAACACAAAAGCAATGAATTTAGACTCGGACTCTAAAATCAATCAGGTGTATTTATGAATACGCTCTAGTCTACTGTTATACATTTCATTCTGTAATTTAAATCCTTATGTTAAATGCAAGTTCAACGTGATACGTTTGAAGTCTAAAATTCATTTGATATAATGCCTTGATTGCACAGGCGCCAGACTCTGAATTAACAATATCATGTAAGTGTATGTACATGTAGCTATATAACATAATCAAGGTCTGACAGAGTCGTGTCTGCCGGACCGGAAATGCGAACTGGTTCCTGTCTACGAAGTTTACAGAGGGTAACAGAGCCAGGAAACCATTTCTGGTCCTATTGCAGACACGAGTCTGTCACTAGTGTCAGACCTTGTTTATGTTATATAGTTACATGTACATATACTTACATGATATTGTAAATTCAGAGTCTGGGGCCTGTGCTTGATTGGTGTAAAATTGTATAAAAATGGTATATACTTTTCACTTTCATAGGTGCCAACGTGGTTTGTAAATTGAATTAATTCTAAGGAAAAACTTCAACATTTTAACTGCATTCAGCTCACCCTCCTTGATATGGGTTGTCACATGTTGTTTCCAAACAAACTACATCTACCATACTTACAGGAGCATTGGAGCAGTCGTAACCATGGTTACAATTGTTACATGGTTCTGGACTGTGCACTAAATACGGAATAGAAGCCCAATGATTGCTGGAAGAATGACGATTGTTGATTTGAAGACCCGTTTGTAAATGTGCGTGATGTTCATTGTATACCAGATATATATCACATTTTGATGCAACAGTTGTGATACCATTTGTGTTCTGTTCTATATGCATATTTTGATTGTATAAATTATTAAATGTGACCTTTGTAGACACAATGGACTCCACAGAGAGGTTATTGAGATAGTAAAGTGTTTCACCAAGTGCGCACAGGTTGACTTTTTGGTCGTTTCCATTGCATTACAAGGAGTCATCTTTAAAAGATATTCGACAAAAACTCTGGACTCCGCAAGAACCGTGGATATCATCGGCAACTGACTAATTGTTGGGTTCGATGTTCACTATCCAAATGCATTTTATGACATATTTGTAGCCAATGGTTAAGGGACTATATCAATAAATTTCCTGGACTCAATAGGAAACTCTATAAGATCATCAAAAAGTGGTCAACGAAAGTTGATCCGTTGATTTCTGTGTGTTTGACACTTCTAAATGATTTTCCACTATATCGACAGAAATGTAGACTCCACACGATGAGATCATTGGGAGATTGGCAACATAAATCCTCATAATATCAGGGTCAGTGTCAACATTGACGTTGCCATTACCATTGCTGTGATGAATCATATATGTTCCACTATATCGACACAACTCTAGACTCCATACCAAACTCGGTGAGGTCATCAGCTGCTGGTCCGCGCAAACCCTCCAAGTTGACGGTGTTTGGGTCGGGTGCGTTCCCTCTGCCATTACTGTTGATGTTACGACGGTCTCCCATTTCAATCTCCTCGGCCGCATGTTCATCAAACTTCTCCTTCTTGTGTTCATAGAACTCGTAGAACGTCATGCAGATGAGGATGATGTTCTTGAGCATGAAAGGCGAGACGCCCACACTGAACCCGTGCCAGAGAACCATTCTAACGACGAGGTTCGGCAAGTTCACTGCAAGCACCATCAGCAGACGATGAAGCGCTACAAGTCGCTTCGGCATCTTCTTCCTGCCGAAATTGGTTAGACTCAAAGTTACCAAGGGAATTGTTGGAATTATAAGATTGATTCCCGCCACGCCCAGTACAGTTCTCTGCAGTCCCGGAAGGAACATGTCACGTGACTCGCGGTCAAAGAGAACCTCTAGGATGTCTACAGTGTCAAGGACGTCAAATACGACAGTTCCGGTCAAGTCCTCGATGTATCGTCTGCGCTCGCTGCCCACCGGCGCGTCGTGGTGGGACATCAGCAGAAAGATGAAAACACAAGAAGACAAGGCAAGAGTTGTTTTTAATGTATTCGGACCAAAGAAATCTTTTTCGTTCAACCTCCACGTAAACTTGTTAAAGGCAATAGACATACGGGCGACGAGACTGACAGCGTACACTAACCACGTGAACCAGCCGATTTGTATAGCTCTCGTCTGCTCGTCACCAGCTCGCTGAAGGTCAAGGTGACGTCTGGAGATGACGAAGGATACAATGAAGAGTACGACGTTCAGAATGTCGAAGGCAACCCAGGCTATGCTATTAATCGTCTGGTGTTTGATTAGGTAATAGTCAAAGATGGCGCCTTGGGCCATCAACAATAGCAAACAGAAGATTCGAGCCGGGATGCCATTCAAGGCGTAGCAGCACCTCACGAAGCAGTCGCCCAACCACATTGTCAGTTTTATTCAAATTCGTTTTCTTGACACACCTGGTATGAATATCATTTCAACTATAACGGTCAAAGTAGTCATCAATTACGCACATTATTTCTCGAAAATCCAGTTTTCGTACACCTTACATAACTTTTTATGAAACCAACAGTAACAATTATAGTATTTGAACAGCGCATGTAATTTGTAATTTGTTGTTTGAAGAAATCGAGTGATGTCATTCAAGCGGCACAATATGATTCCCAATTTGGTTACAGTCAGGAAACTTCCGTATCGATCAATATCGATCAGTCATCATCATAATATTCACAGCTCAATGATCACTGATCACATTTATTCCACACAAAACTCGACAATCGTTGTCTGTCAGATTGAATTTAGTGAGTTGCGTCGATATATTTACTCAAGAAACAACAGCAGATCTCTTCAATTCATACGAAACGAACAGAGAGAAGTGTATTCCTTTGTAGATTGGGGGCGTCTATTTGTCAGTCGAGGACTATAGGTATACAGTATAGGTAATTAGGTTTACACCAATGTAAATGTAAAAAAAAATGTAAAGCCTCAGTGATGGTACCTTTCCATTCACCCCCTTTCGATGACTCTGCTCTCCAAATCCGATAATTCAAATCCACATGAAAACAAGAAATCACACAACCTACACACAACTGTTGGAGCAAAGGTCTGTCTTCAAAAGCCAACCATAGTCACAATTCCTTCATCGTCAATATTCGAGAAAAATAATCACTTCCGGTTATCGAACTGTTATGACCAAGTGACAGTAATTGATAAACCGCTAATCACTAATTGTCCTCCTTGTATTAATCCGCCAACTTGTATTGCATACATAGCTCATGGTTCACAGAGATCGATGATCGTCATCAATTGTTAATGGATCCACACCATGCTTCGCATACCACGTTGATCAAGCTGAAATACAAAATCATCACATTGATATGGCTACATTAGTATGATGATAAAACATTTAGTCTACCTCGTGGTCCCTGTAGTATATGATGACCCTTATTCACCTTGGTAAGAACATGCCAGATCTTGCTCAGACTCTCATTTCATATTCTTCTGGATTATTCTTAAATATTAGATTGTTATATTTGAGATCACAATATCAGCAAAAATACAAATTCTTGATTCTTTTCGGGTCGGGTTCCTTGTGGGGTTCGAACCCAAACCCTTTAGTTAGGCTACACCGTCAGCACTGAGGGTACCAACAGTTTATCACACGACCACTAGGCATTCAGGAACAGGTCCTGTATGAGTACAATAATTCATACCTCTGCATCTAGTTTGATCATAAAAACAAGAATGTTAAATATTTCAGTGTGTAAATGGAATGTATTTTAATCCTGTTAAACAGTTTTCAAAAGGCCATATTTTCAAATTCATATCATTTACGAAGTGACATGAATTTAAACATTAAAGGGTAGTTTTGATAGTATAGTGAATACCTGAAGTGAAGATGATGATAAGATGGACATATCAACAAAACATGGTATTCATCTTCTTCCCGTTTCAAGTAATTATACAGCGGCATTGAATTTCGAAAATCCTCATCTAATGAGCTAGCATCTGTTATAGACATTGTTCTCTTGATTCAAAAAACGTTTATCTTTTTCACATTTATTACTCGACATACATATCATAATTCGTACGGACTGACAGACTTTCTTCAATACACATCATACACAAGAGCTATAATTTTCCGAGACGCAGAATAAGTCTAGGAACATGTCACAACGTGTTCATATTTGGTAATGCATATGTACAACACTTTATGTCATGGTACAGACAGCATTCATCAATAAAAGGTAATTCAATGGCTATTAGTCAGTAGTTCCACCTATTAGTTAATGGGCAGTGTAATAGTTCTTTGTCAGAATTATGCCATGCGACCTCTCTTAATGAGCTAGGAAACATGCTACTGCATACTTGTATGTACATACTTGTTCAATATATGGAAATATCTACCAAAAGTTCAAAGATTAGCAGTTGCTGTGAAAGTGGGTTCAATATATTCTAACACTTACCATCTAACAAAGTGCCACAAGGGAATGACTTACGTGAATATCACTCTGAGTAAAGCTGAATCATTCTTTGTCTGGTAGTCAGACCTGAATAAGATAAAAGTCAAAGCAAGTCTACAAGAGAACTTAGGACCTTGATGTCAAGAAATGAAAGAATTTCAATCTTCTTTTCATTGAATCTAAAAAAAATTCTAATTTTCGATTTATTGACCAAATGTTCTAATCAGAGTTCGTTAGACATAATCATTCTGAAGCCAAAGCCAGAAAACGAAAGGACATAAGAGCTTGATTTTAGGAGGTGAAGATATTTCAGTCTTCTATTCATTGAATTTGATACCTTTTGAAATTTTCGATTTATATTGATAAATGTTTCATTTCAGAGTTTAACTGTTAGACTAAATCATTCTGAACCTCTCACGAGCCATGACGAGTTTGGGAATTAGCATTGTATTCATTAACGACTCAGAAAACTTGTTTCCTCACATTTTCCTTGTTCAAAACTTCGTGACGTTTTCAGTTTGTCAATAATCTAAACAACTCTTTGCCTGTATAAATCTTCAAAGCTTTTCAAGAAATAAGTTTGACATAGCGTCTCGATCTTTATCTGGCACCATTTGAAATTAACGTTCAATACTATTCATACTATGATTCCAGCTGGCAGAATGTGATTAACTGACAACGTCACAAGCATTTTCTATTCATTCAAACTTTGATTTAAAGATGAGGTGACAAATTTTGAGGACGATATTTATCATTTAAACGTTATTTATTCAATATTTAAAAGACACTGTGACATATTATCATTTTTGTTATATCTATTATCCATTATTAGCGTTTTTATCAAATGTCGCAAGAACAAGATAAGGGTATGTCATATAGCCAATGTGCATCCAAACCTCGTTATCCTGGGTCTCTACGTGCATGAAGATAAATCGACGTTTAGACAACAAGTTCCTAAATCAGCCCTGTGTTCCGTTCATTACATAACGATGAGAAAGCACGACTTGTAAGAGCATCGTAAGGATTTATGTATGTCCTATCTAGTAAACCCATCCTTTAAGTGATACAGAGTATGATTACACATGTGGCTCTGATGTCAGTCAAAATAACATACGTCTAGAGTCCAAGTTCTAATTGCTTTCATTTTTATCTTTTAAATGCCAAAACGAGTTTCTTGTTTTCAATGATAGTTGGAAAGTATAAATGTTAAAAAGTCGAAAATCTGTATCCAATTTACATTTTTAGAAGTTAAATCACCTACTAAAAACCACTAAACCATGTTTATCTTTTTGTCTGCTGTAAATACGTTTCCAAAATTACGTTTGCGTCATTGGTGCGTGTTTATGGCCTTTTCCGATCACCAATCACGGCTTTAACCTGTTTATCGTCCCTATAGTGAAGAAATAATCATTAGAATTCTGATTTTCTGAAATAACTCTCGATAAAATAACTCGATTTATAACGTTTGACCCCGACTTTAACTTCTTAAACGGCATGATCTGGGAAACGAGACTCATAAATTGACCTGTTGCAGAACCCCAAAGTTACAAAGATTAGCGAAAAGCATGAGAAGATATCGTTAACCCGTCTAATAATATAACTATTGAATTTGAAGATATTCTATCAATAGATATTCTGGCATTATTTCGATCTTTGTTTTAAAAATAGGAATATTGCTTCATTCTCACTTTCATCAACGTCATGTATTTAAAAATGGCGGATCACCTACGTAGAAAGACTATTTAAAGTTATTCTATTTTAAGTATGAAAATTAGCCAAACAAATAGTGTTAGTCTTTCTATTCAACTTTTTTTAATCATAATGAATACTTTTATACTTGAAAGAGCAAAAATTCAAATCATATACATCATATATAGCCGGGGGGTTTCTATCATTTTCAAATTCAGTCCTTTGTCATTGAAAAGCGAGTAGAAAACTTACCTCAGAGTGAACCGTTCAGACGCCTAATTCAACCAAACCAGCGATGCATCGCCTGGAAAACGAAACCATTGACCTTAGGACAGTCTACGTACCGAGTTCGCTCGAACGCGTGAGTTTGTAAGAGCTACAGGGAAATGCATTTTTTATTTTAATCGGCTTTCACAAGATTCGTATGAGGTTTTTCATTTACCACATCCTTACGCTAACGTGATCTATCCGCCCACGATTGTTTATCTATTTACTTATGCAAAGAAAAACACGTTTTAATTGTTGAACAACTTGTGTACACAAGTTGATAGGATTGAAGACATTCTTATTTGCAAATAATACATCTCTTTCGATGTATTGACTCAGGGTATAGTACGTGATGACCTCGTGAGCACATAATGACTTGTGACTTATTTCACCCTTTTTATCTGTTATGTCATGCTTACGTAATTGAATGATTATGTTTAATATTTTGCGCAAAAAGTCGTTTCGAATCACGTTTCAGTGTTCTCTATAAAACCCGACATGTCATTCAAGATTGTTTAAAAGTCGATATTTATGTCGATTTTCTGCAAGTATTTTAATAACGATTTTGTTCACTGCTCTATTTTAAGTCTATTTTTACGATTTATATCGATATGTTGGTGCTTGTTGGCATAATAACTGATGAGACTCCATCATGAGGTCCAGATTATACTCGTCTAAGAAGTGTAATTATTTTTAACTCTTACTCTTCATCTCCCGAAGTTTTTCATGGACGTGAGCAATGTACCTATGTGGTACCTATATCGGGTAAACATACTCAATAGCGAGGCAATTTTTTTAGATTGATAATAGCGTGGGGTATGGATACACCTCTCTCGCGTATAGTACAATTTTTTTTCGATTTAATGCATTAGCATATCTGCACAAGATACCTACGAACAAAACATGGTAACGTACTTTATACACGAATTACAAACTTCAAGTTATATTATTTTTTCAGTTTGACATTAGTATGTTTTAGGAATAGACCTTGATCGGCTAACAATATGTACAGTATGACAATGTTAAACATCTTAGTATACACCGACAAAAATATCTGAGACGCCTAGCGTATATACACAGCATAATACATACTCCATAGCGAGACCTAATTTTTGATCGACAATAGCTTTGTGCAGGGATAAATCTTGATCAACTAGCAAAACGTACAGTACGAACATATTAAACGTCTTAGAATACATGGCACGTGATATAAGAAGCCACCGACAAACAATATATGAGACGTAACGTATATAGTATATGCAAGGTATCGGTGTTCATATTTCTATCCCGAGAAAATTAGCATGCCGAATTACTCTACACGTACATCAGACATCAAATGCATAGTAGTGGCAAAATGGAAATATTATGATTACCTAAAAAACAACTTCAAACAGCAAGGTGTCGGCTTTAAGATTTCACTGAGCTTGTCAGCAGGTTTTTCAAAACAAGCACGGCGATCCCCCGAGTGCAATATCCTCACGTACGAAGGGTATTCACGCTTCCTGTATACTCAACTAGGTCATCTATACAAGAATAGACACAATTATGAAAAGCTCGTGAGAGTGAAAAGCTAGATCACCTTCTCGCTTCAGTGAAAAAAGGACTGTTGCTGTGAAATATCTAGACTTGCCAGGTGACTTCGATATTTAATTCATCTATGTTAAGTGCACCGTATCACGATTCTGTAAGCAATAGAGGGAACTCACGAAAGGGAAAAGAAATGTTAGTGAATGCAAGACAATTGTTTTTAATCAATAGAAAGGTTTTTCAAAAACGCAAAAAGTACAGCTTAGCGACGCGAATCTCTCTCCCTAACTCTTATGATTATAATGTGTCACACAAATATGGCCGCATACAATTTTCGCCTTGTATGTTTCATTCTATGCTTTGATTATGGATACTTAGGATTATTAATGAGATAATTTACCCTCTGAACTATATATATATTATATTTACTTATTTAAAAAATGGGGGGGGGGGGGGGGGGCGGTTGAAGAAAAAACAATGTGCTACATCATGTGCGAATGTAAAATATAAAAAGTTTGCTAGTTTTATTACATGTAATTCCATTCATGCTAAATGACCAACAAAGAAGTAATGTGGAGTGAAGCAGTTTTGAATGGCGTTGGTTTAATAATGGAAACGGTAAATACAAAGCATTGCTTTTGTGCTTTAAGATTAGGGTTGGTGTTGGTACCTGTTTACTTCGAAATGTACTTCATATGTTCTGAGGAAAATGACATTAAAAAGCGCTGTACTTACACCAATTTTACAACATTATGAAAATGAACTACATATGTATGGTGACAATATCCACACGATCACAATGCATTAATGATAAGGTATCGTGTTTCAGCTGGATTTTGTTATGTTAATGTAAAAAAATACTCATGCACAAACCATAATGTCCTCTTGAATTTCGTTTTTACAATACCCCGATAGGTCTCTAATTTTGAAGATAACGATTGTTAAAAAGTTAGCCGGAAGCCATGCTTGCTGGCTGCTGCACAGGGTTATAAACATTCGACTACTGAAGGCGAAGGAAATAGAAACATTCTAAAACAGCAAGTGAGGTTTCTGAATAAAACAATGACATTTCCATTTAAAAATGACCAAAGTCATATTTCAAATGGGAAACAGATCCATCTGTAGACTTTTGCTGATGAAACCTAGATTTATTTTACCTATATTTTCAAATGTTAGATATGATAATTAATGAGCATTTTTACTTTGTACCTGGGAGATGTTTTCACTTCTACTATAGATAGGATAGCTCCGTCTTAAAAGCGTCTAGTTTTATTTGGTAAGTATCTCTTCAATTACCTATTTACGCCGTTTTAATGAAACAAAGGTAATCATAAATTAAGAGCTTTTAAGTGCGTAATACATATTTCCAGTTGAACTTGGGGACAGACTTTTCAATTGTACAAAGCAACTGGTGTAAAGCTCAGTTAAATCTACTAAAACGGTTAAGACTATAACAAAGTCTAGTTGCATCAGTTTAGGATGCGTTTCAGTTAAAGAAGCAGTAGCACTAAAGTGATATAAACGAAAATGAAAATAAATGTTACTTATTGCAAGAAAATGATTTTTAACCATAACATAATATGGTTTAAAGAGTCACCGTGAGTTGTTGGAGTCATATATGCTAAACTTAATCAATGGTGTCATTTGTCACCAAAAGGAAACATTTGGTTTGTTTTGTACAGTGACAATATGAAGGTAGAACGTCGCAATTATGATCGAAAACTGGACAGTGGCGCGCGTCAAATAGTCAAACGTAATTTTGGAGACTTATCTAAAACAGCCAGAAGGTCAGTTAGGAGTTGATAATGTGTGCATACCTCTGTACATTTATAAGGCTGTTTTTAGATTTTCACGGAAAACCAGTATTTGTCATATATATGTCTCTTGGACATGAAAAGTTAATATGTTTTGATTTTATATCACCACATATGACATTTAGGTTCGTATCAAAGGTACATAATTATGTCATGAAAATCACAGCGAAATCACGCCGTTCCCTACCTCAAATGATTTTGAGGTATTCACACAAAAAATGGCCGCCAGTTGATTTTGTTTGGTTCCCTAATAATTTCCTCTGCGACTGCGGATGACCGGGTTGAGTAATTAGAAGTTTGACCCTCTGACGACAAAACAATTGACATAAACTAATGTTTATACGGGACAATTTGAAAAAAAGTTTAATTTTATGTCTCTGATAATGTGCCTTTTATTGATTTCTGATTCGACAAGCATGGTAATTATTCTTTTTAGGAAATACCGACTAACATAAATCAGTTAGGAAACACATTTGACAAATTTAATTCAAATTTAATTATCAAGGCAGTTAAATCTAACGCGTACATGCAGCATCTGTCGGCAGCATTAAAACCACAGAACATTCAACTGGCCCTTCTGATACAACAGGATGGGAAGAATAGCATTAGTCCTCGGAATAGTTATCTTTGCAATAACCATTACCTATGTTATTAGTGCCGATCTCCAAACTTGTAAAATTGTACATCTGGATGATACTGCAGTGAAATTGAGAGCTCTTTCTGGAAGGACAAACATCATCCAATACGAACTGCATTTTGAGAAGTATTCCCGTATTTTCTGGGAGTACATTGGTCAAGACGACTGGATCAAACCCACAACAGTATTCTGGAGCAAGACCAAGATCACAAAAAGGTACCTGCTTCTGCTTCACTTCTATAATGGAATGTTTGAGTCCATCGCCTTCATCGGGTGGCAAGATATGTCCCTACGACTTGCAACAGATCCTCCAAGGTGTTTCTTCGGAATGAACAGAACCTCTATTCAAATGATGCTTACACAATTTATTCTCACCGAAATGAACATCGGATCTGAAGAAGATATATCTGACGATAGTGTGTGTACAATGGGCATTATTCACGAAGACGGAAAACGGACCTTTGGCTACAAGTGTGGCATCCTTTCCCCAAAGGGTAGGCTTTATTTTTACACCGTTTCCGATGATGTTTGGACAATCGTCTTGGGTGTCATGACAAAGATTGCCTCTATCCTTTTATTTCTCCATATAACTCAACTTTTACCAAAGAATTACGGAGCGGAAACATTTTCCTTCATTCCAAAAAGCAAACACCTCTGGAACGTTTTTGTAACAAGGAATTTTGTAACCTACGACTCATTGGCCGAAACTAATTTAGCTGTTTCTTACGAGAGATGCGAAGGGATGACCTGCTTTGCAGAACTTTTGAGAAGACTGACCCTAGATAAAGTTCATAGAATAAACGTCATGAGGTTTGACTTGTCAGTGGAATACGACCGACTTCTGTCAGAGGATGAAACTCCTTTCAGCATGTTCAATTTTCTGTATAGTATATTTGTTAGATGTCGCATACGACAAAGCGATGCGATTGAACAGTGCTGCACGACCAAAATTTGCGGGAAATGGAGCTGTAGATTCTGTCCAGGATGGGACATTATTACCAAGACACTGCGCACAATCTTTTTCTCGACAATTGTTGTACTTCCGGTTATACCGGAAGTGATGTTATATGTGTACCCTAGTACGAAATCAATGGAGTATGAAGCGATTGAGTCGAGCATTACGAGAAAGCGTGGCAGTAGGATTGGTAATCCTCTTAATGCAGAAATATTCTTCTCTATAATCGGAGCCTTGTTTGTGATGCACGTGCTGATGATAATCATCGACGATATCCAAAATGACGGTAATGAGAGCCTCCAAACGAAGATGTTTCGTACCAAACGGGAAACCTTCGAGCGAAAATACAGTACCAAAGGCTTCAAACGAATCCTTGACTTTTCAATACGCCCGGTGACAAAGTTTGGTTTGATCGCTCTGCCGATCTGGTTCCTAATCTTACTGCTTTGTCCTGTCCTCCTCATTTGTGGATTCCTCTTATCAACGCCTGTCATCAAAGAGATACGGAGACTTGTCGTTAATACGAAAAGCATAAAATCAAACACCGATGTTGGACAAAAACTGAAGATTTACACGTTTGCATTCTCCTACATTGGAGTTCTCTTCGTCTTACTGGTTGGCTGTAGTTTCCTGACACATGCTGTCACTCTTTTCATCATCAACGTCGTCATAAACATCGATTTCACCATGCACATCCTGCCCGTCACCATCCTCATCGTCTTCTACATCCGGGACACGTTTGTCCAGGTCAGTATGGCCTACATGAAGTACCATGAAGCCATCATCTCTGTCCTCGTTCAACAAAAGAACAAGGAATGTATCCAAGTTGCCAAACGAAGCATTGAAGAGCAGGAGAACGTCGTCTTCCAGTCCGACCACGTTGACGAAGAGTCTGGAGTCTCCCCCCAGTCAGGACTGATGCTTGTGGACGAGGAGCTTGCCTTGGAGTCCAGAGGATTGGTTCTTTTTCTCAGCAGAGATGATACGGTTTACGTGCCAAGGAAGTTCTTCAACGGCGCAACTAAAATCCACTGTAAAGATAGTCCCGGCCCAGTTGTTGTTTCAGTTCTAAAAGCCCTCAAAGAGTTTTGGCGGATAGCCCTCTTCCTGGCGTGTTTGGGGCTGATTGTGATGGCCTACGGGGACATCAGCTATATTTCTCCAGAGGGCCAGTTCTTTGCAACGTTTGTAACAGGTTTGATTCCTTTTGCTCTCAAGAAGTTTATCATGAAGACTGAAGATGATCGAGAGTTCGATAGAGAGAACCTGAGGTTTGTTACCGAACTTACCAACCTAGAGCGATACCTTAGGCAGACCTGGAAGATAGATGACATCTCTGCTGAAGTTACTGATGAATCTCCCGGGGAAGGGTCCTCACCCACTTCAGAACAAGACGCATCCACTCTCAAGTCTCCTGAAGACGAGATTGATCTTGTTGTTTATATGCCGGACTGGTGTTGTAATGGTGACGATGTACAGAAAATTGAAATAGAGTGAAGTTGAAAGGGGTCTTAAAATGTAGTTATATCTTCTTCAAGTCCTTTCTTTTTAATATTTTGGTAAAAGGACGACTTATATACAGTTGGAAAAACTAAATTGGATTGTTAATGGATTGTCTGTCAAACCTGTCTTTACAAGGTTTGCCTCTTAACAAAGTATATCCACAATTGTAGAGGGATGTTGAATAAACAGAGCTCTTTTTTTCGCTATATCCTTCTTTATTTTAAAGGGACAGTAGCACGTTTTTATATAAGTAAAGTGATCTCGCTAAAACGAAAATAAATGTTTCCAATTGCAAAAAAATAAATTTCAATCAAAAGTGGCACCCGATACGCACACGTTCGGTTAAGCTACGCGAATCCACTTCCATATCTTAAATGATTTAAAGGTGTTAACACAAAAACGGCCGCCAGCAGTTTTCCCTTGATGGTTAATGTTTTCTTCAACAGTTATGGATAATCGGGTTGAGCCTGTCAAGATAAATTTGGCATAAACTGATAATCATTGTGGAACATTTTAGAAAAAAAACAATTTTTGAGAAAAGAACTGCTACTGCCCCTTCATCTAAAGTTTGAACTGTATCTGTGTGAATCTTAAATTGCGATATACGAGGGTTGTCCCAAAAGTATCCGACCTGAATATGAAAATATGCCTGAAACGCAACCATACTGTGCGTGCATTAAGAACATTAATTGACGTGTAAATGGCATGAAAATCACGAGATGCATACTCTTCATTTGCATATAATAGCCTGTCATTCAAAGGTACCCCCACATCTTTTACCCAAATGGAGAAAAGTGAATGTAGGTCTGTAATCAAATATCTGAGTTTAAACAAATACACTCCAAAGGAAATTCATGGGGATATGTTACAAACATTATGTGACTCTGCTGCTTCATAAAGCACCATTTAACATTGGTGTGCTGAATTTAAACGGCATAGTGTAAGCACTAAAGACGAGCCCCGTCAGGGTCGTCCATCTGAAACACTGAGGCTGTTCTTGACACAATAAGGCAAGACAGGCGAGTGACTATCAGATACTTAGCTGATACTCACCACATCAGTAAAACAATCAGTTGAACGAATTATACATGAACATTTACATATGAAGAAGCTAACAGCACGCTGGGTCCCCAGAATGTTATCTGAGGACCAAAAGCGAAAACGTGTCATGGTCAGTCAGCAACTTCTTGACAAGAATCGCCCAGACCCAAAATCATTTTTTCGCTCATGTCGTTACTCAAGATGAAACCTGGGTTCATCATTTTGATCCTGAGACAAAAAGCCAAAGCATGCAATGGAACACAGCCCATTACCCACCCCTAAAAAGTTCATATCTTGTTCCTCCTGTCGGAAGGTCATGACATCCGTTTTCTGGGACTCTCAGGGTGTAATAATGATTGATTATTTAAAGAAAGGTTCTACAATCAATGGCACTTGAGAAAAAATCAAAGAGAAACGAAGGGGTAAACTGCGCAATGGTGTGTGACTGTTGCAGGACAATGCTCCCGTTCGCACCGCCCAAATTGCAGTCAGTGCAGCACACGATTGTGGGTTCAGGATTCTCCCCTACCCTGCCTGTTCTCCAGACCTAGCCCCCTCAGACTTCTTCCTCTTCCCTCGACTCAAAACAGAGCTCCATGGCCAAAGGTTTGAGACTGGCGATGACGTCATTGCTGCAGTAGAGGAGTTTTTGGGGTCTCGTGATAAGAAGTGGTTTTCAGAGTGGTTGTAGATGTTACAAAAACGCTGGAGCAAATGCATTGAGTTCAAGGGTGATTATGTCGAAAAATAAGTCATAAACATTTGAATGTTTCTGTGTTTTTGATGGTCAGGCCGGAAATTTTTGGGACACCCCTCGTAACAGCGTGTAAAAGATTGTATCTATCAAGAATGTACTTATTGTATTTGCATACGTCATACTTAAAATTGTGCTTATTGAATATCAAGAATACCAAGACATTACATGTACTAATACTCCACTGTACTTCGATGATATTTTACTGCCGCTTGTGACGCTTGTGAATTTTCATTCGCCTCAAATGATATTTGTTATATGACTAATTGTTACACTTGTTCATATATTCAGACAGTTTCGTAATGGTGTGATGTTTGAACTGTTTATTTCAACACATTTTCTTTGTTTGCAGATCTTTTTTAGAATTTGCAATATTACAATGTAATAAATTCTACTCCAATTTATTTTTGATGGTTATCGATACATAGCGTCAGACTAGTTTTCCTGAAATGATGCATTTTATCGATTATCCACATAGGTATATTTTCTATACATGTCGCACGTGTGTCCCAGATTCTGGGTGCAAATTCATAAACAATGATGTGACAAACACATTTAAAATCAATTATTATTGAACCAGATTAAACAAAGGTTTCGTTATTGTTTCAAGTAGTGTTTATTTTAATATAAATATTGAATTCGCTGTATAACCTCTTTCAAGTGTTAGACTGAAATGAAAATTTCTAATTTCTAAGCAAGAATTATACAGAACTTAACGAGTATGGTGCTTTAAAGGGGTCACTTGCTGGATAAATTCTTTAGTAACCTGCATTTTTTTAAAATGACCACATTCAGAAAACATTCTTTTAATGTATAATATCAACGAAGAACAAACCCGGTGTCGTAAAATTTCATGAACTGATAGTAAGGAAATGTGACAATGGCACTAACATCCAAGAATCTTGGAGTGACCCTTACGGTGGCAATGAATTCAGTGAAGCGCGCCATGATGATAATTACTGGGACAATGATTGTTGTATATCACTGTTGTCTCTGTTATTAGCCGTGATGCCGTCCAGCTTCAAATCACTAAATTCAATTTATTGACTATTTAGTAATGGGTCCGAGTTATATTCGAGGCCCGGGTTGTATTCGAGGAAATACGGTAATAAAAACGGTAAGGGTGGAATTAGTACTGAAAATAAGAACGGTAAAATTGTGTAGTCCCAAAAGTGTTAAGAAAGTCATGGAATTTAATGCCCTTACACCGGGATAATTATGTTTTGAGCTATTAACATTGGTATATTAGAGTGCCCAAGCAGATAATGTATTCCCCTAATAACACCGGAGCTTAAAACTCATGCCATTTTGCCTAAAAAAGATCCCCCAAATGGTTAATTTTGCTGTGTTTTACTATGCAATGTTCTTGATTTAATAAAGCTTTATTCTTTCTGTACATTCCGCATGTTCGTACCATTCAACCTGTCTGTACCTTTCACCCTGTTTTACCATTCATCCTTTTTGTAATGTTCAACTTCTCAGTAACATTCGCCTTTTATGTACCATTCAACCTACTCTTGCCAGATAAACTGTCTGTACCACTCGTCCTGTTTCTGTACCATTCAACCTCTCTGAAATAATTAAACTGCCTGTACTATTCAACGAGTATGTGATGTTCAACATGTCTGTATCATTCAACCTATTTGTACCATTCAACCTTTTTTGTACTTTTAATAATAATAATAATAATAATGAGTATTTATAAAGCGCTATATCCATACACAAGGTGCATGCTCAAAGCGCATATACATGTTAGAATAAAGGGTAATGATGTGAAGTATTGGCATGAATAAAATCAAAGAGAAAAGTATGAGTTATAACATATGAATAAATATAGTACACAAAGTCAGATAATTCCGTCAGTGGGAAAAATCTAGGAATAATAGCTTGAAAAAAGATAAGTTTTGAGTTTTGATTTAAAAACAGTCAATGAAGGCGATATCTTGAGGACATGAGGAAGTTGATTCCAAAGTCGGGGAGCAGCATAACTGAATGATTTCTGTCCATAACTGGTATGATTAGAGCTTGGTATCTTGAGAAAGTTCAAATTCTGTGAACGAAGAGTTTTTGCAGGGATGTAGTCATTTAACATCTTTGAAAGGTATAGTGGTGCAGAATTATTTCGACATTTGTATGCCATGCAGAGGACTTTAAACTTGATTCTTGCTTCAATTGGAAGCCAGTGCAGATCCTTAAGTACAGGTGTTATGTGACATGATTTAGAAGTTCTAGTCACTATTCTTGCTGCAGTGTTCTGAACTTTCTGAAGTTTGTATAGTTGACGTTTACTGATTCCTATCAGCAAACTGTTACTATAATCAAGTCTAGAATGAACAAGCATTTGTACTAGTATTTTTGCAGCATCTCTTGTAATAAGATGACGTATTTGACCGATGCAACGGAGATGGTAATAACAAGTTTTACAAAGTTTATCTATTTGTGGTTCCATTGTTAGTTCTGAATCAATGATGACGCCAAGGTTTTTAGCTCGGTCAGCGAAAGGAATTTCAGCACTTCCGACTTCAACAGAGCTAAACGGAATGTTACGCAAATTACGCTTAGTGCCTATTAACAAAGCCTCTGTTTTCTCATCATTTAGCTTCAGTTTATTCAAAGACATCCAGGACTTGATATCAGATGTGCAATCAGTTGTTCGTCGCAAAGCTATTTGGACATTTTCTGGCTTGAAGCTGTCAATCAGTTGACTGTCATCAGCATAACATTGGTGTTGAATGTTATTATTCTCTATCACTGTACCAAGACTAGTAGTATAAAGCACAAACAGCACAGGGCCAAGGACGGATCCTTGAGGAACTCCACACGATAGTGAATAGTGTTTAGATTCAACCTGATTAATGACCACGGTTTGTGATCTATTTTTCAGATAAGACTCAATCCAGTCAAGCGCAACATTTGTTATACCCATCTCTAGCTGAAGTTTAGAGAGTAGCAGATTGTGATCCACTGTGTCAAATGCTGCCGAAAGATCTAAGAGTGTTAACGAAGCAATATTCCCATCATCCACTTGACTTCTCAATTCATTCATAACTCGCAGTAAAGCGGTTTCTGTACTGTGATTGTCACGGTAGGCAGATTGAAACTCATCCATAAGCCCATATTCTTTGAGATGATCTTTGAGTCTTATATTGACTGCCTTTTCGATGATTTTTGAGATAAATGAAACATTAGACACAGGTCTATAGCTACTTAGACTGTCAGGATCTAGGTCACTTTTCTTGAGAAGAGGTTTCACAATTGCAGATTTAAGGGAGTCTGGAAAAACTCCTGTAGATAAACTTAAATTCACCAAATTTGTAATGAAAGGAAGAAGTATATCTAAGTAATCTATCAACATATTTGTGGGAATAGGATCCAGAGAACAAGTTGTTTTCTTAGATGACCTAATAATCTTCTCAACTTCTTGTTGGGTTAAAGGTTCAAAATAGGAAAGTTCATTGCAAGTTAGTGCGTCAAAATTCGCACATTGACTTGACTCACTTGAAGTATTTTTCAGATCACGTTGAATGACTTTAATCTTAGTGTCAAAATATTCCGCAAAGTCATTGGCAAGAACTTCATCAGAATCGTGTACAGGATACCTAGCTTTGTCATTCTTACCAAGGAGTTGGTTTATGAATGTATATAACTTAGCCGAGTTACCTTGCGTTTCCAATATTTTATGATTACAATAGTCAGCTTTGGCTTTCCTAATGACTTTACTGAGTTCTTGTCTTTTCTGCCGATATATTTGTCGATGTATCTCAAGTCGAGATTTTCGCCATTGGCGTTCCGCCACTCTGCACTCTCGCTTTGCTTGAAGTACCAAATCATTATACCAAAAGGTATCCGGTCTCATCCGAACATTTTTTACCTGAACAGGAGCATGTTTATCAAAAAGAATCATCAAAGTTGAATTATACATGTCAGTCAATACGTTTGGATCTGTTGATATTTCACTGAGCAATGGAGAGTTCAGAATATCCAACTTGAACTTTTCTTTGTCAATGCTTCTTAAATTCCGACATTTGATTTGCACAGGTTTTAGTTGAGGTTTGAACATGTTCCATGTCATGCTTACGCAGCTGTGATCAGACATCTGTTTATCAATTACTTTGACATCAGTTACTAATGATATTTTATCAGAAGTAACCACCCAATCCAGTGTATGACCAGACTTATGAGTAGGTGCAGACACCAGTTGAGCAAGGTTGTGTGTGTTCAACAACTTTACTATCTTCTCTCTTTCTGCACAATGATTATTGTCAAAATGTACATTAAAGTCACCCAAATATATTGAGTTGGTCTTTGAATTTGATTCAAGAAGTCTTTCAAATTCATGTAAAAAGTCAGAACGAGTGATTTTGTTCTTTTTAGACGGGGGTGGTCTGTAAATACACATAACTTTGACACTAAGTTTGTATGAAGTAACCTTTGTAGTAACTATCTCAAATGATTTATATCCATCCAAATTTTGGGAACTTTTTAGAAATACGACTCGAAGAGAATTCTTGTGAATAACTGCAAGTCCTCCACCTTGAGAATTATATCTGGGTTGATGAAAGAAAGAATAATTAACTGGCGTAAGTTCTTCTATGACTGCTTCATCTCCATGTAGTTTTAACCATGTTTCAGTTAGATACAAAATATCAAAATCATTTTCTTGTATGAAGTCAGATATCTCTAGGGTTTTATTCCTACTTGATTGGGAGTTCCACAGACCCACTTTAAGACAAGTGGAAACGGGTTTGACTTGAGGGTGATTATTATTTGACTTAGTAGCGCGTTGCATGCGCATTTCCTTTTTTCCAAGTGTAACAGTCATAATGTGTTAACAATAAAACGGATTACTGTAACCCCAGGCTTGTCTTTGGACGGGGAAGCCTCCATATGCATATGGGTAGTTGATAAATGGCAGGTGGACTCGAGATTGACTTTGTTGGTTCAAATGATCGTTGTGCAGATCATTTCTGAAGTGGTGTCCTGGTGGTAGTGGAATCATTGGATCCTGAGCTGCAACTGATGCAGATGGGTAGGTTTGTTCATGACTTTGATGTTCAGCACAGGAGACTGACTCTACTATCAGCCTACTCAGGAGTTTAACACCAACACGCGACAAGTGAATTCTATCCTCGATGAGTACATCGCGTGGCTTCATTGACATCATATGCTTAAATATATCAATGTATGTCATCTGCTTGGCACAGCACATTTCCTCAACTGCCTCGTTTATTTGTTTAGACTTACTGTTGTACCACGAAGGTGTCTGGCGAGGAAGAATAGAGCACACATGCACATGCGCGTTAGTGATCTTAGCCGTTCTATTCAGCAGTGTGTCGAACTCTTTGATAGTTTCCTCCATGGACTGCTCAGTTACATTGTTGTCCCCAATTACAAACACAATGTTACTGATTTTTGAGTTTTTATCTAGCAAAAGTGGCAACCGTTCACTTAATTGGCCTATTGTAGCCTCCCTGTTTGTGTCTACAACACATTTATGGCGAAGATTATAAGAAAGAATGGCACTGCTCATGTTTTTTAACATTGAACTACCAATAATCACTGTTTCAGCAGATTCAATTCCCTTTGGAGTAGGCTTTACACGCTTCCTGTGAGAGCGAACAGCATCCGCATAGGACTTCTGGGGAACATTTCTTGCAGGAGTATCTCTCTTTTGAATGTGGGGCTTACGAGCGGGTAAAGGAGTCGATTGTCCAGTATGTCTCGCCTTTTGATGGGTTGATGCCGGATTAGCGATCAGTGGTGATGGTTGATGGTTTGGTTTTTCAGTTGGCAATAGTGGCAGGTTCGTATTTGAATCTGTTTGAATCCCTACAGAACTTTTGAGATTATTTTCTAATTTAGTTTTCAACTTGTTTTGACAATCAGCTAATTCTGAGGCTAGATTGGAGTTCTCAAATTTCAGTTCAGTAATGATTTTTTCTTTTTCTTTTAGCATAACCTCTAATTCTAAGAGTTTTTCATCAGTTGATTTTGAAATTTCTTTGGCAGCCACAACTTTACTAAAGGAAGAATAATCTTCTGATTCTGTACACTGACTGCAAGCGTACGGCAAGGTAGAATTTTCCTCCAAGGACGAGAGCTTCTCACACTTGTAGTGAACCCAGTGTGTCCCTCTGCTACATATCAACGCGCGTGATTTGCATAGCCTGTTGCAGTGAGAACACTTCTCATCGACTTTAATGTCGGAATCAATATTTCGAACTATTTCGTTCACATTGTCAATAAAAATTACACGTTCATCAGCCTATCTGAACCCGTTTGCAGTAATATCCGACCTGTCTGTTCCATTCATCCTGTCAGTACCATTCATCCTGTTTGTAGCGTTCATCCTGTCTGTACAGTTGACCCTATATGAAACTGTCTATCAACTTCATCATATCTATGCCAATCAACATGGTTGTACCGTTAAACCTGTCCTTACCATCCATCTTGTTTGTACTATTCAACCTGTACCGTTCCTCCTTAACATACCATTCAATCTGCCTGTTCCTGCCAAGCTTTCTGTACCATTCACCCTTTTTGTAACATTCAACATGTATCTTCCATTCAACCTGCCTGTACCATTCACCCTGTTTGAAACATTCAATCTCTCTGTACCATTCATCCTCTCTGTACCTCTCAACCTATCCGTACCATTTATCTTGTTTCTAACATCCAACCTGTCTGTTCCATTCAACCTGTCTCTAATAAGTAACTTGTCTGTACCATTCACCCTGTATGTAACATTCATCCTGTCAGTACCATCCAACCTGTTGGTACCTGTCAACCTATCTGTAACATTCACCTTGTTTGTAACATCAAACCTGGATGTCCATTCATCCTGCCTGTACCAATCATCCTTCCTGTACCATTCAAACTGTCTGTACCATTCACCCTGTCTGTACCATTCACCATGTGTGTATCATTCAAAATGTGTGTACCAATCAACCTATCTGTAACATCCAACCTGATTGTACCGTTCAACATGTTTGTAAGATTCAACCTTTTAAATACATTTAACCTCTTAGATTCACAGTAGAAGTCCTAAAAATAGCATAGAAAAACACAAACCTGAACATGTCCAGAAATGTTACGACATACTTGAACATTAAATGAAACTAAAGTAATTAGAATATGCACGATCCAAATTTATTTTACAATTTCGTTTGTAATATCTAAATTTATCACTTCTCTTAATTTCCCATTTTCATAAACATTAATTTTTAATTCGAAGGTTTTTATATTTCTTCGACTTCTAAATTATGCTTTTGATATTATTTCTTCCATATAAACAACTACGTTAAAAGGATATTTTGCCTTTGACATGACCACTTCGAATCGAATGTTGTGTAGACTATAAATAGTTCTTGCGAGTAAGAAAACCCCTATCAATCATGATCGCTTTTGTAATAACTGATGTTTTTTTGTCACATGTAATAATAGAAACTGTCTGTGTATATGTTTACCTAGCAACGCCACTGCATAAGAAACGTGTGCTTTAAATAGGACAATAACAAATTCAATAAAACATTCAATAAAAACTTTTGAGAAGTGCAAAGGGAAAGACAAGTCGGGCGTGTTGACTTAACAATCGATGCACACATTAGTGCAAACATATCTTTATACCCGTATTTCTATACGTTAGGCCACACAAAGTAATACGTTTGGATTTCAGGAAGAGAAAAATCACAACGTATCATCATCGAAACATTTGTCGATCTAAGAACTTTAACTGGTTTAAGGTTAGTCCTGCTTCATGACTGTGTATATATAGAGGAGCCTTTGATACTGTCTAGGTCCACATTCAGCAAGTCTAGGTTGACTGAATACACATATCAAATTAGGAGCCCAAATAAATAAAAATATTATGGATGAAGGAACATATAATCAATAAGACTAAATTTTGGTCTAGTTTAAGTTAAAAGAATCTAAATTATACGTTCTTAGTGCTACTGTCGCTTCGAGAATACCTACCCTGTTTTCAAAGAGGATTCAAAATGAAAAGTGTACTTCCGAATAAAATGTAGCTTTCTCGAGGCAAACAGAAATAACTTAGGTTCTCGAATTGTAAGTTTTGAAACGGCGTTGCTGATTGTACAACTAACTTTGATTGCATCCAATCAAACGTCTGCAATTCTAGACCGAGAAACGCTGGTGTGAGAACAGAGGTTCATATGGGTAGTTATAACGGAGCTACCTTTGAATGTAGAGAATGGGTAAACAGTTACTTTGTTTACTTGAAGAAGAACTGATCCTTTTTTATAAATTCAAAATTTATTTTTTGGGTAAATTGCACGTTTTGATGCTGTTGGGTAATATAATTGCTAAAATATGAATAATAACCATTTATGTTAATCATGTATAAAAAGTCATACCGAATGTACCCAGTGAAATTTCAGTTTATCTAACGCCTCTGTCCGCATTAGGCTGGGATCATAGTATACCTCTCAAAAAAGCCAAATCTGCCACAAGGCGCATTGGCACCATTGCCTGTATGACCATGAATGTTCGACACACAGCTATAAGTAATATGATTAAAAAAACGAAATTGAGATGAGTGATGAAACATATAAGTTTAGTCACATCATGGAACGGAACTCTAACCAACGTATTGCCTTGAAGATCATTGGTGATTAAAGGATATCAAACGAGCTTCCCCTTTCATATCAAGTTTATGTCCCAAGTGAAATAATTTTGTTTTGTCACGAGCCTTGGCGAGTGACAAAACAAAATTATTTCACGAGGGACATAAACTTGATATGAAAGGGGAACGAGTTTTGTATCCTATTTATTACCCACGTTTTTTACAATGAAAACATCGTAAAATTAAAGTATAATTTAGCTTCCCTAAAGAGAAACTCAAAACGCGGATTAATACTTTACACTGGTGATTGGAATGTCGGCCCCTTCACTTTGGAAAACGTACGCTGCTTTGGTGTAATGTAGTTCATTACATTTGATAAAGAAAAACATTAAAAAAAACTACAACTGAAAGCAAAACTCAATTAATTCATTTCATATAAAGACTTGGTTTCAGCTACAAAACTGTTATTCAGAATAAACACGCGTAAACTGTCAACATTTTGAACTGATAAACGTGACCTAAATCTCGGCTCAACGTCAGTCGGCCGTCACTCTAGCGAGTCGTAACGTGGGTAAAGTCTGTTCGGGAACAACGGATTAACAAGATACGTTTTCAATGGCACACGTAACGTTTGGCCTCAAAAGGGAATAACATTGAAATTTATGTCTCAAAAGCAGTCAACTGGTAAAGAATCTTTTCATTCAATTGCAACTAGGCTATAGTCTTAATTCATCAGAGGACAAGTGACTGTACATAAACAACACGACGACGCTTGGCGAAACAGCCAAAACAGTAAGTCTATATCTATAGGTACTTGCTTTTCCCCTGAGAAGTCTTGACAACCAATATGCTGAAAGTGTTCAAAGGCCGAATAACATTCACAACTCTTTCAATAATTTTTTCACAGATTTTGACCAAATCATTGATTTTTACGGGTGACGCCATCTTTGTTTACATGAGTCCCGATAGACCATCTAGCAAACGAATTTTGTTACTTAATTAGATTGTATCGTTTTTCTATTCATTTACGGACATTTCAGTAATTAAAGAAAAGAAAATCTTTGCATGTAACCACAATGAAAATTATGTTTTATTCGATTATATTATGAAAATTCTCGTTTTTCGTGTGCTTAGGAACGAAAACTTATGAATGGAAATCATGAATGAAGTAGCTGATGAAAGTCGTACCGGTAACGTCAAAACTCATGTATCAGCCAATCAAAACACTCGAAGGTGTTATGACACATATGTGTCATAACAGATTGTTATGAAACCCCTTTACGATGTCCCACGTGGGTAATAAATAGAAATATGCTACATGAGCATACTATTATCATTTGACGTGCACACCCTGCCTACATTTATTGTTTCACTCACGAAATGCTTAAACAAATACCTGAAGGTGTAGCTGACCCACTTAAGTCTTATCGAAGGTATTGCCTTAATAAATCCACGCTCACTTGACGTGTCTGATATAGACTCAACCCTGGATCTGAAAAGGCCAGACAAATACAAAAGTTGAGATACAACCATGACTTAAAGGGACATTAGCAATTTCTAAAAAAAAAAATATTTCTTCAAATTTCCCTAAATAAACATTAGTTTATGCCAAATGCATTATCTTCAGAAGGCAAAACATGTAACTACGGGACCCGATCGTTCGTAGTCGTATAAGAAATGATCAAGTACCAAGTAAAAACCACTGGGTGCCATTTTTATGTGAACACCATTTAATCATTAGAGGTAAGGCAATGGATTTACATAGCTTAACTGAATATAGAACGTTCGATTTTAACTACTTGATTTTAAACTGAGATACAATGTCCTCAAATCGGTACCATTTATTTTCGTTTTTGTTTTCAACTTATTAACTTTTAAAATGTGCTACCGTCTCTTTTATACATTTCAGTTATAAATACACTTCCGAAACCAGTTGAACAAAACGTGATGCCAATGATAATATTTCGTCGCTTTGAATTTGCACATAGCAAAAATAAAACAGAAGCGCACATTCATTCAAATGAAACCCGATCATCGGCGCCATGAGTGCTTGACATGCAAATAAAAGAAACAATTTTTTTATCAACCTTAAGATTAATGTTCTGTTAATTGTGAACATTCTTTCAATACATACATTCATTAATCATAAATTACTGCGCACTTGTATAGTTTCTAATCAAACCAAAGACCGAAGCCGATAGAACAGCCGTAATAAGAACGACTATTATGTATTTCCCCTGTTGCAACATTTATTTTTACTAAAAAGAACACGTGAGATCTATTTCGGTACTTTATAATTTTTTCCAATTTCATAAAACTTTGCGGAGTCAGATCTATTTATATATAGATATAAATGTATGACTGGTCCGATTGATTTTATAATTAAATAGAAAAGTGTTTACAATTGATACATACACAAATAAAATAAAAGATACCACGAAAAGTAACTACTTGAATAAAATTATTAAAATATGTATTTCTACTGGAATGATTAATATCCTGATTGTAGTAAGTATTTAAGTCATTAAAATGTTTCCTTATTTTCAGGTAAAACTTCTCATTATCTTTGAAACTACGCATTGTTTTTCCTGTTTTCACTTTCATAAATTATACACGTTCTTTTATTAGTAACGCGATAAAAACATATCCTGTGTTTGACGCTTACAAAGAAATGCGCCAGTGATAACGCGAAACGAAGAAAAACCTTTCCTTGCCTAACGCCACCACAGATCAAGAGGCTACATCAGTGTGTACAGATCTCTACAACTAGGCGACCGTTACAACAACAACATGGCTGGGATTTTTACGGTTCTTAAAGTGTTACAATTTTGTACTTTCTTGATTATTTGTGGCAGTGCTGTGTGTAACTCGTGTTTTATAAAATCTGTTAATCCCGACGTACTCAACACGGTTCAGGATTTGTCCGATTCTACGAATATCGTCGAGTTCGATTTACAATTCACAAACTATTCGGATGCCTTTTGGGAGAATGCTTCTCTACCAGATAGGTACAAACCATTAAGACAATACAGATGTAAAACCAAGGTCACAGAACGGTTTCTGTTGCTATTCAGGTATTATTATGGCTTGTTCAAGTCGTATGCATACGTTGGATTGACACAGTTGAAGGTGAAAGTCAGAACAGACCCTTCTGATTGTTTAGTGAACAAAACCGGAAGCGAGATACAGGATTTATTCGACAGTTTCATTCTAGGCGGATTTTTAGATACAAACGGAAGTAATGACGTACCAGTTTCGGAAATCAGCGTGTGTTCCATGAGAATCATCAACAGTTCCGGCTGGGCGTATTTTGGATATCGCTGTTGCCGGAAGTCGTCTGCTGGCGAGTTGGATTGTTACGACGTAACGGATAACGTGTGGTCGTGGATCCTGAGGGCCCTGATACTCATAGCAACGGTGTTCTTATTCCTCTACTTCCCGTTCCTTATACCCCAAAGTTACAGGGAGGAGGTGTTTTCATTCTTCCCCACGGACCGTCAAACTGTGAACATTAGGACAACGAAGGGTTCAACGACTACTGAAGCATCTCCGGAAGCTGTCCTCATTCCTTTCAGTCTGTGTAAAAACTTCGAGAATTTTAGTAAGACTGTTTCTGACATGCCTCTCAATGTTGTAAAAAGTATCACGGTGCAGAAATTTGATTTTCGAATCAAATTTGACAGGATAGTTGCCGAAAATGAGCCTCCATTTGGATTTTTTAGGGCATTTTATGATTCTTTCATTCGTTGTCAAATACGCCACCATAGCTCCCTAGAAGAATGCTGCAACAGCAAGATATGCGGGCAGTGTAGTTGTAGGGTTTGTCCAAGGTGGTACCTTCTCGTCAGAGAGATTCGAACTGTTTTACTATTTGCTATTCTAGCCCTGCCATCTATTCCGCTACTGTACCACCTATGCTACCCGCCAGCAGAATATCGGGAGATAGCAGAGAAAACCCTTCAGTTGGGACTAAAGCAGACAAGTAGCTTCTACATCCACACATCTGCTAGCATCACCATCGTCTCCCTTCTCGCCGGCTTCTACATTGCTCATGTCATCGTTGTTGTCTTCGACGGCATACGTGACCGAAACCTCGGCAAATTGTACAGCCACTTGCTGAGTAGTCAGAGCGCGAGATCTAGCTTCTCCACCTCCAAGAAGAAAGTTAGATCTGTAATCAGAAATGCTCTACTTCCGGTTCGAAAACTTGGAATCCTTTTTCTTCCAATATGGCTCGTATTTGTTGCCGTTTCACCTGTATTTATAGTTCTTTATTTTATAATTACCTCCCCCGTGTTTCGGATATGCTTGCGGATTTGTCGACTCATAATTGGAAATTTTGAAAATACGAAATGGGGGCGGGAGGAACTGAAAAATAGATGTGAGAATTTGATATTTTGTGTCACAATCATCAGTTTGTTTATTGTCCTCAGTATTGGGTTTAATTTCCTTCTACATGTGCTAACTATGATAATCGTCAACATGATCGTCAACATCCTGTTTACTATGAGAATACTTCCGGTTTTAATTCTTATAATTTTCTACATCCGGGACACCTTCTCAGCGGTAAGTGCAACCTATTGTGACTTCAGTAAAACTCTTCTCACGAACCTTATGGCGGATAAGTCTGAGGAATGCAACAAAGTAGCAAAAATGCCTCTCCATGAACAAAATAACATCATATTTCAGACAGGAACACCGAAACAGACAAACGGTGCCCGAGACCAAATGTTCATGTTAGATAACGACTGTTTATCAATGAAAACTAAAGGACTAACGCTCTTCCTTCATAAGGAAGACATAGCTTATCTGTCCAAGGAATTCTTCCACCAGGCTACGTATTTCGTCTGTCATGGCAGTCCTGGGCCAATAAAAGACTCACTGCGGGCAGCCGTTATGGAATTTGCAAGGATTATTCTTTTCCTCCTTTGTCTCTTAATCGTTGTCATGGCTTATGGTGATATCAGCTACATTTCTCCGGAAGGTCAGTTCTTTGTAACGTTTGTAACAGGACTCATACCTTTTGCATTGAAGAAGTTCGTTTTACATCAAGATGGCGGTTCTTCCTTAGATACCGGAAATCTCCGCTTCACAACGCAGCTGCAGGATTTAAAGGACACATTTCAACAGGAATGGAGGTTGGATGATATTCATCCACTGTCCGACGAAGAGCGTGACAGACCAGACGTTGAATCTGTAAATGGACAATGTGGTTCGACGTCGACGTGGATTGTAGACGCTGTTCTCGCCACTCAGCAGACGACAGGTCAATCTGTTGCAGATCTCATTGTGGATATGAGTGATTTTGATCTAACTGCTGATATTTGTGGCCTGAATGGAGACATTAGGGAACTCGATGACCTCGAGAGCGGTAGGAACCATAATTGTGCGAAATCTGTATCTGTGAGTCCGTAAATGATGATACTTATTCAAAGAAAGATATTGAAAGAAAGTATTTCAAATGTTACTCTGATTCAGCTGTATTAATAGCTTATTCTAGAATTTATACCGATCGTTTAGGCCGTTTTCTAGTCACAAAATCATAATAAAAAGTTAGTTATGTAGTCCAATGGACATAAAGGATTCCGATTTGGCAATGCAATAATAGATTTTTTACACGTGGATGACTCTTTTGTGTTTGTAAGATTTGCAGAAGATGAGCAGAAAACATATTGGTATTGAAATATTTTCTTTCAGGCGAATATCTACTTTTTGGAATATCAAAACAGTTTAGTGTTAATCGTAAGATTTAAATAGCTTCTCTCTCTCTTGATATATTATACACTCACAAAATACTTAGGCAAGGACTACTCATCATTGAAACGATCAATATCTGAAATGTTTTACTGCGATACAAAGGGCACTCTGCAAATGCCTCACAGCTATTTTGTTCTGTGAATGGTCGATACAAATCTATCATATATGCGTATGTGTGTGTCGTATAAATTTGTACATATGACTCGAAAATGGGTTTAATTTGTTAGTGGACCAAGTATTTCTGTTCTCAAACAAACCATATTTGTTTCTTAAAGTGAATAAAATATTACTTATGACGGAACAAAACCCTATTAATATTTGTTTGCTAAGCAACATATTATTTCTACTCACGCCAATAGCCGCATTCAAATCAAACAACCTCATACACTGAGCGGTTTCAATAATTGAAGTTTCCTTGAAGAGAGTCATCGTTTTTTGTAAGAAAAATTTCAAATGTCAACCATTGTGATAATAATTGGATGCGTGATACTTCTAGATACAAATCGTTGCACTTCCGGTCGAAGTCGCATGCGAATGTGTCAGTGTGAAACATCTTGAAAAGATCATATACACACAAGCACAATGAGCGTGGAGAGGAGCAAAGCCATCTGTTGTCATCTTCTTCTCAAAAACCACTGCTTCAGGATGCCTTGACTAGTGAGGTTTATAATTTTTAGATTTGTTGAACCTGTGACCCTAATATAGGCCACGAGGGTCACGCCCTTAAATTAGGTGACAATGAAACCCAAAAGGACCACACTCTTAAAACCTATTTTCATCAATGTTTTTCCATAAAAAGTATGCCCACATTGTGATTAAAGAATTGGATCAAAATGAGTAACATTGTATCCCAAGTGTCAGTGAAAAGCGTTAGATGCACATGTCAATGTCTGCAGTAATAAATTGGCTGTTTTCAGTTCGCATTATTTTCCGTATTCCGTATACTGAGAAGAAAAGATGTGCCGATATTTATATCAAATTTCTTCACTTTAAAGTGACACAGAGTATGTTTGATGATTTTTCTGTGGCTGAAATAAAAGTCAAAACATATATGTGTTAAGTTAAGTTCAAATCACCCCCATAAAGTTGCATATTTATTGCTAAAATGTCCGAATTATGACATTTTCTTGTTTTTCAAAGATTTATGAAAAACGGCCACATAAATGTCAAGGTGTCCAAATTCTGCGTCCAATTTACATATATATTAGTTAAATGACCTTCTTTGTGCCTTCTGTAAATTAGTTCCAAAAATTACGTTTGAGTCAATGATGCGCGTCATAGTCCGGTTTTTGATCACAAATCACGACTTTAACCTGTTTATTGTCACTATAAGCACTTAAATGCTGATGTACAGAACAAACTCTTCTCGATAAAACAAAACTATTAATGAAGTTTAATATATTTGACTCCAACAACATACTTTATGCCCCTTTAAGCATTTCCAATTTTAAAAGTAAATCTCTGCAGCAATATAGATTCTGAAGAGCCTATTCTATTATGCAACAATAAACTCATTTTATACTCATGTTTTTCCTCTTTTTTTCAACTTCCGTTAATTGGTTCTCCGACTATCAAACATTGATCTCGAGCGATCTTGAAATAGACTTAACTGTCCCCCTGCTGTAGAGAACAAAGAGCGCATTCCATTGTTGTCTGACAGGCAGAATCAAAATAGTTCACACAAAACATAACATATAACTACGGTGGTCCTTAAATTACTTTATTATTACCATACACGAGGTGAGAAAGGAAGACATGTATATGACAGATAGATAGACAGACAGAGTGGCAGAGTGCATAGAATTACCACGGATCTACTTTAGTACCAACATATAGCTGCTGTAAACGTATATACAGTCCAACAGGTTGGAATTCCCACGCAAAGCTTAATCCGCGCTAGTCTCAATCTTTGGCTTTTTAAAGCCTTGCTTCATTCCGCCGAAATTCGTGGTTTGAATGAAGCGCCATCATTTGCGATATTTCTGATGGAACTGAGCTAGTCTGCTGAAGGCTTAGATCTGGCACTTAAAAATTTGAGGAAATGCGGCAAGGTTTAACTTGGCAAAGAATAAGAGACTGGCGCGAAGTTGAAACAGCTTATTGCGAGTAATGTTACTTGACTAGACTTCCAAAGCTACCTTTGCACTAAGAAAGTCATAAAGCCAATCTTGCAGTAGGGTACTCTGGTGCTATGAGCGCTCTGAAAGTCTAGGTATTGTAAATTGATACATGGAATTGAAAATTGGTCTCTGTGGAAAGATAACACAACTAAACTGACCAAAGAACACAGAACTGATTTCTTTTAAATAATGTCAATTTTCTTTTGACATTTTTACCAATTAAAATCAATGAAACATTTGTCATGATCAGAACGTGTCGAACAACGTATATAGCTTTGCATTATGGTAAATATAGGCATGGTCCAAAAGGCGACAATACTGAACAAATAAACTATGGTTGCATATGAACACAGAAACTTAATTTCGATTTATTTTGTTTATAAGAAAAAAAAGTGTTGTGATTTTTCGTAGTGAACAATACTTGAATTCGATTTAAATTTGACATAAAAGATTTGAACCGAAAGCATAACAACAAAAAATCCTATCCAAGTTAGAGAAAATGGACAAAGACAAACATTGTTTCAAAAAAATACGCAACAATTGGTCGATAAAGATTCAAGATATTTTTGCATTTCAGAGTTCAGAGTATGGGCAGGATCTTTACTAGGTTCTGTAATAAGAAACTATATTTGCCGAAGGTACTTTGACAAACAAACAGTGATAAACAGAAAGAATGATCTACAAACAAGGCACACAATACGTTTTTCTAGAGGCCGCATAATAGAGTAAAGGTCATGCAGGTTTACTTCTGGGAACATTTCATCTAAAGGACAAGAAAACCAAACAATTAATAAACCTGACATTCAATTAATCTTTCTTAGTTCCATAGGACTACAACAAAGGGGTTAACTTTCAAAATTGTCTATAAACGATTCCAATACTTCTAAGAAAACCAAGAGAACAATATATTACAGTCATCTTCTCAATAAATCCATTGGTTCCAGACACGTAAACACAGACCACCTCTACCCGTTACTTGTGCCCTTGTGAATTCATACATTCAAGTAAATGCGAAAGATGAGTCATTTCTCTGCCATGATCTCGGTGGATAATCTAGCATTTGAGGCCAAATTATTGATAAAGAAAACCGTTTTGAAAACATTAAATCTTGTACTCTATTCTGTAACATACGTGTTAACTTGTTCCCTGCCAAAGCCTGTCTAGGTGCACAGTGATACACAGGCATATAAACCAGTGGGATGAGGCTAAAGCAGCAAGATTTTACATAGCGTGAATAAGAGAAATACAACAATCAAACCAGTCGAAGTTTTGAGTGCTTGCCTGCACGTTATATTTGCATATGTAAATGATGACCAACTATAAGGAGTTCACTTACTGGATAAAATAAAACACCAAAACGGGAAATTAAAAGCAAGTTATATATAATGTAGTCACAAACTAAATCGATATAAAGAAACAATTGAACAATGGTTTACATTACCAAAATAACATGCATTACCATGCGTACAACTATGCTTTAAAATGGCTCGATTTACGAAAGTCTGCACACATAAACCATGTTAGCATATGTACAGACACTCTTATGTACAGAAACATATATTGCTAACACTGCACTCCTAAATTTGTAGACGGTATTTTGAAAGAAAAAAGATCGGGAAAATCAAACCTTTGAAAGATGTTAATAAATACTCTACTCTAAAATGGTTGATATGAATTCATGCATTTTCATTTTTTCACTTGATTAATAATTATAGTTATTACTTATTCTCACTTTATACAAACATTGATTCATATAGGTGTGTATAGACGCCACTGGAATGGTTTCCAAGGACAAAGCACAAGCTATATAATGAAAGAGATAGATCACAGAGAGAAACATTACCTATATTTTGAGTTTTTTGGTTAATTTTACAAATATGAATTTTTTTTACGTTAACTTCAAACATTATCAGGGTGCGCATCTCTAGAGATCTACATACAAATGGCGTCACATCCTGTCGAAGACGCATGCGTATTGTGTCAGTCTGCAACATCCGTTTCATAAAGATCATAAATACACAAGCACCAAGAATGTAGAAATTGGCAAAGCAATGAGTCCAGTATTTCAAAAGCCTCTCACAACAATATACAGCCTCCCTTTTTCTTCTTTCGAACTTGCAGTGCCGCCCTGGTGGCAGTTTCGAACACTTCCCTTACCCCCTCCTTGGTTTTGGCGGAACATTCGAGATATGCGTAAGCGTTGATTTTCTCAGCGTGTGCGCGCGCATCCTCCGGCCTGACTGGTTCCTGTTTCATTTTCATCAACTCTCGCTTCGTGTTCTCGTCGTTGCGCAGATCCTTCTTGTTCCCAACAAGGATTATGGGGACGTTGGGGCAAAAATGGCGGACCTCGGGTGTCCACTTCTCTGGAATATTCTCTAAACTGTCGGGGCTATCAATAGAAAAGCACATGAGGATGACATCTGTATCTGGGTAGGACAGGGGTCGAAGTCTGTCGTAATCTTCTTGACCAGCTGTATCCCATAAGGCCAGTTCAACCTGAAAGAAAGCAAACACCAATGAAACTTTCAATCATCTACTGAATGCATATAAGAGCACTACAAAGGATAAATTCAGGGAAAATCTAAATGTCTTAATTAGATTTAAAGATCTACCGATCTAAAGCATGCATTATATACCTGTTGCTACGTGTAACGAGTAAACCTTCGAGGGCAGTTCCTCGATCAAGATCCTCAAAGATCAAGCTTTCTCAACAAATACAACAGACATATTTGCTGCCAGTTTTCAACTCTTACTAATCAAACTCTTCAATCAAATTTTAAAGAGTTATGCAGATTATAGATCTCAATAGGCTCCTTTACTCAAGCCGTCAGGTTAACCTTTGCCTCAATTTGACCTCTAAATCTCATTTGCTTTCCGCAGAAACCTTCTAGCAGTCACATTGCGCGTCTCTTAATGGCCTTCTGAGAGATTACATGTGATTTCGCAATTTGAAGTTGAAACTTTTATAATTTCTCCGGTTTACAGAAAACAAGTTGCAGTAAAATGCATATGTCAATTACTTGAATCACAAAACGTCAAGTTGGATATAACATGTCAGTCTTTGACGAAACATGGGTCAACCTCAGTAGCATATGAAAGTCGCATATACCTAAAATACAATTATCAAGAAACCTCTTATTGGTATTTGTACATGTGTTGTTGGTTTTTGTTCCTCAACATGTTTATGGTAAATGTGTTTCAAAAAATTGTTCAACGATTAATACAAACTAAAAGACAAAACGTTAATTCAAATAAGTTTAGCTCTGTTTCCAGAAAAAGCTTTTTGAATTGGTTCCGTCTACTCAAGGATAACGTTGGGGTATGCAGAGTATGCTTTGCAAAAGATAACTCCATAGCTTTTTTGTCCAAAAAACCGAGCTATAGTAAGTAGAAAGTACGTAAAATACGTTCATTCGGATAGTTTCGGTTTCCGAGTGCTGAAAAGCGTACAAGCACCTCGACCCTGGTATAGAGGGAGAACTCGCTGATTGGCTGATTTGAATTATGTCAGAGGCAAACCTGACGGCTCGGGTAACGGAGCCTAGTGAGTTGTACACGTGTAATGTAGTGGAGCATTTAGATTTCATTCTAACGAGATTGATTGCTTACCAAGAATTAGCTGAATTTGTGAATTAAACTACATTTCAGGTTTATGATTTTAGTGGGGTTGAGCCAATACGAAATGTAAAAACTATGATTTCCTAGATGGAAGGTTTCCTCACAAGAGGCCATGCAACTGTGGAAGAATAGCAGTTGTGGAACGAAGGCAATTTTAAAGTGTAAAGATATCGCACATCAACCGTGAAATAAGAACATCAGGCCCTAATTTCAGAAAAATGCCCTCTTAGAGCTTATGGCACCCTTAACCCATAGTTAAAACATTGAGTTACGACGACCTTCGTCTATGGGTTTTCTGTGAAAGAGGGCCCATTGAGGTCCGATAAGAGACAAACAAGTGTTAACCAAAGACAATATTTTCTTATCGAAACTATATAATTTCCATATGCTTTTTTAAAGGTGAAAAAGGATATGTTTTCAAAGGTTTTGGATCTTGGACCGGCAGCATAACTTCTGGCACAATACAGAGTTTCTAAAGTACTGCCGACTGTTTCAGCTGTGAAGTTTCTTCATGTTAAGCGGCGTTAAGTTCTGCAAGATCGCCGCTAAGAACCCACGTATAGAGTTTTATCATGTACTTAAGCTAAAGGATATTCTAGATTTCTTATGATCTGTAGGTGAAATATGAAAACCTTTATGTGTTTGAAGATATGTTATGTAGTTTTGATAACGAGAAACTTTAAAAGTGAAACCTCGTGCGTTTTTACCGGTAGTTACCAATCGGACAATTCAGACGACAATGTATTTTGTCGCATGCGAGGTAAGGGGCTTGGAGTAAAAAGAGCAAGTTCAGTATCAAAATTGGTCTCTTGTAAATTTCCAGAAATTGTTAAACAAAATCTTTCAATCCTTCCTGAGGGCATTTTCTTTGTTTGTTTTTTTTGTTGCTAAATAGCACAACAAAATTAACTGTTTTAAGCCAGGTACTGGTAGCTTTTTAAATTTCTATTCCTTTCCTCTGTACAACAACTCCTCAAAACTGTGACGTTGGGGACATGTGGCATAGTTTACACATTTTCTCTTTCCCAATATTCATTTGAATCTGCTCTTTCGTTGTGAACCTCATGACGTATTCATATTAAACGTCTCTGCCTTTGACCGTTACGTTGTAATCCAAATGTTTTACCCCAAACTAACCTTTCTGCTTGAAGCATGATATCGGGCTTACAATATCACAGGTAAAAATGAAATTTAAAACTTTCCATAAAGGACAACGTGGACGTAAACTTGTAAAGAGTACCGTATATTTCCATACTATAGCCTTAATGAGAAATGTACGTATGAGTTAGACAGAAAATGACATGAATCGACAGGTTTTGATACATTTATTTACCGTACTCATGTTTTTCGAAAGGTTTTATACAGTTGTTAGTAAAAGTTTGGGGGAAAAAAGAAACTGGGATCCGTTCCATAAATATTCATTAAGAACACAAAAGAATACAAGGGAAGTAATCGAGGGTGTAAAGTTATCTTTGATGATTCGTAAAATCATTCTTGACTATCATACATGGACAGCTTTCTGTGTCAGTCAGGTGGGGTGATTTGGGGTATACAGCCGCTTACAAAAGTATTTCTCTTTCATCACTACTTCAACACTAGTATTGTTTCAGGGAGAAAGCCCTCAACATTATTGTGGCCATGTGTTACTGTGTAACCTGCGAACAACTGCGAAACAACTGGAGCTAGCAACCTAGGCTATTGGGAGGTTCTGTGACGAATTTTCAGTGTACCATTGCACCCAAAACTTTCTGTATTTATGACAGTTTTGTTCGGAAGACTAAGTTGCGAAGCTCCTATCGGGATTCGAACACTGCACCAAAGACTACTGCGCTACTGCGCCCCTTTTCCATAGGTTTTTGAGTTATTGTTGAAACATGTAGTCTCATGTTTTGTACAAAGTTAGTGTTTGTACAAAAACCACAGACTTAAGGCAAAATAGCCAAAATTTGCCGATTACCATAGACAACACATCTCTTGATCAACGGTATCTCTCTTATAGTAACATTTATCATCCAAAACAAAACACTTACAAAAAATAACTTATGTATAGGGTTTGTTTTGGTGTTAATAACTCTTGATATTCCGAGGATAAATGTTCATGCAAGTTTAATCCTTGAAACTTGGTTTATGACCGAAGAGAGAAATAAACAAAATGTCTTTCTCAAACGATGCACTAGAGCAAAATATCACCTTCCTGATGGCTTAACCTTGTACGATGTCATGACATCTTTCATCTATGCCTCCTTTATGTCACAAGGGAAGATAGCAAGCATATTTTTTAAAGTAGATTTTTACTTTATTTTCCTCAATTTCATGACTTCAGTAATAAATAGAAAACTTTATGTCAAAGTCATATAGTATTTATGACACTCATGCCTGAATTCAGCATATACTCTATCTCGCTTGGGGAAATAATATTAGGGCAAATAGGTCATAAACACAAAATGACAGGCATGGATAGGATATATGAAGGTAACTTCAACCCTAAAAGTATATAAAGTACCAACAATTTGATGATACTACTTCCAAACTGGACCACTCAAAAACAAGAATTTAATTGATAAATCTTACTATAGATACAAATGCAAACCACTATTTCTTAAATATAAATGAAGTACAGATAATGCATATAAAGGATATTATAAGAGTGTCCATGACATACTATGTTTACCACAAGAGTGCTTAATAAAGTGATATTTTGCCCTAGGGAACCATATCAAAAGTATGAACCCTGATATGTTTGTCCCCATTGGTAATAACTCAATATTGTTAGTGACCCCACATCCTGTTCTCTACTATTTAGTTATTTGGGAAATATGTACGCATTCAGACTAGGATTTGGAAAATACCAACACTTAGATTTTTGACATCCCAGTCTGACTTTTGTTTTTGATTTCTTGTTAATTGTAAAGAAGTATTTTATTGCACCAATAGACAGCTAAAGTGAGTTGAGATGTCATCATATGACCTAAAGTTGACAAAAATTGAGTGCGAAAATGTGTGCTGTAATGCTTTCAAACAAGTTTCAAATTTGGTTTGGAAACTATAAGGCAATCAATGCCTATATCCCCCTTTCCACTTTCTGCAGGGGATTGTGAGTTTTGTACTACACCCTAGATAATATTTTCAACCTTGATGGTAAAACTAGAAAAGTAATGAAAACACAGTACCAACGCAATATGAAAAGGATTTATTCACAGTCATGATCTAGATAATAAAGTAGTATTAAACATAGCATATAGACAAAAGACATACACAACTACATGTACAGAGAACCAGGCAAAATGATGAGCTAGCAAGAATATGATAATTAAGATATACGAGTCGTGACGCTTTACTTTTGTTTTCTTTCAATTTACTTGCAACTACAACTTCACTTTTGACAATTACAGATGTTTGAATCAATATTTGTTTTAATTGACATTATCTGTACATACACTTCTTACTGAATAGGTCAGCAGTATGAATAGATTTTTCAACTTTTTCCCCAGATTTTGGTAAGCTTGCACATTAAAAGGTCAAATAACTGTGGAAAAAAACCCTTATTAAAATACAACCTGATAATTATATTACCACTGAGTAATTGTGATCTTTTGGATCCAGTGATGAACACCGAACATACAAGTGTTAACACTCTTTCCCAGATGAATCATGTACACCATCACTTGGAGTAGTAAGCTTCAGTAAACTAATACACTTGCTTATGTTTTCTTATCCACGCATACGGTCAGGGAAGAGGGGCATAACGTGGGGTAATGAAAGGTGAATGGAATTTAAACATGGAGTCACAGGCAAAGTAAAGAGACTGATAGCAAAATGCATCCATACATCACTGGACTGTGGGAAGTTTATATCATGGTGAACTTGCTGATGTCCATTCGTTTGTCGGTCTGTCCGTCCGTCGGTCGGTCAGTTCAGTCCAAGTGTTCCATAGGCAGATCCATACTCATCAAGCAAATAAGGGAAAGATCATCCCTAGATAATCTCTAGTACATAGTCCTGCTGGGAAGCTGGTGACATTGATAAGACATTGATGATGATGTACACCTTGACAACCAACACTGGCACAATAGCTGGTGGCATAAAGAGCAAGATAGTAACTGCAGTCCTATAGACTTAGCCCTCTTGCTTCCTTGTAAGCCTTTACAAACTTCCTTGTCTCTTCAGTGAAGAAAAATGGCTGACGAATATGGTCCAAATAGTCATTAAAGAACCACCAGATTGCATGTGGCAGAGATTATAATTAGAGGTTGCCGATTTGCCACTGAACCTTTGTCTCCACTGGAAAGAAAGAATGTGCATACATGCAGGGTTAGATGCCAGCAAATGTGGTTCCTCCCCTGTCTGGCGCTTGTGCCGTGCCGTTCCTTCCCTTTCCGCAGGATGTTTCAGTACCAAGTTGTCTAGTCTAAAGCAATGTGCAGCGAGCCTTCTTCTTTTTCTTTACTTGCAAAGCAGCCCGCGTGGCAGTTTCAAATACCTCCCTGACTCCCTCCTTGGTTTTGGCCGAACATTCTAGGTAGGCAAATGCACTTATCTTCTCCGCCATGGCACGGCCATCCTCTGGTTTCACTGGCTCTTGTTTCATCTTTTGAAGTTCTCGCCTTGTGTTATCATCATTCCTGAGATCCTTTTTGTTGCCTACTAAAATGATAGGTACATTAGGACAGAAATGCTTTACTTCCGGTGTCCACTTCTCTGGAATATTCTCTAAACTGTCGGGGCTATCAATAGAAAAGCACATGAGGATGACGTCTGTATCTGGGTAGGACAGGGGTCGAAGTCTGTCGTAATCTTCTTGACCAGCTGTATCCCATAAGGCCAGTTCAACCTGAAAGAAAGCAAACACCAATGAAACTTTCAATCATCTTCTACATGCATATATAAATATCAAAATTAGTAAGTTCAAGAACTGGAAACTTTCAGTTGTCCTTTAAAGATTCTCATTATATTGTAATTTAAAATTGAAAGTTGCTTTTCTTATTATGAATTTTTTTATGTTTATTATGCATGGCTAAATAAACATGCATAAAGCTACTTGCAATATGTAAGTGAATTTCATGCCATGCGTAGATCAGATTTTCTTCATGTTACTGAAAGAGGGAAACATTTGCTTTGAGAATAAGTGTTCATTACCAAATTCTCTACCAGCAATAGAAGTATATGACTGAGGAAAACCTTTTGATAGTACCCGGTAGGTCATATGTCCTCTCTTCAAGCTCTTTGGTTTGTCATTGAACACTTGGGTATTCTTTTTATCTATTTTAACGTATCACGACAGGGTTAATATTTTATGTTCATTCACCGAAAATAATAAATCATTTTGTCATTAACAAAGCTACAAGGTTTTCTTATCACATCTTACCAGTTCTAGTTTATCTTTTGGCAAATTTTCCTCAAATCACTACCTCAATAAATGAAATCTATCATTACGTTCACGCCCATCAAATAAATCAGCTTATCACTCAAGTAGGCATTTATGTTTAGACAAATCTCAGACCTCATATCCTATAATCAGCACAATGGCCCTTTCCTTTGGCGAAAAACTCATTTCCAAGAACCAAAATTCTTAAATCAGTTAATTCTAGTTTCATGGTACTATTTTATTGTTGTTGCTACATATTCAGAGGTTCAGTGCAGAGATCATCATTGAATATAAAGAGGGTAAAATTGAGGAAGTTGGTACTCCTTTTCCACAAGTTTATATACCTACCTCAGGGTGTCATATAAATCACATACAATTGTTTTGTGGAAATTTTTTTAACCGCCCGAGTCATTTCAATCATACAAAAACATTTTTGGGGAGATTTCCCCTGCCATAGATTCTCAGAAATTTTTAAAATAAAACATTTTTGGGAGACTTTAAACATAATCATTCCAGGGAAAATCTTCACAGACATGGAGTCATAGAAATCAAATAAATTTGTTTTGTACTTTACCCTGTCCAAGGTGTCCAAATTGAGTTTTAATTGTAACAATATTTTCTTCATTTCTCTGAATTTAATGTTTGTACAGACAATTATAACTTTCTAATAAGTGGACCATTGGTTTCATCTCCAAAGTAACCAAAGTGTTACGCAACATTGCACTGACTAAGATGTTTCCTATCTTTTTAGCTCAGGCACACAATAAACAAGCCCTTCTTTTTGGAAAAAGAACTGATTAGAGAAAAAAACAAATTAATTATATTTACAGGCAGATACATACATAATAAATCTATTTAAGCTACAACTGTTGATTTGTGGACTGTATATCCACATCAAATAGATGAAAATGATTTAGACAGACGGAGTTAAGAAATCGTTTCAAAGTAAATACATCATGGACTTGAGGCAGGTATATGCATCAAGTCACAGAACTTTGTACAAAAGTCAAGCCATTAGTTAAGAAAAGAAAGTCCTTGACCTTTCAGTAATTTTTCAAGCAACTGTAAATTTGCTAAGCCGGTGACCTTTGACTTACATACCTTATAACCCATGGTTGGTATGTTCACTATAGATATCATACAACTGCATCTTTAGAACTGTGCTGAGGCTTACCAATGTTTCTAAATATCCCAGTCATAAGGCTTTAACTGTTAGATCTGAACCAAGGAGATTCCAAAGTCTCAATCCCCAATATAATTCAAGTTGCAAGGTGACTCCCCTTAAATTTTCAGCTTCCCATGAGAGGAGAAAATAGCAAAAAGCTCAAGACACAGGCGAACCAGACCAAAAGTCAGTCAGGCATATTGATAAGAATCCCCGTAAGCTAGATATTACAGAATGTCAAACTTAAATTCATTTTAAAATCTCCTTCATCCTTCAAATTTTATATCCCCTAAATAGTGTATGAACTGTTCAATTGTAAAATATTAAATGCATGTCGTAAGCTTCTGCCCCATAAATAATGACTTTTAGATATGTCAGACCTTTTTTGTGTATGTAATAGGTAACTTAAGCATTTTTTTAATTCATCACCAACAGTGACATTTTACACTATTTCAAGTAACCCCAAGATTTAACCTTCGACAATGCCAGTACCACCATACCATTATATTATCAATCTGTAGGTTTTCTACATACCATAGGGATTAACATAATTGGACAGTTAAAGGTAAACACAAGATCACACACACATTATCAAATGTGTAGTTTCCCTTTTATTTTGTCATGATTTCACAGAAAATTTGCACCTAGGAGTTGTAACTTTGGGTGCGCATGTAACCGGTTTATCAGTATCTGCCGGTAAAAAAAAAGAAACCGATACGTATTGCAATACAGTCGTCAAAACCGTTTTTTCCCAGTTTTTATTTTTACATTTGGAAAATATTGAGGTTTTTAAAACTTCGGATTTGTCAATGGAAGTGAGCAAATGGCAAATGCAGACGACGGGAATTTCATTTTAATAGCTAACAGTAAGGCCAACACACCTGTGTGGGAACATTTTGGGCTGAAGAAAAACTTATCAGATGGGGCTATCAACAAAGCAGTTGCAATTTGCAAAGTTTGCAAGGGTGACGTGAAGTTCTCTGGTGGAACAACAAACTTGATCTCGTACATCATGGCAAGCATTTTTCGAATGTGGCTCAGTCTCAAACTAAACTTCTGCCGCAATCTCTATTGCATGTTACGAATCTTGAAAAAGAACATGGGCTTATTATCAATGTCAGACTGGCTGTCTTTGAATGCGATCATAATCAATTTGTTGAAATATTGTCAATTTGATTCCTCGTAGTCGTTACTGTTTACTGTTTTATAGTGTTTAAAGTTATTACTGTATTAGTGGCTGAACCATGTTGAGTCTTAATACCAAAGAATACACATTAACAATTTGATGAAAATTTGTAAATTTGATAGATCTTGAGTTACTGATAGCATTTACTGTTTAACTGAATAACTGTTTCAAGTTATTGGTGGCTGAATCAAGCTGAGACTAAAGAAGTCTTAGAAAGAGAACTTTAGTTGACAAAGTAATTGACATTGAATTTGGTCATGACTGACTGCATTGAATTAAGAGCTTTATGAACTCATTTTGTGCCAAAGTTTTATGTTTGTGATTTCCTTAAAGTTTCAATTAATGGATTCTGAAAGTTTCTATTTCAATCTATATAGATTACTAAATTCTAATAGACAATTAGACAAGTCCAATATGTTTAAATTAACTCAATCAGGGAATTCTTTATTGAGAAAGACATCCTGCAATATATTGCTATACGCATCGCAATAGAACTGTTCATATTGCACTTTATTAAATAGACACTAATTTTCCTGTTCAGCGATTGGTCAATACACCATCACGTGGTGGTTTACAAGACATGATATTGACTTAAGTTTTCTGATAAATTACGATATTGACTTGAGTTACTAAAAATAGACTAGGAATTCCCACGGAACGGGCTTCCCCTGCCTTTCAACCAATCAAACCGCTTGGTTTGACGTCATTGTTCCTCGCGCTACGAGCGACATGTAGAACAAACCAAAATTCACCAGAAGGACGGCGATCGTGCCCAAGGGCAAATGTATGAGAAGAAAGGTATGTCATTGTTTCGTTTTATGATAATATCAAACTAACTTACTTTAAACATTCCCGAAGAGATACGTTCCCCCGGAAGCCATGACTTTGATAGTACTTTGCTTAGTAACGAAAAGGGAGACAACTCTTGGCGTGAAATTGTTTGCAACATACTTTAGATTGTTATTACGTCTCAAGTGAAATCAAACAAAAACATTTTTTTACATTTTAAAAAAAATTTTCATCTCGGTTTATTACTTCCAGACAATCAAAGATGCCCAGTGAGGACGTTTATCAAGTACATCTGACGCTTGAATCAAGACTTTGATGAGCTGTACATCTGAGATGGCATTGTGTTGGATTAAATATTATTACTGTTTACCCATGGTTATGTTTTGTAAATTTAATAAAACAAATATAGACTCTTGTAGAGGTCAATATTGGTTTTTATTGACCTGAGTAAAACAATATCGACCTCGCAAGCTCGGTCGATATTGTTTTACTCAGGTCAATAATATACAATTATAGACTGGTGATGAGGTCAATACCTGTTTTTATAGACATGAGGAAAGCAATATTGACAGAGGACGAAGTCCGAGGTCAATATTGCTTTCCTCGGGTTTATAAAAACAGGTATTGACCGAATTCACCAGTCCATAATTGTTTTCATTGTTTTGAAATAAATACGAAAAGGAAAGAAAAAACTTCAGTCATGAACAGCAATTTGGATCAATTGTTCAACACGACGGTCAAATGACGTCACGATAACAATAGCATGACGTCATGTAACAACTGTTTGACGTCATCATGTCTATGTCAAGTCAATATCACTTTTGGTCGGACTCGGAGAGAAGTCAATATGCTTTTCTGTTGACTGACACGTGACCGCTTCTCGACCAATCGGATCGCCGGAAAAATAAGCTTGCATAATAAAAACCGATATCGACCTCTACAAGAGTCTATAATTGTATAATATCGCAATATAGAAAATCTCTGCAATACCCACCCCTAGTTGTAATCAAGTAGTTGTAATATTCATAAAAAAACAAAAACAATTCTAGGTAAATCTGGAGTTTAAACCCCAGGCACATCACCACCCTAGAGGTAATTTTTTTTTACCAAATTTGACAGGGAATAATAAGATTTTTTGCCTTAATATGTCCCTCCATATGAAAGTAATTTAGTTGATACCATGACTCTTAAAAGTTGAGCAATTGGATTTTTAACAGAACCGATTATAACCAATTATCCTATTTTAGTTGACTCTTTTCGTGTAAGCTCATTTTTCAAACATCTTGTAAGGACCTTGTGAGACCGTTTGGTCAAGTCATATGTCAAAGCATGTAGAACATCACTTTACCAGTACATTTGTGTTTCCAATTTTCAAACCAATACTGACGCTGTTATTTCTTACCATATGGGTATCAAACATACTTTTGAAATATAATATATCTCTGATATGTAGACACTTCTGAAAAGTAACTTTACTCAAAATTGAACTAACCGAAAGTTCAAAACATTTTTAAGAGAAAACTACATTTGAACAAATGACAAAATGATTGGTCCTCATTAACAGTAGATTTTTGAGAGAATTGAAAATGTAACTGTAGCTTGGAAGGAATTTCTGCATTTTTTCCCAGTCAAGTTTAGGTTGTAAAGGTTTTGATGGTTCCATGGTGACTTTCTTTTCAGGAGAACTTTTAATTAGAGATAGAGATTGTCTGGAATCAGACCTTCTACATCTATAACTTCTGTATTGTTGCTTTCTAGGGATGTCACAATATCATACAGGAACCTCACGTTACCATACATATCATGATACCTAGGTCACAGTAAGATACATATCACAATACATTCTGGGTAAGATAAGAGTTTACTGATCTTACTTCATTATTTCTAACAAGAGAGTAACTTGATTAACCAACAAAAAGAATGCCAACCTAATCATTAATGTCATTTGTTTGTTTATTTCAACTTACAGATCAACAGAAATTTTATCTTAACAAGTATTTTCACAGCTGAATTTCTGAATCGACATTCACTAAAATTCGGATCGTGATTTAGTTTAAGTAATTGTATCATATCATTTCATGAACTGAATCTATTGCCGATTGGGAAAGAAAGGGGCCACGGGCCATTTTTGCAAATTGGATGAAAAAATGGCCCATCATAATTGGAAATTTTACCATTGCTACAAGGGGGAATGGCCCTAAAATTCTGAAATGACTAAAATGGCCCATTGTAAAAGGTGTCTTTCCCAATCCTTGCTGTATGTTTACTAATTCCCATAGAAACAACTCTTTTCGTCCTTCCGACTATACTTGCATTTTGCATGTAATAAGGTATTTGGTTCAATAAGCACTTCTACAAAACTTTGAAATGTTTTTTAAATTTTAAATTTTTAAATGTATTAAGATAATTTGAATGAGATGTTATCACATGTCTACATCAATAAGTTAATAGTCTCAATGAGCAATACCAAGAAAATTTTAATTGAGAAATGATTGATATTTCAAAATATATGTCTTGATACAGTTCATGTAAATAGCATCGATACACAATGACTCTGATATGTATTGTGTATCCTATTGGCAGTAAAAATGTATCGATACATAAATACATTTGTATATTGTGACACCCTTAATCAATACGATAAAAGAAAATACTTTTGAACTCGGTACACAGGATATATTTCTATACTATGATTAAATTTAGTTTACCGGGTAAGTGTTTTTAAAGTACAATAATGGAGGTGGGGTTGGCATTTCAATAGATTGGGGATAAATCTACAAGTATGACCTTTAATCCAGGGAATCTCTATATCAAGGTTTTATGAGTCCGAGCATAACTAAATGAGTTCCTTAATATGAAAGCAAATATTGACCCCCTTATCTGATCACCTATGAACAACACTGCCATTTATTTGGGCATTGTGTCATCAATTCACATGGAGGATGTGAATCATGAATAATACAACAGCACTGAAAGGAGCATGAAAAGTGTAACAAGACTTTCCTGAAAAGTATCCTTTCTTCGTTAAATGGGTCACTCAGCCAACATCGTGTCTGTGTTGATTATTTGATCATGCTGTGTCACTAGCAGAAACTGTTAAGCTATTTACATGATACAAATACTTTCATGAGGCACATCAATCCTAAATGTTAACAAGTATATATATAAAAATATATATACACATATATATTTCACTATCTGACAACACTCAATCTAAATACATGCTCTTCTCATGATGAGAAGTGCAAAATGGTTACTAATAGTATATGATGGACTATCGTATGAACAAAATGCATGTAGCGTCAGCATAAAAGACATTCACTAACATAAGTCATAAACAATATTATCTACCAATAGCGATCACATAAATGCCTCAGCCTTTTGACAATCATGATATTACTAAATTCAGATATGGTTTACATGACATGAATGAAGTCTGTCCTGATGAAAATGAATACCATTGTTCACTAATTCTACCAGTTAGATGTTCTAATTTACAATGAACGATCCGCTTTTATTTTTCCAAATGGCTGGTTTTTTAAAACTTAATACACAAGATGAGATGTTTTTGTTCTGTAATTAAGTCAATAAAATTTCAAAGGACTTAATTTGTGAGCTAGTTGACTATTCAATTAAATCATGTCTTGAATGTTACTGTCCAGTTTACTAAACGTTCATAAAAGGGTACTGCCAGGAATTCTTCCATAAGGATAACATCCCTTCCAATTCTAAAATCCAAACCAAAGTTCCATATCAGCTTTATGAAAGGAGGCCCAGAAAATAGGGTAAAAACAAGGGTATCTACATTGAAAATAAAAAATTACAAAGTTAAACTTGGAAGTTGCTGACAAGGTCTCTACAGTTAAGCAATGAAAACAATAGCACTTTTGAAGTAATTACACTATATCAGAGTGGATTTTGCCTTGTCTGAGAAACTGATTTTGAAGTGAACAAGTGATAGTCTTGCAAAATCCTATGCAAACTTTTAAAGGATTTTGACAGTCATTTAATTGTTTCAATTGAATGATGGGTAGGGTCATAGCAAAAATATGCTAACAGGTGAATGTTTTTTTTCAATTATCTTCAATAAACTGTAATCGTTTTGAAGACAAACGTGTTAGAACAAGGTCAAGTGAAATCATTCATTAGAATATAATTCAGACAAGTGTGAAAAAAGTATGGCTTCGTATGCAAGAACTGTTTGACAACAAACTGATTTCCATCACAGAACTAAATAAGGACCATCAAGCAATGGGGGGGGGGGGAAGATGAGAGATGTTGAAATGATGGCAAAGACAAACCCATATATAAGTGATGAAAATATTTCTCATAAATAAAACTGTAAAAATCATGCATCATGGCTAAAACCATCTACTGACCATGCAAATTTTAGAATCAAGACATCAAAGCAAAAGCAGAAGACACACCTAAAACTAATAAAATTTCAAAATTTGAGATGCACCAAATGGTCAAGCAAAAATAAGACAAAAGAAACAGCATGCAAACATGAGAAAGTAAAACTCACCCAAGAACTTAGGACCAGACAGAAGTGTAAATAAAGCTGCCTCATCATAAACAAGAAAGCTGCCAGCGTACTCAAAAAACAATGTCGTCCAGTTCTCAATCTTGACCAAGCTTTAAATGATTGTCTCGGGATGAAATTTTAAATTTGACTTAACGGACCGGTGACTGATAAAGAAATTAGGGGATCTAGCGACTAGGATTCAAGTTCAAGGTTCACACCCACAAACCTGTTTCAGGGGCAGTGACACACAAGTCAACTCAATCTCATCAAGATACTACAGGTAACACAGCAACTCAATTTTGCCTTGGAATAATTGTTTTTATGTATAGAGTTCTTTGTTCAGTGAAATGGTTCACTCCAATTTCACCTTTGAAACTCATAATGACAACAGATTCACAACAAATGCAAGATAGTAGACAGAATTCTGCACATATATCTTGTCAGAATAAATTAAGTTCTTCTAATTTTTTAGGACAAACTGGTAATTAATGTGTAACTAACCTCTGTCAGAATAAAATCAATTATCAATACTTATTTTGCACAAATAAGACTTCATACATTCTTAGATTTATCACTAGTATCTAGTCATTCATGAAAAGTAATTAATATTTTTGAACATTGTCTATCTTATTTTCTGTATCTTAATATATCTAATAAGCAAACTATCCATGACTAGGACTTAATATCTCACTATATGCATACATTTTGTCAATCTGGACTGGAGCCTCATTCTATTAGAGGTTCATTTTTAATAAAAGATTTTGGAAATGAAGTGTCGCTTCAGCAACTCCTCTTCCATTTATAGTGGCTGGCTGTGTTCAGTCCTTGTGAAGCTCAGATCTTTTCTCAGCAAGAATGAAATCAACAAATCAGCATTTAAAACTTCATGTTATCGAGAGTGTGAATGTGCAGGTAAACTCGCAACAAACACACGGTTTAGAAGCAAATTTTGCACTATCAATCTACTGCAGTTCCTTCAAAGTAAAAAAGGCACAAATGTTGTTTTTTTAAAGAGACAGCCTGCAAGTCTAAAGGCAATGCAACTCACCTGTTTTCCATCTACTTCAATGTCTGCTACGTAATTTTCAAAAACTGTTGGCACATAAACTTCAGGGAATTGATCTTTACTGAAGACGATGAGAAGACAAGTTTTACCACAGGCACCATCGCCGACTATAACTAACTTCTTTCTTATAGCAGCCATTGCTAATTACTTCCTGCAAGAAAAGAGAAATTTCATTAGAACATTTATCAAGTGAAAACTGTTTATAAACACGACTTTATAAATCTTGGTACTTAACACATGGTGCAATTGTCATGCCTTATCTTGGTTGGCAATGAAATATTCTTATTACCTAACTCAATCAGTCAAAATCATTTGTTTTGGGTTTTTGAATGCAAATCTTTTCATTTTGACATGTAATTAACTAGATTGTGAGCCATGGTTCAACACCTTTTGGACAGTATGTCAGCCATAAGCCATGTGTGGAATTAACTAGTAGGTACTGCAAACCAATTCTTTTTAAATGAAAGCTTCCTAAACAACCAAACTTGTCCATATATTGGGCATATGTAAATCATGATTTCCGGATGAAACAAATTAATGAAAAGGTTGATTTTGCTGAAAAATACAAAACATCAATTTAAAATATTGTTACAACATTAGCAGTTTGTGCACAACTTTCACAATCAGTATAAACATTGTCTGCAAAAATGGGTGTGGCTCAAATAATATCAACCATAACTATTGTTTCATTGAATAGTTTACCAGAAGCAGCAAGAAAAAAACCTTAAGACATCAGATTAACTAAACCTACCTGCCCTGAACTCCTGTACACACAAAATTTCTTGTTTGAAATGCCAATTCCGAAATTGCTCCTACACCAAGCTTTTAACAAATAGGTAGGGAATAGTGTTATTATATATACCAAACTGTGATGTTATAATTTTAGAAATACTAAAATTAGAAAAGAGAACTCACTATTAAAAGATATGAGTCACTTTATATCATTGAAAGCACGGTAGCTTGCCATACTGTCCAATCGTGTGCTGAACAAGGGCGGGGCCCTAATGAGATGATCATTGCAAGGGTTATTTGGGGTTAAAACTAATTTTAGAGGGTATATCATCCTGAACTTTTCTCAGCTTTAGCACCATTGCACTGTCGATGCAGTAGTTACCGTTGTGGATGCCTGTCTGGCTCCAAAGAAATCGTACGATGTGAAGGAAAAAAAGAGGTCAGCCTGCTTTGTTTCCCAATATCATCCAATATTCAGAAAGTAAACGTTTCAGACAAGAAAGAAAATCTGATTAAGATTTTGTGTAACTGTCAGGGTTAGATTGGTTGAAAATTAGATTTTTATGCATCAAAACGGTCAAGAAAATCAAAATTTAGTAGCCGGGCCTCCTTGGCTGATGATGTCATCAAGATGGCGATACTTCAAACCATCCATGCATCGCTGATGGCAAATTCAAATAGTTAGAGCCTTGAAATCTTACCATACATCCAACGATGTCCGATTATATCCTACACAAATCAGGGGTTTTAAACGTTTGGCACCGTTTAAACACTCTAAAACAAGCAAAACGTCTTTTGATGGGAAGAAAACACGGAGGTGCATTACCATAAATGGCGTTTGCTCATTATTCGCCGATAGCGAACTTTCAAGCCAAATATACAAGATTGCATGAACAAGATGCTACTACTTCGACAAATAATACAATAAATACATTAGTAAGTTGAAATACCTGAGGAAAATCCCCGTTTTTGAGGTTATTTTGATGCGATTTGGTTGTTTTTCCGATCGTGATACATCAACGGTCAACCACACCTCAATTGGCTCTAGAGGGGGATACTGCAATTGGACTAGGAATTTGCTGTGACGTAGTTCCGGTAGGTTTAGTTTACTTCCGGATCATAAGGAAAAAGAAAACAAATCAGTCAAAAGATTCTAATAAACTGTCTTAGGAACCGCGAGGAAAGATTTTGGGAGTTTGCATCAAGTTGGAAATGTTCTTGTTTGACCTTATATTGACTTATGATGAATTTTCATGTTGACAGACATTATGCAAGGCTGACTCAAACTTATATTCTAAAGAGTGAATGAGCGATTTGACAGCCAGAGCCTTCTTAGTAAACAAAACGAAGAGAGCATATGAATCCAAGCGATCTAACATAAAATTTATCGAGAGCTATGTTACACAGTCTTAATTTTATAATTTGGGAGAAGAACTGTCTGCATATATTTTAACGTTGAAATCCATTTTATTTGTGTAAAGTTATTCAAACCAGAAACTGACATTGCAATGGAGCCTGGATATATTCTTTGGGAGGCTGTTCGAACAAATGACAATGAGACTGTCAACCTTGTCATTAATCCGGACAGCAACAAAAATAATTCAAATGAGCAAGACACTAAGTTATCAAGCAAAGTGCTTGATTATTGTCAAGATGGCTTATGCCCATTGCATCTTGCTATTCTTAATGGAAATATTGAAATGCTGAAATCTCTTTTACAAGCTGGTGTATCGAAAACCAAATTCAACATTGCAGATACAATGTCACATTTATCGAACATGGATGACCTACTTGCAAGACTACCATCAACTGTTAAAATGTCTGTGCTTTGTCTCCCACTTATAACCAACGATGCAGAAGCCTTACAAGAGTTGATAAGATCAGATCCCTCCTTCAGCAGTGACGAGAAAGGAGAAGCACTTGGAGTTGCATGTCAACTTCGAAACTTCTTATTGCTGCAGATTTTGGTTGATGCCGGAGGTTCAATGTATTTGGATCGATGTGAAGCTTATGAGAGATTCCACCAACATTCACTTCTGTTCTACGCTGTGGAGGATCCTGTCAGACATGACATTGTCAAGTTATTGTTGGATCGAAATGTGCCACCGTCAGCAGTTGACAGAAGCGGAAACACTCCTCTGCATATTGCAGCCAAAGCAGGTGATTTGAACATAGTCAAGCTGTTTTTGGATGTATTGAGGACCAAAAGACAACCAGTTTGTGTTGTTAATTTGAACACATATTCACCACTTCATATGGCTTGTCATCAGGGCCACCTAGATGTTTTGAAAATGCTGATGCAGCATAAATGTGTTCGGCGATGTCATCCTGGGGGTAGGAAGTATTTGTTGCATTCAGCTGCCAAAGCAGGACATGCCTCCATTGTTGATTACCTAATACAAAATGGCGAAGGTGTAAATCAACTGGATAATTTTGGTAAGTATAATTTGTATTTCTTGATTTTCTTTATTTTCTAATAACCGATTTGTCCTATAATTGCCTAATTTGCAGGCATGGTCATGAGAGCAAGTGTTTAAGAGTGTCTCGTGACAATAAGCAAATTTCACATTAGAAACCTTAATGAAAATGATCAGAATGCTAAAATGTTATGCTGTATACATTGAACATCAGAATATGATTTTATGTTTGGTTCGATTCCTACCATCTGGATTTGATCAGTTGATCATCAACCTTAAATAGTAAATTGTACAAATACTAATGAGCTGCAGAGGCAATGGCTCTAGTCTTGTTCAAAGTCAGATTATAAGGTAATATTCTAAAAAGATTTTGATGCTCTCATTAGGTTTTATGCCTATGAGGTAGAGTTACTTAACTTTCATTTTCACATCATGTTGTTGCTTTGTCAATCAATTCTTAAAATTAATTTGCACTTTTTTGGACAATTTCACTTTTCTTCATCTTTTTATTTATCTATATTTAACTATTTTCTGTATCTTTCAAGGTTTACTATAAGAAAAGTAATAAGTTAAAGTTAAAGTAAGTTAAAATAACTGGATTAGTATTGTTATTGTTATTGAATTGATTTTGGATAAGTAATGACTTTTTTATGGTCCCATGGAAGTTGTGACTGTATCTATGTTTCAGCAAATACACCCCTGTCCCAGGCTGTTGTGAAAGCTAATGATGTGGAGATAAGCAGACTCCTCCTCAATGCCGGGGCAGATCCAAACATCCCCAAACCGCCGTATTATAGTATCATCATATCCGCTGCTCAGAAGAGCTCACTTGAGATGGTCACAGCACTGCTACAGAGTAAGGACAATGTCTTACAGATTTGAGGGCACAGGGGCCTTTATTGTCCAAAAAACTGACAATCACACACATATCATAAAAAAGTAAAAGGATGTAACAGGGTCAACACTCAAGTCTCTTTGAAAGTTAATTTTGAATGGTTATATTCATATTCCTATAAATTTAAAAATGTTTGGCTTTTTCTTCGTCAAAAAACAGTTTTCAGAAATCTGGGAAGTAATAAAGTAAAGAAATTTACCCAAACAAAACTATGACACATTAAAAAAACCTGCATGCAACATTTTGTCAAAAGATCTTTAGAAATTCATTTCTATTTTTCAATTTCAATGGACGAGCTTTACGACAGACATAATATCTTCAGTTCTGTTCGTGGTTCCGTAATTCCAAAATGCTTTCGTTTCCGGAAAAATACGTTCAATATTTTTTACGAAAGTTAGTTTGTGGTTAGCTCTAGTGGTGGAGTGGTGCTGTTTGCGATTTTGGTTATTCTGAATTTTTTTTTTTCTAGTTTCCATGCAAACAATTTGAACTTAGTGCATATAGGGGGGATGCTTTCGTTTCTGGGCCATATCTCAAAAAACTCAAATTTTTTTCCGAAATTTGGTATGTGGTTAGATCTAGCGATGGAGTGGTGCCTTTTGCTACTTTGGTTACTCAATTTTTTATATATCTTTCTGGTTTCCATGGAAACAACTTGAACTTTGTGCATATGGGGGTAGGGTAATTTTCCAACCTACCGTATTCGACTTAATAACCGCCCACTCTACTATAAGCGCCCACCCAACGTCGTTTGTGACTGAACAGTAAGCGTCCTGTTTTAGCGCCCACCTCTCAACATGGCTTACCTTGCATGCTGATTCATTGAGGAAGGTTTTTCAGTCTTGCAATAAGTCTTTTACTTTCACTAAAGTGAAGAATACAGGGTATTTCAAGACCCCCAGCCACCATCAAAATGATAAAAGTTATAAAACTATATTTCAAAGACATGTGTATCGTAAGAAAACACTTTCAAAACTAAACTTGAGGACAATTTTTATCGTTTCAATTAGCGCCCCCTTTTACCAATTTTTTAATCGCCCCGGCCGCTTAGCACGTCAAATACGGTATATCTAAAAATCTAATGAGTATTATTTCACTAAACCTGGTTTGTGGTTAGATCTAGTGCATGGGTGGTACCTTTTGCTACTTTGGTTATTCTTAATTTTTCATTTTACTTGGTTTCCATGGTAACAATTTGAACTAAGTGCATATTGGGGGCTGTAGATGCTAATTATAATATTTAATGACTATGTCTGTGTAAGATATTAACCTTTTCATTATATGTTTGGTATGGATTGTTTCTGGTATAAGTGGCAATAAGATGATATGGTTGGATTAAAAGTTTGGAAGGGGGACATCACTGTGCATGTGCACTGTGCATCACATGCACATGTTTCTAGTTATATTTAGAAAGGATAAGATGCCAGTCACAATACTTGTTGTTATCATTTTCAGCAAGTCCAGATTTAAATGTCAATGACATGAGATTTTGTTTGTTAATCAGAGGGTGCAGATGCAAACAGTGTCGATATCCTTGGATACAGCCCTATTAGTTACGTCTCTGGAAGAAGGGATTCACCTGAAGGTATTGTCATTTCTTTAAAAAAATAAAAGCTTTTAATTGCTTAATTTTTTTCTTATTTTTTTGTGTGTGTCCTCGATGCTTTGAAGACAGCAGATTTTGAATGCCCCATTTTCTCTTCATTATCTTTCCTTGAATTTTTAGAAATTCATTGAAATTGCTGTTCTTTTATCTCTAAAGCTATTCAAATTGTCATCTTTATTTTGGCTTTTGTCTTTGAAGAGACAAATTGCTCACAACTAACTTAGAAAGCAGCCAATCAGGATCATCATTCACCTGCATATTAGAACAGAGGTTACCTGGGTACATTTGAATGAATTAGCCTCTGTGCAAAATTATAATTATTTAGGAAAAGCATTTTGTCTTAAGCTTTTATATTTTGATTTTTTTATCAGATTGGCATGGCTGTCTGAAACATGATATCAATTTCTATTTCAGAATTTATCCATGTTTTGGCTGAACATGGAGCCAACATCGACCACAGACATGGAGATGGCAGCACATCCTTACATCGAGCTGTTGCCGATGACAACCTACCAGCTGTAACCAGTTTAATCCAGCATGGAGCGGATATTGCTAGCAGAAACCGCATTGGGAAACAACCTCTGCACTTTGCAGTGTCTGAAGGTGGCATAAATGTTTTTAAATAAAATTCATGAAACCAGTTATGTAAGGATACTTTAACAGTACATTTAGGAGGACATTATGTTCCCAAAATATTTGTAAAGTTTAAAATCTGAGGGAATAGTGCCTTGGGTACCTTTTCTCTTCTACACACAACTCAAACAGCAACATTTGTTGAACATCTCTTATTCTCTACTTGTTGGTCAGGGAATATCTATTTTGTTGTGATTTTTGTAAATAGGCTAATAGCAGACTGTTTAGCTCCAGTGTATACGCATTCTCTCCTCCTCACAGAGGTAGCTAAGTCATATACTAATTTTGATTGCATCACATCAACCTCCGTCATTTCTAGCCGAACAAATACTTGTATTAAAAAGGGAGCTTGAGTCAGGATTTTATTATTTTAGGGTACCTCTGTGTGGAGAGAAAGGTATAGATGACATTTCAATGAATTTGTATTTTTCTTTCAGAAGGTGCCCGCATCCTGTTGGACAAGGGGGCACAAATCGACTTCCAGGACGAAATTGGGTACACTCCATTGATGAGTGCTTGTCGACATAAAAATGTTGTGGTCGCTCGGTTTCTTATTGACAAGGGAGCTGATATCAACATAACAACAGTGAATGGAGTCTCCCCTCTAGCTCTGGCTGTTGGACATGGTGATAAATGATTATCTATTCTTTGTTATTACCTTAAGTAAAAAAGCATGAGTAATGCCATCTATGTCATATCGTGCACGTGCACATACGTCTTTTCACAAACAACGATGATCTTTGTGTCTTCCATGTTTTTTTTTGTTCATGATGTCATAAAAATATTGAATGTAACACTACATAAACTGGCTAATGCACTTGATATATTAAGGAATATTAGAATAGGAAATCTCAAAATTATTTGTCTAGAAAGTGTGTCATTGTGCAAAATTAAGCTTACCCTTGCTCTCATTTGTAAAGCAATATCATTCTCTCTGCTTTGAGAAAGTAGATCAACAATGTCCATCATCCTGCTATATCTGTATATTCTCTTTTGTTTAAGGTGCCTACAATTCATGACTGTCCTTCAATGACCCTTTATGATAACACCTTCAAACCTGACAGCAATCTCTTCTTTGTTGATGTTGAATTCATATTTCCTCCTTTATTGCAGTATATGACACGAATTCAAATAACTGTTTCAGACCTGACATCCCTTGTGCGAGACCTGATAATTGCTGGCGTGGGCAACATCAATGACAAAGTGTTTGGGCACTTTATGAACATGCTTGAGCTCGCTCTGTGCGTCGAAGCCTCTCCAGCGATCTGTGATATCCTCCACGCCTCAGGGACGTATATCCGCCCCACGTTTTGTCAGGAATCTCTTGAGCTCTGTCCACAAGACTACCTCAACATCCCCCACTGTCTCGGCGTCTACAAGCCGTACGTGTCTCTTAGTCTCCATGGATCTTCCTGGTCCGACTTCCTCAAGGAGCTCGGTCACAAGTTCGATATAGACAAGTATAAATCCCCCTTATCTCTCCAGGGGCAGTGCGGTCAGTTCATAAGGAAATACTTCTCCAGCGATTATGCTAAAATTCAAAGGCTTCCCCTGCCGGAGACGATAAAAAATGGGGTTCTACTTCTTGTGTGAGATGAGATTGAAAAATTTGATTACTTCTGCCCTATTTGTTTACAATTGGAAAATAATTTTGGCATCCAGGGGATTAATGTCAAAGATTGACAAATATTATGTTGTTCAATCAAGTAGTTTAAAATTTAATTGAAACTTTGATGTTTTGATGGCCTAAAATGCCGTTATATGATAATTATATTGTTATATTGATTTTGAGAAATATTTTTTATGGTGGTTGTTTCACTTGAAGTCTACATAAACTGTCAATTATGAAGTCAAAGTGTTGTGCCTCTTTTGTAAGTTATATGGCATATAGCTGATCAATGTTTTGTGTCAATATATTCCTAACCCTTTCTTTCTAAATTTAGGAAAACCTTTAACGAGTATTCATTTAGTATATCGAGCAATGTAAATAGACCATGCACATCTCACACATCAATCAATGTACCTGGACAGAATTGGAAATGTAATTTAAAAAATGGAAATAAAAGAGGTATATAATTGACCTTTTGCATTTTCTCAGTGGTATGCTATTGGGTTTCCTTTTCAGAGAAATAAATTCTAGATTGTACAAAAAACTGACTTAGTGCCACAACCCCCAGTACTCCAATATACTGCTTCTAACGCAAGGATTTTCATCATGAAGATCATGTCCTTAGGATGATGATCTGTACATAGTAGTGTCTTCATGTAAGTTCTTGATGAAATGAGGAAATACCACATGTAACCGAAAGTAAAACAGGTATTATTTTAGGGTAGGATCAAGGATTTACAACCTTGACTTTGGTAAAAGTTCCCAACCTATCCCAGTTTGCTAATGCATGATGGGTATGTTGAGCCCTATTTTCTTGCAGTCATCTTCCTATGCATGGCCTATTCTTACACCAGCCCCAATGACTTGATAAGATGGGCCTTGCCGCATTTCCCGTATTTTTCTGTATTTTGTCGCCAAGGCTGCTGCGATGGATCACAATAGTTCAGTGAGAAGATAATATGAGAATTGCACCATTTCGCTGAAGAGGGCGCTGTTTTAAAAACAGAAATTTTGACTTATTGGCAGCAAGGTTTAAATTAACCAGTGCGATGGAAGATGTCTTGCAGTCTATCAAGAAATTGTTATGTGACAGAAATGTCACTACTTCAAAACCAAGATTTAAAGAGAACTGATGTTGCTAAGGTTTGACTTCACCAACAGGTTATTTGATTTTAAAACCATTGTTATGTTTAAAAGTACGTTTAATTTTGCATCCTCAATGAATTGGGTTTTGTACAATTTGAAATTAAATAATGTACATATGTAAAATTGACATTATCTTTTGTTTTTGTTGACATTACATCTTAGAGTGGTATTTATAGAAGTAAGAAATCAGAAAAAACATGTATTATTTTGTCCTCTGGCTGCAATGATTCACTTCTTTCAGTTTTTATCGTTGATTGGAATGTATTTTAACTTTTACTGTACTTTGTTGCAAATTATATACTAAGTATGTATTTACTGCAACTCTTTCTTGATTCCTATCAAGTGAGTTGTCTGTACAGGTGCAGATTTTTCATATTTTAAATCAGTGAAGCCTGTATATAATCCTGCAATAAAACCTTTAAAAATTTAATTTCTAAGGTAGTCAATATTTGACAACATAGAGGTTCTCAGTGTATTGAATCACTGCAGCCCTTTTTGAGAAGTTTCTGAAATCACAATATTTCAATAAAGCTTTTTTGTGTCAACAGATGTGTCATCAAAATGATAATTTTGAGGAATTGTTTTAAAAAATGACAAATTTTCAGGTTGAAAGGACGATCAGTGTGACTGTAGTCATAGCAAAACTTGCACTGTATCTAGACTAAGGAAACGGGTTATTTTAAACCTTTTAACTGTTCTAATGAATAGGCCCAGGGAATTTTCATGAGGAAACTTTATACTCAAATAACACATTCTTGAGTCTTGTTATGAAAGAATAAAAATTTTGCAATTACAATACAGAAGTCCAAACGAGTGATAAAGAACTGTAAACCAAAAAGTGGTATATTGTCAATATTATTGTAAATTGAAGAAAAACCTCAAAAAAGTTTCTTGCCAAGACCAAAAGTATCCATATTATTATACCATTTCATATAGTGACTAAAGTCAAGAGAATCGGAACATTCATGACTGAGGAAGTGGGTTCATCAAAATCCTGGTCAGCCCATCTTTTGCTAATGCTCATGTCCCAGCTTATTCCTTTTTAAAGCAAGTTGTAAATCCTGCAAATAGGTCATACAGAATGTTTTGGAACCTTTCTATTAGGGGAATTTGTAGTTGGCCTATTAGTGAGCAAAATTATACTTGCTTCAATAATGAGGAGTTATTAAGATGAAAATGCACATGAGAAACCATCTGTCTGTCCAGAAACATGTTACGTGATTAATCAAGGCATTATTAGGTTTGGTTTTTGTAAATAGTGGATGGTTATTTATGTGAAGATTGTTGATATAAATATTATAAGGCGTCTTGCAGAAGAATGTTGTAAATATAATATTGATAGAATGTCACTTGACAAATAACGTTTTGCAAATTTTCATGAAATATAATTTGATTTTGAAAAAATGTTGCCCTGTAACCTAGTAAACTTAAAAATTCTAACAACCAAAATGTTTACAAAGTTATCGAGAGAGCAGTTTTCTGCTAATATACCATTTGAGTTTATCTGATACAAATAGGTAGCAAGCTATATTGAAAGATTTATTTCTTAAAATTTTCCCCAATAAATATAAGTTCATGCCATCTTCATAGGGTCAAAACAGCTTGAACTCAGTCCCGTTCATCAGCCGTTTTTGTGTGAACATCTTTCAGGTAGGGAAATCTATTTGCATAGCTTAAGCAATCTTTTGTCTTAAAACTGCTTCTTTTGATTCTTGCAACTGGCAATATTTCCTCTTATTTGTAATGAGATCACTTTATTCATCCAAAAAATATGTGCAACTGCCTCTTTGATACTTGTTAACAGATTGGGATTGGGACTGATTGCCATTGTTGTTGTGTTGCTGAATTTTGTTCACTGTACATCCATATACATCATATTTGTTGCCATGATGATTTACACCATAGATTTATGTCCTTTATTACTTGGGTGTTGTTGAAAGTTGCAATAAATAAATGTAATTTAACTGAGTCATGAATTTTATCAGTTGTGAAAATGAAATTTCTTCCTTTTGTCTTGGTATTGTTTATTTAAGCTTGTTATAAATTTATCAACCATCAAATTACTGTTTTTTCATAATTAAAGCCCTAGCTTGAAATTGAACATCAAACTCCAGTTTTTATCTACTTATAAAGATACTGCTGATTCATGCTGAAGAATGAAAACATTTATCTTTGATGTCAACTTGGATCATTTTCTTTGTTTCTTTCAACACTGCTGTATAATTGAGTACCTGGCTGGAAGCTAATCACATGATGCCAAAGCATCTGCTTGAACTTGTCAGGATTTAAATTTCAAGCAAATCAGCTGATTTGAGATTGCCCAAATTTGTTCATCTTGAACCTCCAAACTTCCAACGATTCAGCTTTTTCACAGAATTTCACATTCCTCCTTTTTCTCCGCACACATTACATAAAACGTCAAAGTGAATTTCATAGATTAATCTCACCTGACAATTAAGAAACAACAGAAGTGAGCAGAGCTCACATAACCCACCATGTGCTGGTCCATATGGTTGAATAGGGCACTACTTCTTAAAGGAAAGAGACACATCAGTGGAATCAATAGCAGGAAATTAAAGAAAGATTTCTTTGAATTTTATTGATATGATAGAGGATTTGAAGGAAAAGACAGTGCATTTGTAAGTGATAAAAACATTTTTGAAGAAAACAAAAAAGCTGTTCATGACTTCAGTCAAGAGAATTCTAAAATTCATTCATTTTCAAATAATAATTATAATAAATTTATGTAATCACAGGGAGACAAAATCAATAAATTTTGAAATAAGAAATTCAAGAAATCCTATTCAAACAAATCGATTCAGAAAATTAATTTTCAAAAGGGTCATTAAAAATATTCAAATTTACTGTTTTCCAAAAATAGGGCTCTGTGGCATCAAAAATATGTTATATACAATTTTGTACATATTGTAAATAGCACATAATTACAACCGAAATCTTGAGTAAATATGAATATATGAATTAACATGGCCATTATTTAATTCACAACACTATGAAAGAATGTTCTAACAAAGGAAGGATTAGAAACAACTGACTTTTGTCCCATCAAAATTTAGTTGGAAGATATCAATATCAATGCATTTACCAATCATTCATAAGTGATATGATCAATATAAAATTATAGTTCCCTAGTTTCTCACGATGCAAGTTCCAACATTTTATAAAACAAATACTTCAATGTAAACAGACACAACATTTCAAGTGTGTGATTTCTGCTGCTTAATGCCTTGCAAAGACAACAATAAAGAAATTGTCCGAGATAAAAATATTGTTTACCAATAAATTCACATAAAACAATTATTTCAACAATGATCATTTTCATGATTTATAACTGATTAACTTCCCACGGTCATTCATAATTGAATAGAGAACACAAATAGTTTTTAGTTTATTTGTACCTAGATACCTATATCAGTTTTACATATAGCATGACAATTTGGAAAAGTTCAGATTTAAACATTCCTGGCAAAAGGTACTTGGAGAGAATATAATCTATAAATTGGGCAATTTTTCTGTGGGGCTTGTGATAGAACAATTGTTCTAAATGTATGATAATGATAATATAAGCCTCTACAAGAACCATAAACATCAATAAATGTGCAAAAATCTGGTGTAGTATATTGATCAAACAATATATGAATTAAACTATTGCTTGGAGTTCGAATACTTTAGGACACTTCAATTATTGCCCTCATTATATAATCTAGAGTGTAAAGAGTAAAATATAAATCAGATTTTTTCTATGTGGACAGAACTCTACACACAACTAATTGAATATGAAACTAATGAAAATAACTGGACATAAATGATAACAAAAGGTTACAAGGCATCATCTAAATACTCACCACAAAGTTGACTATGTTTTTTTCGAGCAGAAGCAGGAGGGAAATTGAAATAAATGTTTTTGAAGCATTTGTGCAACAAAACTGATTCCATTCACTTATTCAAAACATCAATATCAAGTTTTGATAAAACGCATCTGTTCTTGTTACACACGTCACATTGTGCTTCAACACAAAATGTTTCCTGCAAGAATCTGGAAACTTGATTGATGAGATGAGCAAAGCTTCTTCGTTTCTACTCACTTGTACTCTGTTATCTATTTATTAATAGTGGTGTAACAATCCATTGATGGTATCGACGTTCATCGTCTACTATGCAATTTGAGTTCATCGATACAAAACACATTTTGACAATATCTCACGGTAATTTATAATGTGAGGGTCCATGATACATCAATTTATCGCCACAAGACACGATATATCCCGATACTGACAAAGTTCTTATTCTATATAGAGATCACAGTGATTAGATGTACAGTATAAAATCAATATTTCTGATACTTTATCTGCAATTACACAGTCTCTTGGATTTTGTGATTCCCCTTTGATGTTACGTTTCTGACATTTGATAGCCAAAAAATAACATATTCTTATGACCTATCTATTCTTCTTTCATAAACTGTTGAAAAGCGTAGTGTATCACAACCATTGTATTGGATGATAAGCGGCTTGCAAATACTTCCATGATGTATCGACTCGCCAAAATAAACTTGAATCAGGATATAACGCCTCGGAACTAAGAACACGACACACAGCTCTATTTACAAACATCAGAAAACATTCATGGCAGGGACACAGAATACATTCACAAACGTATATTACATATTTGAACAAAAATAATTCTGCAGATTATTGCAGACAAACACAAAGGACGCTATTTTACTTAACACAAATTATGTGGCAAGTAATCACTACAAATATATACATTCCTGGAGCATATTTATGAATATGGTCAAATATAACTAGTGCACAGTAACTAATCATTAAAACAGGTATACATTATAGATAACAAGGTTTTCGATGCTAACAGGGGATTGTTGTTCGTTGTGCATTACGATACAATTAATCGACTTTATCAAATCAGTCCCCACCAAAGATTTCAATCTTCCCATGATGCAATGTAATAAACTCGGCAGCATCTAACTTCCTCTTCTGCAGCTCATCCCGCAGAAACTGTCTGGGTTGGAGATATGGCTGAAACAAGAAAGTACACTTTTTATCATTCTCTCCCAACAGAGTGAGTTCCATCATAACTTCCTGTACGTACATAAATGTGCATCTCTCATTCTAGAAATGTAGGTTAGTAGTTAGTTTTGCAATAAACAACACTGTTTTAAGAGTTTGAAATCAAATCATTTGGAAAGCCTTGGGACAGCAAACTCAATTCAAATTTGTACTTTACATTTTGAATATTCTTTACAATATACAGTCCCCTTATTAGGGACTGCATCTCAGTGATAAAAATATGCTATTCGTGCATGAGGTGTTTCATTAGCTGAAACTTCCATCTACCACAATAGCAAAACAAAGAAACAAAACAATTTTAAATGTTGAAATCTTACCAAAGTCTTATCTACCTTCATCACAGACTGAGGACAGTATTTTCTTAGTTTTCCTCATATTGATTCAGATTGAAATTCTAAGACGACTCCCGTTGTGCCATTTAAATCAAAATGGCTATCAAAATGTGTCTTTTTAAAGAAATTTTGGGTTAAATTTTTTTAATAAATATTTGTTAGTTTGGTTGAATGATGGGTCACATCATCCCATTCATAGTCAACTAACCTCGTAAGTGAGTTTGAAGGTTCCCCAGTGTATGCCGAGCGAGAAGCGCGCCTGCACGTCCTCGTGTATCTGGACTGCTTCCTCGGGGTTGACGTGTTGTGGGTACATGAACCACCTGCAGCAACAAAACACAATGAATCACAGCTCTAGATAATCCGGTATGAAAAGTCATAACCATTTTGCACTAGACACAGATCTCTGTGTAGAGTTTGAGTAAATTTGGTTCTTGGTTCATAAGCAGGGAGGGAAGCCATCAAACTGACACTTACATTGATAATGTTTAGGGGAAAACATATGGAAAACTTAGTCTTTGAACTCTGCCATAGATTTTTTAACTCCTGTTTATGTGAACAAATAATTCATTTCTTGATTAAGTGGCAATTTATACTTGCTTGATAATGAAATTAAAATCGGTGTGGAAATGTCGTCTATACAGAACAAAGAGGTTATTATTCCATTTAATACTCTTCATTCAGTACCTATCAAACACATGGGCAAAACTCTAGTGCCAGTTCTTCATAAGGTTCTGGATATTTCCTCATTAATCAATAGTGCATCCTAAAATAAGGGGAATAGAAGTCGCTACCTTGGTTCATATGCCCCAATTGGGATGGCAGCAAGAGTGAATGGACCATATTTTTTCCCAATTTGTTTGAAGGCGTCACAGTAACCAGTGTCCCCTCCAAAGTAGAAGCTATGGTTTGGTCCAATCACGGCCCAGCTACTCCATAGAGTCTGTGTAGATCAAAGTAAAGCTCGGTAATGATCAAATGTTGGTACACGTATCACTCATAGTGACACTTGTAGGGTTCATTGGAGATTGATCATATAGGTGGATAGATTGATGGTTTAACTTTAGGAACATTGGAGATTGATCATACTGGTGGATAGATTGATGGTTTAACTTTAGGAACATTGGATATTGATCATACTGGTGGATAGATTGATGGTTTAACTTTAGGAACATTGGAGATTGATCATACTGGTGGATAGATTGATGGTTTAACTTTAGGAACATTGGAGATTGATCATACTGGTGGATAGATTGATGGTTTAACTTTAGGAACATTGGAGATTGATCATACTGGTGGATAGATTGATGGTTTAACTTTAGGAACATTGCAGATTGATCATACTGGTGGATAGATTGATGGTTTAACTTTAGGAACATTGGAGATTGATCATACTGGTGGATAGATTGATGGTTTAACTTTAGGAACATTGGAGATTGATCATACTGGTGGATAGATTGATGGTTTAACTTTAGGAACATTGGAGATTGATCATACTGGTGGATAGATTGATGGTTTAACTTTAGGAACATTGGAGATTGATCATCCTGGTGGATAGATTGATGGTTTAACTTTAGGAACATTGGAGATTGATCATACTGGTGGATAGATTGATGGTTTAACTTTAGGAACATTGGAGATTGATCATACTGGTGGATAGATTGATGGTTTAACTTTAGGAACATTGGAGATTGATCATACTGGTGGATAGATTGATGGTTTAACTTTAGGAACATTGGAGATTGATCATACTGGTGGATAGATTGATGGTTTAACTTTAGGAACATTGGAGATTGATCATACTGGTGGATAGATTGATGGTTTAACTTTAGGAACATTGGAGATTGATCATACTGGTGGATAGATTGATGGTTTAACTTTAGGAACATTGGAGATTGATCATACTGGTGGATAGATTGATGGTTTAACTTTAGGAACATTGGAGATTGATCATACTGGTGGATAGATTGATGGTTTAACTTTAGGAACATTGGAGATTGATCATACTGGTGGATAGATTGATGGTTTAACTTTAGGAACATTGCAGATTGATCATCCTGGTGGATAGATTGATGGTTTAACTTTAGGAACATTGCAGATTGATCATACTGGTGGATAGATTGATGGTTTAACTTTAGGAACATTGGAGATTGATCATACTGGTGGATAGATTGATGGTTTAACTTTAGGAACATTGCAGATTGATCATACTGGTGGATAGATTGATGGTTTAACTTTAGGAACGACTCACGGTTGGATGAATGAATGGATTTATGAAGTTTGATTGGCGGATAGTTTGAAGGACCAAGACTGATAAACTGATAGTTAGAGATGGATGAAAGGTGGGAAGATAAATGAATGAATTGGTGTTTTGAGTTTCTTCTGGACGTTTGAGAAATGAAAATATGACTGTGTGGATGAAGGGATTTTTTTTATGAAAGGATTGATTGATAGATAGAACAACTAGTGAGTGAACAAAGAGTAAGATGGATTGATGGTTGATTAGAAAAAGAATGGGTGTTTTGATGGACTGAATGATGTATTTAAAGTTTGTTTGTTATCTCTAAAGCTTACACAACACAAAATCAATTGTGTATCCGAGTAAAATATACAGAAATATGTATTGCATCTAAATCAAGTCCCATACCTTATAATCATCGAAGGCTCCTCGTTTGCTCCAGTGCTGACAAGGCGTGCACACAAACTTGACGCTGGTCTCATCATGTTCCTTCTCCTGCCACCAGTCCATCTCGACCACGTTTTCACACTCCATTGACGTGAACCATTCTTTCAGTCCCAGGGGTACGTACCAGCGCAAGGACCTACCAAACCTCTTGTTCAGCTTCTGCACGGAGTAGTAGTCCAGATGGTCGTAGTGGTTATGGCTGATAACAACCGCATCTATTTTGGGTAACTCTTCAATCTTGCAGGGAGGCTTTCGGTAGCGCTTTGGTCCGAAATATTGTGTTGGAGCACACCTGTCGCTGAATATTGGGTCGGTTAGAACAGTAAGCTTGTCAAACTGAACAAGAACTGTAGCGTGACCAACCCACATGGTGCGTATCCCTGATGTTGGACAGTTGTCAAACTCCTCCAGATTGGGCTTGAGAACAGGCAAGATTTTGTCCAGCTCCTGTAGGAAAATAAGTTTGACAATTTTCAAAAGTTTGGAAATTGAGGTTGGTTCAAATCCTGGGATGAGCTTGGGACAATAGAAAGTACTCAAACCAGTTCTCTTGTATATCTCTACTGCACTAAAGATTGAAAAAGAATTAAATTAAACAAGTGTTTGCCACTAACATGGCAATGTCCCCCGCCGTTATGAGATATTTGGCATAATTAATATTATCGCGTTAACAATGTATTACAGTGGTCAAAGTGTCATGGTGACCATGAAATTGAGGTCAGGGTCACCAATGTTGACTTGCGTCTGAGTGCTCCCGCCATTGAAAGCTGTCACCAAATATGAACACTCTAGGTCCTAAGCTTTACGAGATACCACGTTAAAAATGTATTACACAGTGGTCAAAGTGTGGTGGTGACCTTGAAAATGAGGTCAAGGAGAGGTCAAGGTCATCAAAGTCAACTGGCATCTGAGTCTTCCGCCATTGAAGGCTGTCAACAAATATGAACACTAGGTGCACGTTAACAATGTATTAGAAATTGGTCAAAGTGTCGTAGTGACCTTGAAAATGACGTCATGGTCACCAATGTCAACTGGCTTTGGAGTCTTCCTCCATTGAAAGCTGTCACCAAATATGACCACTCTAGGTACTAAGCTTCATGAGTTATCGCATTAACGAGAATCCGGACGGACGTAGAGTCATGGTGACCTTGAAAATGAGGTCAAGGTCACCAAAGTCGACTGGCGCCTGAGTCTTCCTCCATTGAAAGCTGTCACCAAATATGAATACTCTAGGTGCTAATGTTCACGAGTTTGTCGTGGTGACCTTGAAAATGAGGTCAAGGTCACCAAAGTCGACTGGCGTCTGAGTCTTCCTCCATTGAAAGCTTTCACCAAATATGAACACTCTAGGTGCTAAGCTTCATGAATTATCGCGTTAACAAGAATCCGGACGTACGTACGAACGTACGGACAGACGCCGCTGAATTCATAGTCCCCCGTTCCGCGTTGCGGCGGGAGACAATAAAAAGCATTGTTTTAGGTTTAAATTTGAAGGTTTATGATGAGGAGTTGTGGGAGAAAATTCACTATCGGCTTATCCTAAAAACAGAGGAATCAGTTGATTCAATGAAAAGAACATAGCAATGTTGTTTATATTGATGTGCTTTAAAATTAATTCAAGTATAGGTGGTTAAAAACATGTAGCAGGCAAAACAAAGTAACTAATTAAATTTGTACAATGATATAGATTGGGAAAACATGAGGTTACAATGAAGTTGGCAATTATATACTATCTAAGGGAGAACCGTTATTCCCCAATAATAAAATAAATTGGGGTTACTATTGGTCATGGCTGGTAACTTTTTTCAGCTTTTTGTTAAAAATTACTAACAATATTTACAGAAAAGCATTTTTGGGTTAACAACTTTTCAAACTCATTTCATACACTAATTTAAGTTATTTCTCCCCCTGGCCAATCAAGAAAATGTACCATCATTATGATTAAACATTCTAGCAATTCAACAAGCAGGAATCAAAGGCCATGAGATAAGCCTTGCCATTTACACACTGACTAATAATCAATTTTAACAAATGCATCTCAATTCTTGAAGAAGAAGCTATGTTACCAACATAATGTGGACTGAATAATCACCTGGACAAGCCCATCTAAGATGATAATCAATAGCTTTGTGCAATCTTCTTATTGATTATGTATTCAGTGCTTCAGCCAGGATTTTGCTTTTATGTGCCACTTGGCACACCACTTTTAGAAAACTGTGAACTGATTAAACTTAACAATTTTAATAAATGATTGTACTTACATCTATATGCTGTCAGTGTAATGGTCTACTTATTACTTCTTATGAAGTGTATAAATGTAGAATTTTTGCCTGATTCCATGTAGGCCTATTGTAATTTATCACAACCTTGTAGTTTACAAAAATCTATCAAAGATTTGTATTTCACAGTGGATACTCGATCCCAAATAATAAACATGTCTCATGGCAGAAATAAATGCATCATTTCAGTACATTAATCCATATTCATATTTCAGCCAAGAATACGCACGCAACAAAGACATTTGAAAACAATGTTCAAATTTTGATTTTGTTTACTGAACTCGAAGTCGATTGATCTGACGTACCGATGTTCGGTGGATGATTCGTTTCGGTCGAGTTTACTTCGATTTCACTTGTATATGTTTGCATGTTCTTCATTTTGTTCCGAAACAGTATTTATTTCGTTTAAGAAGTCCGTTATTCTTCGTTTCATGTCGTTCACTCAAAGCGAAAGTCGACAGTTCGCTAAACACGTGTGTAATCGGATTTGGGTCAAAGATAGCAATAGAGCATGCGCGAAACAAATTCCATTCCATTCCATTCCGAATTGATCGGGTTTTTTCGTAAGTAAACAAACTATTGCACTAATTATAGACACAGAATTGAGATCGATCATCTTAAATTCAGACCTGACATTGACATCGTATTTCAGAGTTTGGCCTTTTTACCAATTGATTCTAAATTTCAGTATTACTTGCTCTAAATTATTTGCGCCAATACATACGCAGTAGATTTGAAAATCAACGCCAATATTTATTTTTTTGCGTGAATGGCGCAATGGCGCTGCCTGGCTGAAGCACTGTGTATTACAGTAGGAATCAAATGTATGACAAAGCTTGAGTAATAAATCTGCTCTAGACAATGTTACCAGTTGACATGCACGAATGCTTAAACATGATACATAAAAACATCAAGAAAGGTACTTGATAAATAAACTCCCACGATACTAAGCCACGTAAATTTTAAAGAGGCTTCATCAGGTTTGTATTTCTATCAAGGCCTTTTTCAAATAATGTGTATCCAACTATATAGTTTGGTAGGAAAATCATTAAACAACACATTATAACATCAAAATGAGTATCTATAAACAAAGTACCTTCGGTTCATTTGAAGTATACCACCCTGTTAAACTTGCCGTAACTATGAACAAACAAAAAATACGCTACATCACTGTTATTTGTGTACTTTTCCCCTTATATCCGTGTTTATCACCATGCTATCTGATGAAGCCGTTTGGTATCGCAATGAATGATTTTGTTGGTCAAATAAAGAAAAGGAATGAGTCTAAAGTCTTGAGCGTGTTGGCAAAGTTCAGATATGTTTAAGAGATACAATCCCGAAATGAAAGCATGTAGTCGTTGAAGCGATTATTATTGCTTAATTTCCATAAATTTCTTTTTGCTTAGAGTCCTTTCTATCTGTTAAAATGGAGGTAGGCGTGAAACTGGATATGCCAAAGGGCTGGTTGTCAGTTATAAAAATTATGGTTGTCACCAAGTTAAAATTTGAAGAAGAGGGTTCTTATCAAGTGGACTACAGTACTATACATGTTAGTTTTTTAGATAATACATAATAGTAAATTTGGATGATTTACACTTAATATCATAATATGAGGCTTTATTTCTTGAAACAATGTCACTCAGTCTGTGATAAAATTCACAAATAAACCACTGAAAATACACAAAGGATGTATTCGTAACCTAACGATTTAATTTGTTATTCTCAACACATACCAGTGACATAAACGAGCTAATCATCTTTGACAATATATAACATAATCAAACGTCAAAGTGACACAGAGCATGTTTCATAATTCTTCTAAAACAACCACTACTCCTCAATTAAATAACAGCATTTATGAAATTTGACATATATTTGTCTCCAACAACATACTCTGTGCACCTTTAATGCATTTTCTCAAATGAGTAGTTTATTTTAATCATCTATCTATAATAATAACGACTTTATTTCACCTGTTCTCCTGGAATATCACTACTGTCCTTCTCTGCCAAAAAGAATTTTAGAGCGTTTCTCTTTTTTATTGGTTTCCACGTGGACCATGGGTTTTGGTAGTAGCCATTTTCCTGCAGAGAACGTGTGAACTCATCACCGAGGGATGTCGCCATTGAAGTCTCGGAATCTGAGGGAGGTATGCGTTTTTCCTCTGAGGATGCCATTTTGGTGGAACTTATTAACAGCCTGGAAATGATACCAAACCAGATAAATAATTAATTCACATTATACACAAAAAAGATTTAAATTTCATCAAGTAAAAGGAAAACGTATGACATTTGGATATTTTTTGTGGTAAATGAATTAATCGGGATAATCCAGTTTCTGTTTGTATGCTATGAAGACATAACAATATAAAGTAAAATGCTTTGAATTGACTGTCAAAGTGATGCAATAGAAAAATGCGCAAAGATAATGTATACCTTAAATAATGAATGTTTGGACTATGGTCCCTCAAAATAAGCTGATATCAAATGTCCCTGTGCAACACAAATACATCTATAGCTTGCACAACATAATGCACAATAACGCTTAGAACACACCAAACATGCATGAATTAAATGTTAATTGAAAGGACAAAACATATGACGGATTTTTTTTTTATGTTGAACTTTTAAAGTGATTAATTATGAGTGATAATGACAAATACATATCTGATTAGTATTCAACATAATGGACACATAGGGGAACATCCCCCATGAGGAAAATGAATACGAAACTTTCAAGGTAATGACCCCCATTAGATGTTTTAAATGATGTTTCATTGTCAATTAATGTAAAAAAAAAAAGGAGTAGATTTCTTCTGATAACCAGGAATAATATTCTTCTCAAATTACAGACTATCCAGATCTTGTAAACTTTCTTATAGTAGTAAATCCTTTCAGACAGAAGATACTTTATTCATCGCTTCTCTTGGAAACTAATAAACACTATGAATAGTAAGGATGGCTATCGCTCCCCATGTCCATATTGCAAAACTTATTGCCATAGATTGGTACTTTTCACTTTTCATTGTAAATGTTCCAAACTTATTGACTTAATAACAGAGATAAGAACAGCAAATAATGCTCAAGTGGTTACTGCCATGGACAAAGAGACAATTCAGTGATCTGTTATGACCTACGACAGACGTGCACAATTTTCATATTGCAAGTTGGTACTTTGTTTACAACTTTCAGTAAAAGCACATGTTTTTTTGTTGTGGTTTTGTGCAATTCAATATTTAACATTTTGCTGCAACTTAATCACAGCTGGGGTATTTCGCAAAGACCAAGAATTTGGCCCGATGACATGTGGATCAACTGTGTGGAGAGAGAGAGATAGTTTATTAACAGGTGTATTAGTTTAAGAAGATATCAACATATTGGTTTAATGTATATAGTAATGTGTAACTTAGTTAAAATATTATATGAAACATTTCTTTCATAACAAATTATTTTACTTCTCCAGATACAGTTATGTAAATGGCAAGAGCATATTTTATATATACTATCAACTGATATTGGATTTGCAATGACATCATATTATATATCTATCAACTTAAGGAAGAATAAGGAGTTTCACAACTTTACAATTATTTTCAATTGCAATAAGGAAGTGTTGCAATGACTAGGAAAACAGGACTGAAATACAAAAAAATTATCACCTCATGTGTAAATATGCGCCTTGATTAAATGGCACAGATTAAGTAAGATTCCACTGAAATATTATATTCAAATATTGTATTCAAAACAAAATTATTTTAAAAACTTACAAATATGATCCAAAAATTGATGTTGATATTTTCAGTAGACTGGGCAGCAGCCTGTTCATGTATCAAGCAATAATTCTAAACACACTGACATCCCAAACAGAACACTGAAAGTATATAAGAGCTGATATGGAACTTGAAGCAACAGACTAAATCAATAACAACATATAAACAACCAAAATATTATAAATTAATTCTAGTATTGCACCAATCTTATTTAATAATTTCATAAATATACTTACAATGTATCACAAAGCACTGTGCACCATCCACGTGCATGTCATAAGATACAATATGTTACAACGTAAATATTTCAAGTGGGGAATAACCGACTAAATATCCGCCATCGGCACTTGTAAGAAATTAAACAACGACAGAAATCGAAAGCGAAAGAAAGAATTCACAAAATCATGCACAAACTTTCAATTTGACAACATGATTTTAATTACGACAAGTATCATGTAAACATCCTCACCAACCTGTCAAAAGCATTAATTATTGATTTTTGCACATTATGGTGCTGTCCGGACACCTTTCGTCGGCTGCTGTAAATATTAAAATTAACCGGAAGTATGGTTATTTCGAAAGGTTGGATCGTATTTGTTACGAAAAATGAATGAATGCATATAATGTAAAATTCATATAAAATAAAAATCGTGTTGGTAAATTTTAAAAATAAAATCACCATTTCTGTATATATTAAAGTTTATTATCAAAATATTTTGCTTTGACGCTCCAATTATTAAAAACAGTCAAGTTATGGTCCATTAAATCATCTCTTAAAGAGGCTGGTGTATGTTGTTGTACTTTTACCTTTATTAAAGATATAAACTATATATATGGATAGAATATCTACATATTTACATATAAGATCTATGATAAGACTTATTAACAATGCCTTTGATGCCTGGTTTTATCATGCTCATCTAGCGCTGATGAATGGCATCATTTCTCATTTTTATTTCATTGTTACCAATGTGTGCTCTCATTTATCAAACCTAAATCAACCAAAATGTTACCCTCAGTAAAATGTTTCATCTGGCTTATGTTATAATCATGTACTAATAACATACTTGTATATATAAACAGAATTGTTCCCAGCTTGCATGTTGTTTCACAAAAAATACCCAAATAGGACTGCCTTTTTAAATCTGCTAGTTTTGTGTGTAATTTCAATCTTCAAATTTGGCATTGTTAGTATATTGTATAAACTGTTGCCATTTTCAGAAATAACTCAGTGAAGAGGATAAAATTAAATGTTCATGAAATGAAATTTCAATTTTGTCATAAAAAGGTGAAATAGGAGGTAAGTTGAAAATAAGATTGTATTATAATTCCCCTTTGTTTTTTTCATGACATAAATAAGACACCTTATATTGTTTAAGAAATGTCCCAATTTCAGCACAGCAATCAGCACCCAGTCTAATGGGCTAAGACCTACTTGGAGGCTTTTTTGTTAGAAAATGATAAATAGATGACTTAGATACTTAGTGTGCTGCAATAAACATTTTTATGAAACTCCTAAATTAGTGGTCATTGTTCTTCAACAAATTTATTAAAACTGTGAATATGATTTCTCTAAATCCAAAAAGATTTTATCCAAAATAATTCCTTCCTTTTCAGGTCATGATAATGTTGAAAATTATATATCATGTCACACATACTGTACACACAAAAACAACATACACATTTCATGATCATGTGATTTTTATTTCATTATTGCAATAAATCAACAACAAAACAAAAACATTATTAAAAATGTTTCAGGACAACAAACATAAACAAATTGTTTAAATCAGAAAATAGAATTTTAAAAACAATGAGGTTAAACTATTGTTCTATCTCTTTGATTATTTCGATTTTCGACAAAATAAATAAAAATTGGCATAATAATAAAGATAAAATCATTCAGGATCAAATCTTCACAATATTCTATTCACATAATTATACCTTTGGGGAGTCACCCCTGGAGATAGACATTTTTCACATGGCTAGATAATTTATACTTTTCTAATTATAGTTTAACTCAAGTTTTCCAAAATATGAATTGTACCTGAAAAACCACCAAGATTTTGCACATCATCATTATACATAAATTATACCACTTATTATGCATAAAAGGCTGTCATCAAGTGTGCATACCTTTCAGATATTCAACACTCTTCATGAGGACAGATTTGTGCTTTCATTCACACACAAATACATTATTTACCAATATGGTGAATAATAATTGGTTAAATATCATGATATCTGCACATAAGCAACTATCTCATTTACAGATAAATATACATTGTATTAACACACACAACAAAATTTAGCTGGATTTTGAATTATCAATAGTTTGAAGTTGTCGACTTACGACAAACATCTCAGATAATGTAAATGAAATACAAAATGTCAGCAAAAAATTAGTATAAATTTTCAATTAATTGAATCAAAGATAAAGCAATAATTCCCTGTTACAGTGCAATGAGAATCATCCTGCCCCCCCATGATCAATCACCATTTAACACTTACAAATAATTCCCTGGTTGCAGTGCAATGAGAATCATCCTGCACCCCCATGATCAATCACCATTTAACACTTACAAATAATTCCCTGGTTACAGTGCAATGAGAATCATCCTGCACCCCCATGATCAATCACCATTTGACACTTACAAATAATTCCCTGGTTACAGTGCAATGAGAATCATCCTGCAGCCCCATGATCAATCACCATTTAACACTTACAATAGGGTCGTTCATTAAAACAACTTGTCTAAGCCTTTCAAAGTGTTTAAGGGGCAGTAGCAAATTTTTACAGATAAAGAGAATGATCTCAAGAAAATATAAATAAATGTTTCCAATTCCAAAGCAGTGTTTTTCAAATAAAACAGCAGTTTTAAAACAAACGATCAGTTAAACTATCCAAATCCATTTCTCTATACCTTAAATGATAAAAAGGTGTTCACACAAAAATTGCTACCAGAGACTTTTGCTTGATGCTTTATTATTACCTCTACAACTACAGATAATTATTTTGAGTAATGAGATGTTTTGACCCTATAACTAATCTTTATTGGGAAAAATTTGAAGAAAAAAAATCTTTCAAAACATGTGCATCCTGCTACATCAGCGTATTTGTCTCCGCCAAGCTCCATCATATACCCTGATATCCTTCGGCCTAAAATGCTCTCATAGCTAAATATAGCAAGCCAATGAAATGACACGCATTCAGCGATAGCGGCACCACCAGGATGAAAATCTAAACAAATGTCAATGTAGGCTATAAATAGCCATGAGTAACCAGCCGTAAGCGATACAAGCGTTTTAGGCTGAAGGATATCAGGGTATATGATGGAGCTGGGCAGAGACAAATACGCTGATGTAGCAGGATGAAACATGCTTCTATCCCTTTAAGAGTGTTACCCCTTCATTGAACAGCATTCTGAAATATACTCAACATTGAACATTGAGGACTAGCGAAATTACAGTTCTACCAGTAGGTATTAGAGAGCATGCATCTGTGAACAGATAAGTATTTTAAGTTTGGATGTTCCCCAGCATTTTGGGCTGAGTATAATACATAAATCTACAAACACCAGTATCACAGAAAGCAGCAGTGCAAATTGGCATATACATCAATAGATTGACAAATAACAGCAAATTTGTCAAAATCACAGCAATATCAATGACAGTTATGGGTATAGTACAATTAATATAGACAAGTGTGATCTTGAGTCTAACAAGGACAATAAATGAATTACATAAAAAAAAACCCCGAGAATATGTTTCTTTTTGGGTTATGAAAAAGCTGATTATAAACCTCGAATGACATCACTCTATTGTTCAGTTGGGTTCAATTTGTACTGGGTAAATCTTCATGGTCTGTTTCCAAGGCACTATCTAGAGATTCCCTAGAATATGTCCCTTGAGTTGAAGTTATACATGTTTGAAATCTTTAAGTCTGCCTCCCAATTAATAACATGTATGCCTGGTTTCATTCCCTGAACCCTTAGCTTGATGATTAGACAGTCTTATTCACTCGGCCTCGAAGAACAATGATATCATTGATGTTTGTTTGTTCATGCTCTTTGTGTGACTGAAAGTGAACAAAGCTCACATGTATGTCATGGTTTTTGGCATAAAGCACAAGCAGAATCTGATAACCTCAGATGCTCACAAAGCTCACAGAAACCACATTTTCTACAATTTTGTGCAATATAACCAGTATTTATTGCAATTTAGTTCTATAATTCAAGAGTCCTGAATTGCATTTAATCAAAATATGATTTTTATACTGAAAATTAAAGCATTAACAGTTAGAAATACACCCGTCTTATGTGAAAACATATATAGATCACTACTTTCTTAAGCGAGAGAAGCAGAACTCATTCAATATATTGCAGTAATATATATATTGTATTAACAGGGACACCAATTTTTCAGTCCAGTTCTAGTAAAGGATATTTGAACCTTGGATTATTCCTATTTTCCCTATTTGATCACTTCTGGATTTTTCACAAATATTCATACATTAAGATTCCTGTAAAATAGGATCAGATAATTTGGCAATCATTGATTCAGCAGCTTAAGATGTTTTCTTATCTCTTTCTTCATCTTCATCTTCATCTTCATTAAATGCATGAGGGAATTATTCCCTCTTTATTGCCTCAAGAAAATCATTCCTGATGTTGGGTCACATTACATAAGACAACCTTTTATTGTGTATACTGTATTTTTTCAAATAAACAACCCCACTGGCAATTTGAGACCAGCCTTTCACAGAAATCTTTTCAAAATAAATCATATAGGAATACAAAATATAAGTAAGGAACAGTGATAAACTGATTTGCTTACATGAGTACCAGATGTTACGCAAGGTGAGCATATCAAACCATGAGTTCCACCTTTTCTGGTAGAATTAATAAAATATCCTTACTTAAGTATCATCCATTCTTTATTTGAGACTGGCCACGACCTCATTTAGAGATCTAGACTGTATGGAACACCTGACCTCAATTCAACGATATAGGATATGCATATGTAAAATGTCAAATCCCTTAGCAGCTGCTGAATGTTCACGATTCAGATCCTCAGTTTAAGTGTCAAGGAGTCTAAGCAAGGAGTCTAGGCAAAGAGATTATACAAATAGGTGGACTTGTCCATGATGGACAGTTATAAAAGAATCGGGAGCTAGTTTTGCTTTAGCCACTTCCTCCACCAGAATATCTCTTGGCTCCAGGTAGTGCTGCAACAGACAGGATTCAAAAACTGGTTTTCAATGTAATCATTCCTTATTATTGCCATCATTCATGGAATTACTTACACAAAACACAGTCTAACACTTGGCCGGTTATCAGTGTGACAAATGCTACTCAAATAAAGAAGTTGTTAATCAGAACACTTGTTATTATAAAAACCCTAGTGTAATTATTCACCATCAGCTGAAGGTCCATGATCTTACTCCCTTTTACACAAAAAGGTAGGTTGCCCTCTTACTAAACAAGCAAACAGGCTTACCTAAAAATAAATTTGTTTTACATTATTCTGTGGCATTGATACCTCATGTGCCAGTAACAGCTAAAAAATCCTTTGAAAAATTATACTTGGCATAATTATATGACAGTGATACCTCGTGTGCCAACATGTTGAAGGTTCCCCAGTGGATGCCGACTGACTTCACGGCCCCGATGTCTAGGTGGATTTGAACAGCTTCCTCTGGGCCAACATGCTGCGGCGCCAAGAACCAGCTGAAAGGAAGTAAATGGTCTAATGAAGGCAAACATAAAGTTAACAACACTTCCAATGCCAAGCAGTTAACGGTGACAATTTTTGCAATTAGAATATTAACTTCTACAAAGCGAGTGATGTCACCAAGTTCTATGTTGTCGATGACAACCATTTGTATTTGGGTTCATAATTTCTATGAAATTATAGCAGATATATTCTCTCCCCCCCCCCTGAAGTTTCTCCATTCACATTTCTCCAAGCACTTATTGGACAGACTGAAAGCTTACAATGGAACATCTCTGGATACAAAACTAACTTTTGCCATGAGTTGTGATTCTCTATTGGATCAGATAGTTGTTTTGAGTTTAGTTACTTGATAACAAGAATCATGAGTTTGGAACTAAACATATGAATACATGGACCATCTATTTTGAAATAACTACTTCAGAAAATACATTTTAATCTACACTGATGAATATACAGATATTCTTGAAATCATAGGCTTTCAAACTTCTCACCGCGGTTTAAAGCATCCAATTGGTATTGCAGCCAGGGAGAATTTTCCATATTTTTGTCCGATTTGTTTGAAAGCAGTACAGTAACCCGTATCTCCACCAAAGAAGAAGCTATGATTTGGACCAATCACAGCCCAGCTTGACCACAGCGCCTGCACATAACAGAATTTATGTTATAGTTAGTCAACTAATAAACCTATAGAATTGTATGAAGGGAAAGATTGTTTTTACAGTCTGCATCTGCAGAACAGAACTACAGTAATTTGACAAGGCTCTTAAATAAAATTCAAAAGTAAAAAAATTGTAGAACATATGGCATAAGCTCAAAACAATGGCCACTCATAATGGTCATATTACTTCTTTGTGTGACGAAAAAGTGAAAGAGAACAAGTTATATTGATTTCTATTTATCATTCATCATAGATAAAGATGTTTAAATTCCATAGAACTTGTTCCCTTTTATGGTGCTATTAACCTTATTAGTGTCTGTAACAGTTCTTTTTGACCAATGCTGTGATGGCAAGCAAACGACCTTGACCTCTGACTTTTCTGGAATGAAATCTTCATCCCACCATGTTGATTCCAAAACATTCTGACACCCTCGATCTGACATCCATTTTTTGGTTCCCATAGGAACATACCATCTAAGCTCTTGTCCATACTTCCTGTTCAGAGTTTGAACTGAGGTTAAATCAAGATGGTCGTAATGGTTATGGCTTATGAGAACAATGTCAATTTTCGGGAGTTGGTCAATGGAGCATGGTGGGTCCCGATATCGTTTTGGTCCTGCAAACTGAACAGGTGAACACCTTGTACTGAAAATTGGGTCAGTGAGAATGGTCACATTATCAAGTTGAACCAGACAAGACGCATGCCCAATCCACATGAAACGCACTCCATCTGACGAGGAGACCGAAAAATCCTCCAAGTTTGGTTTTACAATTGGAAGATTCTTTTCAAGTTCCTAAAATAAGAAGACATATGGTTTATACAAATAATAAAACTTGGGTTGACTTTCATTTTTGTTTCAAGAAAACAACAGCCATCAATCGATGGCATATCCTGCATGATATGGTAACTTGTTCGAATGTAGAATGGGATTTTGTTTTTTAACTCCCAGAAAATTTAAAACATCATAAAGGTACATTAACAAACAAAGACTTCTCCACATAGGAAGTTGCATAAGCTTAGTCTTGTTGTTCTGTTTTTAAAATTAAATCCTAAAATTATTGAAATGAAAATTAGACTTAAAACAAACAAAAAAACTGAAAATGACAACAGACAACACAATCTGACTGTTCTACATTCCAAGATTCTTTAACCTAGGCCTTACAGATTGTTTATTCTGTCCCAGATATTCATTTTCAGCAGGCTGAATACCTCAAGGTAAAACTGCATGAGCTGATTAGTCAACATAACATGCCATGTTTTTTTATTTGTGTCCATGAGGTCACAGATGGACAGAATGATGGACGAATGATGATGGATCAAGCCAATGAGTTAGGATTATCCATATATGTCAGGGGTGCATAATAATAGAAATTTAATACTCTGAGCTGTTTAAACAACATTTTCAGACATGATAATAAAAGTTTGATAAATGTGGTTGATTATCAACAATATAACAATTTTCTCAATCAGTGTCAAATGCAACTTTAGAATCTTAGTAGTACATATGGTTAATGTCAAGAATCAAATTGAAAATCAAATATTAATTAATGAAACATACTGAGTTAAATACTCTGTAGATTTAAAATTTCACTGGCAAAGAACATGAATTTATTTATCTAAACCATAATAAACATATGGTAAGTTTCGCACTTAATTTCACCAGTAACATGATGAGATGAAGAACTCTTTCTGTACCATCAGATCAGCCAACTTTTTTTTTTGAATTAAAGGAAATACAAAAACATGAATACCTCTTTTGAGGGGACACTTTTAGTTCCGCCCGTGCTGAATTTCACAAAATTCTTGAAAGTTGTGAACCTCCATGTATCCCAGGGATTTTTGAATCGTCCATTTTCATATATGGGCTTGTCAAGCTCTTCTGTTTTCACCGATGAACATTTTGGTGAATCTTCCGTCTGCATACTGTCACCCATCCTGTCTTGTTTTCACACCAACGTTTCTAAATGATACAATAAAGCTATTCGATTAAATATTTCTCTTGGCTCATCAAAACTACGTCAAAGTCTGTGTCCTGAGAGTACAGGTCATTATTTTGAAATTTTATTCATTGTGGACTGTTGATCTTCAGCTGACTGATGAAATTCTTATTGTATATTTACATTTAAAAATAAGGTGTATGATGTAATAGCATATACAAATGCATAAATGTAGTTTATATTTCAATAATTTCACAGAACATAGAATTACATAGAATGATGTAGCAAAATGTATATTGATCAAATGGCATCAAAAAATAATTTACAACTCTTATAGTCTAAATAAAGGATATTATTTAACTGTCCAGACATCACTAAAAATAGTTTAAATCATGTTGCTCTATTATCAGTATTTCCCTATCACACGCAAGGAATATAATGATGATGTTAAGTATGAGTGGTGTAAACATAGTATATCATGGGCACGAATATAATAATCAGAATAAATGTATATTATTATTATTGAGTAGGTTCGTGCATCAGCCATTGTTCGCTCTGGCACGTATCCTCTTTTCCCTCTCTGTGAATAGGTCCACAATAGTTTTCCATGAGTTGTTTTGATTTGTCAGAAGTTCAGACAGGGTAGTACTAGTGTGAAATGTCCATGTAAATGTATATTACTGAAGTCGTAAATTAAAAGAAAATCATCAAAATCAACATACAGCTCAATGAGGCAGATTATCCGCAGTCAGGACATTTGAAACACATTATCATAGTCAAAATGTGACATCGATCAAAGCATTGTTTAGGATAATTTAACATAGTTCAGAGTCTCCCGGCTTTATATGAAGAATGGTGAACCCTAATATGATAGTCATCATTGCTGTTAAATATCTACTATAACATATATACCGTATTCGACGTGATAAGCGCCTGGGGCGCTTAAAAAATTGGTAAAAGGGGGTGCTAATTAAAACGATAAAATATTTCCTCAAGTTTAGTCTTGAAAGTGTTTTCTTACGATACACATGTCTTTGAAATATGGTTTTATAACTTTTATCATTTTGATAGTGGCTGGGAGTCTTGAAATACCCTGTATTCTTCACTTTAGTGGAAGTAAAAGACTTATTGCAAGACTGAAAAACCTTCCTCAATGAATCAGCATGCAAGGTAAGCAATGTTGAGAGGTGGGCGCTAAATCAGGACGCATATTGTTCAGTCACAAACGTGGTGGGTGGGCGCTTATAGGGGAGTGGGCGGTTATTAAGTCGAATACGGTAATATAATAGGCCTCTGTAAAATTTTGCACATGCATATGAAAAATATGTGGCTTTACAAGAAAAAAACATACACCAGTAAGCTATTATTAATTAATTATGAACAGACATTATAATGTTCAACTTCATATTTTCATATATATCATTTTGAAAAAGACCTGAACATTTTAAATTTAATTTAAAATTAATAATTCATTAATTTACAGGTAGCATAAAAATAGTCACATAATAACTAGTATTTCCTTAATATTTCATTCATAATTAATAAAGGGAAGGCATTAATTATTACCAAGACATTCACATCTGATGAGCTTCTTGATTCTAATCCATACATCACCTACTGTTTATCAGAGTAAATAAAAATACAGTCAATATTTTTGCATGAAAGACATGTTATGTAAAACAGTTGACATTTACCCCATCTAGACAGGACTCCAGTTTAGAAACCATTCATACACATACATAAATAACCTAAGGTTCATCTAAAAGTGTACTCGGCTTTTAAACGGAATGGGATTGTGGTAATAAGATTGCAAACAAATTCTTAGATTCCATAAGTATTCTAGTATAAAATGTTTTAAGAATATTTTTAAAAAAAACTTAAATACTTGATTAATTTCTTTGTATGTACACTAGTAAGTAGATAGGAAACCTTAACATTTTCATTTAAAATACAAATCCTCTTCTGAAATATTTTTTTTTACTGAGATAGATATTAATTTTCATCCAAATATATTATGGAGCACATGAAAATCATTAATCTCAGTTCATCTAAATCAAATTTAGATAAATAAATATTACCACAACAACCCAAAAAACTGAAATGACAAGACAACAGAATGTGACCTAGGCCTTACAAATTTTGTCTAGGAATTTTATTTTAGTAAACTGAATACCCCAAAAGGTACAACTACATGTAATGATTAATATGGAATCTCACTTCAACTCAACTCAAACAAATTCAGATAAATATATATTAGTCACACATTTCTAAATATAGACCTGTAGATCTAAATCTGATTTAGATAGATATTTATTGAAATATTTATTCAAAATAGATATCAGTATCACATGAACTGCATCAAAGTCTGTGTATTCAGTTTTGCAATATAAATCCTATCTTATTATAAGTAATAATCATTTAAGCTTGTGTACCTACCTTTCGATAAAGTGGTTCAAATACCTATATGAGCATACATTTGAATTTGATTATCAGAATGCACATTCAGCTATGATTTGTGTGAAACTTTGTTTAACTTCCTTAACATCATTAATCTGTGATCCATACTTTGTAGATTTTTATCTTTGAACATTGGAATTTTGAATCATAGGATTGTTTTATCATTTATTTACTGCATATTTCTATCTTTCATACAGCAGGTGGTCATATCATTACATAATTTCAATATAAACTGACTTACATGTTGATTAGCTGCACACACAAAAATCATATGTAATAAAGTAAAAGCACATATTTGCTTTCACATTTTGTGGACACAATTTGGAAATTATCTTATTTATATGTAGATAATTAAATTTCTTTAACCAGTTACAGAATGATACTAATTTAAACATCGCATGTACAACTTGTGATTCTAATGTACCGGTACCTTAAACAGCCATGTCAAACTTAACCAGTATGTTGCTTTTGTTATTAAATAAGATGCAATTTTCTGAATCATCAGAAAATTTTACGGAAATTATGTGTCTGTAGCTGAGCTAATTTTTAATCAGTCTACAAAACGTGACAGCAAAGAGACTTTAACTGTTATATGTAATAATTATTCCTGTAACAGCTATTTAACATGTAAGTCTATGGGACTTAGTCATCAGGTTACTAATAATTAATGTTTGAATTTGATTTTCAGAATACAAATTGAACTGAGTCAGTGTTTCCCTTTGTTAAATTTGGTGTGGGATTCATGCTTTGTAGATTTTGATTTTTGAACATTGGATTTTTAATACTGTTTATATTTGTCCTCAGTGTAAGTTGTATCTCAGAATAAACCTATCAGAATACATATATAATTAAATCACGTACAGTTAATCAAAGCATTATCAAATTAGGAAGATGTGTAATTTGGAATTCCTTACATCCAACCTAATTTTTTATCTAAGATTGGAAAATAAATTGTTTAATTTTTCTTTCCATCAAAATTGCTTTACAAAATTGGAACATTAGAAATATTTGTGATTTATTATATTTCATGTCCAATGCCTGTGTCATCAGTTTCATTTGAACATGTCCAGCAGAGTTATAAAAAAATATATCAGAGAGCAACATTCTATTGAAAACACATAAATTCCTATCGTGGTTTGCCTTTTCTTTGTACGATCTGAGGCGGTTGGTTACAATGCCCCTACTTTTTTTATTTTTAAAAAATCTTTCCCCCCTTTTGAAATTTCTATATCCGCCACTGGTCTTGACCTATTTCTGTGCTCTTCCCTTTGATCTTGAGTTACTATTTCTTTAGAATTGCTCGTCACTATTTTATTCAGCTACAAAAGAGCCACTCCGTGATTTTCATAACATATTATTTACCTTTGATACGAACCTAAATGTCATATGTGGTGATATAAAATCAAAACATCTTAATTTTTCATGTCCAAAAGACATATAAATTACAAATACTTGTTTTCATTGAAATCTAAAAACAGCCTTATAAATGCACAGAGGTGTAGATATCACGTCCAATATACATGAATAATAGTTATATAACCTAACAAATGCTATCAACTCCTAACTGCCTTCCTAGCTGTGTTAGAAAATTACGTTTGTCTATTTGACGCGTGCCACTGTCCAGTTTTCGATCATAATTGCAACGTTCTACCTTCATATTGTCACTATAAAAAAACAATAAGCTTTAAAATGTGTCTCTTTGGTAACAGTTGATACTTTGCGATCAAATGACACCATTGATTAAGTTTGGCGTATGACTCAAACAACTCACGGAGTGGCTCTTTAACAATTTTTTTAAAAGCGAGAATGAATATTTGTCTCATGAATCCTAATGACTCTAGAAAGATATTAATCTATCACCAACCATTAATATTTACACTTTTCATTTCTTTCTTTGACTTTTGCTTATTCATATTTGTTTCAAAGTCACATTTTGTTCAAAAGTAAAGACAACAGTAGGACTTTTTTAATAATTCCACTTGATATTCATTTCTGTTCTTAAAATCAAATTCTTGGAAAACTGCTGCTACCATTGTATTGTAAAGCACATATACATTGTACCTCAAAAAATTATCAAAAAATATAAAGATAAAGTTTTATTTTGCTTGTCCATTAAGAAATACAGCTTGTGAGTGGTGCCAGATTACGCTTCTGAGGCAAACAAGTTCTGTAAGACATGATTTATCATGGATAAATAGATGATTTGAATTAACAATAATAACTTGTCTAAAAATTGTATAAGACATATAGAGTGAGAGAGTTATTGTTGGGCACCGCTTGGGAAATATTTCAGTCATTAGCAGTGGGGTATCATAAAAGACTGAATGAAAAGTTTGTCCTTTTTGAAGGAAATACTTGCTATTCCAAGTAAGGAAAATCTTGCATAAAGTACTGTCTCCAATTCAAGATAAAGAAAGAGGAAAAAGCATTTGAAAAAAGTTTATTCATACAAAATAAATCTATAAAAATATATTCTCATACACTAAAAACACAATGTGGTCAATAAACATCAATGAAATATATATCTTAAAAAATTCTATATACAAAAAATAGTCCTTAGTTACTGGATGTGTTATCAGGTCAACCAGATAAAAAATGTGCATACAAGTTGAACCAAGACAAAATACAAATATTGATTGTCATTTTGTTTTCCCTTGCACAAATGCTGCCTTCAATAAATATTTGAAATGATAAAGAAAAATGTGGCCCATTTTAGAGTGGCAACACAATTGTCTGTGACCTCAAAAACATATTTTCATAACCCAGAAAAAAATATTAGTTAAAACATTGATCAATTCACGCCAAAATAACATCACCAGCAATGGCACTGACCAAGACATTTGGTGCACTACAAAATGTACTCTGTTTCATACTGTGTAAAGTAGTTGAAATGGACATGCTTAAATTATGATCTTATAATATCAAGCCTGTCACAACAAAGTATAGTTTTACCCTGAGCTTGTATTATGGATCTCAAACCACCAATAACAATGACCTTACTAAATACTTCAGGGTTAACTTATATGATTCCAAACGACATTATGGTTCAAGCTACTCTATTTCTTGTTTATAAATGCTGTACAAACCAGTTGAGAAATATTATGAAAGTTTGGAACTGATCTTCATATGGTTCCATCACAGGAATAAATTTTAGCTGTGCATCACAGTATATAATGATTAAACTCAAATATACACAGTCAATCAGAATTAGATAGAATACAAATGTACTGTCATGGTTAAATATCCTTTTTCCAATCATTCATTATCCAAAGGTAAATTTTTCAAATGTTTTTATCATTAGCTGATTAAAATCAACAATATTCAGAGAAAATAAAGTTCAAAGATACTGCCTCTACCTAAATACAAACTCATTCAGTGGTTTGCTCTCCAAACAGTCTGACGACAGCGGATAAAGGTGTATGTCCTGTTAAAATTAGTAAAGACAAAAACAAGTTATTAGTTAATGGATCAGTCACATTATTGCTTCTAAAAGGCAGGAATGCGTTGATGTAGAATGAATGGTTCAAAGGAGTTACTTGCCCTTAGTTTCTGATGCTGAAAGCTATGGATGGACGAAGGCCTTGAGCTTGAAAAAGTAAACATATAGGATATTTGTCTTTTCTTGACAAATACCATCTTTATCTCATGGAGTGAGGTAGAACATTTATATTATCCTGGTGGCGCAGACATTTCAAATCATAAACAATATTTCAAATAGGAACACAAACATTTAAATTCAACAAATAAAATATATGTTTTTAATGTATATGGCATTTAAGTACATATGGAGATTTTTACCAGATGAATAATAAATATACAAACAATAAATTACTATCATCAGATTCAACAGAAGTAAGATCAACCAATATAAAATATTGACAAGTACAAGACAAGTAAGTCATTTACCTAATAAATGTAACATGTGCTCTGGTAAAAGCTAAACAAATCAGAAAAGCCTTTTTAATGGAAAATCTGTATCTTTTTGTCATGAAATTTGCTACATTGATATAAGTCGGGCAGTGGTGAGGTGGTCTTCGACCAACCTTATATCATACTCTTCATGTATACAAGCTATCTGATAACTAAGATATATCAGTAACTTCTCCTATATTAGTAGTAAAGAAGGAAGCTGCACTCAGATTTCTCTTTTCAACCTCTTCCTTGATTTTCCTTGGCGGGTCTAGGTAGAACTGGAAATGAAAGACACAAGAATCCTTTAAAGTAGCACATTGCATAACCTGCTTTGAAATTTTGGAAATTTTAAATTCAAATTTCGCCTATAATTCATCACTTAAATCCAAAATTTTAAGCTTGAAGACAACCAAATTAAAATAATGACAGCTTAGGAAATTTGCAACCATGAACTTCAATGGTGAGATTTTTTAAAGTTTGGTATTTAACTGAATAAAGAGATCATGAATGAAGAGCTTACCTCATACGACAGACTGAAAGTTCCCCAGTGTATTCCGAGGCTACGTTCAGTCCTGATATCGGAATGCACCTGAACAGCTTCTTCCGGGTCGATGTGGGACGGCTTCATAAACCATCTGTACACAGACAGCATTCCATACAAATTTTTAATAATTTTCAACTCATAAATTCTTTTGCGGTACTTGCCATTCAAAACATACAATGTTCACACATTTCCCATGGAAATACAATTCTAATTTTTGAACATATATAAGAGGATTGATTCATGTTACATTGTTAAAAATACTAGGATCTAAAAAGAACTACCTTTTTAATAAGATATTCTTTCACTAAGACAATTTCATAAACATAACTTTAACAAATTTCTGTCAAGTTAAAAGAATCAAAATATAAACTGATTGTTAGATAGAAAAGAGTAAAACACAATGTTTTTACTTTAAAAAATGCATAAATAGGAATGTCTCCTAACATTTTGTCTCAACAAAAATACATTACAATGTAAATGTTGGTTTTATCTTCCGTTGTAAGATAATCATCAACTTACCTGGGCTCATAAGCACCGATGGGTATGGCAGCAAGAGTGAAGGGTCCATATCTCCTGCCTATCTGAGTAAAAACACTGCAATATGCTGTATCTCCAGCGAAGAAGAATCGATTCTTTGGTCCAATTACTGCCCATCCTCCCCATAACACCTGTAAATAAAATCTGGAATTTTTATTTCAAATATATATACCATTTAATTTTGGAATATTTACTTACGTAAATTTCTGAGGTTCAACAATTTAGACACCTGTACTTTCTTGTCAATCATTGAGAGTCAAATGCCAAATTATCAGAGAGGTATCACTATCAGTGTCAAAGGGCTCACTATCAGTGTTGAGCACTTAACTAAGTACTGAATCTGCTTTTTATCAGAAAAAAAACTATGGTAGTAACTACCATTTAAAAATATGATATAGATTTATACCTTTCTGAATGTCAGTTGAACATAAAAGCTGCCATGAGAATCTACCAACTTATAAAATTCAACTATAAAACACACACCTTATTGGTCCTACTGGTGACGCGTTTACACCAGTGATGTGCAGGTGTAAATGCAAAGGTGACACCCTCCTCGGACCCCTCCTTTGTAAGCTTGTGTTCATCCCACCACTTCATTTCATTGACCTTAGAACATCCTCTACTAGTCATCCAAGCCTTCAAGCCCATTGGAACATACCATTGGAGGTCTTTTCCAAATCGATGATTCAGCGCTTTCACTGAGCCCTCGTCCAGATGGTCATAATGATTATGACTGATGACTACAGCATCAATGTGAGGTAGTTCCAGGACAGCTAAGGCAGGTTCCCGATACCGCTTGGTTCCGATCCACTGGAGAGGTGAGCATCTTGTGCTGAATATTGGGTCCGTAAGCAGGGAGATACCATCCATTTGGATTAAAACTGTCGCATGACCAATCCATGTTGCTCTTAACCCTCGTTTTGGTGGAGCAGCAATTTTTTCCTTGTCTGGTTTCAAAACTGGCAGAGTTTTGTCCAGTTCCTGCACAAAATATTTAAGCTGCCATCGTTATAACTTTAACAATAATGAGAAATAATTACAAAAATGTTGATATACAATAAATATAAAAATCAGTGGAAACTTATGGTTTTCAATTCAGTCATTCAAGACTCTAGAATTTGGGTAGTGTTACATCACTATGCAAATGTTATGGAAGCACTGAGGTCACAATGACATAAAGTGAATCTATTGTACTCAAGTAAAATCAATTGCCTTTTATAAGAAAATCTGAATACAAAAGTAGTCTTCTAAGTCTGTTCACTATTCAGTGGCGTATCCCTCCCTCCCCCCATCCCTACATAATGACCTCCAAGTGAACCTCCTCCTTTTCAAAACCCCTCTTTTAGAATTCCTGCCTGGATCCGCCACTGCTACTACACTCACCTAAAAATATATATTTTTAAACAATTCTAAATGTCCAAATTAACTTAAAAGTACTTCAAAACTCAACTGTCATGATAGCCATATCTTTATTAGTGTTTAAGTAGAAGTTAAGAAAAATAATCAACTAATCTGTGACTACAAATACTGTTATAAATACTTACTTAAATACAAATACTTACAGACTTGTTAGGAATGTTGCTGTTGTTTTTCTCTTTCACTAATATATTCCAAACTGATTTGAAGCCAAGACTCTCCTTTTTTCGGAAAGGATTTACAAAATGTCCATTTTCATAGGATGTCTGAATCAAATCTTCCTCACATGTTTTATCAGCTGACATTTTGTTTCTGAAAAACATAAGTGGCATTTCCATTATGACAACTTAGTCAGAAGACTTTTTATCTGTTCTTGATAAATGACTAGTGCTATGGGGTGCAAAATTAGATTTAATCACTAGTTAGTAAGCTTATCAAATCCTTCAATAAGCTTACTAAATATCATTCAGACAAAATAGTAAGCTAACTAAATGAATTAGTAACCTCATCATCTGCTCCAAGTTTGTAAGAACCAAGTTGACTCTCCCAGACCTCATCATCTGTGACTGTGTTGTTCCACCAACTGACAAAGCTCGCAACCTTGGTTTTGTATTTGATTCAGATTTAACAACATAATCACATATTGCAAAGATCTGTAAAGTGGCATATTATAATATCAGAAACATCAGCCAAATACAAAGATTCCTGAACACCAAAACTGCTGCCACTCTAGTCCAATCCTGTGTGCTGTCACATCCAGATTACTGTAACTCATTACTGTACGGTATCCCAAAATATCTCATCAACAAGCTACAGAGATGTCAGAATGCAGCCGCCAGACTTGTGACAAAGATAAGAAAAGATCAGCACATCAGCCCAATCTTGAAGAACTTACATTGGCTGAAGGTTACTGAGAGAATCAAGTACAAGATCCTAGTGTTGGTGTTCAAGGCAAGGCAAGGACTGGCACCGCCTTATCTGCAGGATCTTATTGATGAGTATGAGCCAACAAGAGCACTCAGATCAGGAGGACAAGAGCTTCTCAGTGTTCCAAAACCCAGCAGAACACGTTTTGGTGACCGCAGCTTCTCCAGAGCAGCCCCTGTTCTTTGGAACAGCCTTCCAAAGGAGATAAGATCAATCTCAGAACTGACCACATTTCAGTCAAAGTTGAAGACCCACCTCTTCATTGAATCATATTCTTAGCTGTTCCCAGTTTTGTGTAGACTCCAAGAAAAAGCGCTTCTGAGCAGTAACCAAACTGGATACTAGCGCCATATAAATACCTAGTTATTATTATTATTATAAAATGCATAAGTATGCTTACTAAATTGACCACATTAGTAAGCTTACTAAATGAATTACTTAGTTTACTAAATCATTTGAATTACTAAGCTTACTAATTGAATTAGTAACCTTGACCTTTGACTTTGAATAGGACCATTTCAAAAGAATATCCGGGGATATAATAAATAACTTGTTAATAAGAGTTCTCAATACCTATTTCTTATTTACAAATTTGATTAAAGGGTGAACATGGCAATAACCAATATCTAATGACCCTGACCATTGACATTCAAGGTCATACAAACTAAGATCATTTTTCATTAACTGAAACAATTGTGTAGTGATTAAAAGTGTTATTCATTAAAAATTTTGCTAAAGCATTCACAAGTCTTAACCTCGCTGTGACCTTGACCTTGGACCAATTGTAGAGAAGACCTTTCCAAATTTTGGTACTTCTCCAATCTCCATTGATGATATATACCAAATAAAAGCCTCATATATGTGTAGCACCAACTCTTATCAAGTTATCAGGTTAACAAGAATTTTTTATTGATTTCATAATACGCGACCTTGACCTCTAGACTTTCAATGTGAGCATGTCAAATCATGTCAATTCAATAAGCTTATTAATTTACAAGTTTTAATAACTCGAATTAGTAAGCCTACCGAATAGCTGCCTGAATTAGTAAGCTTACTTATTCGATTTAGTAAGCTTAAAAAATTGCCATTAAAGTAAATTAGCGCTTCATAATATAAGTGCCAGAACTGTGGCACCATATAGATAATGTCATCACGATGATGAAGTTAAGGAACTCAGCTGCGAAGACAACCATTCATCAATATAGACAAAGGTAAGATTAATGTGCATTAATGAATATCAAATATATGACACTGGTTATGTTTTAACTATTTTGGTGACAGTCAATAAGAATGTGTGACAAGATATAGCCTAACAGAATTTACAATATGTGATATGATCTCTTATGGAAATATTCGTTCCTATATAACAAAAGGAAAAAATGCAAGTCATCTAGTATGTTGAAATGTGTAAATTGTAAGCTGAACTACAACAGAACATTTTTTATATGTATATAGAGAACTTTTGATTACTTTTTATTCCAATGATCTGCACAGTGGTGGCAATGGCAATAATTATGTTATCATAAAATAGAGAGGAGATGACAGTTTCCTCCTGTTGGCTAAAACCTACCGCACTCGAATGTCAATGATTAATTCGTCTGCTAAAGATCGCGCACCTGCTATCAAAGAAAAGACAACTCATGTGTGTTACGTAAATTCACTAGTTTTCTTCATTCGCTGCGTTGCGATACTCAATTTCCGCAAAGCATGCAAATTGCAGAACTGGTTTAATATGAACGGAAACGGATAAAATACGATAAAAGAATAAAAAATAATTGATATTTGTGCAATAAATGAATACTATAAAGTTATGAAGTTTTATTAATATATTTATATTTCTAAAAATACTTCTATTGATATTCCAAATATTCTTATGAAATAATTCTATCTTAATAAAATCTTTCAATTTACGTATAAATTTTTTACAAACTATTATTTTATTTACGATTAATACAATTTTGCAGCATACAACATTCAGTTTATGAATAAGTATTCTAGTATTTTTCCATGATAATTATCCCCTTATCAAAACAAATCAATATCCGCATCCGTGAAATCGCCGTTTTTAGTTGCAGCCTTGCGCATGTCTTTTTGACGTTTTCGCCGGTCAAGATGGCGACGAAACTGTTGAAGGTCACTAATGCACTGGTCAGGACCCTGCCAAAGACATCTAGGGTAATTAAATACCATCTCTGTTGTGTTGAATGTACGAAAATGTTATTTCCATTCTTCATATTTACAAAAATCCTGCCTGATGTACAAATGACATTGTTTAAAATCACATGTCCTTGCAATGATCAGTGACCGATTTGTGTGAAATTTTGCTGCCTTTGATGAACGGGATATGTATCTTTCATATGCCGTAATAATGTAATTAGATAATTGTAAAAGAAAAGCTAACGATGCTCGCAAATTTGACGAAGTTTTTCTCGAACAATAGACCTGGAAAGTGGTAACTATAGCAACAAATTAGTGTGAGAAAGGTTCGCTTCTTGATTCACTGTCAACAGTTCTTAGTTTGATTAAATGCATCTGTTATGAATGATTCATCTCTTATTTATTTATAAAGGATTTTTTACATTAAGAAAATGGAAGAAATTAAAACATTTGAAGACACATACTTGGCAAATGAAAACTGCAGATAATCTAAGCCTCTAAAGTTAGTAGTGCGAAGTCTACTTTATCTGTAGCAATTTTGCCTTCTTAGTCAATGAAATGGAACATTTGACTTCAACTGACACAGATGGAAAAATGAATCCTCTGGCTACTGGCCTACTATATCCAGCCACTGTTTCAACTGAGAAAATTATTCAGCAATATTTAATTCATCACTTCCTCCTAACTAAGATTGTTTTTGTCAATGTTTTCTAAGAAAAAGAATTGATAAATGAAACAAACATCCTTTGTTTTCAAACACAATCATTCCCTTTCTTTATGGTCTTCATTTTGTTCTCTCACAGGTGCAATGTGCATTTTTCCTAAACAAACGCTGGCGATCAGCGAGAGCAGCCACATATGAGCAGACTGTTCTGAACGTCCCTGAGACAAAGGTTACAACGCTTGACAATGGTCTCCGTGTTGCAACAGAAGATTCAGGAATTCCAACATGCACTGTGTGTATTTATCCATCCATCAATAATCATTGTTATTTTTTCGCTTGCAAACAGTAGCATATTAAGGATTTTGAAGGGGTGGGGTCAACTATTGAAAAGGGAGGTTTCTGTTTCATTTTTGGGTCCACCCATTTTACACGAAACTAATGAAAATAGTTATTAGCCATATGGTTAAGCATAAGTGGTGACATTTTTAATACAAGCACATGTACACATATCACGTTTCCCTAGCAACAATTGATTAACCGCTAGTTACCATGTTGCATCGACTGTGACGTTGAAAACCGTTGATCGTGTCATGACAGAACTGTAGCGGGTTATCTAAAGGGAATCAAGCCATTTTATGAATATATTAATGCATTTTAAATGAAAAATAATCAGTAATAAGGAAATTTATACACCTGTGAGTGTGTGATATGACTTTTTAAGAAATTCATGCAAATTTGTGTCTAACCCGATCGCTCTCGCTCAGGTAATACAAAAAGTACACTCGTTCTTGTAAAAGTTCTATGACACACTTCCTTTTGGTAATGATCTCTTAATCTGAAGACATCATTAATGAAAAAAATTAAACTCAAGGTTATCTGAAATAATGTATAGAAAACAAACATTTTTGTGTGTAAGTCTGAAAAGAACTTCTTGTTTCTTTGAACTAGACGTCTAACAAACTTATAATCTTATATAAGATATAATCAGTTCTTACCTGATGATCTCAAGGGCCACAAATCTTTATATTAACTACATCAGATCTTTCTTTTCATATTTACAAAACAAATTGCATGTGCCTCCTATTCATATATATGCTTGATAAGGATTAATATTCAAGAGGGCTTGAGAGTGTTTTTCACAACATTTTTCTAGAAGAAATCTTGACTTTTGTAGGTGGGATTGTGGATAGATGCTGGCAGCAGATTTGAGAATGAAAAGAACAATGGAGTTGCTCATTTCCTTGAGCATATGGCTTTCAAGGTGACTTTCTTTTGGTTACTGTTGATACTAAATATACTAGTAATATAACTTAAACACATTCAAATGAAATATGTGTCACATAACGTCAAGCGTATGACTTGTATGGTTGGGGTTTTTTTGTGGTCAATTTGGACCTTTAAACAAATAAAATGATAAATTTGTCGGACATCTAAGAATAATTTATGTTTTTTATAATTGAAGTACATTTTATGAATATCCGTCATTGCATATAGAAAGATGTCCAAAATGGTATGAAATGTGAACTTAAGCATGATTAGGATAAAAATTTACTTGACTCATTCTAATCTACCTACTCTTAGTCTATTTGCAATTTGTTACAGGGTACACAGAAGAGATCACAAACTGACCTAGAGCTTGAGGTAGAAAACATGGGAGCTCATTTAAATGCCTACACCTCAAGAGAACAGACAGTCTACTATGCCAAGTGCTTCTCACAAGACCTTCACAAAGGTAACTCTTTCACTGTTCTCTGTTTCTTGTCTTCTTTGCATCACACAAGTAGGACCTTTGTGATATGTGTCACTTTGAATATAAGCAATGATAATTGTTTTGCTCATGTCTTTATAGTTTGTGAGCTTATTTCTCAGGGCCTCCTTTCACAAATCACCAAGGTTGTCATCTTCCCCTGCTTGGCTTTAAACTGCAACAGTATGAATCACTAGCAAATTTTAACCTTGCTGCCAACCAATCAAAACTTGTGTTTTGACTGTAGAGTCTTCTTTGGCGAAAAGGTGCAATTATCATATGCAAATGCAGCATTGCCTATCTTAGCAAGTCATTTGGGCCTGCGTAAGGATAGGCCATGCATTTGAAGATGCAAGGGTTTAGGTCACTGTGGTCACCATAATGTAATGTTGCTTTATGAATAATGAAAGCAGACCCTAGTCATTGTAACTAAGTGTATGGACAATCTCTCAATGAAATATGTTTCTGCTACACCTGTAGTTATAAAATTGCGTTAAGATCACCATTACTTTGTTCATGGGAGGAAATGGGCTCTGATGAATAGTGTTCAAATATAATTTATTTCTGTATTGCAGCTGTGGACATTCTGTCTGACATTATCCAGAACAGCACTCTGGGAGAGCAAGAGATTGAGAGGGAGAGGGGGGTCATCCTCAGAGAAATGCAGGTATGCATAGAGAATTTCCCCTACCTCTGCCCAACAGATCTAGGTAGCTTACAGATGATGAGTATCATGTTCTTAGAAGCAACTTTTTATTGACTTAATAATAGGCTGATCCAGGAATAAAATTTCACGGAACGTTACTCAGACATTGATTTGAATTGAACTTTCAAAAGGAAAAAAACCCTGTCCCCTTCAAACTTACAATCTTTATCAGCAACTGCCAAATAACTCTTAGTGTGTGAACTAAGTGAACTAACAGTGAAATCCTGAACTCTTTTGGCCATGAAATGATCGTATATATGTGAATTGTTTGTCCATATAGTTTAGGGATATTTGGGAAATCATTTGTTGTTACTTTGTTACAAGTGAACTTTATTGATTTAAAGTTTCTGTGAATTTACAGGAAGTAGAGACAAACCTTCAGGAAGTTGTGTTCGACCATCTCCACGCTACAGCCTTCCAGGGAACAGCACTCGGCAGGACCATCCTCGGCCCCACAGAGAACATCCAGTAAGGGTCTTCTTGTGTATTTTGATTTTGTCAACTGAATGATATATTGAGTAAAGATTCTGAGAAGCAAGAATTCTTAGGATTATTTTAGCATTTCATATGAATAAGAACAAATCTTGCTTTCAGTACTTCATCTAATTGGCATATTTGATCTCTCACAGCTACGTAGAAAAAATTGACACCTATAAATGGCAACTTTCATAAAGTAACCTAAACTCCTATTCTTCAACACTAAGGATAGTCGCCTCATAAATTTACAATCTCCTCCGTGTTTAAATGAAAGGAAACACTAGTTGAAATGAATGGATTGCAAATACACATGAATGATCTTTTACCTCAATCTGATAGTCTTATATTAGGTTGATATTTGATAATACACAACACGGTCTCGTTATATGGGGGTAATTATCTTCGTGTAATTGCACCATAGGGTACGATATCTGAGTGATATCTTAATCTGCCCGCGTGATATCAGATATCACACCTCAATAAAGAAATATTTTACAATCTGATATTTTACATTGTCAAGGAGTGGAATCGAACCACCGATCTCCTGAATTGGAGCCTAACAACTTATCAACTGCGCCACTGTGACAGTGACGTCAGATTGAAGAAGTTATCACAGTTTTATGTATGTAGTACAGTACATGTATTTAACATGTGAGATTTCGAACTTTGTTTGTGTGAGCATTTGATTTTGTGGATATGATAGAATTAGTCACTCGCTGACGAGTTTGTGTCGGGAAGCAAGGAGCCATAATATTTGTTCTGTCATGTAATTTATAACAATAGATAGTAATTGCGGTGTTGTTTATATATAATGAAGTACGATAAAGGCACGTCATTTTAGCATTCTTCTTGTATCACATTCACAAACCAGGGCTTTGCTTAATCATTTAAGTTTCCACATTCATATCTTCTTAAAATGATAACCAAAAAACCTCAGCGAATAATTATTTGTTTAAGAAAGTCCCGTTACAGTTTACAAAGGTGTAATGAGAATCGCCTAGATCAACGTTTGGTGTCACAACCCTTGTACAACATGTACCGCGATCAGGTTGTTGGTCAGGCTGCTGGTCAATTTGGTCAGCTGCTGGCGTTTGGTGAACACGTTCGGCACCGTTTAGAACTCTGCTGAGAAACAAAATCATATGTAGGCCTATATACTTTAATGAAAAGAAAATTGAAATGAGTGAACTATTTTTGTTCAGTAAGTACAGTTTGTTGAATCATTCTTTAGAAAGAAACATGATGACATTTTTGTAACAAATATTTTATTCATCATTGTATCCCATTACGTACCTGAAAGAGTTCGGTTTGTGCCATGATCGTGCCATGATTAACTGTTCATCTACACCAGCTCTGAAGAGTGTTGTGGCTGCTGTAGCACGTAAAGAATGTTTGGTGTAATGTTCAGTCAGTCCTGCGTCCTTGGCCATGTCCGGGATGACCTTCTGCAGCGTGTTATGTCCAACTGCTTGCCGGCTAAACCAAACTTTGTCGTTTGGCAGCAGAAAGAGCTACATGTTTACGTATGCGTACATGCATGTATGTATACATACATACATACATACATACATACATACATACATACATACATACATACATACATACATACATACATACATACATACATACATACTGTCTTTGAAAAAATTGTTACATGTAAAGTATTCATCAAAAGTAACTCATATCGCGTATATGAAATGGAAGATATCAGTATGATATCAATATAAAACTACATGGTGTACATGTATTATACATTGTCATTTCGTCGTTTCGTTTTATGTATTATAATACTGTTTACCTCGGTCCGATACTGATAAACACGCTCGGCAGAGCCTCGCATGTTTATCAGTATCGTACCTCGGGAAGAATTTTCCCCTCTGTAATCGGATACAAAGTATCCTCATATAATCTCTATAGTTGTACGTTATTACTTTATCAATGTCTTTATAAACGTTAGTCAACAAAATATCAATTGATATTCTTATTCAAATTATTCACTTTCCAAAATGAAAGGTATTGAATATCAACTTGGCCTTGTTGTGTATGGCAAATAGCGACCAAGCACTCGGCGTTAGCTGTGATATCGCCCTCTCGCTACCGCTCGCGGGCGATATCACAGCTAACGCCTCGCGCTTAGGTCGCTATTTCACCCCTACAAGATAAGTTTAAGTTGTTAAATGTTTCGATTTGTTTCAGATCTATCAAGAGGAGCGACCTGGTTGAATACATCGGAGCTCACTACAAGGGTCCTCGTATCGTCCTCTCTGCCGCTGGAGGTAGGTCAACACTGCATCATAATAGCCAAACAATCTTCCTTCTTATTCTATTACCGGTATGGCGTTTCCAAAGAAGAAATCAACTGTAATAATCCCCATAAAAACTTGTGCTCATTTGCCAGTGGTCATGCTGGATCAGTCAGTGTATTGGTTGATGTCTGTAAATTGGACTCCCAGAATGGTTCCTGTTGGATGCTCACTCAGCAGGTAATTTATATGTTGGAACGTGTTACAGGTGTGAACCACAATGATCTGGTGGACATTGCCAAGAAGCATTTCGGTAACCTTGGCGCCGGGTACGAAGGGGAGATCCCCATCCTCCCTCCCTGCAGATTCACTGGCAGTGAGGTGAGCAGGAGCTTCAATTCTAATGGATTGACATCCTGAAAACCAAAGACACTCTTATTTTCAAATCTCAACAACAACAAAAGTTGCTTATATTAAATTTTGAATTTTCTTTATTTCTAAAAATATTAAAATTAAAGGAGAAAACAACATTGTGTGGCAATTTCAAGTTGCCCTCCTGTTTTTCTTAGAAGTATGAGAGATCTGTGCCCTCTTTCACCAAGTTTCTTAGCTAAAGGTGATCTAACAGTGTAAATTGAAGTATTACTATGGGTTTAGATTCCCAAATTAGGTCTTTGTCTAGGAGGATCCTGTTCAAGAATGTCCTGGTCTTGGATAAATTTATGAGTGATATCTCTTTTCCAAATCTCCACAGATCCGTGTCAGAGATGACAGCATGCCTCTGGCCCACGTCGCTCTGGCTGTTGAGGGATGCGGTTGGTCAAACCCTGACAACATCGCGCTCATGGTTGCCAACACTCTTATTGGCAGTTGGGACCGATCTTTCGGGGGCGGTGCTAACCTGGCCAGCCCTCTTGCCGCCAGGAGTGCAGCTGCTAACCTGTGTCACAGTTTCCAGTCATTCAACACCTGTTACACTGACACAGGACTCTGGTGCGTCCGAGTTTAACTCCAGGTTTTACTGCGATGTGGTGCTTGATTACTAGAGCTAATTATTAATGCATCCTGCTACATCAGCGTATTTGTCTCCGCCCAGTTCCATCATATACCTTGATATCCTTCAGCCTAAAACGCTTGTATCGCTAAATATAGCAAGTCAATGAAATGACGCGATAGAGGCCCCAGCGGGATGAGAATTAAAACAAATGTCAATGTAGGCTATAAATAGCCATGAGTAACCATCTGTAAGCGATACGAGCGTTTTAGGCCAAAGGATATCAGGGTATATGATGGAGCAAAGCGGAGACAAATACGCTGATGTAGCAGGATGTTAATAATGATGAAAATAATAACTCTTTATTGTCCTCATAACATTTGAAATTCCACATTTGATCCTTGCTTGGCCTCCCGGGTGACAGGTTGGATGCTCCACCAACTGAGCAACCAATGGTATTATCATGCTAGTTTTGTTTACTTGAATACCTTCAAATTGAAGTGATGCAGTTATCGTCTTGAAACAAGAATGCAAAAAACTAATATCCTATCAAAACATTTGTTACTTTCTTGAAAAGAAGGTCACCATTGACCAATTCTGAATGGATGGGATCCTTTACGATGGATACACGGCAAGAGCTAGCAAAATTCCTAAGACCCCCTTTAGGAACAACACTAAAAGTTAAATGAATGTACTGAGAACTGAGAAAAAAAGATAAATAGGATATCTTGAAAAGCATACATTATAGTTTACTGTATCTTTAGTTTGAATTACACTTGCATTTCACTGTACTACCAACCAAAAGGAAAATACTGTAGTTCTGGAAATATAGTTGTCAACTGTTTGACCTTATGCAGTGAGGAAAGTTTGGCTTTACTAATAAAAAGAACTTTGTTTTGCAGGGGTCTTTACTTTGTTGGAGAGAAGCTCAGTGTTGATGACATGGTCTTCAATGTACAGGGAGAATGGTACGTAACTTAGCAATTACTGTTATAGAGTTATAAACTTAAATCCACCTCCAAAGATGAGATTAACATGGTAATTTTTCAAGGAAATCAGATATTCTATTGGTTTTAAATTAATCAAAATGGCTGTTAAAATGTTGATTCCAATGGTACTGTGCATACTTTGCCTTGGCAAATTTCCCTTCACCACTAAGTATGGTTGAAATCAGAGGTTGATGTAAATGAGGCCATATAGAGGTCTAAATAATACAGATATGTTAAGCATTAAGCCTCTTAAAAGGAAAATTTAAATTAAAAAAAAGGCATTTTTATCTTCAAATATTTTTAACGCCGCTAATGCAATATTGCTAAAACTGGGTTACAAAGTAACTTCCTTCCTCACTCACTTCAAGTGTGTTTTCACCACTTGCAGGATGAGACTGTGTTCAAACGTGACAGACTTCGAGGTGGAGAGAGCTAAGAACCTATTGAAGACAAACATGCTGCTACAGCTCGATGGCTCCACGCCTATCTGTGAGGACATCGGCAGGTGAGTGTGGTTACGATTAACATTTAGCTTAAAAACAAGTTTTGACAAGGGAAGGGAAAGTCAAAACATAGCATAACAATATATATTATAATTCCTGAAAGGGCAATAAAGCTACGCTGAAAATGCTTGAAAGTTTGCCAAAGCAGAGATAAAAAATAATTCACTAAGACAACAGAAACATTTTACATTCCATTTCTAGAAGGCCCTAGTTAACCTTTTTTCAAACTCTGAGAAGTAAGAATCATTGCAGATGACATAGAGATTTACAATAGCTAACCATTAAATTAATTGCTACGCTGACAAATAAAATAATTGTCTTTGCCGATTCATTTCATGGATGCTAGTTTAGGACGTGATTGTTTGGTATGGAAGTTCACTGTGTTTGTCTCTCTCTCAACAGACAAATGCTGTGCTACGGAAGAAGGATTCCACTCCCTGAACTTGAGGCCAGGATTGAGGTAATCAGAGTTCAGTGCTCACAATTGTAGTGAAACACTTATTTCAATAAGGTCGTTCAACAGCTCTTTATCTGCCCTGAAATCGGTGACAGAAAAATTCTTAGAATCATTGCAAATTAAATGTTTAAAATGTTATGTCCCCAAAAAAACCAAGTTATTTTGGACCACAGGTTTTATGACCTTTACCGTATGATGCAACTTTTTAAGATCACTTTTAGAATTCAACCATCAATTTGGCATATTAATACTCTGATGCTGGCTACTTTTGAAGTAAACTTAAACACTTAATATCCTTGTGTATGTTGACGCAAGCCATGATATTGATGATCAAAATAACTCATGTTCGTATATCTTTTTCTGTGCAGGCTGTGAACGCCAAGGTGGTGCGTGACGTGTGCACCAAGTACATCTATGACAAATGCCCTGCCGTCGCTGCAGTTGGTAAGTTATAGATCTCCTTATTCCATATGTACTTTGGGAGACTTTAAGATCACACTATCTGCAAGTGTACTTATCTTTTACCTCTTTCTGCTTAAGTCCTGTGGAGGATTTCAATCTCACTCATACAGTCAGGCAAATCTGCAAGCACTGACTGTACCAAAAGTTTACCAACCAAGCAATATCAATAAGTCTGTAACATCACTTCAGATTTTATAAAATTTGGGTTATCACTTTAATCAATAAAACCTGCTCTATGTGGTGTAACTTGTAGAGCTGGTGTAACATGCTCTCTTGGAGTAAGGAAATGAACTTAAAAGTCTTAAAAATGCACCCTGAAGCTGTGAGTGTTTTACCTTGTGTTATGTGTCAGGATATTTAAGGAGCTTTTCTGATTCAAATGTAATATGCAAGGGTTTTCCTGTCAATATCTGCAATCTTGTCCTTTTTTCATAAACTTAGATCAGCCATTCTGGAAGTTGAAAGGTTAAGCATGTTTATGGTTCAAGACTTGAGTTTTTGTCCAGTCATTTCACTGACACTGACACTGCTTTCATTGCAGGCCCCATCGAACAGTTGCCGGACTACAACCGTGTGCGGTCCGCCATGTACTGGTTGAGAGTATAACAGTGTTAGTTCTAGGAGAATGTGGTGAACATCAGTGTGCTTCGTCAAACAGCGGACCAGGTACCAACGGTCGACATGTTTGGACACTTTATTTATGTGAATGTGAGGCTACTTACCTGTGAATAGTTGCAAGTCTCATGCCAAGAAAAATTGTTTAATAAAATCATATGTCAATTGTCATTGAAAGTGTTGTTATTGATAAGCTGGTGTAAAATGGATGTGAAAGAAGACAATTGGTTCAAAACAAAAACAAATTTCAAAATTTCACATATTTTTGGTTGTGTATGTTATCGAGTGTCCATTTGTACATATCTTAGGATCTGTGAATCTTTTGAAATATAAAGATCTTGCAATGGATGTGTCGTAGAAAGGCAGCTAACATGAACAGGTGTTAAAATTACATGTATTGTATTGGACTTGACTATCAATATAAGAGAAACGTCCAATATCCCCGACTCGGATACTTTGAAATATATGGAAATCAAGCAATCATTCTATGGGTGTTTTTAAAGTATGAAGGCTGCAAAAATGATGAGAAATGATGCAGAAATTACATGTTCCCTACAAATTGTAGAGGAAATGACGAGCACTAGTAGGATGCTTTGATGTTGAAACAAGGATATTAAATCTTCTGTCCACGTTTCCCTTGGAAGTTTGCACTTTTGTTGGAGGTTAATGAAGACACTTACATGTCACTGAGTACCTTGGATGTCTTTTCTTTCCATTTCTGAGACTTTGTTCTGTTACACCAGAAGATCAGATAAATTTATTTTTGAACGATGAAGAATGTCAGAAAATACAATCAAAACATACTCTGACCTCAACTCTTTCACAACTTGTCATTCCATGAAGCACCACCGTATCATATAATCACTATCCTGTCTGAAAAGAACAGCTTTCTGCTTAAAAAGAGTTTACTTTTCTTGCTCTCATCTCTATTGAAAATGCATTTCTAATATCTTGCCTGCAATCTTACAGTATTTATAATACTTGGAACAGTTTGATTCCACTAGAATTGCATACAACTATTATATCTAGATTGTGAATTAATTAAAAGGGTGTTGAATCAAAACGAGTAAGTGAGGAGCATGTGACGCGTGCTACCTCTGAGGGGAAGGAATGAACCTCAGTAACACAATTTACACAAATGATGTGGTTCTTGGAATCTAGGGACATCCAACATTATTATTTATTAACAGCTAAAAAAAAAGAATAACTTTTCTGGAAAAAAACCCAGGTCAATCCAGGTACATCTTAAAGTGAATTCCCCCAATTTGTTCTACACAAGACAAACGGTCATCTCATGAATTTTAGAATATATACGACTTGGTTGTTCAGATGTCAAACTGTCAAAGTACAAGAAAATTTCAGATGGGATAGGGTCTTGTTTCATTTCCAATCATTTTCCACACCTGAGTTTCAACCAGACTGTCAAGAGTATGTGATATGAATTCAGAGACTGTAGTATGTTTGGGGTTGTTTTACTTTGTTCCGATTCTCTCAATTATTATGTTAATCAAAATCTATTTTATTCAGTAAAACATCTTTACCAAATTATCAAAAGTGCTAAAATAAACTTTCACGTCAAGTGAAAAATCCATGTGGCCATTTCAGTGTGAACACCTTTGAGGTAGTGAAATGGCTAAGGATAATTGAACATGGTAAGTTTGTTAAAGAAATCCTTGTATTTGAAAAACGTTATCTAGCACATGATAACATTTGTTTTCCCTCTATTTTCCTTTGAAACATGAGAGAGTATCTTTAGTTACTAAATCATTTGTGACAAAATATTTGGATATAATAGATAAATTGACAAAAAGACAATTCATTATTTGAAATATTTTTATTGTTCTTGGGAAGCACAAGTACTTCATCATAATAAAAAATGAATTTGATAAAAATTTGTACATAGAGATCGACATGATGACATTATATACAGCAATAAATAAACATTGCCAATCCGCGCATTGCAATAGAATATGGATCACAACACTATTTAACTTCATGACTTGAGAGTATCACAACAAGGGGAGATAATTCTGCTACACCATTACATGAAGCTAAAGTAGACAACTAGCTAGACTAGGGTCACTAAATCCAAACAGGACAGCCGTCAATTCACTATCTCTCACTGTTACATATTATGACATTGACATTAAATAATGCAAATTTTTGATAATTATTAAAACTTAATCTATATAGATTTATCTAATCAAAACTTCAACTGATTTTGCTATTTTAATGATATAATAGTATTGTTTGAAGTTAGTCATCTGCTCTGTGTTAGGTGCCATGAAGTGGCCGATTTATTCAATGAGATATACAAATGTACGTAGGCCTGATATTATGTCAGATTATTAGATGAAATCCAACTAATATTGAAATAAACATGTACAATCATAGGACCTTTGAACTTTCAGCTTTATCACAATACTTTTATAATTATCGATTCACTTAACTTATCCAAGATGTCCACTGCCAGTTCAAAACTTGTACAAAGCAAGCAGTCAATTTGTGTCTTGATTCAACTGAATCAAAATCTTATATATTTTGAATAAAACATGATGTATAGAATCAAACATTTTAAGAAAATTAGCTCACATTCCACTATTCAAATTTTTTTTCAACAGCTAAAATGCTTAAATTTGTACATAATCTTTTTAAAACAAAAGGCAAAGAGTGAAATGGTGCCTTTAAACAAAAGGAAATTATCTTAATTTGGGCCATATAGAGATAAAGATGCAAGTTTTGGGAGGATATTTGAACTTAATACATAGCAGATGGTATTTTGGCTCTTTTTAAAGTCCTATATATAATTATGAAACATACTTTGTGTCACTTTAACCAGATTAACCAGACTTATGCCGGAACCACCAATGTGGATGTTGAGTTTGGTTGAGCACTATCTAGAAATGACAACATTCATAAACATGTACAAAATGCATGGAAATAAAAAGTTTGTATACAATGAATAACAGTTCATACAAAATACAAAAGGTAACGGCTTATACCAGACGTTTACAATTGATAACGACTTGTACTATACAATGGGTAACGGTTCAAACTGTACACAAATGGTATTCACAATGAAAATGACTGTACAAAATATACAAAATGTTACGTGTTTAATACTTCTCTGCGAGACAGAACTCATTTACAAATACCTTAACAGGTCACGTCATACAGATAGCAAACCTCACACGCAGTTTATGGAAATGAACATAAATAAAGCATCAAGAATTTATTCTCTTGGCGAGTGCAACCGACGTCAATGACTAAATGAGTAATTAACTACAGATTATATCTCTTCTAATATAAGCAACATCAGCAATTGAAATCTGCATTAGTCTTCCTGGCAAATTACAGAATAAGAATTCGTGGTGAATGAGATGTGAATTTTAAACTGCAATCTGTCACGTACATAGATTTAGGATCATATTTAAACCAGCTTTTCTACAATTGTTTTCATTCATAATTTCAAAATAAATTTTCAATGAATTGGAAAGCAGATTCTGAAATCTTTATTTTCATGGTAACAGACAAATTGTTTTCTTTGACGGCTATTGTCACAACATTCTCAATAAAGTAAAAAAAACACAAAAATTAAATTTTTCTTAATTTTTTCTTTTTTTTAAAAATGCATAACTATGACATCCACATTACATAATGAAAAGTATAAAAGAATATAAAATACCTGAATAAATGGTACAAGACAATTAAAACTGGCTTTCTTTTGTATTCTGGATTGCTGAACTCGATTAAAAGAAAATATCAAACAAAGCTGCCAATATATCATAATTATGTTGGTCCAAAAGGTATGTTATTGGTGATCAAGGGTAAGTATTTTTTCAAACGGACAAATGAATAGATGAATTATAACAAGTAACTTAATGAAGTCTATGAAATGAGGCCAGCCCGGAACCTAGTTTTACTGGTAATTCAAGGTTTTCTTGAATTTCACCATTGAAATTTACAAAATAACACTTTATTGCTAGATACTCTTTAAATTTATTTCATAAACTGCTTCATCCCTTAGTTTATTCATGATTTACTTTTTAAGTTAATGTGATATTGCTCCCTTTATGAAAATTATGATAAATAAGACACAACCTCAGATGGAAAACCATGACTACTATTGCATGAAATATTCAATGAGATGTCTTAATGCGAACTAACCACACACAACCTTTTTATGAGATCGGAAATGTACTTTAAAAATGCTAATTGAAACAAACCAATTCTGTAAGGCATTCAGATAAAAGATAAATGTACAGCTTAAGAGAGACCAATTCAGAAAATAGATTATTTGAAACTTCTTGATTTGGTCATTTTGCTGAAAAATTGTTTGGAACAAATATTTAAAGTCTTACATTACCTTTCACTTTGTAAGTGTATTGGTGAAGAATTTTTATCCTAATAGTTCTAAAAGATTTTAAATGTCAGATTAAAGTGTATGAATGCATAAGAATAACTCATAATGCATAGGAAAGTAAAGGCATAAATGTGCGATGTTACAATTTCATTGTTTTATGAGTGTGAATATGAAAAAGATTATGAAAATGCTTCTTATAAAGTGCATAATTGATAAATGAACTTCAGTTTCGAAATGAGAATCAACTGAACAACTCGTCTTGCTTATAAGAGTGTGCATATATGTTTACGGTCCTGCGGACAAAAAACTTAATGAAAAATTGACAATAATGCATAGCTTGTTGGTCAGATGATGAATAATTAGCAAGTGGAATGTTTATTTGTAACTCTGGGATTTGGAAAACTGTGGCAGCGTGTCAGACTGAGGTTTCATTGCCCGATCTGCAAAAACAACAAAAAACAACAAAATAAACAAAATGTCAACCACCAGAAAACATGCACGTGTTAGAAGAAAAAACTAGTTAGTTAAGGGGTAAAAGAGATGTATTCAGAGAGATGAGGTCATTCATGGGTATAAAATTTTGCACCTATGTCACCAAAACATTACATAAATTGTCATATTCCAAAAACCCCTTTTTCTCTCCATGTTATTGTGGATTACTTAAAAATGTTTTTAATTCTTCCAACAGGAGGATGAATAACAGTTGTTACTGCATCAAAACTTATTTTGATACCACCCCGACAATATGCTCTCAAGATTTTATAAGCAGTTTCTTCAAAGATTTTTCAACTTGAATTTCTGAATACACCTTCATTTTAAGATACCCTATACCTAACCAAAACTATTTATATAAAGGGTTAGAAAAAAATGTAATACAAAATAAATTCAGTCAATTTTCTCTCTCATTACATTCCCCTTTGTTAGTTGTAACTAGATTAAAGTTGAACTTCAGTTTTTCCCTTGTAGAAACTGTTATCTATCTATCCAAGGGTCTCCATTTGCAACTGATATATACTAAAAGCCAACCAAAATAATGGATTCGAGCACTAGTTTTACGTTTCTAATTTGACTATATATAAATATATATATATATATGATAAACCTACATAATGATATTGTGTATTTTGGTTTGTTGCAAAACAAAGGTAGCAAAGGGCATGCAAGGACAACAAAAATTGTCTTGGCAAAGGCTAAATCTAGACGTTAAATTATCACCTTAGCATAAAAAAAATTAAAAAAACTTGTTTTCCTAAACTAAGATGAGGTGAGTAAAAACATCCATCGTGCTTGGATAGATGCTTCAGTTTTTTCTGATTGATTTTTGATTGATTATTTCTAGTTGAATTGTTTGTCCAGACTACCATTGTGGTTTTGTTTTTAACCGTCAGCCTCTGCCAAGACTTCAATGGACTACAACGACCCATCACCAATTTGTGCAGTGAGTTCTGTGTTTATCTTTAATTGTTTCACAGCTCAAACATTTCAAAATAGATTTACTCTATGAAATTTTGATTCAAAAGGCCAAATAATATTGTAGTTTCCAAATCATTTATTATACAGAATATTACATTTCTATTCAATTAAAAGTCCAAAACTTACAATCTAAATCTATGAGCAAAATCTTCTCTGCCTCTGCAATATCATTGATTTACATCATGAATTGTGACGCAAATGTATATCAAACAATAACCGCTGTGAAAAAACAAAGATGACAAAATTTTCAAAAGTGACGCCAGGGTTATTTAAGTGAAAAGTTCTTCACTTTAAAAGCCTACTCAAGGGACATAATTTTGACTGCCAACTACCTTTGTCCTAGTTCCATTTTCCTCCTGTAGGGGGCACTTACTCTGTGTCCGAAGACACGCTGCCATTATGAGTTAGTACTTGAACTCGCATTGAGCCCGGTTGGGGACTTGTTGAGGTCCCAGTGGAGGTGATATGGTTGGGTAAACTATCGGTGCGCACTGGGGGCACGATTGTAACAACTCGACCTAACAAAACAAAGAAGGCTGTTGGTGCAGTGAACTCGATCCATGTCTGAAGACAGAGCTTAAGTGTACTTTTAAAATCTTGTTGAAATATTCTGAAATTTTACGATTTAAAAAACTTTGCAATTTTTTAAAATTTTGATTATTTTGATAATTTTGAAAATTGTATTTAAATCAAGAATTTGAAAAAAAAAATTCAATATTTTGTCCCTTTAAATTTTGTGGTCATTACTTTTTAAATGGTTGACATCCTTGTAATTCAAAACCTAATTTACCGGGTAAGTTGTAACCAGATGATAAGTTTTCAATCAAGAATCTTTCAGACATGAATCAAAGGCATGTGGAATACAACAATAAAATTCAGTATCCAAACCTGAACTTCAATCTGTATTTCAAAATCGGATTCACTTTTGCTTTAATTTTCTTTGATTTAAACTTGATTATTTTACACAAAATGTTTTGAAATACTTTGAAGTTCAGACTTCTTGAACTGAAAAAATAAACAAAATCAAAAGTGACCAACCATGCATGAAAGTAAAATAAACATATAATCCTAGATTTTGTAGGGCTATGCATTTGGTAATTGATGTAGGGAGAGGGGTGGATGATTGAAATAGCAGTGCATTCTTGATATTTGTAAATCTTTGGTATATATCTGGACCAAACAGCAGCATCTTGACCATAGAACGGGAATCACTTGAATCAGAATTCTAATGAATACAACTTCTCTAATCTGCATTTGTCAAGCCACAATAGAATTTGTCAAAAACTTTGCCTAACCATAACAAAGAAGTTGTATATCTATAAAAACAGTTTTATTCTTCATCGCTCCAACTTCTAAAATGCCAGTCTAAGATGTCACTACTCAGAATACTGTTGCGAGAGTTCATGCTGGGTACAGAGCCATGTTTTTTGTTCATACATCGGCTGCTAAGCTTTTGTGCACAAATAGATATTAATTCTTTGCAAAGCCAATACAACTGTGCGACACAGATGAGCATTTTTAAACCCTGTTAAAAGGCTAGTAAGTTCTGCATGCTTAGTTTATCAAGTCTCGATATATGTCATGGCGTATATAATATAAGCGTATCAGCAAATTTGAATGTAAGTAGATGATGATTGGAATTCAATGAAGGCGTACAGAATAGATCCAGTCCCCTGTGTATGCCATGCTCAAACAATGTACAGTATAGAACGTAAAAGCAGCTGTTTGTTAAGTTCCCTAAAATTGGGAGCTAAGCCTGAACTGTAAGTAAGTATATATTATGTAGATCCATCTTGCTTCGTGATAAAGTATGTATTTTATAAATGGTCCGGTCAATATGTATCTAATAAATGTTTGCATCCATAAATGTTGATAAAAGTATGTAGTCATTAATGGTTGGCTCTATACATTTTGAGAAAGTATGAGTATGTATTCAATAACTGGTTTTGTCCATAAATGTTGAGAAAGTATGTATTCAATAAAATGGTTTTGTCCATAAATGTTGAGAAAGCATGTATTAAAAAAATGGTTGGCTCTATAAATTTGGAGAAAGTATAAGTTTGTATTAAATAAATGGTTTTGTCCATAAATGTTGAGAAAGTATGTATTCAAAAACGGTTGGCTCTATAAATTTGGAGAAAGTATGTATACAGTAATGAAAGGTAAGGTCAGGTTCATATGAATTCTGGATACAAGGTAACTTTAAAAAAGGGTCACAGAGTATGTACACAATATAAATGATAAAAACTTGGGTCTGGATTATCATCACAGGAAGCCGTGTGCAAAGTGTGAATTCAATGTTAATTTCTCTCATAGTCAGAATCCTTAATTCAAAGCTGAACATTGATCATTATACACATTTTACAAATTCCAGATAAAATCCATCTGAAATCTGAATGCAAGCTACGGTTGCCGACAACCAGACACTAACACAGCTGGGAGAACTTGCTAGTACCTTGACGTTCCGACGCGGGAAGCAAAACGTCAGGCTGTACATTTGATAAACGTGGACTATTGCCCATTCTCATGCCGAGGTCACCATCGCCTGGCCACTGACCTGAAAAAATATTTATGTTTCAGATTAGAGTTTTGTCCATATTATCAGAGACCTTCCTCATATTTCTGAGGTTTTAGATTTACATGTTAGTCTTTTAAAAAATTTGCAAGACTGAATTTTTTAAGTATCTTTTAGTGGCATTCTAGAAGTTGTAATAGAAATGAAGTACACGATTTTCTGTCCGTATGCTTGAAAACGATAAAAGGAGCTTTACCGAAATGTTGCAAACCTTCACAAATTTGTTTTAATTCATTTTTTAATTTTTATGTCTGATTTTGACTTATTCAATCATGAAAAGACTTTTTATAGATCTTACAAGTAGTATTTAATATGAAATTTTTCTAAAGCTTCTTACCATCAGCATTGTTATTTTTTATTCTATCTAGCTCTCTTTCTTTTTTCTTTTTTTCTATTTCTTCTCTAGCATGAGCTGAAAATAAAAAGGTTTTATAGTTGACATTCATGTAGTTCAAGAAAATATTTTGACAGCTTGATAAATAAATTTATAAATTATGAATCATTATTATTCTATAAATTATACAATATCACACAAACACTATTACTGACTATTCCTCAAATGATCAGCTCCTATCGTAAAAAAAAAAAAAATATATCGTGGAAATATTTATGGAATAATGAAGTATATTTCTACAAATCTTAATTTTTAATTGTCTTTAACATCAAAAGTCTTCAACACACCTACCTCTGTAGTACAACATAACCTTAGTCTTGATAAAAAAAAACCCTTGCAAGATTTTTTTTTGCACGATTTTTATTTCCTGTTTGAGCTGAAACTCACCGACTGCTTTACTCTTTGGTGGAGTCTGTTCCCACTGGGGTCCGATGTCGAATTCATCGTCTTCGTCGGAGGAGTGACTAGAAGCAAGGTCAAGGCTGTTCCGATCGACGGATATCTCGCTGTCCGAATCAGAGTCGTTTCCTGTCTTATGGTTAACTTCGCCCGTGTCAGGATCTGAGGAGAAAATATAGTTTTATTAATTTTCAAAATACTGTGCTTTGTAAAACATTTTTGGTTCCTCCACATTATCAACATACCAATCTCCATGTATTTATCTTTGAATAATAACTTGTTCTGCTTAAGGATCATCACTGTCCCACAGAACCAGTTCAAGGATGAAGTTATTTGTTTCAGAGAGCTTTACTTAACGCTCTATTGTGTTAAATTTCCTTAAAATGAGACAGACATTGCAAACCCTTTGGTAGTAGTTCCACAACAATATTTTAAATCTCTCTAAAGACAATCTAAATACAGTATCTCTAATCAAATCAATCCTAGATACGATTTATCTTAAAACATTTTTGTATACATTTCAGTGGTGGTTACGGGCAGGTCAGGCCATTTCTTTTGATTAACTCCTCTCGGTAAAAGGTGAACCCTCCCCCCACCCTTGAAATTCCTTGATCTACCCTTGCATTTCTGAGCCTTAGATATCCTCAGAACATCACAACAACAATGCTTACACTCACTTGTGCCATCAGGCAGTTTATCATGGAAGGCTGACGAGTCGTAGCCATAAGGTGGTATCCCTGTGTTAGGAGGGTAAAGATTTGTCGACGGCACGTGTCCCGATGTTGAACTACTTGTACTGCGGAGATAATCGTCTCCCTTGTGGAATGTTCCGCTACTTTTACTCGATCGACTAGTTGTGGATGTGGTCGAGATTCCAATATTTACTCTATGTAGTCCTCCATCGTTTGACGAGTCATGCCTATATGCTAATGCTGATCTCTGCAAGGATAAAAATTAGTTCTGATTATAGTCACTGAAATAAGGATGGTTATCATATATTTGAATAGATATTTGTGATAAAAGTTTCAAAATAACCTCTTCAAGTATACATCTTGTCATAACTTGATTGGTTCTCCTGCAATTAATATATTTAACATTTTCATTTATTCTCCCATTTCTAAATTTTGATACCTGGACGTAGAGTCGCAATTTCATTGGGAATAAGATTCCCTCCCTTGGTTTAGATTAACCATGTATTTATATTATACAGAAAATATTCAAATATGCATCAGACTGTTGGAAAGATGAATATTGTGTGTGAAAGTGGAAGTCACCAATTACCCATTTTGACAATTCTGGTGCATATCAAAGGCATCTAATGTTTTTTTGAAAGAAATTAAATCAACTCACAGAAAGCATGGTACTTCTTGTACCAGCAAGGTTTTCGTCTATATCTAATTTTTTGCCTTGTATCCTGTACCAGGCTCTTTTAATCTGTAACCGGACCTGAAAGAAGAAATAAATCATGGATAAAAATTTAAAATGTGACAATGAGAACCTTATGATATTATAATCTAAATTTCTATTTTCACTTCTGCATTCCGCTACAAAAAGATCAAATTCTCAAATAAAATCAGACATCAAATTAGCATTTCATATAGCATATCCATACCAAGTTTAATAGACATAAATCACAAAATTTCGAGAACCGAGGATTGTGATGTTTGAAAAGACTGATGTTCTAGCTAACAGCTGCAGCTATTTCAGTGGACACCACAAAATGAAGTTCATAAACATTAACCCCTTGTCTGCAGGTCTAGGAACTTACAGGATCACTAATCTTTAACCATTGCATATTTATGTCCTTTGTTGAAGATTTTCGAAACTTACAATTTGGGTGCTCAACTTCTAAATTTTCAGAGAACCAATATGAAAACTCACCTTAGCATTAAGCAGTACATATGCTAAAATGATGAAGACTCCTTCCAGACACATGAAGACAGCAAAGACGTAGTGCAGCGTAGGGACGGGGAAGTTGACAGAGATGAGGCCGACCACCCAACACACGCCGACGATCATCAGAAGGAGGATAGTTGCCATCAGACCACATCTACAATACAACATGCATTAGAAATCTACACTTATATCTCCAGTCTCTGTACACTATTATACTCTTGTCGACATCAAACTTATCTAGAAGTACGGCTACCAAACGCATTATCAATCTTATTACTAAAGCACACTTTCATTAGATATTAAACAATCAATTAAAATGGAGTCAACATCAACCTTCATCATAATACAGTGTTCAAAATAGTATTCTATTCTTACTGGCCAACAGGGCTTGAGGTTTAAAAAAATCAACCTGATCTCTTAAAAGATTTGACAAGCCCTGCAATGTGTAAACACTTAAACATCTGATGTCACAGAAGCCAGACAGGCATGTTGATCTCTTTCCCAGTGAGACACATCAGAAATTAACCATTTGTTGGCAGGCAGACAACTATTTCAAACAATGTCTAAACGGCAATTCGACGTGGCATTCATCTGAAAAGCCAGATCTTAATTTTCTATTCTTCATCTGGTATACAACAGGTAACATGATTCTTTAAACTTTAAATAAAACCATTAAAGTAGCTCCTCGTTGCCGACCTGAATTGAAAGATTTTCTCATGAAGTAATTTTCCTCTTAACTATTTTGAAACACCATTTTGAATTTAATTGTACCCTAAACTAACGTAACACAACACACCTTAGAGAGTTGAGGTTTTCTGGTTCTCTTATCTTCTCTCGACAGCTTGCTTTCATCGCCAGGATGAAGGTGAACAAATTCACCTGAAAAGGTAGAGATAGAAACAATCATGAAGAGATAACTACGCTTACTTGAAAGATATAGACACTATCACCTCACAGTGCTTTGTTTGGGTCTTGTTCTCCATTAGGTAAAGTCACATCATATAAATAAGTGTGTTAAATGAGTTACATATGAAATTTAGCTTTTGCAGATAGAGACATCAAGGGTGATAGAATTTTCAATAGGTTTAGATTTAACTTTTTGTTTATCTTTCTTATTTTTTTTTAATCAGGGAAGTTTGATCAGAAAAGTATCAATTTCTCTTGCGTGTAATCTCAATGACAATAAGTGACAATAATCTCCTATTCAATGACAATATAGATGATAAACTACTCAAGCATATCCTTTCATATACAACTGACATTTCTGCACATATCTTACATATGACATTGGTTCTATTTGTAAAAATGACACTCACCAGTACAGCAACACAAACAGGACCAGCAAAGCTCCAAATAAACATGTCAGAAACTGACATCCAGCAGCTGTTACAATGGAAACAGACAAATAAAACCCATGGATTCTACTGCATTATGAGGTTTACACAAAATATTACAAATTACTCGTTACCAGTGTGCTTGTCACAGTCGATAACCAGATAGACTTGCCTGGGTTGGTAACATTACGTTTTTTTCTTCTTTCTGGTTGCCTGGCTTAACAAGCCCAGTATTTTTTCAGTTAGCTATTACCAGACATAGATTATTTCCATTGTGAAAGAGTGATCATTACACTAACTACTTAAACAAACCTAGGGTATGGAAATTACCCTTTTAATAAAGCGTAACAATTTCTTCAGCTTGCAAGATTATTTCAGTTTGAGAAATTACTATCTTTGTTTCTTTAACTCTAACTTTAACATATGATTTTTTTTGTTTTAAAAGTTTGAAGTACTTACAAGTTTTCATTTTCATATCCGGCTGTATTGAGACCGACAGACAATCCCACGATAATTCCTGGTATTACTGAAATAAAAATGAGATTTAAAACAATTAGAACATTGTCATGGACACTTAAAAATATCCTGTTTAATAATTGTTTTTCAAAACAAGAACATGTTTAATACAAACAAGCATAAGCAATTTAGGAAGTCAATTTTTTTAGGTCAAATACAAAGATGACAATTGCTTATATTTGTTCATATGTGTACCATAACCATATTTAAATGTCACAATATGGATATCAACCAGCAGATCTCTTGCAAATATCTCTATGGACTAAATATTCTTAACAAATTTGAACACTTGGTCTAAAGTCCCTTGTATGAGGAGAGTAAAGTAAAGCTATATTCATAAACTGGAAAAAAATATTGAATTCCTGATTACTGTATAGGTGCAGACAATAGACCATTGCTTATACTCATTTTAAGAGGACTGAGAATTAAAGAAAATCGCAAAATTCATGAAATCAAAATTAGATAACAAATTCCTGATTACCGTAGCCGAGCAGATAGTAGAACTTCATGGATCCGTAGTTGATGATGCGTAGCTCAGTGAGCATGCGGTAGATATGCAACACGTCCACGAACAGCCAGGCGAACAGTGCGATGTAGAAGTAGTGCAGCGTGATCGACATCAACTTGCAGAATAACTGGAGGGGACAAACAAGTACTTATGGCATCAAAGGGGTTAAACTCATCTTCATTCATATGCTAACATAATCAATTGACATGCACTGGATAATATTGTTAAGACTAAAAATCAATTTCAGGGCACATAACTCAACTTAGAGTACAAATTATCTGCAACCACTTCATAACAACTAACTCAGATGGAATCCATAAGCTCTAACCTTTTCCTTGACGCCATCGATGCCGATAATGTAGGCAAGCTGGGTGATGAAGAGGATGAAAGTGATGTTGATGTGGATGCTGTTCCAGTTGCACTGAAGCCGTTTGAAGATCATAAAGATCAGGAAGGAGACGAACAGACAGACAAGGGAGATAACCACCAGCACGTAGGTCAGAGCCTCCATTTCAACCGTGGCTTTAAGCTCCTGTAAAAACACAGAACATTATTCCTGAAGGTGATTGACTGGGTAGAGATAGCTAAACTTAAACCAGGGACAAAGTCAAGATTATTTTCTTTGATTCTTTCTTTTGACGAATTGATTAATCATGTTGGGCATTCATTTACGCAAGAAAACATCATTCATTGTGAAATAATTTGCTTAGAGAAATCGAGGAATTCACATAATCTCTATTCAACATAAAAACACAATGGTCATACTAATGCTTCTAAATCATCAACAAAATATCAAATAATCGAAGTGATTGATAAATTTCAACAATATAATTTTTTGCCTCAGTGAAAACACTCACCTCAATGCCGGTAACATCCATGAGAACAGCGAATGTTGACAGGTGGTTACAGGAACACACCACCATATCCGCTCCGTTCTTAAGATAGCTGTCAATCAGCGTACAACCTTCTGTCGACCACAGTCCTCCGCTAAAAACACAAAACAAAGTTAAACATACAAGTGTAAAAGGGAGCACAGCTCACAAACAGTAAGAAATATAATTGGTTGACATGTTTGGTGAAAATCTTATGTATAGGTTAGGAGATATGCTTTGGACAAAATTACTTCTCATAGAAAAGGCACATTTAGGGATCAAGGTTGATACGTGTATGAAGTGTGGAGAAGCTATCATACATAGTATAGGAGATATGCTACCATTAAAAGGTTGTGATAGATGGACAGATTGATGTAGAAAGAATGGATGCTGTACTCTGCTTACATTGCAAAGCTATTATTAGAACATCCTGGAGGGAACAGAGCTGAACCAGAAGATGGCTGATAAGAAAACCAACTGTCTCTTTTTAAGCAATTGAATCTGATCAGCTCATTAGCAAAACATACTGGACCAATCAGTAAGGAATATTTGAGTTTTTATCATTCATATTTCATCAGTCTGTCAGTTTCACATTATATCATTATTCATAATATCAAAAATTCAATATGACACTAACTATTTTTGTCCTGTATATTTTCATCTTTGTGTGAAAACTACCACAAGACCAAAGAGCTACATACCCATCTAAATCAGCCTGCCAGAAGACACACTGAGGAGTCGTCCTGTTGGAGGGGGTCAGAAGACGGAGGGAGATGTTGACCGGCTGTCGGAGCAACCCACTGACCAGCTGACCTTCATCCACTACGACCACTGTCACCACGGGGCTGTTGATCTCGAGCGAGATACCAGGTCTCACTCTGCAAGGTCAAAGGTCATAAATTTATTACAATTTTTCAAGTAACTAGTCTCATGGTTTCCACCAAGATCAAAGGTCAATATATCTTAAAATTGCAAGTAACCAGGCTTCACCCAGAAAGGTCAATGAAGTTCAACCCTTTGAAAGATAAATATAATATTTCCAAGCAAATTCAAAACTATCTTGACTCATTCTTCAATGTCAAAGTTTCACCCTTTCACAGCAACATCAAGTCAAGATTCAATCAATTCAGTGATAAATCTAAAATTCTAATTTACAAGACTCATTCTGCAAATTCAAAGGTCGATCCTTTTCAATTTCTCACAATTTTGAAAGACAAAGGTTTATACCTTTTTGAGAACAACCTAAATTCCAAATTTTGCAGAAGTCATTCTGCAAGGTCAGTTTTAAAATCATGTTTTATTCCTTTCAGATTTTATGGTGATGATGATACAGAAGATCAAGGTAAATTATCAATAGTAAGTATTTCACCAAGGAACCACATACCTCACATTTGAAGAGTATTTTTGGGGTAAAATGTTTTTCAGGGTTTTATACAGGATGTATCCAACGTACGCCTTTGGAACACTGTCGTCTATAGATTTAGCTGCAAATGAAGAAAATTTCCATGAGTAATTTTCTTTTGTCCTAATGAGCATATTCAAATACCTAGGTAGCTAAAACAAATTAGATATTCACCTTCTAAAAAAACACATGAAGCAAATCTGCCTTGAGTGGCATAAACAATTACCTCATATTCAAAATATTTTGTTTATTGCCACTTGTCAGTGTCAACTTTATATTTCTAAAAACACAAAGGCTGGAGCATTCCTCAGCTGCTTTAATAAGAATTTTGAGGACAACATAAATAAACTTTACTTATTGATTCTAACAGACAAAAGGGTGCCCTTTTTGCAGTGCTAAAGTCAAGCTTGTTCAAATGTATTTATTATTTTCCAAGATACACCTCCCACAATCCTCATTGGCAGGAGCTAAAGTGTTACGGTTGAAGTGTTGGCTATTACCCTGTGACTGCCATGAGTGGTTTCGTTGTAGCAAACAGAGGTAAAGATTACTTAAGTTTCTACACAAGAAAGACAACTCACTGATTCGGACAGGCTTGAAGAGGTTCATGGGAAGAGCTACGTTGGTATCCTCGTCAAACATCCCCTTCTTCTGGATGTGATCAAACTTCGGGATGGTCCGCCGCGTCATGTTCGTCTTGGCTATCCAGTCCACGCCCAGTACTGTAGGATAAAGCAAGATTGTGATCATGAATTGTAGAAATTTTCATTGACTGTAAGAAGTTGAAATTCATTTAACTTTTCTATGTAATTAAACTTTCTACTTATGTTAATTTATAAATATACAAAGGTTATAGAGGTTATCTTTTATCATGAGAGATGTACACCATGCAACAATTAGGACATTTAATATATTTTATGCCAAAAACTTAGCTGTACCTGTGTTATCCGTGATAGCATCGAATGCTGGTGTTTTAGTGGAAGCAAAGCTGGAAGTGAGGGTCAAGACATATTCCTCAAAGAGGTTGACCAGCTCCGGGGCGCCTGGGTATTTTGAGTTGATCTGATTCCAGTAAACACTATACTCCGGCTCGGTCACATTGCTGAATGCCGTCAACATTTTCTGAAGAACAATTGTGGATATTTGATTTATTTGCAAAATAGGATATGTGTTATTGATACTAATTTGACCATTACCCTTCGTCTCTTTGACTTTTCATTTATTTGTGAAGTAAAGAAATAAATTCACTTCCAGAAAGAATGATTGATTACTCTATTTGCTTTAAAAATTTAAAATGGTTGATGAAGAATGGAATCAATAGATACAGATCAAAGCCGTGTTACAGTCAAGTGTTTGTCAGGTTGAGATAGGAGCAAAAACGTTTCTTATGAATATCAACGAAACAATGAAATCTATTCTATTGAGCTGAATCTGGATATAGATTTAAATTTTCAATTTGTTTCAGGCAAGTTGATAAAGATTGGAATTGAATTATGAAAATAAGAGCTCAGGGAGGTAAGTAAGGGTCCTGTGTTTTTTGTGGTATGATAAGTGACTTATATTTATTGTTACATTTACTTCAATTGTTTATCTAAATATAAAATATATTGAGCGGACCTGGATGTAGGTGCTGTCCTGTTCGCTGGTTAGACTAAGGCCTTCCTGATTGTTTTCGTACTGGAGAAGTTCCCTCAATGCCTCGTAGGTGATTCTGATGTCCGACCCCAGCATTGGTCTTGTTGTATTGGTTGCATTGCGGAGGAAGCTCATCGTTGTCTTCGCTTGGAAAAAGTTTATTCCAATTTTTAGCTTCTCAACCTGAAAAGAAACAAAAATTATTTCTAAAAGGGAAAATATATGTTTTTTTCTTAATGCCTTATATTTTGTAATCATATTGAAATGAACTTAAAGATCTAGAGGAAGTAGTTGTTTTTATAATTATTATTTTCTTGTTAAAGATTTATGATAAATAAGCTTTATGAACAACTACCCTGTCTTGTTTATGTTTGAAATGATATAAAAATCCCCATAAGGCAGCAATGGCTTTAAAGTAACTAAAATTGGAAAAGAATGTTTAGATTATCTCCATACCGTCTCTTGGAGGATAGTGAAGTTGGCACTGGTACAGTTGAAGAGATCCGGCTCGAGCCAGCTGTCCACTGTACACTCACGCTTAGCGTCACCTGTTGAGGGGAGATAATAAGTGTCAATCGACAATTGCCAACCACTATTAAATTTTTATAGCAGCATTACACTATAAAATTTCAAATTGGCACATCAATAATAAAATTCAAAGAAGCATAACAATATAAAATTTCAAAGCAGCAGACCACTATAAAATATTACATCAGATTATCACTATTAAATTTCCAAGAAGCATGCCACAATGAAATTTCATAGCTGCATACTACCATAAAATTCCATTGCTTCAAACCACTAATAAGTTTCAAACCAGTTATTCTGACATGAAAATCTTGAACACAATGAACACAATCTAAGCAACTGACCGACAGCATTTGCAGGGCAGTCTGTAACAGCTTTCTCTCCAAGGGGAGTCATCTCCCACCAGATTCCAGCGGCATAGTTCCTCGGACATCCGTTGTACACAACTGAAATGTCAGCAATACTAACCTTATAGAAAGTAAAATGCAACATACATAATGAGATTGATGAAATAAAGGCAGTGAAACAACCCAAGAAGCTTTTACATTTTTAGGGCTTGTAGCTTTCAGCTGTTTAAGGGTTTCTTCTTCCGTTTAATTTCAATTTCAATTCTAAGCATAACAGCTTCTCTACTATGAATCATACTAATAACCATAACACCTACGTTTGCCTGGGTAAGGAATAATCGAATGCTGCTTGGGCTATACATCAGTAATTATCACTCTGGGGAAGCATTGATAGGGCAATATATCAGTAATTATCACTCTGGGGAAGCATTGATAGGGCAATATATCAGTAATTATCACTCTGGGGAAGCATTGATAGGGCAATATATCAGTAATTATCACTCTGGGGAAGCATTGATAGGGCAATATATCAGTAATTAGTACTAATGGAGATGCATTGATAGGGCAATATATCAGTAATTAGTACTAATGGAGATGCATTGATAGGGCAATATATCAGTAATTAGTACTAATGGAGATGCATTGATAGGGCAATATATCAGTAATTAGTACTAATGGAGATGCATTGATAGGGCAATATATCAGTAATTAGTACTAATGGAGATGCATTGATAGGGCAATATATCAGTAATTAGTACTAATGGAGATGCATTGATAGGGCAATATATCAGTAATTAGTACTAATGGAGATGCACTGAGTGGGCAATATATCAGTAATTAGTACTAATGGAGATGCACTGAGTGGGCAACATATCAGTAATTAGTACTAATGGAGATGCACTGAGTGGGCAACATATCAGTAATTAGCACTATGGAGATGCACTGAGTGGGCAACATATCAGTAATTATCACTCTGGGGAAGCATTGATAGGGCAATATATCAGTAATTAGTACTAATGGAGATGCACTGAGTGGGCAATATATCAGTAATTAGTACTAATGGAGATGCACTGAGTGGGCAACATATCAGTAATTAGTACTAATGGAGATGCACTGAGTGGGCAACATATCAGTAATTAGCACTATGGAGATGCACTGAGTGGGCAACATATCAGTAATTAGCACTCTAGAGATGCACTGAGTGGGCAACATATCAGTAATTAGCACTCTAGAGATGCTTTGATGCAGTGTTTGAATTAAAAAAAGGCCAGTATCATTTATAACGTTTGCTCTGGACAGCAGGCAGGGTTCAAGCATTAGCATATCATTGAAAGATGAAGTACCTCTTACATTTACATTTATCCTTGGGTTGACTACAAATGATAACACTTTGGGATCTGCTACATTTTAGGCTTATTTCATATTCTTTCATGATTCCATGTCCACTCACCTGCACATCTTTTCACAGGTCTTATTTCAGCAAATTTGCTTGGACACTGGTCACATCGACGACCAACAATTCCATCCGCGCACGTGCACTGACCCGTGCGTGTGTCACAGGTTGCATTCTCTGACCCTTCAGGGTAGCAGTTGCACGGGTAACAAGTGTCACTTCCCTTGGGCTGGTAATGATTTTTCTGGAATATAATTTCATAAATTATAAGTTCATAAAACTTAGTTCACAGTTTTTAGTTCGTCTGGATAGGATTTTAATGCAAAATAATATTTTAGATAAGGAAAAGGAAATTTTTAAAAAATATAATTTAAACCAAAATAGCTTTTTTACAGCAATTTGAATGACTCCTCCCTCACAAATAATGTTGTATTATATCCAATAGAATACTAAAACTGTACTTTTCAGTTGCTTTTACGTTGTCTTCCGAATTTTAAAATCATATATAACCTACCCTGCACAAACACTCTCCAGTAGTCTTGTTACATGCTGCGTCGAACCCACGGTGTGTCGGACAGTTACAGGGACCACAGACAGGGTCTCCATACCAGGCAGCCGGACATTGAACTGGAGTGGTCACCTCACAGTACTGACCGCTCTGTCTCGTCCCACATTCACACCAGTACTCATTCCGCCCTTGGCTTGGTAGGCGACAAGTTGAGTAGTTCTGACATGGGTTGGCAGTAGTGCAGACAGCCGTGCAGTTGGGGCCAATAAAACCTGCAGATTATATTAGGAAGTGTCATAAAGCCTGGCAAATTTACAGCATTTTGATCAATCTTTTTTAAACACCTTGAGAGATTTAAACAATCAAAATTTACCACCTGGATATACTTGAAAAATATAATGAATTTGTTGACATTACAATGTTTCATGAATTTTTTTTCCTCATTATAACCTGTGTAATGAAATCTTACAATACCCTACAATTAGGTCAGAGTTCAATGCTCGCCAAAACCTTTACTTCATAATGGTGGATTGGTCTCATGGATGACCTGTAACCCTGCCTACACATACCTGGCGGACAGACACAGGCCTTTTCCTCCCAGTCGTCGAAGCACGCTCCAGCCCCACACTGGTTGCCGCGACAGACTTCCTGACTGGAACATCCCTCCTCCACGCTATTCTCTTGCGGGTTTCTCAGTACAGGGTTTGCTGTTATACCCATTCGAATATCCTGAGGTGAAACAGAAATATCCTTATAGTTCATTCAGTTGCTATTTGAAACAAATAAAAACAACTCGCTAATGTAGGAAACAAAGAGATAACTTTGAGTTTGTCTTTATAGCCTATGTTGGAAAAATCTGAGATGGAGACATTATCTTCAACTTAAAACTGACTTCTATAAAATAAGGTTCACATTTTAATTTTTATATCAATAAGGACGTCAAAGCGGGGGGTTCTCTGATCTTTCATAACAATAGATGTAACATTTACATAGTGGATAATGAAAACTTTGTAATCTTACAGAATGTCAAAACATTTTATATTCATGTTTGTGTTGTTAGTTCTATGGTAATTTCTAACAAGAAGCCAATTTCATAGCTCTAGGATAGTAAATACCTTGACGCATCCCTTCAATCCGTGAGTAATAGGTCCGTTCCCGTCCCTCAAGCCCCCCACATACACCTGCTTGACTTCCTTCTGACTGATGGTGCTTGACTTCTCTACAATCACCTGAAACACAACACAGACTTTGTCATAGTGAATGTTGTTTTAGAATATTTTAATATTCATTTCTATCATAAACTTTTTAAAGTCACCCAATCGGGGGTAGGATGGTTAGAGGGGGTAACAGTTCTCAAGAATTTTTTATGTTGATCTATGTCTGTAACTTAAAAATGATTTTGCGGATTACCTTGGTCAAAAATATACAGATGCTGCACTGAACTGCAATCAGCAGGGAAAAGTTGTCAGCATTAAAAGGACCAGAAGAAAACAGTACATCTACTTTGAGAGTAAGAAATAAATAAATCCCACCTCGATCTGTCCATAGTCGAGCAACAGTTCGAGAGATCCCTGATGCCAGCGAGACTCGAAGTAGTGCCACTTTCCATCATTCACTTTCCGAGCATCCATCACCGTCGTGTCGTTGTTATAGCTGTAAGTGATGAAGCCATTCTCAATCTGAAAATGGAGTCAATTCATGTCTTCAGTGACAAATACTTATCTTAAAAACAAAGTAACAAATCAATGATATGACAATTTCATAGGTGACAGTTGATTTAGGTCCAAATACCAGTCTAAACATTTTGTTCATAGTCAACAAGCTAGCATGATTGCAAGAATAGAGAGAGCAACATAATTCTGACTGATCATTGTGATGAAAATGCGAAATGCAAGACAGCAATTGCAAGCCATTGATGAGTTACTCCAATGAATTGCATTTTCACCGCAAACTAACAAGAAGTTGACCAGTTTAAAGATGCAGATAACAACTAATGGTGAGGTGAGGTTATTTGAGGTTCAACGCCGCTTTAGAAAAGAATTATATCACTTATATCACGGCTACCAATATTATTGCAGGGAAAAAGCCCACAACACTATTGTGGCTATGCATTCCGGTAAAAGCTGCAAGCATCAGATGGAATCAGTGTACCACGTAGAACAGTCCTTCAATGCAGACAACTTTTCTGAGCCCTGGTGGGATTTGAACCCAGGACCTCTTGGTCTGAAGCTAAATGCCCTAACCACTGTGCTATCCTACTACAGGGATTAAGAAAAGAGGAAACCAATATTAACGCTTCGTCCACAAAAGAGATGACTTTGAACACATTTATAATTAGCTTTGGTTAGGTAAATTAAGAAAACATTATGCAAATGCCCACCATTATCCTCACTTCACCTGGGGACAGTGAAATTTGCATGAGAGCTCCTTGACTGGCCCGTGTTCGGAATGAAATACCATTGTACCAGGGGAATTTTACTTTGTGGAATACTCCTGAATAGGAGAGGTAGCCGTTGCCATTTAACTTCCGCGTCTTTTCGATTTCTGAAATTGACAATATTTTCATTTGGTCAATACTTGCAACATATTTTTAAGTAGCATTTAGCAGATGATACAGAGAATGAAAATACAGTACAATAAATATATTACCAGAGAAAACATCATTACTTCATATTTCCATGATTGAAATGAACAAATAAAACAGCAAAAAAAAGGCAATTGACATAAATAACATTTACCTTGAACAGACAACAAATAAAGATGTAACATAGAAATGTTTAATACAAAATAACATTTTGGCTTTGGAGGTTCTCAGGTATAATGTGGCCGATGCCTGAAGTGAACCTGTACGCCAGTGGGTTGCGCAGTGGGTTGCGCGCCCGACTGTCTGCCCATGGGCTGGGATGAATAGTGGTAATGGTAAGGGTTGCGCACACTGATCTGGAAGCTCAATTGATGTTGAGGGAGCAGAGGGTGTTCGTACCCTTGCTATTGAGCTTCCAGATTATTATAAATATATAAATAATGAAGGGGGGAAATAATCCGCTGTGGCCGACTACCCTTCCCAATACCCGAGAACCTCCTGAGTGTTGAACCACTCCAGGTTGATATAATGAACATTGAATGATGAAATGAATGGATGAACATAATATAAAAGTTTATGTTACACACAAGAAAGGTGGAGTTAAGGGTGGTGGGAGAGCAGAGACACGATAGCTTGCTGCCAAGATGGTGGAAAAAAACAAAGTGAAGTCTCGCGATGCCTAGACTTAAAACAAAGGAAAATTCAAATCTCACAAGACTTGAAATAAAACAAAGGAAACTTAACTCAAATAATATTACATAATAGAAATTAAATTGATTATAATTCATTTTTAAGTTTTTATATGAACTGAGTGATGGGAGTGAGAATAGGATGTAGTTATAGAAAACAATAAGGAAACAAATTAATAAATGAATAACAAACAAAAATCACCAGAAGTAATGATGTCATAACTGATGAAAGTGCATTAAAAACGAAAGCTTTGAGAAATTGGAAGTTTAATTTACACAGTTGATAAATTTTTAAAGTGATTAAATTGAAATAAAATACAAAGTGATTTGATATGAAAAGATAGAAAATGCCATTATGACATGAAATGGTACATGGAAATAAATCAAAATGTCTGTCAAGCCAAACGATAACTTAAAATATTGAGTTAAATTAAATTACAACAAGTGTTTGCCACTAACATGGCAATGTCCCCCGCCGTTATTGCATGAAAAATGTATTACACAGTGGTCAAAGTGTCGTGGTGACCTTGAAAATGAGGTCAAGGTCACCAATGTCAACTGGGGTTTGAGTCTTCCGCTGTTGTAGGCTGTCATCAAATATGAAAACTCTAGGTGCTAAGCTTTACGATATATCGTGTTAACAATGTATTATACAGTGGTCAAAGTGTCATGGTGACCATGAAAATGAGGTCAGGGTCACCAATGTCGACTGGCATCTGAGTCTTCCTCCATTGAAAGCTGTCACCAAATATGAACACTCTAGGTCCTAAGCTTTACGAGATACCGCGTTAACAATGTATTACACAGTGGTCAGTGTCGTGGTGACCTTGAAAATGAGGTCAAGGTCATCAAAGTCGACTGGCGTCCGAGTCTTCCGCCATTGAAGGCTGTCAACAAATATGAACACTCTAGGTGCACGTTAACAATGTATTAGAAATTGGTCAAAGTGTCGTGGTGACCTTGAAAATGTCATCATGGTCACCAATGTCGACTGGCGTCTGAGTCTTCCTCCATTGAAAGCTGTCACCAAATATGAACACTCTAGGTGCTAAGCTTCATCAGTTATCGCGTTAACAAGAATCCGGACGTACGTATGTACGTACAGACATACGGATGTACGGACAGACGCCGCTGAATTCATAGTCCCCCGTTCCGCGTTGCGGCGGGGGACAAAAAGACCAGTAATTATAAGAATAATTTTTTTGTATATGTTGTCAAATCATTTCACCTTGTCCACAATCTAGCCCGCCAGCATTCTCCGGACACTCGCAGGTAAATGTATTCCATCCCTCCTTGCATCTACCTGTATAGGTAAATCATAAATAACTAAAACAGCGATAAAAAAATTTAAGAAACACATTTAACTTTTACGTGAAAACCTCATTCAAGCACTGCCAATAGTGCTGTATTTGGAGTTATTAATTAGGTAGTTATTCAAAGCAGATATGAGGAAGATGCTGACAAGACAATCAGGGAATTGTAGGAGGCTAGGATGGTCATACTGTTTTACAGAACTGAAGTGAAATTTGCAAGTTCATCTGGATGTGGGTGACAAGGGAGATAACTCACCTCCGTACTGACAAGGGTTGGAGCCACAGAGACGCTTGAGTGCGGGGCATCCCGCCTCGGTCCCGTGGCCTACGTGAGACATGGAGGAGTTGAGGTTCAGAATCTCATGGTCGATGTAGAAATCTTTAATACAGCCGATGTAGTTCTCATTTTGAACCTGGAAAGTGGTTGGAAGTGATGGCAGACCCCCGATTTGCAGAGGGCCTGTTAGGTCAAGAAGGCGGTAGCAGTTTGCTATTGGGTTGTCACATCTGGGGAGGAAAAAAGGAATATATTTTAGCAGTCTTATAAAATTTGGTACATTTGACTGTCAATCTTTGTCATTAACCACTTGGGAGTACCTCATTGAGGGGAATTGGAGATTTGTTTCCAACTCTGTGATCCAAGTCAAAGCTTGGGAAAGGGGATATAGAAATATACCTTTAAGCTATTGTAAACCATAATGATAAGTAGTGAGTGAGATATATTGTTAAGTGCCGCTTGGGCAACAATTAAGCCATTAGCGGCATGCTAAATTGCAGTGTCATGCTCCATTTTTCTGTCACCTGTATTCATAATAATAAACAGCTATATATATTTCTTACTTTTTGGGGAGGTCTCGGGCATTGCGAGCTGCACAGTGGTAGTTGCCGAGTTGTGTTCCATACAGAACAGAAACCAGGGTGTCGCAGTCCTCTCCGACCGTCACCGTCGCTTCCTGGAACAAGAAACAATCTTAGATATATTCTACATTACTTGAGGGCTTCCTGTTGATAAAGGGTGTGTATGTGACATACACTCTCAGTGATAGTTCTATGGACGACCATTATTTTCAATAGTGAAGTACTTAATAAGGTTTCTTGAAATAGGTAGATCTAGAAGTCTTGTGATGTCATTATTTTGTTGAGTACACATCAAGATTTTCTCCAGAATTTGAGACGAATAAATTCTTATAAATATAAATATAATGTAGTGAATAGGAATTGAAAAATGAATAAGGCATCTTTATCAATATTTAAAAATAACATTTAATGTTCTTTGAAAACATAGATGAATACTTTTTACAATAATATTTTTGGTAAGTTGCAAAATTGATTAACAAAATCCAAAATGTTTTACTCAAATATCAAATTATAATTATATATTATATATTACATTTTTTTACAATTAAGGAACTCAAACATTATCCAAATAATTTTTTATGGCAAACACCCATTTCAATCTTTAAACTGTTAGAAAATTCATTTATTCCCAATTCAATTACCCAAAATTGATTTCAAATCATCTGCTCACCCTGTTGAGATATTCAACCTTGACCTTAGTCCATGACCCTGTGTTGACTCCGCCTTTGACGTACGGGTTGACGGTCGTAATGTTGTCGCCCAACGAGAATGAGAATTGAATCTGCCCATCAATAATTTCCAGCGCCATAAAATCATGAAGTTCGTTAAAACGGCCATTATAGAAGAGCAGGCCGTTCTTCTCTTGGGTGGCGAATCTGAAATGTTATGAGGGAAAGATTAGCAATCTTGATCAGCCTTAAGGAGTGTAATGAATAATTGGTAGCACTTTAAGGAGGTTTTACAAAAACATTAACACAGTCATTGGCAGAACTGATAAAAACCAACTGTCAATTGGTCAATAACGATTAAAAGTCCAAACCTTTCCAATAGTAGAAAACTGTATCCATTCCATCAAAAACAAGAATATTGATTCATTTCAATGCTTATTTTTAAGATTTGTAACTTTGCCAACTGAAGAAAAAGAATTGGCCAGTAATATAAAGATAATTATAACAGAAGATGCAAAACTATCCTTATCTTGTAAATACAAACTTTATATACACAAGGAGGGATATATCTTTAGGGAGAGGCCATAAAGTTGATGATTGAGAAATGTATTCCATAGAGAGTCATGTTACTTATTTTATGAGATACAGTTTATGCTGCGTGAGATGCAAGGGGAGATAATTAATCTGAAAGACATGAAATTATTCACTAATGTGTAACAAAAATGGGCCAACGGTCCATAGAAATTGAACTAGATTCGTAAACTACCAACTACAAGAATTTTGAAATTATTATCATTTGAAAATTCCTTATTAATCAAAAATAAATGAATATGTTTTAACAGAGAAGTGAAGCTATATGTTGCAGTATTATAAAAAAACCACCTCAAAATGAACATTATAATATTGAGAAAAAAAAGATATCAGACAGAGAAATGAATACTTTAGGTAATAGATATGAAGCTTAATTTGAAATACTACATAGATTAGAGCGAGTCATTTAATAACTGGTAATACCAGTTAATTCTAAATTTGAACAAACACCTAATTCCTCCTCACAAAATTACTTACATAAAACACAAGGCAAGACTTTTTGTGAAATGATAACAATTCCTAACAGAGTGAGTGAGTGAGATACTGTTTACCACTGCGTTTGGCAATATTTCAGCCATTAGGGTGAATTCCTAACAGAAACAACATCCAATACCAAATGGTCATTACAGGGACAACACTGCACTCAATTAATCAAAGGATCTGTGTGTGTTCTGGAAACTAACCAAATACAAAACAAAGACACAACACCCAAATTACTGCTAAGTGATTAGCAACTAACAGGATTTGCTGTGAAATCCGGGACGGAGAATAAACACGCGCAAACTGTAAGACGAATCCTCAAATATTTGACTTTTGCTGCTTGGCATGTATTTCCATAAAGGAGCGACCATTTCCAGTTGGTTCTGACTCACTCTGTCCTGTAGGTTAACTCTGATCAATATATGAGAACTATTTCCACACAGTACTGTTGGCAGTGGACCTGTGTCAAAATTAACTGCCGTTGATTTAATTTTCATAGACTCTTATGTTATTTAGAATGAAAGTTGTTTATGGCTTTACGACTTCTTTATTCAAACCAATATTTTCTTATGGATTACATTAAATTCTACATTAGAATCTATGTTGAAAGGTCACTCATTTTGAATAAAGAAGTTGTTTATGGCAAAAGCCTCCATTCTTTGTCACTCAAATTCCAGAAAGCCAATCAAAGACACTTTTTCACTGTAGGACATATAATCTTAAATGAATGAATTCTGTTTTAGTCATTTTGAAATGTTTCAGATGTACTTGAAATCATCACAGCTTGTAGTATCAAACTTCACTTGAAATTACTGATGAATTCGTATTCAAATGTCACACATATCTATATGTAAATAGAATTTGCAAAAGAGGTATCCCACAGACCACCCATGTTCTGTTAACACTACAATATTTGTACGATAATAGAATACAATTCAATTAAAATGAAAACAACAAAAAACTAAACAGACACTAGTTATCTATGACAAAGTCGATAAAAGGGCACTCTTATCAAAGTATTTTCAGGCCAAAATTTCCTTCAACCAAAACAGTGAACCATTTCAATACTCTCAAATGTCAGCACAAGGATTTTTTTCAAATAAATATTTGACCTAAAGTATGAAGGTGGGATTCTTAACAAGGAAGACATGACAATGCACATGAAGCCAGGTTTATGTTAACTTGAAATAAAGTAGGTCAGCACAGTTATTAAGTGTCGGCAGATTGTACAATGCAGGTTTGGAGCAGTTAACACAGACTCTTTATGAGCCTATTGCTATAGAAATATCTGAGTCACAGGGAAACAAAAATTGCACACAACGAAACCTTTTTGAATTGACAATACATTTAACTGTAAAGGGACACCCTAACCTCTGGTTATATTGTTGGTGGTTTTTTAAAGTTAGTTTCATGCATACACTTTTATTGCATAATTGTTTCCAAGAAACATTAAAGACTTTTACAAAAAGTCAAGACGAGTAAACTATCTAAAGGCCAAATAGGGCAACATGACCCCAGATATATTTGGAGACTTAAAGGGTTGATGAAGTTTTCTTAGTTTGGAAATCAACAGTGCCATTTTGAATTGACATAAACTTAATGGTTGATTGAAGGCCAAAAATCATGAGCAGAAAATATCTGTCAAAGGCTTTTTTTACATAGATTTTCATCTTTCTTCATGCATAAGGAATTCATAAGACATTCAAATTTCACATAAACTTAATGGTTGATTGAAGGCCAAAAATCATGAGCAGAAAATATCTGTCAAAGGCTTTTTTTACATAGATTTTCATCTTTCTTCATGCATAAGGAATTCATAAGACATTCAAATTTCTATATAAGAATCAGAAACTTGGAGTCTCTTTATTGCTTATTATATTATTGAAAATTTTCAAGAAAATATTTTGGCTGAGAGATGGTTAACAGGGAACTAAAATCCACTATTTGGATCTTAAAGTGTTATACATTGTCGTTTCGAAATATTCGGAATGTAAACTTTATATTCATAGAACAACAGTTTATAATGTTAAAAGAAACCTTGTTGTTAGAAACATTCTTACATTTTTAGAAAATGGGGGAGAAACAGAATATATAATATGATAAACATGTTGTTAGGTCAGTCATTGTTGCATAGTATCCAGTTAATGAACCGCAATTTAATTCTTGACAGAACGCATTAGGTCAACTCACTTCCTGCATAAATACATCAACTTAACGTCTTTTTCAGTTTCTCTATTTCCAAAACACCTTTGATAGATGCCTATCATATTGCACACTAATTCTCCACTGGATCTCACAAGAGATTTTGTTCTGCAATTGCGCAAATAGATTGTCCATCTGTGAAATTTTTATCAAACAAAATGTACACTTATACAACCAAGTGCAACCGGTCCAAAAGGGAAAGCTCGGTGAAAGTTATATGAAACCAAATGTAACCTAAGTGACAAACAGAATGACATTACAACAACATTCACAGTAGATCATTTTTATTTACCTAGATATAATAATTCTTTTTGTTCAACATAATTTTGATGACACTATTCAAAATTCACTTCATTAAACAATAACCTCCATATGCTATTTGCATATATCCATATCACATTTTTTTCAACAAGACTATATTTAGAGACCCAGCTACTAGAAAACACTTTGTCGGCACGCAACATGTAAAACTGTAGACAAATACGAGGTATTGATTTTCTTGGTGGTCGCTCAGTCTAGTTGAACTATCACCAGAAGTCGAGCCTCTCACGGCTCAATCATTCCCATAATACAAGCTCTGACAAAGAAAACTGCTACTTCTATTGAACGAGCCGAGCCAAGCTTTGATCAACCGTTCATTCTCAACAAGTGTAATTATCTCCCCTTACATGAATCACTTTCCCAATGATTCACAGCCATGGAACCTTCTGTTGGTAAATATTGGCCAAGTCTTCCTTCACACAATTTACTTCTACAGAGATATTCAAGGACAAATAAATTTTATCAATATTGCTGGTGATTTTGTTATATTTGTCTTGGGTATCTTAGCAAATTGGTAGTTGAGGCATTGACATACATAGAGAACTTACTTACATATAATGTTGGTCTATCAACTTCCCCTGCCAGGCTTAACTTACACCGTTTTGAATCCTGGCTAATTCTTTCTGGCTGCAGAGTGGCAAAGTTCATGGTTTGTTGCAGCTCCCCTTTTGGCAGTAAGTTGAAACCTTAATCAAGGTGTAATGCAACATGCTGAGGGCTTGGCACAGAAAGTTTCAGCAATGCTGTAAGGCTTAAGTTAGTTATTCATGGAGGGCGGTGCTAGTTTAGCCTTGCTGGGGAAGATGGCACACTGTAATGATTCAATTCACTCTGTCATTCAGAAAAACCTAAATTGATTTTGTAGTGATGTGAAAAACTGTTCTAAAATACATCATAGATCTAAAATCTCTCAATTTAAGAAAACTACTTAACTAAACAGAAATATTTTTAAGAAATGAATGGAAAATATGCCAAGTCAACAAATGACCTTTCATTATCGTGGTAATTTAATCAGGTAAATCTCAAAGAGTGCAGACCGAGCCCATACCTGTGATTTACCTTGATAACATCTCCAGGTGTGTAGCTGACCTTAATGACAGGTGCACGCAGGTAGATTAATTATTGACAACCACCTGTGTTTAGCTATGACTGTATTGCATGACGGTAGAGTGTTAATTGTCTCTAGTTGTGTCATTATGATAAACATCAATATGTGTTGTGTGTGTAATGTACTAATCATAATTATCTCTTCAGTGACATTAACAGTGCTACAATTAATGGGTTTAGACAACTACGTGTAAGATTGTTAAAACTGGAATAACAACACTTTTCAATGAAATGGATTAAATACACAGGAACCAATAACATCGTGTACAATTTATTTTGCTCGAATGCAAAAGATTACCTTTTTAAAGAAAGCCTTTTCTAATGAACATCATATCCAACACCTACCACATGTAATGCTGTTTTCAAGCCTATTTCATGTTTATTAGTTTCTTGAGGAATGTAGGCCAATTCTACCGATCACTCAACTTCCCCCACAAGCCAGATTAGTGCAAATCTCCATCACTAGCTACTTAAGCCTTGCAACATTGCTGAACCTTTCTGTCCCAAACCTCTTACTGCAGGCCTTAATTTGACGGTCTCTTGAGAAATCTTCCGAGGGTTGCAACATATTCCCTAGAGGGCGCTGCACTCAAACAATGAATTTTGGCACAAAGCAGGAAGACTTAAATTAGCCAGGGAGAGAGACTGGCAAAAGCTATGTCTTGAAGGGGGAGTCAATGACTACAATATTCAAGAACTGAGATGTAGAGAGATTTCTGGCCTTATACGCTGTTCTCAAGCGTATTTCATTCATATTTGGGCAACTTGTAACATTGAGCCCACAACAGCATTGTGGTTAAGGCATTGAAGTGAACCCTGCAAACTTTTACTGGAATTAGCAAACCATGGCTTGAACTGTAGAAAAGGACTAACAAAAATGTATGTTGTTTAGTGATCAAATTCAGCTCAACAATGTCCCCAGTGATTTAAGAATAACTGCAAGATCAAGCAAATATTTAGCTTCTGGAAATGAAAAACATAACACAAGTTGAGAAGGTGATGGGAGATTGGAAGAGATTTATCTTGCGGTATGGAAATTTCTTAGAAGCTGAAGCATACATCCACCTCTAGTGACATAATCAGAAAGAACACAGTCCATCACTTTTGTAATTCCAAATGGTTAGTGAGATAGTTTTGAACTCATTGGGAAAACTCCACTTATGGCTATTAGTAGAGAGATTATTGACACATTCTCAGAGACATACATTTGATGTGAACTGTTACTCTACTTAGGAATTATGCTCGCTATCAATATTAGATTGGTCCAAGCTTTATTTCCCCACTCTTACAGATACAACATCTACTGTGATATCTATATTGGATTATTTGGAATTCTACCGGCACCTCCAAGTTTTTCTTCAAAGCAAGCAGTCATCACAAACATTGCTACACGTGTGATGTCTACTCCCCAGACGAAATGTTGTCGGTTAATTCAATTATTTGAGTGATTGCAGTTGACATGATGACCTGCTGTGCGAGACTTTAGGAATAAAATAACTCGATTGAGAAATACAGTCTTTGATCTTCTTAAAGAATATTTACTTATAAAAGGCTCAACTTTTACAGTGTTTGATAAGTAAATCTTTGCTATCACCTAACACAACTTCTTCAGGGACTTAAACACATTAGTGTTGATTTGACAATTTTCTTTGTTTTTAAAACTTTTACGGAGGAGGAATCAGAGAAAATTTTAAGATCTAAATATTCATCTTGCATAGACTTGCAGAAGTATCAAGAATGTCTCAACAAGCTATTAACGCTTTAATTTTGCATTACAAGATTCCGGCATAACACAAAGAATTCTATCTCCATTGAAATATGTCTCTATTTCTAAAGAAGATAGTATCAAATCAAATCAATATATCTAGGCTTGCTAATTACCATTAATAATCTTTTATTTGTCTCAAAATGATTCTACAGAATTGCAAAGTTTGGGTGCAAGATGTTAGAAATGAAAAATCAATGTCCAAAATTTGACCTTCAAATATACAATGAACTGAAAAGACAATGGAACAAGAACAAATTACACACAGAAATGACAGAATCTCTGAGAAAAAAGTACCATATTCCTAATCAAGCTCAAACAAACGACAAACTTTCAAGCCAGCCTCCATTAGAAGAGATCAAGGAATCAATCATTCCTGCAGCAATCACAGAACAAACCGAGGAGCATCATCGAATATCCTCCATTCCAATGTCGCCAGACAATGTCAAGCCACCAGTGTCGACACCCGATCAGCGTCCATTAAGGGGGAAGTAATTAGCGCTTTGTAATCAAAGTAGCATGGGGCTGAGGTCAAAAGACGGGTCATCTTCAGAGTTTGTCTCATCATCCATTAAACAGAGTCCACAAACGCAGGTGCCGTATTATCAATTTCACGTGCATGGATGAAGAATGTGCTCATTGCATATGGATTGCACTTGTTAATGGAAGTTGCCACAGGTCGAGGAAATTGGAATTTTCTGACCGAAGGGCCACTGAAGTTCTCTTTTTGTGCGATACAATTGTAATTTTGGTGATCTGGCTTTTGTCATTTGATAAAACAATTCTTATTTCATAGATTTGTTCCATAAACATTTTAAAGAACAAGCTTTGTTTGAAGACGTTACAAAGTTACAACACATCATGAGAAAAACAACTGAAAGAAAAATATTATTCCTTTTTCATTAACGGAATAATTACAAATTTAACAATAACATTAATCATGGCGGACAAAAACATGACAGAAAATGGATAATGCGAGAGGGAAGGAAAAAATGAACTAAAAAAGGTTTGATTGTGTCTTACTTAGATTGTTATCATGATTTGATAAATTTAAAAAATCCACTATAAAGCTTGAGTGAATAAGAATTCATCTTATTTATCATTTCTACAAACAATCAGAGAAAATGTCACATCAAGTCAAGGTTTGATAGATGCTATAGGCCAACGATGCATCTATGACATATCCAAATGAAGTTCATAGACAGATACATTATTCAAAAGCAGTTGTAACCCAAGTAGCACATTGCAAGACATACTATATGTCTCATGACAACTTGGATGTGAAATACAGAGAAATAATTCATCATGTTGTATAATGTAGCTTTGAAGTGGCTTGCTTGATGTTGGCTTTAGCAGGTTTTTGAAGCAATAATTTTCCTAAAAATATGTGAAAAGAAAAACAGATTCCACTTGTGATTTGGTTACCTCACTAGCTTGCGTTATAAACATTGATATAAATCCTGATATCAATATTTCCAATCCTGTCATAATGTCCAAAAACATATTTTGTCATTTCTATGTACAATTTTATGCTTCTTATATAATCCGAACAGGGATTATGAAAAGTGCATAACGATAAAATGATGCAATTCTTAAGGACTTCTACAATGGGATATAAAATAACCTATTACATAAAAAACCCTATCAATATTACAAAACACTAAACTTAAAAAAACTCTTGTTTTTTTATTGAAAAATATCACCATTTCCATAAAAACAAAAGAACCTTTTTTAACATGATTGTTTAATTCAACCTATAACACTTTTTACTGCAATATATCAGAAAAGTAAAGTCACAACTTTAGCTTAACCAGAAGAGGAAGCCATGGATCAGAATATAGCCTAAAACTCCATTATCCTTCTGCCTTCTGATCAAGTCCAAAGGGAGGTCAGAGCAAAAACAAAACAATAAACATGTCTGACTGTTATTCAAATACAGCATCTCTATGCATCTCAACGGCACTGGAGTCCAAGATTTCCATTAGTTCCCAATTATGGTGAAATAATCTATGTGGGTGAAGATGTCTTGGGGGAAGATGCATTAAACAACAGTTTGGAATATTAATACACAACTTCCATCAATTATTCCTTTATATAATTGCTTTGTCGGAGTTCAAAGGTTATTTCAGTGTAGACAAATAAAATCCTCGAAAAAAGATTGACTTGAGAATTTCCATCAGATTTCCTAGTTTGAACATAAAAATTAGCCCAGTAAAATGTATCAAATAATGCCTTCCATAAGTCTGACACCCGGTCACTTTTTTCATGACTAGCATCTTTTTTATCTTTAAGAAACTTGCCTGAGTTTCCATGCTCATACTTTTGTAGTATGTTAAAACAAAAATTAGGAATGATCTGGTTATCAACAAAAAATATTAATGAAATATAGATAGTTAATATATATATAGTCATAATGTTTTAAGCGAGTGATTGAGTCACATTCTTTTTCTGAATATCATTACACAATCCTCTTCAATCTTTAAATGATGAAACAATGAAACTATTTCATTTACCACAATCCCAACCAAGATTTTTGATGCATTGACAAAGGTTTCTAAATAAAACAAATCATCGTCTCAACCCAACAATATCATTTACTAAAGGGATTGTGCGAGTCAATCTGACTTAAAGCTCATTGGTCAATTACTTCCTACCTATAATCATCAGCAAACACAGCTATGCCTCAACACATATTCCAAGATGGCTGAAATTTATCCTCAATTGAATCATTCAATCAGAATGAATGCCTCCCTCCTAGACAAAACAAAATTATTTACGCATTGGTGTAACTATAAAAGTAATCTAGAGTCGATTTACAGAGAATTAGCTCTTTACCTAACCAAACAAATCTTCTACAAACAATGGCATGCCTCAATACAGACGCCCTGGTAACAAGAGATCAATTTCTCTATTACATGCTACACTAAATCTTCATCATTTAGAAGAAAAAACGTCCTAAATCTCTCTCCGTAGACATGATGAAGCTCAAAATTCTCCATTATCTACTGTCTTTTCTTAGTTTTTGAGTTTTCAACATTTTTTAAAAATTCAATTTTACCTTAATTGTTCAGTATTAATCAAGTATCTCAAGCATTTCTATGGCAATGTTTTCATTGGATAATGAAATGGTGAATTTATTAAATTTTAGTACGGCAGAGCTGCCAAGAATATCTGGCTAATATCAATAAAGGCAGTTATGGTTGCATGAAGACAAAAAGCCTGAAATAATGCAGTGAAGTTCAAGACAGCATAGCACCAAAAGTTAACTGAAAGTGTAACTGCACAAAGCTAGCTTAGACTAAGGTATCTTTAACCTATTGGTGAAGAGCACCCTTAGCAATGAGAGGGCTTTGTGAAATTAGGGCCAGATCTCTACACCAAACTAAGTTGCCAAAGAATTGGACCTGGGACATCTTGACCATGTAGCAAGTACTAACCATTGAGCTCCACTTCCCTCAAAGCAAGTAATCCCCTCTCAGTTTTTGTGAAAACCAAGAACATTAAAGAAATTAAGGAAGATAACGGAAGACTGGATTCACCACCTCATAACTGACAACTAAATTTCTCAACCAATGGAATGATAAACAAGTACTCACTGGAGGGTGATGTTGAAGTGATTTCTCCGCTTCAGTGATGGGAAGGTCAGGAAGGATCCTTTGCTAAAGCTGCGTTTGGTGAGGCGGCAGAAGCGGTCGTAGTTGTCGTTGGTCGGACACCCGTCACACCTGAAGCCACCTTTAATCAGCGCCACACACCTGGATGGCGGGTGACACAGGTGTTGGGGGCACGTCATGTCGGTGAACTTTGCAGTCTCGTTAACCTCACAGTTCTTTCCTGAGGGTTGGATGATATATTCTTAATGAATTGTTGTTAGTTTGATTTAATTGAAGTCACTTTTCAGAATTCTTACTAGTTAACATGACAAAGGAGTTTTATCAAAAGGAACCTTTAGTTAGTAAGAGTTATTTACACACAAGTCTGAAAACAAAGGAGACTCATAATCCTGGCAACAAAAATGTCTGTATTACATTTTTTTTTACAGTTCAGGCTACTTTCAAACCTTACATTAAACCTAAGAAAAATTACATATATCGTAAGTCAAATAACAGATACTTCAAACATTTTTGAAAGACAAACAAATTAGATAACATAATTAAAACCAAGAAATGAATTCTAAGTATCTTTGACATTTCATTATTAATGAGAGAGTCTGAGACGATTTCAAGATAAGAAAGCATTGAAAGCATCCTGATCATAGATGTGATAAACTTAACCATGTTACCTGTGAATGACTTGGTGCACTGACAGGAGTAGCCCCCCTCCCAGGGGAGGCAGGTGCCCCCATTCTGGCAAGGCTTGGAGTAGCACAGGTCCACCTCCACGTCACAGTTGTTTGAGATCCTCTGACCTGCAGGCAAGTCAAATTGTCAGTTAAAGATAACAAATGTATGGCAATATATAATTTCTTTTAATTTGACAACACATTGCTTAAATATCGGACATATAGAAAGCAATGTATATTCAACATTAAAGTTGAGGACCACCCTAATATTTGATATGTGAGGATCGTCTTGATCATTATAGGAAATGTAGAATAACTCAATATTGAAAATGGAGGTGCATGGTCATTAACTTATTTTGTTGAAAATAGGAAAAAGCATATCTGACAGTTGATAATTTGAAAACTTTTGTAAGTTGAAGAAAAAAAGTTCAGGATTTAAGTTTAGTTTTGGAAAATGAGGTGAAAAAAAATTAAAATTCTTCGGGTCATCTTCTTTTCCAGCTCTTTTCATCAACCATTGTGATTTTACATGCCTAATGATGAAAACTATAAGCATTTGCTAAAACTACCACACCATAGTTTATGTTGCAAAACTTACAATGTGTAAACACACTCAACAACATGTAGAAATGTTTTCTTATGCTGTTATTAGTTGCCAAAAGTCTCAAGAGGATTCGAAATGTCATATCCATACCTGTAAATCCAGGTGGACAGGCACAGCGGTAGATGTTGACGGGATGGATGGGTCGGAAGAGCATTGTCTCAGAGTGGATGAAATCGGCAGCACTGTGGAACTGGAGCTTGATCTGACACACGTCAAAGTTGAGGCAGATCTCTTGTGTACACAGGTTGTCATCAAACGGGAGCACCTGGCGGACGGGATACATGATATAGATGACAAATTCAAAAATTTTGATACCGCAACATTTGGACAAAGATTTGTTGTGTGTTTGCCAAAAGCATAGTAACAGACTTTATGATCAAATGCTAAACAAGTTAATTCCATTCTGAATGTTGTAATTACAAGAGTCGAAACCCTTTTACAATGGAAACATCTGGAATTTGCCATTAGTCTAAGATAGGCTTTTCCAAAAAATTGGTTTGATCTTCAGCAACTTCTCCTGCAAGGCATAACAGTTGTCAGCATTAATTTATTTTTCTCTGTGTAGGACATTAAATTTTGGACAATGTGGTCCCTTTAAGAGCAACCAGCAATTTCAATTTTCAGTGCATGCCATTTCAAGCACCCTACCTGTAGAGTGGAGAGGTTGGCCAGCATGGTCCTCTGCAGGTAGATGTTCTCCTGGATGTACTCGGGCGGGAAGAACACGTCCTGGTTGTTGCTGTTCTTGTTCTGCAGGACCGACACGCTCACATTCAGGATCTGACCCTTCACGTCGATGTCGTTCTCCACGTTGATCACGTAAATCTGGGTCGTCTCCACATGCAGAATGGTCGCGAGGGCATCCACAAAGAACTTGAACAGCGGCGAGAGGAATGCGTCTTCGGTCATCTTGTCCAGACGGATGGTGACGCTGTTGAGAAGCATCTCCTCCGTGACGAGTCGCATGTACAGCTCACACGCAGCCTTGACATCATTCAGACCGTCTGAGGGAGGAATAATCAAGATATGAATATCATGACGATAAATGTAAAAAGTAGGCTGTAGTCTTAAGAAATCTTCCAACAACTGTATAAAATCTACACCTCTTTAAGACATTCTCTCCACTTCTCATATCTTCCACCATATCTTCTGTTATTGTAAACTCTAAAATTTTACATTTTTCTTGAGAGAAACAATCCTTATTGGTTGTGATCAAACTCAGTTTCCATGGTTTCAAATGATTATTTATCTGGTCCTGTTACAATCATATGACTATAAAACCGTGTGATGCAAATCAATCAGTCCTGATTTTTTAAAGATTTGATTGAAAAGAAATAAGGACAGTGCTGTCAAACATTTAACAAAACACATTAAAGAATATGAGTTTTGAAGGAGAAAGAAGAATGCTTAAAGAAATTAAGGAATTTCAAAGGGCTTATTTAATGATTTAGAAGCAACATGTTTAAAAAGATTATTACTAAAATGCCCCTCATTCTTAACTATAAACTTCCGGGACAGAAAATTAAATTATTTGCTTTGATAAGAACACTTCATATTGGCTCAACTTGAAAGAAATCAGACATGCTAATACAAGGGAGCTATCGAAAATTCCATTCAAGCAAGTTGAAATTGACAACAAACAACAACCTCCAGAGGTCATATATCAAAGCTCCGAACATTGTCCAACGGACCAGATAAAAGTGAATCCTACTATGTGTGTTGTTTCACTGATAACGAACATCAACACAGAGCTAAATCAAACAGTGGCGGAACGCGGCAAATATCACTCTAACACGCTAGAAGAGGGCTCCGTAGTCTATTGGCTATCACTAGTGACCACTGTCCACATAAAGATGCCATTAGAAGACCGTAAAAAGTTATTAAACCCCTCTTCATTCCAATAACACGCTGACAAACATTGTACACAAGTACTCACTCTTCCAATCATTAGGAGATCTTAAATATATCTGTGTAACAATAATACTCTTACAAATATTTTAGTCTTTCAATGTTGGTGACCTTCTACAAGAAGAATTTTCAAATGTTGGGATTTTGCTTAACAATGCTCATTTGTGTATAATCCTGAACCCAATGACTACTTATGAAATTTATTTGTAAATAAAATCCCTCTTGAATATAAGGGTGTTGTTGAATGGTTTTAATAACTTGAATAACATGATTGAACAATCAAATATTGCATTTGATATTGTGTTGAATATGGGATAGTTGACAGCTACTCCTTATTTCATTGTCAAATGTTTAGGACTTTATTACACAACCTCTTCAAACTTCCATTGTCAAACATTTGAAAGTGATAATACCCTTCTCAAGTTCAATAACATTGTTATGTACCAAGATTTAAGCGTTACTAGTTACTTCAGCCCTGAAATTGTATATGATAGTATTTGTACAACACAATGTCAATACCATGCCAATCGTTTTAACTACTGAGTCATATCTTTGTGGGTACTCCAAGATAAATATAACAGTTGCAGATAGAAACACTTAATATGTAGATATATATGATAACCATTGGGTGAGTATTGATTAGATCGATTTTGAGCTACGGTTCTTCTCTTAAATTTATTCAATGCTAATTGCAAAGTATGCATTTTAGGTAACTTAAAGACAGAAATAAATGAATCAATTAAAATTGAAATCATTTAAAATGTTATTTATTCAATTCAAATTTAAAATGGGCGAGTAATTCCACAGTTGAGGAGACAATGTTTAGCACATTTACTGAAAGCTGAAATAAAATATTAATAAACAAACATAAATGGACTATGTAAAGAGCTTTCTTTCAAAATCATAATGAATTCAGCTTCAAGTTTCTAACCTGAAGCAGTTTTGCCATAATGAAACATCAAAGAGAATCAAAGTATCGATGACTGCGATTAGCTGAATATAGAATAACAAGTGAAGGGCAGCTTGTGTCAATAACTTGAAAAACATTGATAAATTGAGCAGTTTCATTAAGTATATCTTAATTTTTTCATCTACGCCTCCAGAACCACATATCTACTTCAAAATAACATTACATTTTCATACCTTTTCTTCTACTTGACAAAATTAAGTTTAAATAATTTTCAAATGATCATTTTAACAAACTTTTCTGCTCCAAATTTGTGTTTTGCATCTTTGCATTTTCTATAAACGTCCGTCATATTCCTGTCAGTGGAAGAATAGATATCCTCTGTTTGTGTTGAGATACCCTAAGTCAGGGTGACCCTGTAGATTGAGTCAGAAAGCAGCGAAGTATGCACACAACTCTCTCTGCTGGAGGAAGATTTCTTACAGAGCGTGTTGTTCTTGGCGTTTTCTGATTCTAAATGTGCAGTTTAAAACTCTCAACACAACTACTTTTATCTTACTCCTTGATGCTGTTCTCTGATGGAACAAATACTGTCCTTCGGCATGCTAACAGTTAAATGATTTTGATGTTATTTTTTATCCAGTTCTTTATGAATCAGTTTAGACATTAATTATTTTTCAAATATCAAATACAATTTTTCATAAAGGTCACAATTTTATATATACATTTATAAAACTTTGAGAACAATATTTCAGTTTTTTAAATCGATGATTTGATATTCATGCAAATAATTTATCTTTCCTAACGAACAAATATGATAAACATCTACAATGATCGCTATAATAGAATATCCCTAAGGAAGGGAATTTTGTTTCTTTTTTCCTCATACATCTTCACTTGCTTGCTAACCATGTTAATATCTACACCCAAACCTTGCTATCTTGCATTAAAGAATTTTTAATCCATAGAACTTGTTCTCTATTTATGTTCCTGATAGTTATCTTTGAATGTTGGACTGGAAAATGTGAACTTAAAGATTAAATTGTCAAGTTGAACAATATTACATATGCAAAGCACATCCCTGATCCCACCTAATGCGCAAGTCAACCAGTCTCATCACATGATCCCTCACACACAGAAGAGTTACACCTCTCTATCCCAGCATACACATCTACATCCCATCTTCCTGTACAGAATATATTTCCATCGGTCTCGTATTTTAGTCATCCCCTGTGAGTCAATGACTTTTGGAACTATCTACAATTTTGTCAGGGGCAAGAAACTGTAACAATTTTTACATAATTTCATGAAAAAAAATGTTTTGGAGACTTTTGTAGTCAATTGATATAGAGTGAGTGAGTTATTGTTTAACAACACTTGGGCAATATTTCAGCCATTCTGTCATCAAAATATTTTAAAAGATCAAATTGATATACAGAAAATCAATTTAAATGTAGGAATTGATGACAACAGAGAACAACAATCAATAAATCTCATTGATTTCAGAAAATCACAAAGTCTCTGAACTTATTTATGAAATCCACATCATGAATGTTGGGGTAAATCATAAAATTTACATATCTGTTTACAATAAAAGCTTAAACAATAAAGAGCAACATAGATTCAATCTCTGACTGCTTTAATAATCAAAACCAGTACGAATGACAGATTACAGGAAATTGCTAAACATTTAACCGTCTTAAAGACAGTTAAACATTTGCAGGAATCAAAGAGTCATTTCTCCCATCAATCAACCATAATTCATAATCGGAAGCAATTTCGGAGGACCATTAACTGAATCTGAGAATTGAATTAACAGCTGACATCTGTATTACAAACTTGTACAAATCATCAGAACTGTACCCCTAAAAGAGAAGCTAGTAATCTAAATGTTCTCAAAATTAACATCTTATGTGCACGAATTAATCTGAAACTATCTAAGACTTCAAAGATTTCATTGACAAAAAGGTCTTAATTGTTAAAATGTGAGTGAATATTTGTAACACTTAAAATATTCATATTTTTTTATCTTATGAAAGGGTCATAATAAACGACATCCCAATCATATGCATTTTTGAAGCTATTTTCTTTAACATATTTGTACAAGTGATTTTTATGCTAAATTGTCCATTAGAGAGAATTAACAGATTTTAGGACTGCACTGAATTTTCTTGTTGAGGCCTTTGAAAAACATTTAGGAAATGCCAACTTAATTAACTCCGAGTTGAGAGAATTAAAAAAAACTCATCTACAGTCATTGATTTTTCCCAAATTAATACATTTAATAACAAGTATAGAAATATTTGACACTTATCAAGTTTTATGATTACCAACCACATTCAGTGGCTCCAAAACATTAGCATACTTTCCATAAACATTGGACATAATTGAGATGCAAATTAAAAACATTTCGAACTTAATTCACCAAAATAAACTATTATGCACGTTTCATTTCCACTAAACATGGTAGTCCAGCTCCTACCATGTTGAACCTGAACCATTGGCTCTTTAGCAAACATCGACCATCGTAAACTGACCATAAAAGTGACAATCCTCAACTGAAATCATGAAATAAGGGGACCATATTAGCGATCTCCAGCGCGGCCCGGTAACAATATGAGGCAGTACACAAAGAAGGCAGATAATCCGATTAATATGAACGATTTCATGGACTTGAATCTTTGGCGATTGAGCAAACATGTCAACTAAATCATTTTTGTTTGGACCATGCTTTTATGTTTATTTTGCAAGCAAAATACTTTGAATTGGTTCTGGTTAGGAATTACTATAACTGTGACAGTATTTATTCCACTGAATTCATTTCAAAGGAAATCGTCAACAATATGTATTTTCATATAAATTTCAAATATAAAATCAATTATTTTGATCCAAATTTGTTGAACTTTTATCCCATTTTTTTCTGAAAATGTAGCAACTCTTACATAAGCAGTTTCATCAAACAGACAACATCCTCACAGAATGAAGAAAAAATATTCTAGGTAGGAAAACAAATTTGTCAAAAAGCAATGTCCATTTTCAGCTTATTCACAGATAATTGCTGACTTGAAGATCCTTTCAACTCCCCATGAAAAGGCTGTCAGTAATGCTGACAAAGTATACCATAAACTTGACAGACAATAACAAATGTCTATATATTATAGGTATGTTTCCCACACCTGAGAGCACATCATCTATAGCATCATCCAATCTACATCAAGACTCACATCTTAAACCCATATAAAGACCAGGTCCAATTGTATCTTTGTGACCGTCTGCTCAAGCATTAGATTCTACTGCAGTCCTGTAAGCATCATTACTTTACAATTTCAACTGGGAAGAACTCTCTTAGAATATTTGTCCACGACTATTTTTCACTCATGTGGTTAGTTTGAGTAAAGGCAGGATGGTATTTGATTAACCATGTTCGTGCTCCCCAAATACGCCCACCTATACAGGTAAATCTTTTCCCTTGTGTAAATTTCTTTCTGACCTAGATCCTTCTCAAGTGTTTACCAATTCCTTGGAGATGTTTTCACTTCACCTGAGATTTTAACGATTTTCAACCAAGGTGTGCTCACTCTTGTATAACTACCCATTCACCACAGGTGTTTTCTACTTGCCTGATATTCTAACAAAGTTTCAACTAAGTTGAGCTTGATCTAATGTATCTATCCATTCACTACAGGTGTTTACCCTTTACCTGGGATTCTAACGAGGTTCCACTCAGGTAAGCTTGAAAGTCAACATACAGGTAGACAACTATTTTTTTCATGTTGGACAAAATGTGAATACATAAGGAAAAGGAATATTTCTGTAGATCAATGTTATAGTAAATGGTCATGCCTTCATACATTTTCACAACTAAGTGATCAAATTTGTCAATTAGCTGGAGCTAAAAAAAGTGGTATTTATTTGGTGTGTATACCACTGCACTAAACCACATCTAACTTGATCTGATGGAAATCACTGTAGGTACTTACCTACATATTTGAATGTATCATTACATCAATTACTAGATTAGTTCTCATCTATTTGGTGAATCAGAAGTAATGGAAATACAAATTATTGAAAATTATTATTTACCTTTGCAATGTCCAATACATTGCCACTATATACATGGTCTCATTTTGAAGATAATCATCATTATTATCATGTATTTGAGAAAGTATTCTGTCACCTGTTCCTATATCTTAACGAGATGGCTCACAGGTACACTTGTGAGTGAGGTGAGATGAATTGGGGTTTAATGCCGCTTTCAAGAGTACACTTGTAAGTAAATTTACAGGTGAAAGTACATAAATAGACCATGCATGAAAGGCAATGATCCATACATAAGAAATCTCTTTTGCTTCTGTTCAAGAAAACTTAACGTACTTGGCAACACAGCTGTTATGATCTACACCTGGTCTTCATGAATAAAGTCTGGAGAGCCTTCTTTAAAGTCTAGATAGCTCATAAACCATTTCTTGATCTTCCATTTAATAAAGCAAACCAAAAGAACAAAGTTAATTCTTTCAAATTTTTCTTTTCAAAGAATCAGAATTATTTGAAAATAGTTTGAAAACTCATTTCCAAAATAAAAAACAGTTGATGTAGATGGCAAATTTTAAAATGTTTCTCATAAATGACCACTTTTGAAAGAAATTTTACTTAATCAGAATACCATAGCAGGTATAGAATAACCCTGCAGTAGACAATTTTAGTAATATTAATGCTGTATCTTATAAAATGAATGTGGAGTAATGAACAAGGTCTTCTTCAGTATGTTTACTGTCAAATATAGTAAGTATACATGTAATTAATTGAACACAGTCTGGATGTACATCTTTATGTATGAACACTTACATCTTAAAACAGCAGATATTGTTTGACATATGTAAATAAGTAAACACAAAGAAAATATTACTATAATCAGTCATGCAGAACCAAGGAACAAAGTGTTTTACAGTGAATAGATCTATGAAAAAGCATTACATTCTGGGGATATAACATAATCCTCGAGATAAAAAATACGATTATGCAGTCTCATATTCGGTGTCAGGATTTCCTGAAGAAATGCAATGTCATCCCTCTCATATGTATGTTTCACACTGCTTTTTTACGAGGTCATATCACATTTTTTGTAAAGCATAGACATAGTCGGTGACATCACTTTGTCATGCCTTTCATCATGTCAGATCTATCCCATAGCAGGCACTATCATTTATTTCCTTAATTTTCAAATTGTAGAATCATATAACATTCTTATCTATTTCAACTTTGATTAAAAATAAATTCTAATTTTTATTTTATTTTATTCAATACAAGAAAGTAGCCTCAGAGAAATGGGCATTTTAGAGTGAAGTTGGATTCTTATCTAAAAGTATCTTAATATAAGATACTAATAACTATGATTTGTTTGTTAGACATCATTCTACCATGTAGTATGTAGCGTCTATCAAAACATGATAGTCAACAATCTTCAACTGAGCACCTCTATTAGGTTCAGATCTAGTTTCTAATACAATCTGTTAAATTTAGGTTTAGATTTCTCTGTATATATCAGCTATTCACTTCAAAATGTTTCATATTAACATTCATTTTGGAATTTGATATCTAATTTTCCACATTTTCATTTCCTATATGTCATTTGAGATGTAGTTTTACCACAATGTCAGCCATATTTCCAATCTAATTCTACTCCATTGTCAGCTGTATTATCACTCCATATCCAATTTAGTCGAGGCATGGTCAAGGAGTAAATCTAATCCCTCTCACTGTCGTCTAACCCCAACTGTCGTCTCCCTCACCTGCTGTCTCTCGTTACAGGGAAATATTCCAAACTAGTAATAGCCTTGCTTTTTTGGGTTGACATCAATATTTTCCCCTAATTTAAGTAATTTGGAACCATTCAGAGGGTTTTTCTTTCTTAAAATAAATACCATTTTTCACATTTCTTTCACAATTCACTTGGAGCATGTTACTGAAAGTGATATTTTGATCACTGAAATTGGCAAATTTGACACACAATAAAATGGCATTCATTAAGAAAATCATAAAATTTAAACATTCATTCATGTTTAGAGTGTGAAAAGCTTTGCTAGAGCATGACAAGGCATCGCTGAGTTTTACTAATTGATCCAAGATGGCAGCCAGACTAAGCCGATAGAACCCTTTCTTTAACCATGGAAGTGATAGGTGTCAGTTACTTTGAAGCAAGTACAAACTTATATGCACCACATCAAACAGATAGACCAATTCAAGATGTTGCAATCTATTTTCCACAAGATATAATTAGTTTAGATTCTTTTATACCAATTTGACAGATCCTTTGATAAATGTTCCCTTGAACCTGATTGAGTACAACATTCCCTTTAATAAAGAATACTTATGAGAAAAGCAAGATTTCTATATGAAAAATTTTAATAAAAAGAAACAAAGTTTCCATTCACTTCTACATGTCCTTAAAAGATAGAAACACTTCTGTGTCGATCAAGGGGTAATGCTAGGGAGTTTAAAAGGAACAAAGTTTCCATTCACTTCTACATGTCCTTAAAAGAAAATAACATTTCTGTGTGGATCGAGAGTGCTTGGGAGTTGTGGCAGTAATATTGTCAATATATATCAGTCCTTACTTCGGAGTCACACTGAAAGTCTAGCAGCTTTAGATACTGTTACTTTGATCCCATCTGTGTATGCAATCAACAAACCATGACTGAAATAACATCCAATATCAGTAACACTGACAGTGTGAAGCATATAATATCACCAGACAATCCTTTTCAGAAAGAATTTTCCTTTGAAATGTCTAAAGAAAAGTCTATATCGTATAACAGGATTTGTATGAAGTCATTTAACGGGTGTTAACCCTTGTCCTGCCAATGACTAAAAGAAGTGTTTGTTTATATACATGTGCTCTAGTTATATGTATTGCCAGGTCTTACTAAGTGAGTCTATAAAACTTAAACCTCATGTGATGTCACTCTATTGTTCTTTAGGGACACTATTGTGAGTTATTTCCCAAATTTGATTTAATCTTGTTCCTCAGCAAATTTCTTAATAATGTCCCTCTACTCCAAGAAAATGTCTTAATAATGTTTCCCTGCCCCTAGAAAATTTCTTAGTAAGGTCCCTTTACCCCCATCAAATTCTTTAATAATATTCTTAATCTTAATATATATACCTCTTCAAATAACTTTACTGAAACATTTCTTGTGGGCATCTGGCTTACTTTTTAATAACGTCCGTGGGTAATATCTTATACTACATTTATATGGAGCACTGGCAGTGTCTGGGTTAAGGAAAGTTCTACTGCAATATGAAACCCATTGTAAATGTATACTTCCTTATAAGAGGCATGTGTGTATACTTGGAGGTAATATCACACAGGTGTGACAATAGGTAGTATAAGTAAATAATAACAAACATGTGTTATTAAGTGAACATTTGCCAAAGAATATGTACTTACACCAAGTGCTTTGTCATGTGAAATGAAAATATGAAACAAAATGATAAACAAAACAATAAGTCCAGTTGCAGTGTAGACCATATGGTAAATTTGGTATTGTGCGGGTGGGCCAGCACAAAGTTCTCTTAGATCTGAACGTGTTCCGGTTCCTGGTTGATCTCACAATCAAGGGATTTTGCTTAATACTTCTGTAATAGTGATAGGATATGAAATAAAGAGATTCAGCAAATGTTGTAGAAATAAGACACCAGCAAGTAAGAATGTATTTAATTTGTCAATCTTAATTGTCCAAACTGTTACCAATGTATATTGTATAAAACTAATCTTATTTTTTTCTCAAAACAAGGAAGTTTGTTGCCTAGAAATGGTAGAAGTGGATGGTGTTTCACTTGATATCTTTTAGGAGTCATTCAATCAAATGTAGTTTTGCTTCATGACTGTATAATAGGAAGCCTTTAATACAGGCTGTGCCTTAATTCAGCAAGTCTAGATTTGACTGCATACACAATTTAGGAGCCCGAAAAAAATATGATGGATGAAGGTACAGTAAATTATTAAAATATTTCATAGACTAAATTCTAGCCTAATTCAGATTGTGTCGATACTAGAACATAAGGCGGGTTGGGTCAGTCCATTGATTAATGAGGGGTGGTCAGCATTCCTCAGTTAATTAATGTTGTAATTGATTCTGTCTTTTGGGAATTCTGTCTTTTGGGAATTCTGTCTTATGGGACTGAATCCTTAAATTTAGTCAATATCTAAAATGAAAAACTATCACAAAGTCTTTTTCAAAGCTCTTCATTTCCAGTGAGTCAACTACTCAGTAAGTGCTGATAATAGCCTAATATGGAAGTATAAATATATATATTTTCCTGAAATGATTTACAGCGTGACAACGCGATAGATGTATACCTCGATCATCATGCTGATGGTATTCTTGGTCTATTGCAGTAAACAAAACATACAGTCTGAGGTTTAAGTTTATTTTCAAAGCTATTACATTTATACCCTTGTGTCTATTATTGAATAAATGGAAAACTTAAAGAGAAATACAATTGAAATGCATTTAGATACCAAGATTATTTATAGACTTCAATGTCAAGGTTGATTTTAATTTCTCGTTAAATATTTCAAGCGTACCCATCCGGTACAAAATCCAAATACGTGCTATCATATTACTTATATCAATATTTACCACATGCTCATAAATATTGTCAGAAATTCACCCCCACACACAAGAAAGCTTCGAGTATGGCTTTCATAACCTAGCATGTGTTTTGTGTTGGTTTAAGAGATTCAACCGTTTGACCTCAAAAACACACTTTGTTAGCATAAATACATGGAATTCAAAGACTTTGAAAGGAATGACAGTTAATAGATCAAAGAATTACACTCGCATCTACATTCATCTTATTGAGTTTGGTATATTTTGTTTGAGGAACAGGAAATGTGTCAAAGTTTTCAACATATTGCAAAAAAGGTATGGGCTAAAAATTGAAAATGCATATCAAAACATTAAAAAAAAATTGCTTCTGTTCCTTACTCATGATTCAAATGAAATCAAATCCATTAATAATCATTCTATTTCTAAATCAATTGCCCTGCTATACCAATTAGTGACTTAGTCCCAATCTAAAATGTTCTGCCCATATCCTAATCACAATTTAAAACATATTCATAAAAGAGTTCATATATTTAAAAATGGGAAAAGCAACAATATTTTTTAAATGTTTCAAAACATAATCATTAATAATAATGAATAATTTCATATGCTCAAAAGGATTCATGTTCTATTTATAAATGCTTCCTCCTCTACGGTCTATTTTAAATCAAACATCTTTCCAGCGAGGGTGGCCACATTCGATTTTGTCGACATAATATCGGATAACGGTGTTGCATGTGTTTCTGCCATCAAAACAAGCTGTGCACCTATCACATTGCACGTTTCTTGCACACCTTAACTTAAGCATTATAATCACTTTTGTTTAGCAGTACCTTGCATCTCTCGAAGGTTAATTTAACTACTTTGACAGGTCACACAACAATGTTTACTGAAATACAAAACCTCCAAGACCAATAATAGTGAATTAGTTTCCCTTGCAAGTCGCATGTAATGTTTACTGGCAATTTGAATTTTAAATTTATCAATGCAACAAACCTAACCCGAAATGAATATTCATTTTTAAGCTTCCTGTAAATAATGTTGCATTTTGTATTTCTGGATGGCTAACGATTCAGTTTATCAATTCATTCATAGATAATTGTTGTAAGTCTTACAAAAAATTCAAAGAAATTTAAACCACAGCGATTCAGCTAGAACTTTTAAAATAACAGAAGGAGCTCTGTTTTCTTTGGAAATAACCAGATATACACTGCTCTCCTTTTTGTAGGAAATTTGATTATGTAAATTAACAAATGATATTACGTTAACAAGGAAATCAGAGCATATGGCAGGTAAGGTTTATTTAGAAAAATTGTTGCACGGAAATAGGATGACTTGGAACAGGTGAACCCCATAAAAGCTAAATTATGCCGATAATCATAAAAAAAAAAGATTTTCCAAAGTTTCTCTGACAAAACCTTATCCTATAATATATCCTATCCCCCCTCCCCCAAATTTTTAAAAGAATAAAATAATTTTTTCATAAAACACCTACACAAAGTTAAATATCAAATCAAACAGCAGAAATGATTTATATATGAAATGAAGGCAGGTGTTGTGATTTGGGGTTTCATGTCGCTTTCAAAAGTATTTCACTTGTATCACGGCTGCTAATATTATTGCAGAGGGAAAGCCTGCAACACTGTGGCTATGCATTGCGGTGAAACCTGCAAGCATAGGCGGGAACTAACAAACCATGAGTGGTAGTGCACTGAATTTCAGAGTAGCATTGCACCCAAACCTTACTGCATGTAGAACAGTTCTCTACTGCAGACAAAGTTGCCGAGCCCCATGCAGGATTCATATATGAAATGATAAAACCTCATAAACTATTGAAAAATATCAAATAACTATTTCCAAAATGACATGAACGGGCCACTTGTAACAGAGAAGGAATATTAAAGTGCACATAACATGCTAGGTAATATGCATCAGGCTATTATATCATTTTTAATATCTTCCAGCAGCATTTATAATTCACAAAAGCTGCCCCAGGCACTATTGTAATGTAAATTCCATCAGCATGTCCACGTATCTATGGCCGTTGGATACTGATAATAGCGCTCAGCATGTTCATCCTGCGCTATTAACTTTCTGTACACTCTCGCCAGAATCATCAACATTCCCTAAACCAGAAATAGAAGTTATTTTCATATAATCTAGAAATGTAAATTGACATTTATCCTACAAGATTATTGGAGTTTTACTTGTATTTCTTTTCTAGGCTTGCATTTGCATAAAATTATCATTTAATTAGGTATAAATAGACTTGCCATATAATGATATTCATATATTGGAGGAACTTTATTACTGCCTAGGAATTCTCTCAGCGAGTCAAGATTTTTCTGATACACAACATAAGTGAAACAAATTAAGAAATTATCATTACAAAACCTTTTTAAAATTTTAAAAAAACATTTCTATATGAACATCAAGATTTCTTTAAAACAACTTTTTTGTGAAAATCACAAAATTATTGCTCTTCAAAGACTTGATATGTCATAAACTAAGTTTTATCTTCACTCTAGCCAGCTGTTCACTTACATGCGCTTTACTACACTAGCCATGTCAGGTGCAATGTTTGCTATCAGTCTCAACTGCCTTGATGTTATTCCCTGTTGGTTTCTTTCCTTTCTATTCTCTTTCTTTGTTAGTTCAGCTAAATGGGTTGTCCCAAAAGTAAATGTCTATGCAATTACTATGATAGTTTTAACATTTGCATATTTTGTTTGAGAATAAAGGGGAGCATGGAAATTTGAATACCACGTTTTACATAAAGTATAGATTATGAATGAGTGAATGGCAAAATATGAGTAGTAAAATGGGTTCCATTGTTTTCATCTTTTTAATTATTGAATTCATCTATTCAAACTACAACAATCCTAGACTTTCCTCTTTTAACTCACTTTAAAAATATCTTGCCTAAGTTTAACTACCCCCTCTATTTATCATTTTAATTAATGAATCAGATATTTCTGTCCGTATTCTATTTACACTTATATATCCTACAACATTGTAAAAGTGACTCCAACAGAAAATAATTGAAGGCTCCAAAGAGAACAATCACTGCTGGGTTTGACCTTCCACTACGACATCCCTGTCCCCTCCCCCCTAGGTATCCCCGTCCCTCCCTCCCCCTCCCAAAGTGACCTCTCTGCATGATTTCACCTTCATCAGCAGTGAAGACCCCCAACTACCAACACCATGGCTACATATGCCAATCATAACACAACATGGCAATTATTAGCCAATCAGAGCACTGACTGACACCTGTCAGCCAATCACAGAGGAGCATGTATGACAAGCCATTATCACCTGGGGTGATAATGTGATGGGGGCAATTATCAGCTGTGTCAACAAGCAAGTTGATAGACAGCAATACAAACCCTTGTTGTACGTTTAAGTCAACATCTTCCTGTGATGATTACATCAACATTATCTCCGCATATCTGGGTTAAATGGAGGCTCAAACTTGCCAATCAGCACAAAACAAAGATGCTGATACGAAGGAAATCAGTCCAGGATACTCAAGGAGTTGTTATATAACTCATTTACAAAGTCAAACTCAACAGCTCTAAAACTCTGCAAGTCTATGAAGTAATATTCCAGCTAGCTTAGCCCTTCTGGATATTTTATTTTAATCTCGCCTCGCAAGTTTAATAATGTAACATTTAATATAAAACTATTTTGACGAAATCCTATTGAAAGTTTGACATAATTATTTCTAATTATTGTCATTATCAAGTATGAAGTACAAAAATATCAAATGAAATATATGCTGTATTTTTAGAATTTTAAAATCTTATCTACCAAAACAAAACATAATCTATTGTAAATTTCAATAATAAAAAAAAAGGTAACCAAAATTAGATTTTGAATTTTTTCAAACGTAGAGATTAGAGTCTACATCTTTAAATTTAAATATTTCGATTCCTTATTTACGTATTCCCTTCCCCATCCACAAATATTCATGTTAACACGATCTGCTTGTACACTCCTTGTCTTAAAAACCTGTGATACCACCAAAACGTTAACGATTTCAATTATGCCGCATTCAGTAATAAATATTCAACATTATCGACTTTTCAATGACGTGAGTTAATGAATTCTGTTTAAGCACTGCCATACGCAGTGTTGACTCGCTCTTAGTCCCCTAATCATTTACCTTATTGATTCTTAAGATAATGTCATGTCAACAAAATCATATAGTTCTTGAACAAAGAAACCCAATATTGTATCAAAAATCTAGAGATAAATATTTTATACGTACTTGATATTATTACTTGATATTACTTAACATGCAGTAAAGCCAGATCAGATATTAAAATTCTGCAGGTTTAGGTTTTTCCACTAAAGGCTTCCAGAATAATTAATGATTCTTTATCGGTCTGGGGCTAACCTTTGATTATTCATCTCATTCTTATATTTTATGTAAATAACATGTTTAAATTTTATATACATGGGTGTCCATATAATTCTTCTTCTTTGTGTGTTTTACAGTCAGTGACTGAGTGAGTTATTGCTTGGGCAATATATTTCAGCCATTTGTGTCTTATTTTACGTTGAATTTTATACAATAATGTCTCTTATAAATCGCTGTGCGATTTGTTGTTCTATCAAGTAAGACCAAAATAAACTGATCTGTCAGTCTCTGCTTTCCGTAAAATGACTATATAAGAATGATTCCACACTTATTCAGCAGTTAAAGTGTTGAAAATGGAAAGTCCTTGGAAGTTCCTTTTTACAGATACTTTTTGAATAAAACTTAACGATCAAAATATCAATTAAAAGACTAAACAAGTCTTTAGAGACTGTGATGAAGTCTATATGCACACGATTCTGCAATTCACACTGCACAAGTGACGGCTCTGCCTATCGCAGTGTAATATATTGTTTTGTTATCGCTGGCCGTCTGTCTGGCTTTTCAGCTTTGCTCATTTCAAAGTAACAGAGACATCAAGGCCCAGACAACTTTAGCACTTGAACTAAATAGAAATCTTTCAATAGGGCATTATCTTAAATTTCACATTTTCTATTTTTTACAATTTTGCAAGACTACAGCCATGCAAATATTTAAGTCAAGTCCAAAGCATACCTCCTGACATACTGAAAACATCAAATGATTTAAAATCAAAACTGATTAAACTAATGAATCACTTATAACATCATAGTATCAATTATAAAGCTTAATTCCCTAATATAAAGTGAACAAATCCATTCCAGCACTGAATTTGTTTTTTGGAAGCAGAACAATATTTTGTTATGAATAAAAAATTCCTTGCCTTCACTGTACACATAACAAGTATCTGGTGGCCAAAAAACAAAAATGGTAACTTCTTGCAGTTTCCATCAATGCTGCATAAATTCAAATAAATAATACTAGGCCAATACATTTTCTAAAAGCCACCATGAATTTCCCTGCCATGAATTGAATGAAACCATGCAAAACACTAAGTAAATAAGTAAACACGTATTCACCACAGTACTTCACAAATTACCTGCAGTAAGTGTGACTATTCAAAGACACCAACAATTCAGTGAGGCATAAGCATGATAAATATGATTACTACAAACCACTACCTTGTATTACCTGTGTAAATCAGAGCAGTCAAGATCAAACACAACAATCAACTAGAAAGCTTGACTAATTCACAAAGGCGTTTCAGCCCTTCAAACCCACTCAACATGAACAGAAACCAAGGATCTATGGACATACTGCTTGGAGCACAACTACTTTCTTTCCATATGGGTTGGATGGTCAAACTTTACTATGAAATACCATAGTCCATTACAGAAAAATAGCCGTGAGATAATCTCCTTTGGTATATAGCTTTATCATTGCTTTAGAATTAGGGACCTTTAAATTTTTGTCCAACTGTACGTTGTTCTTACGTCATTGTTGTAATGTTGTTGCAATGTTCATGATGAGTAAAAAAAAGCTTCGAAGAAGAAGTGAAATTTCATTTCCAATAATTGAGTAAACCTTTGTATAAAAACTGTAGGTTTGTGAAAATTAATTAATGCTTATCATTCAAAAGGAGACAAACGAAAGGCAAAAAACAGACCAAAATATAGCTTGTAATAAATCATTGCTCATACTGTTTGTATTTGGATGTTTGATCTTCCAGGTCACTTAGTACAAACAAGACTTTAATGAACAGTTTACACAGGATTGGCAGTGACACCTAAATTAGCTGTTGATAAAATGTCTTTCCATATGGATTTTGATGGGAAATCTTAGCTGTGGCTAAAATGAATAAGTGTCTGTCAGTGAAACAGACCTGAATAGGGGCCAAGAAAAATAGCTCTGAGCAAAACACTTTTCGTTCAATATGGATCCTAATGGTTTGCAATGAAAAAGCAAACCGTGATAGCCATCACCGGTCAGCCAAGCAAGAGTGGACAGGGTCCAGTGATAAGCTGAATAGAATGCAAACACTGGCTACTGATAACTTGAATAGAAAACAATTTCTAAAGTTTAATCTCATGGACCATCTCTGGGTGACTTAAAGATTGCCAGATCATTGTTTGGTGTTTTTCTGAAAAGGGGCCATTATTGCGGGGACAGTTACCAATTAACTCAAAGTCTTTGATGTTTAAAGATTCTAATCTCTTGAATTCCCATCTGAAATTTCTCGGGATATTTGCAATTCCAAGATGGCTGCGAAAATTGCTGTCATTTTAAAAAGAAGAAAGTAATCCCGGGACAGATTTCTTTTAATGAACTAACAAAAACCATATGTTTATATTAAATAAAACAAGAATTTGGCATTTAAATTTAAAGTTTATAAAGAAATTAAAGATTTCATTGAATAACATCATACGCACTTGTAAGTCACAAAACCAAATCAACTTTTCAATTAAAGAATAGGTTATTTGTTTAGTTTTACTAACTTCCCACAGGCCACAAAAAATGTTCAATCACCACAAATCATACATTCATGAAAATATTTCATTATTTCATATATTCAAGCAACATTCAAAAGTACTTTTAACTCTGTCAATGCCAGGGTCAAAATAAGTCTCCAACCAAATCCACAGTTGAAAGAAGGAGCACTTGTCTGAATCAGCAGCAATAAACCAAATTCCTTCAAACCCTGACAGAAGCTTATCTGGAGCCACCTTGCAGATCAGAGGGACACACACAAAGAAACTTGGACAGTACATAATAACCATGTTTTATTCTATAATAACCTCACCCTTGTGAATGTAGATTTATACCCTCGTAGGCGTATGGACTTAATCCATGCCCAAAGTCGGATAAAACATTTAGGGGATTTGTTAATCTGGGTCTGGCTTTGAAATTAATGCTGAGTAATGTATGATATCCTGTAAACTTTGATAAATCTGTGACACGTCTTCATAAGCCTAACTGTGGTAGAAAGGGAAATGATTTGATAATCATAGAGATTTTGGTAATGCATAAATTTAGCAAAAATACACCGAGGTTTGATTGAGCATTAACCACCTGAGATAAAGTTAAAGTTGCTTGAAATTTTAACCATTTCTAGAACCTATCACTGCTAGAGACAGAGTGATGGAATATGTTTTTTCCTCAAATCCTGAGAGTTATTGTTTGAGGCCTTTACGGCAATGTTTCCATATCGGTGGTAAGATCTCAGATCTAAAGTACACCTACAGATAAATAATGACAATGATTCTACTAAAAGTCTTTGTAAGTATGTTCATAAAACAAATATTTATATTCACATTCAAGTACATCTTATTTAAACTTTCACCTTTAACCTTATGTTTACCAAACCACCAGATGACCTAAAAACATTCCTTCTATACATGTTTTTAAAATGCATATTTACCAAGGGATTTTTGGGAGTTCAAATTAACACAGAAGTTGACATCAAGACCTTGCCAGAGTTGTGAATGCCGTTCAAATATTGACTTGACTTCGAGCGAATCTCATCAAAGATTCCCTGAACCAGTCTACAGTATTTCTCGTCATTCCAAACATGAAATACGTTTTTTAACAATAAATATCCACGTCCTAATCTGTACAGTGCATGCAGAGTTTGTGTTTACAAGACAGGTATGTTTCACCATTGTATGCAGATGTGCCAGCTCAAGGTACGACAACAGACGAGGGATTTCGGTTTGACATGAATCAGGCTTTGCATGGTTGAAGCTAGACAAAAATTTAGTCGATGAAATTCTATAAAATTTACTGTTTCTTCATTCATAAGATTCTTGTCTTGGGGCTCTTAATTTCATTGTCAAATCTAGCCTTGCTCAATGAGGACCTAGACTGCATTAGAGGCTCCTACTTAATACAGTCATGAAGCAGGACTAGGTTGGAGCCATCTTTAAGCATTTTCTTTGAGCAATTAACCACAACTCAATTCTGTACTAATAAATATACTTCATTCTGTATTCTGGTACTTAGGAGGCCACAGGGCTATAGTACATGGAATACATTGCATACATTCAAGAAATGGTAATAAATATATTGGATAAACAGCATTTTTTACGATCTCACAACTTTATGACTTGTTATATTTCCATTTATTTAATTCTCTGTTTTATCCTCTCTAGAAATTATCTTGAAGACAGCTTCATTTTGGCGAAAAAGAATTTCTAAGACTATTATCGATCACCATAATAAATAAAAAATAAAACCAACAAAATAATGCATTAACCAGATGTCTTTATACAGTTAGATCAACACCTTTGGTATCAGATACATAAATAATGTACAAATCTCAAACACATTTAAGAAAAGCTAGTCTCTCAGAGCAGGCTAGACTTGCAGATGTCTAGGCTTCGCACTCATTGCCAAAACCCAGCGACCCTTTTCCTAAGTGACGTCACATGGCAGACACACATGACTGTTTTAACATAATGGCCTTCGACAGGTGAGCAGAAACCTTTGTTACAGACCCATTAGATAACAATGGTGTCGCATGAATAATACACAAACTTTTATTTATTACAACCAATTCAAAATTTCCTTTTTGATTCTTCTGACAAAAGTTTGGCAATGTCTAATTTTCATATTCATCTCGATGAAAGGATGTTTGAGATTTGAGTGTGTAGGATGTTGCAATAAAGACAAGAGTTCTCTTTCTTGAACGACTGAGAAGTTACAGTTAGGCCATAAATATTTGAATATGGCTTTTGAACAATTTGAAAGTGAATCCAAACGAGTTTATGAGTCATAAATTTTCTTTGAACATGACAAAAGAATACTTATTACTTATTTATTGAAAGTAGTATCTTCAAAATATGCATTCCTCCCTTTATGTGTTTCATCCTCGAAAACTCAACAAAATTCTCCAAAATTGATTTCATCACAAAAGTACAAACTCATAATAACATGTATCTACGACCACAAAAACTTACTCAAATTTGAATATCCGACTTAATCTACACTTAACCTAATTCTCCTTAAGGCTACTGAGAGTGCCACTAAAGTTATTGTTTATAAGACACACGTCAAAATTGATTGACATATCGTCACTCTCGGCTAGAGTTTAGTGATAACTGTCGCATCTAGAACAAAGATGAGGTCGCAACCTCTGGGGAGTGCTCATTAGTCAAGTTGACACATCACTACATCACTAACATCACTACGATTCCAGGGAGAAGTTATTTTCCCCAACTACAACAGTTCACGACAGCAACCGTGAAATGAAGATGCATTGCCGATGCCTCGTAAATACAATTTTGACGTGGTGGTATGTGTTATGCACCAAATAATAACAATTCTGTGCTGAATGTCATTATTTTGATGTTTGTCAATTATAGATAAGAGAGCTATGGCAATAATGGAATAACTAGAATTGAGCTTGTCACATCAATTTAATTAAAGGCAGTGCAAAATGAACATGAAGAAAGTATTCAAGAGTTTACTGAGTTTTTTTATCAGAGTTGAGTCAAAATTGTTTTTTTAGTTGTCATTTATCTCAATTTAGATGTCAGTCTATCTATTGCATATTTAATTAATCAATTAATCAAAAACACTTTCAATAAAAGTTGTCATAAGAATATAGTCTTGTCAATGGTGATGTCATGTAATGTATCAGTTACCAAAGGTCATGCTGAGTGTTGCGTTTAATTTTATTCAAAATCATACTTTTTCATGCAAACAAAGAATTTTAAAATACATCCTCTAGCACTTACATGTTTTTCGAACTCATCCTAGCATGACCGTAAACTGACATAAATGTGAAATAAAAATAAGCGGCATCTGTAAAATAAACTGCAATCAAAATCTTATTCCCATTATAAATAAATTAAATGGGAGAAAAAATTGATATCAAAGATTTTGCCACAACAACATAATACACATAAATGACAGCCCCTCTTTGAAGCATGCCTGCAGCTATTTGCAGCAGCAACATATTGTGTAGTCAGATGCACACAGAAGCAGGTGCAAACTGACATTGCATACCTGTAACGATTTAACACCTGGATGCGAGAAACTCGTTAAGCCGACAGATAACTGTTTTTAAATCTTCTTCCTACTCATCCTGAGTTACTAACATACTTTGCCATTTAATTTTATCAAAAGAAACAAATAAAATTCCTGGTGGATTTGTTTCCATGCGCTAGTCGTTATCTTAATATAAATTTAACAGGAAAACAAATTTCGAACATATTTCTTAATCTTTCAAAAATTTTTGTCAACAAAATAATGAGTTCCTTCTTTAAATTTTTTTTAATGTATAGATTTTTAAAAACCCTCCATAAGTTAAATTCCATTCAAATTCAAGGAATCAGGACTCACTGCATTTGCTCCCCATAGAGTACGTTCAAGTCATATTTTCCTATACTCATTTCTGTTATAATTCAAGCCCTTTCTGAGGTTACAGCAGATTTCCCTAACAGGAGCAAAATAGCAACACAACCTATCTGTCTTATTTTAACCAATGAAAACACTTCTCGCATGGAAACATTACGTGGCTGTGTTAAGTCAAGAAGATTTTTTTGCACAGTGGACAGTCAGATGAATACTAGTTTTCTCAAACATACATAAAATTACTGGTTTTTCAAATAATCCTTGAGTGAGTTAGCTTTGGCAACATTTCAGCCATTAGCAGCAAGAATTCTTTTGAAACTGTGTCACTGGCTACACTTAACATTGATAGCATCCACATAGGGTACCTACCCAGAAAGTGATCAAATTAAAACAGTGGTTAGAGAAGGAGGTTTGACTTGAGGCTGAGCTACTTTTGCATACAAAAGTACAAAATCTGTGATAAGTAAAAGATAGGTTTTCCTTGAATATTCCGTAACCCAATTTTCCATCTGTTTTTTCTCTCAAATTTACAGATTGAATCTTTCTGTACATCTAAAGAAAAGGCGATAACAAACAATTCTTACTCATCCCTCACAAGTTGAGAGATACTAAGGTTTTCTTTACATATTAAATACAAAACTTATCATTAAACCAGTTAAATGGCCTTAAAGAACACTTTGAAGATTTTAAGAGCTTTGAAAATAGAATAAATGAAAACAAGTATATTAAAGATGATAGATTACTCCCTCCTCTCAAATTCAATTTCTCAAAAAATGCATCCAAAAATATTTACACGATACCAAAGGAATCCCCTCTAGATATAAACATCATGAACGTGTGTATTTACATGATTCTTGATAAGTAAAGTGAACATGAAGAAAAAAAAGTTCAGAAAAGATCAGCTCAAAAGGCTTATCTAGTCACAAAACATAAATATTTACCAAGGTAAGTTAAGAGAGCAAAAATTCTTTTTTAGGGATAGCATGCTGACATAAAACATCCTTTTACCAAACAGCCGTTTTCAGAAAAAAACCAGAAACATCTGATTTTTATTCCTTAACAATAAAAAAAATCTTGACTAGGTTCCAGTTGAGGTCTTATTTTCTTTATGTAATATATTATCAAAATATTGTCATTTTTGTACCAAAATGAACTCTTTATGAAAGGGCGTTTGATATTGATAGAGATGGCTCATACATTGCTGAAAACACAGCTGTCAAGTTTGACACCTTTTTCAATTTTGAAACTGGTACGAAAATCAGAGACATCTAAAAAACACATTATATCCTTTTTAAACAAATGATATTTATGATAATCTTTTACAATACATATAAAGTTGAATGATCATTCTCAGAAAAGTAATAGACATAAACTTCATCTTAAAATTAATTTTATCACATGAAAAGTTGTATTTTGGTCAATAAGAACCAAGCAACTAAAATCTAATTTTTCACTAACAAAGATAATCAACAAAAATGGTTTGATCAAAGGGATCAACATTTTCAAATTGTACACTTACACTTACACAAGACAAAAAAGGAATATCCCTCGCCAAAAAACTAGCAACAGCGGCTAAAGGCTAATTGAAGATAAATTCCACATCACAAGTATTTCTGATTTACATAAAACGACCCCTTAACATAGAATATTAAAACTGGTTCAACGAAAAAAAAAATTTTTCAAGCCACTATCACTCGATATTTTAATGCAACAAGATTATGTGTCAAATTATAGGACCATTCACATAGTCTACAATTCATTGAGCAAGGAGTTCCTATCTCAGAAAACAGGACATATTGAGTTAGCTTTTCAGCACCACTTTGGCAATATTTCAGCCATCATCAGACAGAGTTTTGCATTAAAAAAACAAAAGACAACATTTTTTGGACTCATAAGGATGTATATAAATCTAAGTTCAGATTTGGTGACATGAGCAAGTCTAACCACTCTGAATAGATACCACACATGGAAAAATCCTATGTGGAAATAATCCTACCAGCTGGAGATAAATAGACACGCAAAAATCAATCAAATATCTCTCAAATGTTCCCCCTTCTTACGAGGCCCCAGATCCTACAGTGTTGTATCTCGGCTTCAGGGGATCTGACAACGTCTAAACCCTTGCACGAGGTATTTCACAGTCGTGTGAAGGCCTCTGGAAATTAGAGAGACATATTGATCTTCCTCCATTTTGGATTTTAACTTCTGATAAGTGATAAGTTAAATATTTGCAGATTGGTTACTAGACAGCAATCATTTTTATTCTGAATATTTGTTGATGAGTGAATACTTATGTATAACACTTATCTTCATTTTGCATAATCAGCAAAAAACCTCATCAAAAATACAAAAATCCTTTCTCTTTACATCTTGGCAGAATAACAGACAGATAAAAAACCTTTACTTTGAATATATGCTGCCTCCATTATCAACTAATGAAACTGAAAGAAAATACATTTTAACATCTTGCTTTTAACAGTTAATCAATCACTATCAAGGCTGATTTTCTTACATATTCAGCACTTGATTATCAGTTTAAGATTTGAAAAAGAACAGAGTGTAAAAATGTTCACAAGATCTTTCTACTTTTTTGATGTTTCAATTTACTTTCATACTTGGAAGGCAACTTTGGAGATTTGGAGATTTCTCTGTTAACTCTTCAACTCAGAGGGTAGCCATTTTTTACTTCCCTTCTCAGTTGGAGCCTGCCAACTTGAGACAGAGCCAAACCTAAAGTTGACAGTATGTTTCAATACTAACACTTAGTCTATGAACAAACAATTACAGGACAAAGAAGAACATTTAGAACTTAAACTCCTCCTTAGAGTGTACTGGGACTGTTTAAGAAACGTAAATTTTCTTCAAAATGTTCATTTCATGATACTCTTATTTGGTTAATCCTCTTAAAGATTTATAGAATAGAGAACAAGTTCTAAATTCTAAAATTTCATAATCGATACTTTAAATTTGCTTTATTTGTAAAATTCATTGCCGTTTCTAAAAACTGGAATGAGTAATGAAAGGTTGACATTTTGATGATTAACTTTTGAATAAATTTGAATGTTACAGTGATGAGAAAAAGCTTGATATGTCACATATAAAATATTTTAACTTCCAGTTACATATTTTGATCGATATCATTGATCAGGACAAGCTAATTCTGACCTTTTCCATGGCTAATGAAAATCAACTGTCTCAGACAAAAAAAACATAGCTGTCAAATCTAAGCAAGTCTAGTTTAATCAAGACATCTCAGTGGTTTCCTTTCATCCTATTTCTATTGGTAAGAACAGCAAAATTTCTGGTCAACTCCTCCATTTTGAGGAGGGATGAAGAAATATGGATATACTCAGAAACATCCTGAACTTTTAAATAAACAAGTTGCTATCTAGAACATCATGCTTTTCCTATGTATACCACTACCAAATGCCCTTCAAAGCTTTGATATTTTCTGAATTTTCCACCAAGAAACTAAACGTCAGTCTACATCTAAAGTTTGGCCCTTGCTACCGCAAGTAAGCCCAACAGAAACGAGAGTATGTAAGGGAGAGCATGTAATGGAGAGCATGTCGGGAGAGCATGTTATGGAGAGCATGTCGGGAGAGCATGTAATGGAGAGCATGTCGGAGAGCATGTCGGGAGAGCATGTAATGGAGAGCATGTCGGGAGAGCATGTTGTCCCCAACAAACCCTGGATTTGGTCCCAGCTTACAGCGTGAACAACTCTTGTGAGGACTAAATTCAGATCAATCAGCGCAAGTTGATTGGTCGGTTGAAGGCTATGTAGATACATCAATGTGGGGCTCCCAACCCAGATAGATATATCATACTTGATCTCCAGCGATTGTCAAACAAATTTCACAGACGTATGAAACTGCTCAGGCCCTGTCCTCAGATGAACAGAAATGATCAATGTTATTATCTGAGTCTCCATGGAGGCCATTACGTTCTGATTTATTGAACTGTTTTGACATTTACATGAAGATTTGATGTGGTTGTGTTAGATATTATTCATTATTACTTATATTAAGTTGTTATAATCATTGTTCATTATCTGTTTTTATTTAAAACGATTGAGAAATAATAATATATCCGAATATATTTGGTGGCATTCACAAAAGTACTTCACAAAACTCCTTTTGAATGTCATACTAATTTTTTGGATTGCACAATTATTCACTACTAAATTCAGCTCATAAAATATATTCTACATTACAAAGAAAAAGTTATTTCTGAAATTTGAATTTCAACAATTATTTCTAAATATTTGTGGTGGGATCTTTGGTGTTCGAACTTTTATTACTCATTCCCTAAAAATTATATATTTTTCTAAAAATATTTCACAGCACTTTTGATTTGAATGAAAGAAACATTTCTCCCCATTCACTTTCTTTTGATTAAAACCAAATGGTCACATCGACCTTAATTCAATGGATTCTTATCACAATGGCTTCTTTCAGACGTGATAAAAGCATCACTAGCGACGTCAGAAAGCAAAATGTCTGCTCATTTGCATATTCATTAAAAATGCCTCATCACTTGACAAGGCAAATTTGACTAATCTGCATAATGATCTAATCAGAGAATCAATGCTGGCATTTGAGTACATCATTAATGCAGGAAGATCAAATAGTGCTTCATATTTCACTAAAATAACAAGTATCATAATTTTGGGAAAATAAACAAAAAAAACTGAAAATGCTGAATATATTAAAGGATGAATTTGCACACTCCATCAACAACAACAGTGACATCGGTAGTCGCAACAATTTACTCAGTTGTTCAAACAAACTAATTCCCCTGTTAATTATAGTAATGACATCAGACCATGTACTGAATGCCAGAATACTTGGCTGCTAATGCATGAAGGCTTTTACTGCAGTGGGTGAACTTAGATGCTGGCATATCTGAAGTATTCACTGCACCAAATGGTCAACTGATTTGTTTAAAATTCTCCCATTTCTTTTGTGGTGAGGCTGGATTTTTTTTAATTATCATAAATATCTAGAAGAGACATTAACTCTAGAATTGTAGAATTTATATAAATATTTTTATTTATTTTTTTAAATTTTTTATTTCAAGTTTTGGTTACATTCCCATTTACATATCAGGGTATATTGGCTTGTATAGTTGCATAAAATAATTTCAATTAATTTTTTATGACATACATAGTAAAGAAAAATATGTTATTTATTCTATTATTATGAATTTGTCAAAAGCATATGGAGAGAACCCCAGAATGCTTGGAATTTTGCAGAGTTGCAATTTGAAATGCAACAATTCATATTCATGAATTATAAATTTTCCTTTTCATTAAAAGTTGGAGGATAATGAATTGTTACACGGTAATACATCTTTGTTGGTAAAGAACTCAATAGTTAGTAATGAAGTGGCGATTACATGCTTGTCAAGTTACTTATTAGTGACGGTAATGGATACCTCATTAATTAGTCTACTAATTAAGATCTGACGAACGATTGATTGATAGTATTAAAGATTTACAAACATACCATGATTGCATGGTACATAATAATTATTATTGATTAATTTTGCATAACAACTAACTAATTACTAGATAAATGTCAATGACAACCTAATGGAAATCAGATTATTTTGACATTGTTCAGTTTTTTGTCAATTTTTGGTTTTCACTACTATATTATGCAAAATACCAAAAATTTCAAATATTTCCTCATAAATTCACAGACCGTAAAGAGTCCATTTATTCACCGAATAACTTTCAACAATCTTGACATGGCATCGATTGGCCCCATTCTCTGTATAATTACATTAAAATGTCAAGTCATTAATAGTTTGCACAACAAACAAGCACAAACAAAGTCCATAGCTGCTGAAACCCGACACCCACACCGAACCAAACATCTCAAAACTGGAAGCGTCAATACCCTGGCGTGACAGTTGACACGGCCGGTCCATAAATCTCAACCTGGGACATTTTCGGTGCCCACATAAACAGAGCATTAGGTAAGACGGTTACAGACTCGAACAAGCGAGGTGTTCGGCTAATAGAACACCGTGACCATCTCCTGTCATCAGTCCGACCATGCTGGTCGAACAAATACAAATGGCCGCTGAGGACCAACTTGGACAAAAGAGACATGGCCTCCCCTCTTTTAACGCCTCACTCGTCCTGCCAACTAAACAAAGCCTTGTGTACTTTGGACTCCACTGAAAGGGTCCGAGGGGCTCATTTCAGGGCCGATTGTTAGCTCCCTCTCTCCCATCAATGGATGATTCTTCTCTTCAAAGCAACATGTATGGAAGTAACAGGTTGACCCCCCGCCTCCTCCTTGAGCTATAGATGTGGGAGGTTCTGTGGATTTACCTTCATTTGAAGTGTGCAATGTTGCAGTAGACTCATCCATACAGACTTCAGGGTTAGGGATGGATAGTGGGGATGTCAAGAGTAGGATGTAATATTGAAGATTGAGGCTCATTCGTATCAAGTTCAGGGTTGGGGTGGCATTGTGGATATGTCAATAGTGGGATGTAATATTGAAATAATACTCAGTCTAACAAACCTCAGGGTTAGGGGTGGGTGGATAGTGGTTAAGTCACTATGTAATACTGTAATAATGTAATACTGCAGATTTTAACTCAATCATATAGAAACAGGGATTAAAGGTGGTATAGTTTATTTGTCAATAGTTACAAGTAATATTGCAAATTTAGACTTTTAAGTTCAGGATTAGAGATGATTTAGTGGAAAAGTTACTTTTAGTAGAGTATATTGCAAACCAACACACGTATACTGAATTCTTGGTAAAGATCAATTTAGTGTTGCATAAACCTTCAGACTTGAGGGGAGGTGTTGTGGATTAAATCTGTCTCAAAAATCCAAAATTTTGTTTATCATATATTTACAACTTCAGGGTTAAAGTGGCATATTGCATTAAACTTGTCAAATGCAAAATGCAACAGGTTGACTAAACATCCTGCTCAGGAATGGATGCCCTTGGTCAAGTTTGGTTACCAAGGTTACAATATCATCCTTTGTGGGACGATATGGACTTTGCAGGGCAATATCAACTTAAAGGAGACAGAAAGAGGCTTTGATGTGGTCGTGTCAAGCCTCAGCTAATCCATGAGTACAAACTGGATGAAGTGTCAACTGGTCAGCACTACACAAAAGTTAGGTGTATGGTCCAGAACTATACAGCCTTAGCGCAAGGGGTCAGACAAAGAAACATTCATATTGGCATGGGAATAAGTCCTGCAAAACATTATATGTGGGTCTATTGAAAAAATCATTCTCAGGGATAACCAACAATGGCTCAAGTGTCCAATAGAAATATTTGCATATAAATTATTTCACAAGTTATTGAATATTGTTAGAATATTTGGTTGACCAAGCCAATTCAATGATCACTGATTCATCAAATTTCAGGATACCAATTTATGCATACATCATAAAATGTGCAAAATTAAAATTTTCAAAGTTGACATTTATTCAAATTAACCTAAAATCAGAGCAAAACATATATGCAGAAAATGCATTGCATCTATATCAAACAGCAAGTATCAATGCCATGATAAACCTGTCATTACAGGATTATCTGGAATTCGAACCCTGTGAGTGACCTTACTGGCTTGCTGCAGTGAGAGGGTTAAATTTGTAACTAGGAGATCAAAGTAATTGATGCATCCGGTCAAGAAGTCAACACTTTCAGACAGTCTGGGTCACTGGTCATCACCAGGAGATCTGGACATCTGGACATGCCATGCACTGAATCATTGAAGAGGTGTGGTCACGAGGGAGGAATGAAAGAGGGGAGGTTGAGATGTGCCATAGAGGAGATCATGGTTGGAAACTTGGAGATTGCTATGGGCTTGGGTATGATGGGACAGAGGTGTCAACATCTGGACAGTGGCCAGCAGGAATAACCAATAACCATTAACTGATAAGAGTTAAACTTTTGCATGTTGGATAACTTCAATAAATGCCTTGAAATAAACTGCATGTGCTATCAGATGAGAATGGCTAAAACTATTATGCAGTATTAAGGCTGGCAAAAAATCTTGAATTCAAATTTGAACTGAGCAAAGCTAGTTCTGGTGACAGTAAACAGGGTGGGAGAATGTGAAATTTAGAGGTATGTAGTCAACTGGAGAAATTCTGGGTATCTGGACTGAAGGTGGGGAATGTGGAGGTGTGACCACAGGCCTGGACATTTGGACATGGGAAGTACAGGGATGTTACATTAAGTCTCAGAAATACCATAAAGGTCATTAGTGTATCTTTACCCTACCAAGATTGAAGATTTACTCATTTAAAAGACATTACAAAGGAAGCTATCAGAAAATATTCTTAAGAACTACTGATAACTTAATTCTAGAAATCTGACATGCGTTTAAGCTTCAGTGATGTTTCAGTCATTTCAGGACTTAAGAAGCAAACTAATGAGGAATCTATGCCATTAACTAGACTGTGAGGCAGTGAAACTGAAGTTAAAGTGTTGGCTCATCACTAGAAATGTGGAACGTCTGAACTCAGTGACAGAAAGAAGATGAGTATTGAATTGGAAGAGCTTATTTCTACACAACACCAGGAGTGGAAAGTTGGAGATAAGGGTTAGGAGGTAAATGGAGAGAGGGTTGATGTGAGTGTGTTGGACTTGAGGTGTCATGATACTGAGAGAACCTGTGGACTTCTGGAGGGATTAGCACAGGCTACAGGGTCCAGGAAGAAGGGTCAGATTGGGGGGAATTGGTGTCAGATTTGAAGGTATCATCACCAGAGAAGGACATTTTAAGTACCTCAAGGGACTAAACAGGCTCAGGACAAAGGGTTAGATTTGTAGGTACCATTCACTTGTGGCTTTGGGAGTATCATAAAATGTGTTTATAGGATTTGATTGTGGAGTTTATCACTGTGACAAACTTTATTACCATGATAGTCATTATCTAAAGACACTCTCGACTGTTCAATCTGAAATTAAAGTATAAAACATGTCTAAAATAAAGCAAAGATCTTTTGGCCGGAGGAATTTTGGGTTTGAATAGAGAAAACCGTTTTAGAAACAAAGTCAACTGTGCAAATAATAGGAGCACTGTGAGGAGTTGAAAAGAAAAGTTAGAGTTGAAGTTCCTGGGCCATGACAAACCTGTGTCAGAAGGGTGGATGTTTGTTTATGAGAACAAGTCTGCCTTCAACATTTTTACAGTTTTAGACATTGGGAATAAAAATAATATTTGCTAAATTTCTAATTTGAATTCAAAATTTACTTTTAGAGAACATCTCTAATAAACATACAAATTTTGACCTTCACATAATTTTCATATTATAATTCTATCTCTCAAAATCACATGAATCCTTTTTTACCACTCCTGGGAATAGTTATTTCACTACAACAATGAAACATTTAGAATAAATTTTCAAAAATAATTTAATGACCCTGAAACCTACATTACAAAATGATATTTACTTGCTAACCTAGATCAAAGGGAAAGAGACCAACTGGCTGAGTTAAACATTAGGAGACGTATCCTAGGGCAATCATTTATGTGTTTGAACCAACAAGAACCCAGTGGGGTGAGCCATCCAACTATCACTGCCACTCGAACATCTGTCTCTTGAAGCAGCATATAAAGTACACTAGCTTGTAGGTTTTCAGCAATTTTGTCACCAATGTGTGTCTTTAATGAGTTAAAGGTGTGATTGGAAATTGATATATTACATTACTCAGTGGGGTGATCTAACTACGATCGCAGTATGTAAAATTACTTTGCCATGAAGATCACAATGTATGTTTGACTTCCTTGACATTCAATGCTTGTGAAACATCTGCCCTTCATTATGTTCATAGTACATAAAAACATAGTACACTAGGTTGTAGGTTTTGTTGAATTTGGTGTACGAGTTAATGGTTCTGTACTGAAGTTAGTATGCTACATTACTCAGTGGTTTGACCTAACTACTATCTCAGTCAGTGGAGAACATTATATATGAACATATATATATTTGACTTACTCCAAAGCCTTCAAATTATCACTACCTGTGAAACATCTGTCTCTTAAGTAGCATATACAGTTCATTAGGCTGTATGTTTAATGATTTTGCACACCGGTATATTTAATGAGTTTTAGTGCTGTACTGAAGCTGATGTATCATACTCTGTGGTATAATCTAACTACCATGATACAGTCAGTGACAGGGAGTCTGCTATATAAACATGGACATTACTCCTCTAGGGATGACCCATCTATCTATCATCGTACCATCTGCCCTGTACTCTGTGTTACTATGACAAACACCTGTTGTATGGTACTATTTGTACCCTGTGCACTTTGATTTAACCTTTCATTGACTATGTGACTTAAACACATTTTTATTTCCAGGGGGGGTTGTTCCATCTGACCAGGCTTATACTGACTTTGAACCTTTTCATGATAAAACCTGTCATACTCATGCAATATAAGGGATGTAAACCCATAGATATTCTTATTTATTTTATCTTTAACATCTTTAAAAAGTATAATCTCTTCCAAAAAAGATGGTTAGAACGAGAATCAGCTAGAAAACAATTTTGAAATTTTCAATTTAAAATTCAAGGACAAACATGTGAATTATGATGAATTTATGAGTGAAACAATCTAGCTTGGAAACAACTGCATTCTATTTATCAGGAATGAAAAATCTAATTTCCATCATTCCCAACATCAAAAAGTAAAATCGACTTGGGGGAGCATTTTGTGATAAGTTTTGTCACAACAAATCCTTAAAGAATGAGCCATAAACATAACTAATCTAAAATCAATGGTCAACCTCTGACCCCTAATTTTATTGGTTGAAAGAAAGGGGAGGTAATAAAAAAAGCATTAACATTGTTTCCCTACTGAATGTCTGACTAAGACAACTTTCCAATAGTCATACTCATAATGTTCATACACTTCAAAGTCACCAGCTCAAGTCTTGGAGATCATATAAGCGATGGCCTCATTAGCCATATCACGGTCCAAAGATCACATCTTTTCTCCATGTTTGAATAAGCTCACAAAACACAAATAATGGGGTAAGAGAGCAAATATAGAAAAACTCTAATACCTGGAGTGAATAGCGAGTTGTAATTTATGGACCAAAACTGGTCTTCATTCTGAAATGTGTTTTTAATATGTTTAATGAGAACTGGAGAAATATTTTTGGAAACCAAATTTGAAATGTTAATCTGCATTATGAAATAAGGATACAGTGAAAATGATACAACTTTGTTACTCTACAAGTGCAACAAGGAAAATCTTAAACATCTATTACAAGTGTAAGTCATTTTGTTAAAATGGCGCTAATATTTTTCTTTAACTTTCAAAAAGTTTATTTCTGTCTAGGCTAGTGTACATGTCGACAATCACACATCTATACTAATGTCATATGGTCCATTTTTCTTAACAAACGGTTTTCATTATACCAGAACAGACGACCAGGTGAGGTGTAAAAAAGAATTTCATTTCAGCTGTACCTTGTAAATATTTAGGAGACTTTCTCAAAGTCTGAAGCTAAATCTGTCTTCACACAAGACGACTTGTGTGGAGCGAGTCTACATGTGGACAATCCTATGTCTACACTACGAGTACAGGTGACCTGTTATACAGGTGATAAAATGATCGTCATGTACAGGTGTAAATCTTGTCAGATCACTGTCCAGGAGAAATGTACACCTCCGTCACTCTAACAAAGCAAATAAATCAAAGGGACGACTTACACCCAAACTTATGTTATTACAACTGATGAAAAACGATAACTTCACTAGTAGCAACAATGGTCCATATTTTTCTACACTTGCCTTCAGTTTTTTCACAATTCTTGTAACCAAGCAAAAGCACATACCGATAAATGTGCCAGGGCTCAAGAAAATTAATTGGACTCAGGGGTATTTCACTCCTCAAAATAAAAATTGAGGAGTAAAATTACCAAATGACAAAAATAGGAGTATTTCAAGGTTTATCATTTTCAGATCCCCATTCCAAGTTTTAGTCCAAGTAAGAACCTTTTCGATGATAGTCATTGATTATATTTTCCACAGTACGTATCTATCACTCATTGATTTAATTTTTAATGCTTATATCTGAATTACCTGTACATATTTTATGCAGATACATATCTTATCTAGGGCCCTGTGTTCACATCAAGAATGTATTTACTTATGTTTGTTTTTTGGCGTCATTGGTTATAGAAATTTCTAATACTTGCCGACACTCTTATTTTGTGTGAGAAGTAAGTATTGCAACCACAATAAAGAAAATAAACTTTTTCTAAAGGGGGTATAGGGTAAATATGCGTTGCCTTTTGGCACGTTGTCCCTTAAGATTTTGAGAAGTAGGTTACCTTCATCATTTTAAAGGATTCGGTTTTGCAGAATTAGCATACATGACCACAACATTTGATCACCTTGGAAAACTGAATAATTTAATAAATTGGTGGTAAAATAACAGTTACAGAATAATTATTATGTTATATTCTCGTATGATTTTGTTCTGTCCTAATATTTTTACACCCAGGGAATATTGGTTTGCTTGATCAATAGAGCTTTCTTGTTCAAACTCTTGGTGTGCAGTGTTTTATTGAAATATAAGAACATAATTACCTAATGTGCACTCCTTATAATTGTGTAAGTATGTAATTATAGACACCAATAATAGATTTGAGTGTCAAACAAGACATTATTTATGACTATCTGTTTACTGAAACCAATTACTGCCAGTAACCTATGAGTAATACTGCTACTCCATTTGAATATGAATATTTTGTTAACAGAATGCTTACTATTTTTTCTTATTACTTAATTTGACAGATCTATATTGACACCTGTAAATTTTAGAAACTTGACTTCTTAATAAAAGACCTATTCTAAAATGTACATAATCATTTGACATCGTGAAAATTTTATATTTTATAATTAAGTACTAAAGGAATTATTAAAATCAGAATATCATATCCAGAAATCTAGCTTTTCCTCCTGAAAGATCAATTTTACCCTACACCTCACATACTCAGAACCAAACAGAGCTGAACTAACTTCTAATACCCTTGAGTCTAGGTGAAAGGATCACAATGTTGTCTAACGCTATGTAATAGATACCTACATCTTTGCATTGTGAGCAAGTCAACATATCAGGTCATCTGCCGACAGTCAGACTAAGTTTAGTCTAAAAACACATTTCATACCAAACCTGCTGCTGCATAATTTACTATTCAAATATCTGATCTGCTGCTAACGTCAAGCTCCTGAATGTCATGCCAGTGTAACATTTTCCCTAAAAAATATGTGTACAAATATTTGTCTTAAAAACTTTATTTTGCTACTTTATCCTATGTTTACAGTTGTCTTCATCCTCAGATCCTGATCTTCCTTGTCAATTCTTATAATAAATAATAATAAATAATTCAATTAATGATGATCAAAAGTTTAGCAACTAGAAGGACTGTTGATAAAGCTTGGATCATCACGAATTCTATATAGCATGGCGACTACACTGTGAGATGGGGGAAAGGTTAATTTAAACACCGATATAGAAAAATATCACAGCAGTGCCTATTGACTGTAGCTGTGATTGAGTTCAATTGAATGAGGAAAGTCCAAACTAATTTGGTGACTAGGTCCTGCTGTGAAACCTGGGAAAAGACTGTAGCTAACAAATCAATGAATCAAATGTCCTAATCCAGCAGTAATCACTTATCTAGATAACTGAAACAAGTATAGTTCTATCCGCACAGTAACACCAATAACAATTCACAGATTAACATATAGGCTAAAAGCTATTTTTGTGTGTTAATCACTTAAGCAAATATTAAAAACTCATTTGAAAAGAGTAATATGAATAAATGCTGATTCTCTATACATTTATATTTTCCAGCACAAATCCATCAAAGACTAAGACTGCACATGCTGTGCACACATAGACACTTTATACCGACTACGACAGATGGGTAATGATTCAGCCCAGTTTCACAGACTCATGTGCACTGATATCAGACTATGGACATAAAAACTGGTCAGATCTTGAGTCAACTTTTTATACAAGCCGTTTGTCCGCAAGGGGATTTTTTTCTGATTTATTTCCTTACCAGTATCAAGACACTTCTTTTGACACTTTCTAAAAAATTACTTGTTCTAATCAGATTATAATAAAATGCCATTGACAAGCTGTCTGGGCCTTCTTTCTCAAAGCAACGTTTACTCAAGTTAAACTTTTAATACTCGCGTTCATCCAAATTAATAAGATCTCTTTAAGCTTGATCATTGAAAGAAACTGGTGTAAATACATAATTATCAGAGGTTGCTTGGCATAAGCAAAGCTCAAATGCATTTAAAATTTGATTTTTATTTGGTTCTTATAGGCAGTTAAATGTGTAGGATACCAGTTCTGGTTCAAATGATGTTTTAATGATAATTCAAAATGAATGTAATGTCATGCCTATATTGCCATATAAGCTGAAAACAAACATTTAAAATAATTTGACAAAAGATCAACTTTGCATCATAAATGCAAATCAACCATCTAATAACTGAAGAGTTTTGTAGACCTACCTGAAACGCTAACTTCAAACGTTCCCATCCTCGGCACATCAGAGTTGAGTCGTATATCCAGAGTAATCTCCCCTGTCGTTTCGTTGAGGTGAAGCAAATTTGCCTTGTTTCCAGACACAAATCTATATTTTAATTTTGGTCGATCCAACTCATCAGGATCAAATGCAGGAATCTTTCCAATTGGTCCCGAAGGGAAATAATTCTTGTAGTTATTGAAGATAATCGTAAAATCCTTTAAAGTAGGGGGGTTGTCATTGGCATCCTGTACTCTGATGATGACGTTTGTGATTTCAAATAAACGGTCTGACGCTGCACGTAGTTTGATTCTGTATTCTCTCTTGTCAGATTCATAGTCTAGATCAGTATTGAGAGTTATTATTGCGGGATCCCCTTTCCTGCCTACCAGTTTAAACGACTCTACATCTGGGCCTCCAGCAAACTCGTAATCCACTATGGCGTTGTCGCCTTCATCAGGATCATTGGCTGTTATTATACACACTGTAGTTCCAATAGGGCTGTTTTCAGGTACCAGGACATAGTTATTCTTTTCCGCAAAATGTGGGGGATTGTCATTCACATCCAAGACTTTGATTTTGATTTTGACAGAGGTTGATAATGGTTGAACACCCTTGTCGACAGCAAATGCTATAAGGTTGTAATCTGGGGTCCGTTCTCTGTCCAGACTATTCTCTACTCGAATAATCCCTCTTGCTCCATCGATCTTGAAATCTCCATTCCCGTTGTCGCCTCCATCAAAAGTGTACATGATCTGCTTGTTTGGACCAATATCACGATCCACGGCAGATATCTTCAGCACGCTCATGCCAGTGAGGATATCCTCGGACACAGAGCCTTCGTACTCCTGCTGCAAGAACTCAGGCTTGTTGTCGTTCACGTCAAGGATGATGATGTCGATGTCGGTTGTATCCGAGAGCGGAGGGGTACCTTTGTCAGATGCAGTTACAGTCAGGTGATACACAGGCGTTTCTTCACGGTCAAGATTTTGCCTTGTGATTATGTCCCCTGAGCTAGGGTCGATGGAAAACGTTGATGCAGGGTTGATTGAGTAAGTAACCCTTCCATTTTCAGCCCTGTCATCGTCAAGAGCAAAAACTTTGAATACTGACGTACCAACCGGAATATTTTCGTCAATATTTTTCTGGTATGGGATATTTTGGAAAACTGGACGATGTCTGTTCGTATCTGTCACATTGATGTACACTTTAGCTGTGTCTGATTTGCCCCCATTGTCTGTTGCTGTTACGGTGAGTTCATACTCGCTAAGAGTGCGAGCGTCCAGGGTACCTTGCACTGTGATGATACCTTCACCTTGGATTGGACTGATTTGGAACACCTTGCCAGAGTTTCCTCTAGTGATTTCGTAAGAAACACGAGCATTATCTCCCTCATCTCTATCAATGGCGGTCACTGTAGTTACTCTTGTCCCAACCCTTGCCTCTTCCGACACAGAAGCGTGATAGGTCTTCGGTTGGAAGATGGGAGCATTGTCGTTGATATCTCTCACAATAATCATCACGCTGGCTGTTGCAGTTTTGACCGGAGTTCCATGATCGCTGGCCTTGACTATGAAATTGTAACCAGCTGATACTTCTCTGTCAAGGGATGCATTTGTCTTAATCCAGCCAGTTGACTTGTCAATGGTGATAGGCATACCATTCGGAGCACCTTCTATGGTATAAGTGAGTCTCCCATTTTCCTGTGAGTCATCATCTTGAGCCTGAACCTGAACGATGGATGTTCCTGACTGTGTACTTTCAATAACAGACTCTTGATAAGAAACTGGGAAGAATCTTGGAGCGTTGTCGTTAACGTCTAGAACATCAATGAGAAGTGGTACGAGACTCTTCTGAGATGGCATGCCCCCATCCTCAGCCCGTATGTTCAGCTTGTACTCTCTGTTTTCCTCATAGTCTAGAGGCTTCACAACACTCACCTGCCCTCTTTTGCTGTCGATGTGGAAGATACCATCTGAATTTCCTGACAGAGTGTAGCTGATCTTGGCATTGTCACCTTCGTCCTCGTCTGTGGCACTCACGTTCAGGACCACAGGTCGGGAAGAAACATCTATGTCTTCAGGAATACTTATTTGGTATGAAGATTTGTCTAACTTTGGTTTGTTGTCATTTGTATCCTTTATCCTAATATCGACAGTTGTTGTAGCAGTTTTTCTCTTGTTTGCTTCCCCCTGGTCGACTGCAATCACTTTGAAGTGGTAGTGGTCACGTGTCTCCCTGTCCAGCTGGGCTCTGGTCGAGATGGTTCCTGTTAAAGGATCGATCATGAAGGGCTCAGATTCGCCCCCAGTATTCAAAATGGTGTACCGTACTTCTGCATTATCAAGAAAATCCTTGTCTGTAGCTTGAACTGTTAAAACTGTGTATCCAAAGTGAAGATTCTCAGATATGTTAGCCACATAATTACTTTTTTCAAATATGGGAGGATTGTCATTGATATCATCGACTTGGATTACCAAGTTTGCTGTACCTGTTGCACTGTCACTGTGATCATCTTTAGCCATGATCATGAAGTAATGAACAGGCACTTGCTCCCGATCCAACCTTTGTGTCGTGTTGATGGTCCCTGTGATTGGGTTGATAGAGAACATGGACTCGCTGAGTTCATCTCTGGTTGCAAATAAAGAGTATGTCAAAATTGCTCCTGCATCAGCGTCAGTTGCCGTTATTGTGCTGACAACAACACCTGGTCTCTGTTCCTCTTTAACATGTTCTACGAAGTTTGGTTTTGAAAAATGTGGAGGAGAGTTGTCAACAGCTCTACGAGATCTCCTTCGTAGTTTGGTTCTTATTGGTAGTTGACGAGATGGACTTTGAAAGGAATGCAAAATGAGTTTGTATGGTACAACAAATGATGATTTCTGACATGAGAATAAGACATCAAATTCGGCAATGAATTCTCCTTTTTTCAAGCACCTGCTTATGATAGTGTTGATTTCTAAAGTTTGAATATTTACCTCCAGATCAAGCGAAACTGGCATATTGACTACCACAACACATTGTCTCAATGATAATGGAAGGAAGTCTTTCAATGAAACTATATGATGACCTCTTGGAATGCATTCATTTTGTGTGTGATTGCTGTACATTATGATAAGATGGGGCTCATTTGAGCGATGAAGTTTTGGATTGTTGGAACCACCACACTGATCTCCGTGAATGTGAACAGAGAAAGGAATCACTGTGTAATTAGTGACCCTCTCTGAATATCTTGTCCTTGCAGTCACACGGTAGCTGAGGGGGTTTTCTCCACTATGATAGCACTTGATGTTCTGCTTCAAATACACCACCCCTGTAGTGGAGTCGATCTCTAGATAGGGCAAGACACCGCGACTCAACCCCCTATCCATCGAATATGTCCACCCAGGCCCGTGGGTTCCATTATAAACAAGGGTCCCCCCGGGATCTGACGCCGAGATGTGTATATCGAGAGTCAATGCTGCAGATATATGCAATATTATCACAATACCTGTTAACATTCTTGAGTTAGGTTTGACAATCCTGGGCAGCCAGAAGTCACACGCGCGTCGTCTCTCCCTACTCGCTTGGCTCGCTGTCTCCATGTCTTGACTCGAACACACACAAGTCATCGCGAGCCTTCCTCTCAAAGGTATATCTCCGATCCTCTCTCACAGATCACACACACGATTCCTCTTCTTACATCGTACAGAGAAATCTCTGAGAGCGACTCAAAGCAGCGAATCCTCTCTACAACTGCACTACAACTCCGCACACAGCCATCCTGCATATGAGCGATCACTCGCCACCCTGCTTCCCTACAAAATGGCTGCACGCTGTCTTGATAGGTAAACCAAGCTGTTTAGTTCACCACCCAGGAAAAAATAAATGAAATTGGGTTCTCTTACATGAAGAAATCAAGAATCGAGTCCTAAGTCTTTGGGTCTACAAATCCGGTAAAGGTAAATCCACACTGCGATCGGTTACCTTCAAACAGACGCCACTGTCTCGCTTTGAAATAATATGACACATAGCGGAGGGAGGACAAGGGAACTGCGTGTCACGTGACCAAACAAAAGGTGTTCAATACACTTGGAATTTATTTCCCGACGGCCGATAGGTAAAATCTAGCCCGTTGAGTCAGTACAATGCAGCGGAGTGCATAGAACAAAGATAAAGAACGGGATTGTAGTGCTTTGACATAATGATTACAATTATTTGCTAGAGGGGATTTGACATTCTACCCACCCACCCGTGCAAGAAAACCACCTCAGGAGTCTAGCTTACCAAAAAGAGATTAGTCCTTTGTTTAACGAATGATATATTACATAACTAATACCCATCTCTAACTTTAATGGTTATGAAATTTACATCAGAAACGCATTGCGGGGTTTTACGACAGAAACAACAATCTTAGAAAGAAAACGGGACTATTTTCAACCAATAAACTCAGGCGCTATTTAGGGTAGGTCAAGTTTGTTTGATTTCCCTGTGCATGCAGAAATCAGCTAGCAAACATGCCTGTCGGTTGGCAAAGATTGGGTTCTCCTCAGCTAGTGATATTCAAGATCTAATTCGATTTTAGTTGTTGTCTTTGTTAACTGTCGGTGTAAATAACAATACTGACCAATTTGGTTGGTAAACATCTGATAGCTCTTGAAGAAATAATCTCTTATTCAGAATATTTAACGTTCTTCTGGTTTTTTTAAAAAGGCAAACCTTTATAAGTATATAAAAACAATTTTAACATTGAACAAAATATTTATTTTTTGAGTATAACTGATATTTGATATCGTATTTTGCTAGTTGAAATAAAACAAAATATACATTTGTTAGTAGACTAACATATAGTCCCTGAAAAAAAGGTTTCACTAAAAATGTATTTTTCAATATTTGGTATGAAATAACATAAAAAAGGAGTCCTGTACAATTCTTAATTTCAGGCTATGGCTGAGGCAACTAGACTTGCCAACATTTTCTAGACTTAAGATGACTCCTTTAATATTTTGCCATAGGGTCTGGATGACAGACTAATTTTTTAGTCACTCTGTACTTCGAACACAAATTTGAAGCCGCAGATATTGAAGGGAAATCTGCGGATTCAAAACCGCTGATGCAGCAGGAAAATACGGAAGCGATTAGGTCACTAATAATTCCATAGATTTATACCCGATTTTCCATTCTTATGTATACTAGCTAACAAAATGTTATGATAAGATTAATTCACGTGTTCATATTTCCCTTCACAAGTAAATCTAATCTTACAAAGAAATTATATTTTCCCTACATTGAAACGTCTCACGCAATCTAAAAAGATTTTTTCTTCATTTAAATTGTATTTTTCTGACATTCTAATGTGTAAAAATTAAATCAAAACACTTTCTAATTTTAGAATTTATATTTTGAAAATGGCAAAGCTATAAAATTTATGTACATCCTCGATGTAGTTGCAACGTTTGATTTGCTGTTACATTGTATATTTGTCTGTCAGCCAGTCCATAATCTAAGATAAAGGCCTAAGTAAGTTAATAAGAAGACTTTAAATCTTGAAAATGACGAAATATCAGTCTCTTTTTCATTTTATTTTGATATTTTGAAAATGGCAAAGCTATCATATTTTTGTACATCCTCGATGCAGTTGCAACGTTTGATTTGCTGTTACATTGTATATTTGTCTGTCAGCTAGACCATAATCTAAGATAAAGCCTAAGCAAGTAAATAAGAAGATTTTAGATTTTGAAAATGACGAAATATCAGTCTCTTTTTCATTTTATTTTATATTTTCAAAATATATATTTTTTGACCACATTTTATCTTAAATTCTAATAGTTATACTTCATTGTCTATGTAACATTATTCTTTTTCTTATTTTCTCGTTAATCATTAATTTTTTGTAAATAAAAACGTTGAATCATTTTCAAATATCTTTTACAAGTATTTGGCACGACACAAAGCAAATAATTTCCAATACTTGCAAATTCAGTAGCTAACATTTAGAAAGCAGTCGAATCACATTATGTAAACCCCAATCATACAATTTAGTTTGTCCTTTATATCTACTTTCACATAAACACACTATAACTACGTTATTTATCCAACATCCCAACAGTATGTGATCCATAGGATTACGTTATGGGCTTCTAAGGTCAAACCACAAATGTTTCAAATGACCTTTGTAATGTATATCATTGCCGAGTATTTATCAACAAATTTCACATTTCAAAGTCCGTTCTCACACTTGTAACCTTTTAATGCATAAAACGGATGTCAGTCATTCAACAAATAACAAGTTATACAACAGCGCCATCTACAGTGGGCAAACTACCTTTGATTGACGATAATTGTTCCAATTAGCAGTTCACAGATGCCTGGGGTCGAATTATCGCATTAAATGCGACATAGAGGCATACGTGTATTGTTTTGTAGAGATTAGGGGGTATTTGTTCTTTATTCTCATTGATGGAAAGCAATTATCGACTGTGTGACATGTTCTTTGATTTATTACCTGTTGAGATGATATTTTGCACACCTGCCATTTTATATTTTCATATTGAATAAATCTTGCATGACAAGTTCATAACAAAATGAATTAATATTTTACACTCACTGATATGTACAAATTATCATTCTCTGGTTTGAATTTGGCACGTAAGATATAGTTGTTAATAGTTGTCATGAACTGAGATGAAACAGTAGCCTATAAACTGTCATTCCTTTTTTGGTGTTCTTATTTCTTCCCCATAGTTCTTACTTATATTCCTCTATATATGTCTCATCGACTTTCGTATCTTAAAATACTTAAAGTGCTTATAAGCAAATCCCAGTGAAAGAAATTTAAGTTACACGGATTCAGTATGACCAAAGGGAGATAACTCTTTCTCTCATTCACTTCATTTAGTAAATTGAATAGTTCAAAATCTTAATATATGGAATCAATGGGTTGATAAGTTTTGAACATAGGGGTGTGGATATTCCTTATGTTTGGAATAAAGACCTTCAATATATGTATTTTGCTCTAAATAGTGAAAAAATATTCATAAGATGGTTTGATCGGCTATATTGCCGTGCCCAACAGATTTTACAAAGTATGAGTTTATCGTTTCAATCGCATCGTATCTTGTAATCAATCATTTTAGATAAAACTAGCTGTAATATTATACGTCCCGAAGTCCGTGATCATCACTTTATTGGTAGTCGATAGACCCCTTGAGCGTATGTTGTTACATTATCCTAAATCATCACTGTCCAAGAGCTTCATTTGATGTGATGATTAATGAATCACCTTAAATGTGATGCTGTCGACGTGATGTTAAGAAAAGTTTGGTTCGTCAAAGAAATTATAACTGATCACGAAACGTTGAGCAACATTTATCGCTATTGTGAAACAGTGTATTGTTTAATGAAAAACCTCATTCAATGAATTTAAAGTTTGGTCATTGGACCATTGATGAATATGTGGTTGAATTTAACTCGTCATATCATAATACTTTAAAAATATTTCAGTTTTATTTATAAATTATGCAACTAAAACATGACGAAACAATCATAGACATTCTTTTACAATGTAGTTCTTAGATGTTCGATAAATCATTTTCAACACAGAGAATATTGCAATATTGTTATACTTTAATTAAGAAAAACTTTAAGTGTTCTACACTGTTATAGCGATCATGCTATAAAACGTATATTTGTCGAGCATGAATGACCTTGTAAGAAATGTTGTAGTGTGAAGTAACCTTTGAAATACTACAATGTTGCGTAGTTCAGTTTACATCGTTCGACATTTAATTTTCGTAGTTACAAAATTGTGTTTTCCATTTCTTTTTGTTATGTTTTTCCTTTCTCATCATGTACTTTAGGTGAATGAGAACGTTTAATTTTTTTCAGCATTGATTTTTTAAATTGATCATCAATTTAATTATTCCGAAGGCGTTAAAATTTGTGTGTAATTAGTTCATATAGTATTTCGTCGGGGTTCTGTTCCCCAAATGACACCTATCATGGAAAATTGTTTTCTTTTACTTAACAATTTGTCTGTTAACATCATTTCGAACATTTATTAACTATGAATTAGAAATGTGAGAATTCACATGAATTTACCTGAAAAGTAAATGGTTAACGAAACCTGTAATTCTATTAAATCGGATCGGCGTCTTCTCACTTTGCCACCACCTATTGTTCTCGGTGGCAAAGTTGGTCATGCATGCTAATTGGTAAAACAATAGAGGTGGCAGGGGGTCGTCTCATCGGATCGTATCATTGCAAGTATTTTCTGTAGTATTGTATAATTCAAACATTACGTTAACATTCGTTGACACTGAAGTGTTTACATTTTATTACATGTATATATAGCTAGGGGCCTTCAGACAGATTGGCTACACATTACTGAACCCACTTGTATGTATACCTCAAAGGCCTTCTCGCAAACTGCATACATATAAGATAACTTCAATAAATTTATGATTTTATGCACCAATGAATATAATTAAAGTCTATGCATAAACTAAATAACTCACTGACGGAAGACGAGGTTTCTTTGATAAAAAAGACAGATGCTTATCTTTAAAATATTTTTCTTCTTACAAGTCCCGGAGTGCTCTAAGGTACAAATGAAAAATGATGAAGGCAAATTATTATTATTTTTTTTATAGATATACAACTTCTTTATTACATGGAAACCGAATAAAAAAACATCTTTATTCTTGGAGATTTACGTTTCGACAAAGTTACTAATGTCGTTTTCAAGCATGTGATGAAAAGTATCTCTGCCGAAACGTCGCCTTCCTAGAATAAAGAAGTTGTATATCCATAAATATGGCCTCCATAATTCTTCATCAACTCAACTTCTAAAATGCCAATCGAAGAAAGCTACAAATTTCGCATCGTTACAAAATGTGAATGTGAAATAAATGTTTTGAATTATTGTGAGAGCTTTATGAAATAAATGTTTTGAATTATTGTCAGAGCTGAGAAATATATATTTCGACATATGAATCATAGCTTAGTTTTTTTTATTACTAAACGATAGTCAAGCATATTTTGTACGTTTATATTACGTTTATACATTATGAGGGAAAAGATTACCCCAAAAACATATAAAACTCACAAATGGAATTTCTTTTACGGTAAAATGAAGCTCTTGAGTGATGTAGATTCTTATTTGTGTAAAACGTTATTTAGGCCTATAACCTTGATAAGTATTATACTGGTTAAAAAAGTATTCGATAAATATGTCTACATTTAAGGTGACAGTTGATATTCACTACATTCACTAAGTATTATTTCGTCCAAACTATTAGTTTCTCTGTTTCTTAACAAATCTGTGATGGCTTATCGAGTCATTTAACTATAATTTTTATGCTTAAAAAATTAAATCTAAGCCTAAATTGACAATTTTCTTTATTAACATCCCAAATAAAAGAATGAAACAAATTATCTATACTATTGAAATATGAGATTGAATGCCAATAGAAATCAATTAAGATTGCAATTCTTGTCAAAGCAAGTACAATTTGTCATAAATTTGATGGAATTGACAATATTGGACAGGAAAGCTTATGCAATTGATAATGTGATATTCGATTGTTTGGGCTGTGCTGTCCTTTGTTTCCCGCGTATCAATTTAAACCGCAAATTTGCTTTAAGTTTATGCAAAATAAATTCTAAATAATCCGTTCATGAAGAGTTATCATGTAATGAGAATTGTCGGTAACAATAAAAACTTCTCAGACAGCAAACGTAGGCATTTCTTTTCTTCGATGACCGTCATCATAAACCTATGAATTCGAGGTTAAGATGTTCATACCAGCTTCTTGACAACTGAATCAGGTCGAGCCTGACAGAGGAGACTTCGGCAGTTTCCGCAATAAAACTCCACCTTCAAAGAGAGGCTATATCGCCGTCTGATTTATGACGTCATAAAATCATAATTGAAAAGCCTGGTGGATTGTTGTGATGATAGATTCATTAGCCTCAGGATAAGCGAGATTCGATCATGTTGTAAATATCTAAACACAGAGGACCAGTAAGTAGTCAACCGTGGATGTTTATGAAAACATAAAGTCTTTATTGAAAAAGGATATAATTTGACAATTATTGCGGTATATGATATTAATACAATTTTTAAAATGTATATATAAATACTTTACATAAAGGCTATAAAGAATAGTTTTAATTAATAAAGTGATAATTCAATATATCAATTATTATCTCTTAATCCAGCGTACCTTCAGAAATTTTTGAAATACAATATATATGTACAACATTAAAACACACAAACAAAACATATAAAATTTTAAATGTTCAATAACGCATTTAAGGAGGACCATATGAATTGCACATAAACATCCTAAACATGTTTTCAAAGATGATATTAAAACGTTTGAGTTTTTGGAATAATTTTCAACGATTAAGCCAAATATTATAGCCTATTAATGGTTGTAGGACTACACATAATCTGATTACACCAGTGGAAAGCGAGATGTTGGCAGGCCGCTCAATACTTTAATTACAGATTGCGTTTCCGATTGGGATCAGCGAACAATGTATCTTGTCACTGATAACTCGAGGACAAATAGCCACAGATCATCTTTCGTACTTTTGCTTAGTCCTTTAACACTCCGACCATTCGGCCATTGAAATAGAACAAAGCAATTGGAAATCTTCGGCTCGGTTTTCCGAGATACCTATGAACAAATCCCCTTACTGGCTGTAAACTGCGGCAAGGTGTCTCAATTACTGCGTGCTAATCGTCTTTTATCTATGGGGGGTAGCGGCAGGTTCTAATCACCCCGAGGAAATCGCCCGCCTGTTTCTCCTAATTTATTTTGACAGACAACAGGTTTCCGCTGCGATAATCACAGCCTACAAGACGGTCTTGCTCATCTCAGTTAGTGTCACCCTAGTTATCTCCCTTTATTAGACTTGACTCGTTCATGTTGATTGTTGCATCACCGCTCACGACGCTGGAACAGAGACAAAAGTACATTTTCAAATGTAATATAGAGGACAACCAAAAGACATGATGCGGTATAATTTTGTTTAGTTAAGCTTTGCGGAGTATTTATTTGTTGATTAAAGATAGACGTTATATTTTGTAAAATTAAAATCAAGTACGTTTAAGGACCATTGATAACCAATACAATACGTGATGACAATCTCATTACGATACGATACGATACGATACAGGCAAAATGCACTTTTTTTCAGAGATTTTTGATAAACATAAAGATTAAACTTTTACAAGCACCTTGATTTTTAGGGCAAATTAGACACTTTTAAAGTCAACGATATGTGTCACGATATAGTGACCATATCACGATATATATCGTCAGTTTAAGTATCAGAACTGAACAGAAATTTTATTCTCGAAAATCACAGAGATTGACACAGAGAACATACAGCATGTGGATTAATATTACAACTTTGTACAAAGTCTGGTTTTGATAAATTCGCAACTTAAGAATTAACAAATTTTTCATTACTAGGGATTTTACAGAAATATTGGGGAAGAAATTGTTGTCTAAGGGCACATAATGCTGGACAGTATAATAAAAAGTAAAGTTGGTCGCAGACAGACAACGTCCGTTTCAATTGGCAGTCCGTCGTCTGACATTCTTACTTTATTTTCCCAGCGTCTATAGTAATAAGGTAGTTGTAACAAGTAAGGTTCTAAAATTAGAGATTGTTTATAAATAACATAGTAGTAACCTTTTGAAAATTCAACCAAGATTGTTTAAACTGATCGATGAGAATTAGTTGTGCATTATTCTAAGCCAAGCAATGCTTGGTACAGACTGGTTGAACCAAATACAAGTATATTATAATCCAACTTCACGTTTCTCGATACAACAATACATTGTCACAACTCTAATTCAATTTGACTATCAAAACAAAAAGTATGTTGATATTCAACCAAAATGTGACTATCAAAACAAAAAATATGTTGATATTCAAAAAAAATTTGACTATCAAAACAAAACGTATGTTAATATTCAACCAAAATGTGACTATCAAATTTGTTTTTTTTTAATATTCAACCAAAATTTGATCATCAAAACAAAAAGTATGTTGATAATCAACCAAAATTTGACTATCAAACCAAAACGTATGTTGATTCAACCAAAATATTACTATCAAAACAAAAATCATGTTGATATTCAACCAAAATGTGACTATCAAACCAAAACGTATTTTGATTCAACCAGAATTTGACTTTCAAAACAGAAAGTATGTTGATATTCAATCAAAACGTCGATTACCTTACTATTGTAGTTTTAGATTAAAATGCCGAAGCACGTACCATTTATATAAATACTTCCGTTATATAACATTGCAAACACTTTCAACGCAAGTTTCATCCTGTACGTGTTTTAGATAGTTTCCAAAATTACGTATGACCAGTTTACGCGCCTCATAATAGGAACTTTATACCTATATATTGTCAATCTCATGAATTAGTTAGCATTAAAATGGTAGCTTTCAGCAACAGTTAGAAGTTCTTCATGAAATGGCACCATTTGTGAGGTTTGGAATATGTGACTAAAACCAACGGATTGCCTCTTTAATTCAAGCCTCATTTGATAAAAACGCACTCGGGATATCACATAGATTTGTTAAACTGTTCCATTCATTGAGACAAGGTTCTGTATTTTAGACCAGACTGCGATAGTGAGATAATAGATAGCCTATACCTGTGTCTCGCCAACTTGTGCACTCGCTCCAAGCAAGTTGTTGAAGTACAAACAAGAAAATCCGTTGTGCAACATGAGATTGCATAAGTCAATGTAAGCGAAGTCTTTGATCTTGCATATCTCTAATCTCTAAACACGATGAGTTCTCAGACATTCGGATAGCCTCGGGGAGAATGAAACAAAACAATCGGATTGAAGTGGATGGCTTCGGTACCCCAGACAGCTACGTGACATAGGAAAGCAAAATTCGGAGCTCTGTCAAAGAATTACAAATATTTATATTTGTTAAAATGCACATTCTACAAGAATTCATGTGTTTTCTTTCGTAATGAGTGTTGCAAACAAAACATACACAATTACCCGGGAAAGGGGAGAAAGAAACAAACCGAGTAAAGAATCCAAAGGTCACCATCATTAGGCTACCTCTCTATCATTCCTTAAAGTTCATATGATTGGATTTTCGTTTACTGTCACATGTTTATCTATCTATCCCTATGGTGTATGTAAGACATATCTGCATATCTTAATATGGCTGCGGTCGGACTGGGTGAAGAGTAAAGCCCTAAACAGAACCAGTTCGAATCTCGAGAAGGCCAGTATTTTGCAACACGATGGATTTTAATCAGACTAGCCTGTAAGCTATACCTTCCTTTGTTTTGCGCCTCTGACCATTGAACCTTTAAAGGAAACATATCCCAATCAAATATGTTAATTAAAATCATCATTAAAGATAAATGTATAGCTCTTTACTTGTTCAGAAAAAGAAGAGTTTCTGTAACCAAATATATATATTAGAAATACATGACATAATCATTTACCTTAATAGATAGCGAACAAATTTAACATTAAATTTGGGATCATACGTTTTGCAATAGTACTCATTCTTGTAAATAAATCTAATTTGTAAATTGTTGAAAAGATGCTTCGTTTATGAAAAAAACCCATATTGAATCAGTTTAACGTTCACCAATTGAGAGTTATTCTATCTTATAGAGATTCTATCTATAGAGATTGGATCGGAATGTTGATATCCGCGAGCCTGCATGATATTATACGACCGCTTCATTCAGTTCTTTGACCATTGCATTCATTGAAATTGTCCCAGTATAGCTACTCTACCATATACTTTATAGCTTCAAATTCAGAGCATCACCTGCGCCACTTCCATCATCTACGGTGGCATATTAGGGCCATCTGTTTTTTTCATTTTTATCTTGAAATTTCAATTTCATTTTTTTTCTAATACATTTAAAAAACTTGATCTTTAAAAAAAATCCAGTAACACGATAAATAATCCCTTCATGTAAGAAACAATTACATTTTTTTTAAAAGCCCACGACTTTGCCTTTCTTTTGATATATAAATCACTGTTTTTTTAAAGCATTTACGAACACAATCCTTTTTTAATTTGCCTTTAAACAGCATATGGATTCATACATTTTATCTCTTCTTTTTTTTCAAAAGGTTACATAACATTTATCAACCTAAACTTTTGATATGTTTTTAAGGAGGGTTTTGTGTACACAAATGTACACGAAAAAAAATTAATATTATTTCTGTTGCAATTTGTGGTTGGTTGAACCCTAGTTTGACCGGACGATGGTGATACCTTATGGTCGAAGTTTTTTTCTATATAAGATCTTTCAATAAGTCAAGACTTTGCACATGATATACTTACTAATTTTTGATAAGTGTAATTAAAATGTAATAGAAGAACGTCAAACCTGTTATAAGGTTAAAGTCTATATTGATTTGCAAATGTACAGTAACTAATGGATTCATTTCAAATAAAGATGATACTCTTGAAGATGTCATTCTATACAATTTTACAGTCTTGCAAAAGCTTGAAAGAGACATTTTGTTATTTTCATGACACATTGAAAGGTATAGGTATATGATCATGATAATACTATGAACATGTTGTTTCAAATTATTAGGATATCTCTTGAAAATCATGCAAGATTATGTACTATATTTTGATGGACGTTAAACGTTTATTTCATCGTGTATTAAATTTATCACATTTCAAGCGATTTTAAAAATAAATATATCTGTAATGACTATTAACGCGACAGTAGTATTTCAAATTTTAATGAATGAAAGTTTTGCGTATTGGTGGATTCCCATTGAAGCTTGATTACCCTTTACCGAACATCAGTCAAGCCCATGCATGTGTCCAATTTGGCACAGAAATAATTTGGATGCCAGATTGGTGGAAATGAAGCGGTTAAGCATTGACTATGCCCAAGCATTGGGACCACAACTGGCATGAATTCTAAATCCTCAGAATTCGTCAAGTTTGGTCGAGTGTTACAATACAAATAAAGTAAAGATACTTCCTACAAAAGGTGAGTGGAGGGGATGAATTATCATCCATGATGATGAATAAACGCCACAATGACATGATATGCATGAGTGAGTGATTATGAATGAATATCATGATGATACCCCAAAACGAGCCAATTACAAGAAATATAACGAGAGATCAGCCAGACGTTGCGCATGGGCAATTGAGGCTGCATTTACATGTATACACCTAAAACGTGTTTGTGTCTCTCTCTCTCTTTCCGTGTACCTCTCTCATCTCTGTCTGTGTGTGTGTCTCTCTCTTTCTGTGTACCTCTCTCATCTCTGTCTGTGTGTGTCTCTCTCTCTTTCTGTGTACCTCTCATCACTGTCTGTGAGTGTGTGTGTGTGTGTGTGTGTGTGTCTCTCTCTCTCTCTCTCTCTCTCTTTCTGTGTATGTCTCTCTTCTCTGTCCGTCTCTCACTCTTAAAAATAAGTAGTTGTGGTAAATAAGTAGTTTCAAACCTTGATAAAAGAGACGCACCAGAGCTTATAGGCACACTCATCCCCCTTTGTTGAACATGCGTCCTTAAGTTTTCCAAGCAACTTACTAAGGAGATTCTTTATCTGTGCAAAGTTTTATCAGAGGAATCGTTTAAATAACCGTTTAAATCAAAGACTGATTATCTGCGAAGCTAAAACAGTCCTTTGTAAAATGGCATATGCATTCAAATGAAATCTTTATAACATCAAGATTAATTATATAGGCATCTTTAAATAGTCCTTTGTTAGATGGCTTATGTATTCAAATGATATCTTTATAACATCAAAGATTAATTATATGGTCATCTTAAAATAGTCCTTTGTAAGATGGCTTATGTATTCAAATGATATCCTTATAACATCAAAGATTAATTCTAACATGACACGAAAACTAGAATGAAAATACTGCTTTCTGATTGGTTACCAAAATCAATTTTGGAGTGATTATTTCGCCGATAATCACCTCTAAATATTTACGACCGATTCACATTCATACGCGCACGTTTACAAACTCCATTCGCTGAACTTACTGTTTTCATCGCCTCAGACAACAGAAAAATGAATTTTAAATCAATTCTAAACAGACATTGATAATACCGTATTTTTTAATGAAATTTAGAAGATAAATCCATCCTGTGGTATAATTTTTGTCGAAGTAGTTTATTTTGTTATCACTAAATTTTAATTTCAAACCGAGCTCGCTTCTTACCGTAACGCGCGGTAATAGCGATTCGTCAAGTGAACAGAGGGGACGTACGTTATTCTTCAACTTTCCTTCCCTTTCCCCCCTCTCATTCATAAGTGACCACATTTCCAGACAGTATATTCAACCATGACAAACTATAAAGCTTTCTTGATAGTTTATTCAATCAGTTCACATCTTGCGTGAGAAGTTACCGCTAGCAGTAAACAACTACTTTTAGAGTAACGTCCCTTGATTTGGTCAGTCCTTGTCGGTAGGCCTATTGTAGGGGTGGTAGGTGTCCTATGTATTTACGTGAAAAACGTAACTCTGATGGGATAAAAAATCTGTCTTTTGTTGATTTATCCTCAAATAAATATATACTTAAGGGTTTTATTTAAAACCTGTTGGTTTATGCTTTGATATATTTATTTATCATTGAAGCGTGTTCTTTGAAAATGAACTGTACCGTAGTTTCGAAAGCAAGTGGAACCGGTCTGTGCTGGTTCGACCTAATCACATTGTTGTTGCGCAAGGCGAATTAGTTCCTCATATGATTTCTAATTAGTCATGTTAGAATGGAGATAAATCCCTTCTGTTTTTTATTTTGGGGTTGTATATCGTGCATTTTTCACCCCTAAATTAACATTTCAAACCTCGCAAGCTCGGTTTGAAATTAAATTTAGGGGTGAAAAATGCACGATATACAACCCCAAAATAAAAAACAGAAAGGATTTATCTCCTAATTATATGGTCATCTTAAAATATGCCTATGTAAGAGAACAGATGTATTCAAATGCAATATAGATAAATTGATAGATTAACTTGTAACTGATATGTGCTATAGTTCCCATAACACTCGGTGAGACTTCACCTAACAATCGGTGAGACTTCACCTAACAATCGGTGAGACTTCACCTAACAATCGGTGAGACTTCACCTAACACTCGGTGAGACTTCACCTAACAATCGGTGAGACTTCACCTAACAATCGGGGGGACTTCACCTAACACTCGGTGAGACTTCACCTAACAATCGGTGAGACTTCACCTAACACTCGGTGAGACTTCACCTAACAATCGGGTGAGCAATACTGGTTGTGGGTTACCGAGGACCATTTCATCAAAACTATAGGGCAACACTTCCGATGATTTAAGTGAAAGAATTACTGAGACAAATGGAATCACATTCTTAGAATAACTATACTTTGACAAACAATTACGATTATTTCAGAAGAGAAACTTGTATCAAAATTAAGAATAATTTAAGAACTAATCTTGCAAACAACGACAATAATTTCAGTGACGGAATTTTACAAATGAACAACGAACTTTGATGTAAAGCAAGTGGCGACGAATATCAACGATCATTTAAGAAAGTAATCTGTTGGACAATCATAAAAACATGGTCTTGATGTTGGCGTGTTTAGTCTTTGTGGCTGGGACATTGACAACTCACATATCAGGTAATGAATTTTAAAATGTTTTGCTTCGGTTGATGAAATTCCGTGCTATGTTTTGTAATGGGAAAAACACATTTTTTTGGTATTTTTCTTTCTGATGGTTGAGAGAATGGTGTTATTGATTTTTTTTTATAAAAGTATATGTGATCTTGAAGGTACATATGTAACTGTTGATACACACTTTGATAACAAGTTTGCTTACAAGAGAAATGTATCATCATAAAGATGAAATGAGATCTATTGATTTCTATTTTGAAGGGTACAAGGGTAGTGAAGCCTGTGTTTGATGGGTACAAATTGGTATGCAAAGTTTAGTATATGTATCAACGTTAATGAAGCCTGTGTTTCATGGGTACAAATTGGTATGCGATGTTTAGTAAATGTATCTACGTTAATGAAGCCTGTGTTTGATGGGTACACATTGGTATGCAATGTTGAGTAAATGTATCAACGTTAATGAAGCCTGTGTTTGAAGGGTACAAATTGGTATGCAATGTTTAGTAAATGTATCAACGTTAAGGAAGCCTGTGTTTGATGGGTAGAAATTGGTATGCAATGTTTAGTATATGTATCAACGTTAAGGAAGCCTGTCTTTGAAGGGTACAAATTGGTATGCAATGTTTAGTAAATGTATCAACGTTAAGGAAGCCTGTGTTTGAAGGGTACACATTGGGATGCGATGTTTAGTATATGTATCAACGTTAATGAAGCCTGTGTTTGAAGGGTACAAATTGGTATGCAATGTTTAGTAAATGTATCAACGTTAAGGAAGCCTGTGTTTCATGGGTACAAATTGGTATGCGATGTTGAGTAAATGTATCTACGTTAATGAAGCCTGTGTTTGATGGGTACACATTGGTATGCAATGTTTAGTAAATGTATCAACGTTAAGGAAGCCTGTGTTTCATGGGTACAAATTGGTATGCGATGTTTAGTAAATGTATCAACGTTAAGGAAGCCTGTGTTTCATGGGTACAAATTGGTATGCAATGTTTAGTAAATGTATCAACGTTAATGAAGCCTGTGTTTGATGGGTACAAATTGGTATGCAATGTTTAGTAAATGTATCAACGTTAATGAAGCCTTTGTTTGATGGGTACACATTGGTATGCAATGTTTAGTATATGTATCAACGTTAATGAAGCCTGTGTTTGATGGGTACAAATTGGTATGCAATGTTGAGTAAATGTACCAACGTTAAGGAAGCCTGTGTTTGATGGGTACACATTGGTATGCAATGTTTAGTAAATGTATCAACGTTAATGAAGCCTGTGTTTGATGGGTACACATTGGTATGCAATGTTTAGTATATGTATCAACGTTAAGGAAGCCTGTGTTTGATGGGTACAAATTGGTATGCAATGTTGAGTAAATGTACCAACGTTAAGGAAGCCTGTGTTTGATGGGTACACATTGGTATGCAATGTTTAGTAAATGTATCAACGTTAAGGAAGCCTGTGTTTGATGGGTACACATTGGTATGCAATGTTTAGTAAATGTATCAACGTTAATGAAGCCTGTGTTTGATGGGTACACATTGGTATGCAATGTTTAGTAAATGTATCAACGTTAATGAAGCCTGTGTTTGAAGGGTACAAATTGGTATGCAATGTTTAGTAAATGTATCAACGTTAAGGAAGCCTGTGTTTGATGGGTACAAATTGGTATGCAATGTTGAGTAAATGTACCAACGTTAAGGAAGCCTGTGTTTGATGGGTACACATTGGTATGCAATGTTTAGTAAATGTATCAACGTTAAGGAAGCCTGTGTTTGATGGGTACACATTGGTATGCAATGTTTAGTAAATGTATCAACGTTAATGAAGCCTGTGTTTGATGGGTACACATTGGTATGCAATGTTTAGTAAATGTATCAACGTTAATGAAGCCTGTGTTTGATGGGTACAAATTGGTATGCAATGTTTAGTAAATGTATCAACGTTAATGAAGCCTGTGTTTGATGGGTACAAATTGGTATGCAATGTTTAGTATATGTATCAACGTTAAGGAAGCCTGTGTTTGATGGGTACAAATTGGTATGCAATGTTGAGTAAATGTACCAACGTTAATGAAGCCTGTGTTTGAAGGGTACAAATTGGTATGCAATGTTTAGTAAATGTATCAACGTTAATGAAGCCTATGTTTGATGGGTACAAATTGGTATGCAATGTTTAGTATATGTATCAACGTTAAGGAAGCCTGTGTTTGATGGGTAGCCTATAAATTAGTATGCAATGTTGAGTAAATGTATCTACGTTAATGAAGCCTGTGTTTGATGGGTAGAAATTGGTATGCAATGTTTAGTAAATGTATCAACGTTAAGGAAGCCTGTGTTTGAAGGGTACAAATTGGTATGCAATGTTTAGTAAATGTATCAACGTTAAGGAAGCCTATGTTTCATGGGTACACATTGGTATGCAATGTTTAGTAAATGTAAATGCCAGTGGCGTGAACATGGCTTGTCAACATCAACGCCAGTGTCTCAAGTAGGAACGTATCGTTCTGCTACTGGCAAAGGGTAACCATGTTAACCGACTTAAAAACATCATAATTATTAATGAAAATGTTATACATTTGAATTTTTCATCTGAAGAATCACGTCCCCAAAATGAAATGCACGTGAAAAATGTTTTAAACAGGTATAAAAGGCCCATGTTTTCATCATTTCATACCATAATTCGATTACAATGCTGAGATTAACAGCAGAAGAGTGGGAAAGAGCTGCATACTGCAGTATGCATCAGATTGGATCCACTTACGGAAATGTCTTCGCTGCATTCAGATGTCATCGTTTCGCCTTTTTAAGGCTGCATAGACGTTTATAGCAGACTTGAACAACACAAGACCGAACCTAGATGCGAGAGACCATCATTTCCAACCCCAGGTGAAGACCGGTACTTTTATCAACTTCACTAGAGAAACATGTTTCAAACAGCAACAGTGGTAATACAGCACTTGGGCGTCGAATTAGTCCCAAGACGGTGAGAAGATGGCTACAAAAATATTTACTGAAGCCAAACCAGCCGATGCAAGCAATGCAGTTGACACGCATATATCGACAAAAGAGAGTTGCTTTGGTCAGAAATGTAAGACGTTGGCAGAAAGTGTTATTTTCTGATGGAAGTCTATTACTGCTGCACAGAGTGGACTGGAGAAGGAAGGTCTACCGACGTCGGGATGAGAGGGAGCTACGTTGCTGCGGTGATCCCATCGTTGGAGGCAGTGTCATGGTCTAGGCGGAATATGCGGCGACACAATGTCACCGCATCGAGGTACATTGACAGGGTCCAAAAGACAGTGGCCATCCCATTCATGCAACAGAATCCCAACACGCTTTTCCAACACGACAACGCTCGACCTAATGTGGCAAAACAAACGTTAAAGTTTCTCAACGTAAACAACGTTGACGTTTTTCCTTTCCATCTAGATTGCCGGATATGAATCCCATTTGGCACCTCAGGGATTATATTGACCTAGGTTACAACTGACATTTTCTGTGAGAAGAGTTCAAGCATGTTTCAATGTCAACGACGGGCCAACGAGATACTAATCAAAGACAGTGTGTCATTAAACTCATGATTTTTCTTTGCCTCTGTTGTTTTTAATGAATGTTGTCAAGATCTTATCAATATTTTGAATGTTAATTTACTTTAACACAGTGTATCATTAAACTCATTAATTTTCTTTGCCTCTGTTGTTTTTAATGAATGTTCGAACATAGGAAAATTTGCCCACCCATGAAAATATGGCAATTTCATAATTATCAGTTAAGTCTGTTAATTTAGTACAAAAGACCATGCATACTTATGAGATGTTTACACACAGCAAAACAATTTTCTCCGAGCATATAACTTTTTATGATTTTTTCAGAGGTGTAAGATTTGTTTCGGTGTTCAGTTTATATGAAATGGTATCATTATAGCTTTGTAGACATTTTATCTAACTGATAAATCCCAGTGTGACTATTAATCTTGCCTCGGTTATAACTCACTATAAACTTCCTGCTTCACTTGATCAGATAAAAAATGTGTTACCAGTATTTGGCAAAAAAGACAAATTATCTTTAAATTCTACCGTTGAAATAACAAAATTTTCTTTATTTTTCTTTGAAGGAAGAAACATACTTATAAGAAAAGCCCGCCCGATCTTCAACTATTGTCAAGCATCATCCTGCAAGTTACGCCATTGATGGACATTATAATCGGGCATGTTTATTACGCAAAACTGACAACCCTTACTGGCAGATCGACCTACTGGGCTTTTATTTGATCTACAGCATAACGGTCACAAACCCTGTTGGCAGTTGGCGTAAGTCATCCTCGGTAAATCATTTAAATGGGCAACATACATGTCAACATACATGTCAACATAATTTTGGTAAAAATCAAGATTTCCTCAGGATTGTTTGCTACTCTTTCAAGACACGTTTGGCATGGAAAAAACAAAAAACTTCTAAAAAGGCAGAATACGGACATAAATGTCCTGACATATCCTTTGTCATAGTTTATGAGGTCTAGTGTACGCCTCAGTTTGTTTTGTGTTACTGCTGATTTCACCTTGCACCTTGCCGTGCTTACTTCTCAAGTCCTGCCAAATCTCCACGTGGTAATAGTTTGCAATGCGGTTACCGTTCTTAGATCTGTATGTTCCTAACAGACTTTTGTCTAGTTAGAAATGCATCGTCAGAAGATGGAACTCTTATGCTTAATGCTAAAATCTTAACACAATATGTGATCGCAAATTAAAAAATTGATTGCAACAATTAGGATTCTTCTTACATGGTAACGGGTTACATTGGGCGTTCTAACTTGTGGTACCAGAGAAGAAGAGAATGACCTGACATTGCATTTTCATTAATTCTATTATGCAGCTTGGACTCTGCGAGGAGCATCCATCGGTGTATCTGCCAACAAAAAGGATATGATACTATGTGGCAAGTTTCCCATTAAGATACCAATGGCGAACGTGACCTTCCACTGTCCTGGTCTGGGAACGTCAGGTTTATCAAGGTCTGGAAGACTGGACGAGCAATTTTAGCAGTTTCAGAGATTTCAGCGGATGGAATAAAAATAGGTACGTCCATAGTCGTTTACTATAGTTTTTTCTTCATTGTTAACAACAGTTGTTTCCGAAAAAGAAAGAGCCCTTTAAACCTCCATACATAAATTTTCATAAGAAGATAATATTTTACACATAACATTTATACGAATATAATGTTCTCGCTTTAAGCGATGTAGTGAAATTTAAATATATCTACTTTCAAGCATGTTACCTATCAATCTCATTCAAAAAGTTTATATTCTTTCTCTCTTTCCAATGTTAATGTGATACTTTAAGGTTACGAGTCACATAGTTTTAGCTTTTGCTTGGGTCAATCTGATTTAATCGACTCTAACGGGATTCTAACTCATTCTAACAGGGGATTTCCTCTCCACAACAGTCTGAAAGTAGCCTTATTATCTGCGTGTTCTGACACCAGTTTAGTGCAGACAAAACCTTAATCCCTGGGAATATGGTCAATTTAACCAAACCGTTGCTCAGGGAGTATTATTACTCAGACACTCGTCATGTACATATAGAATGTCATTGCATTATCAATGACGTCACATGATACTTTGCTTAAAGGAATTGAAGAAATATGAACCCGGATCTAATTAACATTGCGATGACATCCTGTTTCTTCAGTGAAGTATCTCTAAATTGGATGATGTTAAATGTCAAGATCTTATCAATATTTTGAATGTTAATTTACTTTAAGATCTAACATTAATGAATAATGAAATACGACGGTGATAAATTACTTAGGTTTGTTGCGTTTACTTTTTTTTATAGAAAATGTCCATTGGTTATGATTTTCCTGAAATATTTTACAGGAATAATTGCAGAAAGCAAGTTTGATCAATGTTCCATGGTACAAGTTGCTCGAACAACAATGGAAATGTCTGCAAAGAGTTATCTCCACTGCGCAGCAAAATGCTGTAGGCATTCGTCCTGCTTGGCATTCAGCTTCAGCTTATTTCACAGTCCAAACTGTCAGCTGTCTTATGAAATTGGCACCAATGAAAATCAAAACTGGACAGGCTGCACCGTGTCTTTAAATTGACGGGACGAGTTCAATCGGCTTCAAGGGGGTCTGCATTCTTTTGTTTTAACCTTATGTAGATTGGTAATCAAGATTACTGTATCTTTGTCGTTTTACAACTCTGTTATAATATCTGTCGTTGAAGGCATTTTAACGTTTACCTTTGGTATAGTTTCTTGCCTATTCTTAATAAGACTCTTTTGGAAAAAGTTGTTCTAATCGCTGGAATAATTGATGGAGTCTCTTTAACAAATTCTATGACCAATTGTTTTTTAAATTATCCCTAAAGATATTGTCTGACCTAAATTATGTTTTATACTGTGAATTTATTAAGCTTCCCTCAGACAGAAGATCTTGATTACCGTCTTCTAAAATGAAAGATGCTTCCGGGTATGTTGCAAAGAGGATTGAAAACTATACAACAATAACATGGACATTATGGAGCGCCAGGCATGAATAAATGAAATAATACAACGAGTTTGAACATTGTTATAACATTTGTGACCCATTTCATAGTTTTGGTGGAATTGATACTTTGTCTAGTTCTCATAGTATTAAAAAATATATATAATTGTCATAATAACGTCATAATTGTTAGGCTGAATTTACACTACAACCGTTTTTTAATACGTTGCGCCCTGCGTTGCGTGAGAAAAAACGCAAACAGTAATTTTTACATTTTGACAACACACGAAGGAAGGCCTCCTATTTTTGACGCAACGCAAATGAAATCGCATGAGGAATTCCCCTCATGACGTAATTTCTTTAAGGTATTTCCTAAGCATGTGGGCAATCAGGTAAGGTTATTTCTTTAATTTTCGATAAAAATATTCGATTCAAAGTAAAATAGGGCTTTGTCTACGATGAGATATTGAATATAACGTGTTTCTTTACTTGTATGTACATAAAATATGTATAAAAATATAACAACCCAAAATCTCCGAGTTCTGTTCTCTTCTTCAAGAACAGAAACTGCCATGACGCAAACATTAAAAAACGGTCGTTGTGTAAACCAATGACTTCATAACCGACTTAACTTCAGTAACCTGAAGAGACCCTATGGTTGAAAGTACTCGTGAATAGATCATCTTTATTTTCTTCGACGGGGTATCTAAAACGTCTAAAAATGCTACCTTGTCCTTGAAAATGGTTCAGATGAAGATATTCTGAAAGATCTTAATGTGAGGCGCTCTAATACCTCACTTTTCGAATGTGTTTGTCAAAACACTTCGTTTTATCTTATCTGGTTTATTTTCCATATGAATTTATAACATAATCAATAATCCTTTTAGTTCGTTTATAATTTCGTCGCTAGGATTGGGTTATGATTAAAAAGGTGATTAAGTTTTGGGGGTAATAGGCTCTTCAACACGCTGTTCCTTCCTAGTGGTGTTAAATCACGTGAAAGCCACATGTTCATTTCAATTTACACTATTTTTATTTTATCTTTTATAGTTTCTTCCAACCATTTTTTTCAAATTATGTGTGAATGTTATTCCAAAGATTTTGAAAGAGTTTGTTACCAGTCTAGATTCCAGTTATTATCGAGAGAGCGTTTTTCTTATCTTCTGGACCCCATCCACATCACTTAATTTAAAATTTGATAACACTTTGCAAGAAATGCAGACATTTTGGTTTGTGCGAAATTCGAACTATAGATTATGAAAGCATATTTTTTAATGCACATCAAACTGTTATATCGAGTTGGTATGAAATGACTTTGTTTACATATGCTGAGGAATTGCTCACTCTATTGATAGCTTTCAAATTTTCTTCTATTCACGCTTCTCTTTTTTGTTCAAGCTTTGTCAAACACACTATATACTTTCTTTGGAGCACTAGTTTATATTTGGTCTATTTCTCGATTAAACTTGATTTAACAGCGCTTAAAATAACGCAGAGTTGCAATCTTTTGTTAATTGAGAGAAGTCGTGACCTTTGATAAACTTTTACGACCCAGATTACTTCTATCTCGCTCCTAAACAGTCTCCGAAAACAGTTAATGTAATTTAAAAATTAATTCTAACCTACAACCTATTTTATATCAAATATCTTTAGACATAAAGAATCTTTTAAAAAGGGATTCATACGTATCTCAGGACATGTGGAAATTTGCCAAATAAGCATTTTTGAAACATTCTCTGTGACTCTTTGAGCTTCGGATCAAGAGGTCCAAGTGCTCGGCAAGTTTATCTGCAGTCGAGAACCGTTTTACACCCTGTAAGGTTTGGGTTGAATGCTACACTGAACTTCAGTTCAGTACCACTATTGGTTGGCTAGTTCCAGCCGATGCTGACTAGAGGATCGATGCATATCCTTCATTTCCCGTTAGCTGTATGGACAACATCCATTTGCTAACCCACGGTGTAGGCTTGGTAATCGGCACTAGCTATCTGTCTTATAGACTTAAATTTAGTCAATGAAATTTTGTAATAATTTACTGTTCCTTCATCCATAATCTTTGGGCTCCTAATTTCGTGTATTCAGTTCATCTAGACTTGCTGAATGTTACCTAGACTGTTTAAAAGGCTTCTTTGTATACACAGTCATAAAGCAGGACTACCTGTCTCTTAGAGACGATCAATCCAATCTTTCACTCCATCGTAGAGTAGAGGCCAACAGGCAGTTTACAACAGGGAAGTGTTTTTGGTATAACTAAAGGGTTAAGAGTAATGAAGAGCTTAAGGATGAGCTACAAAGTTATTGCGTTCAGGTAAGTGGGATGCTGAGAATACAAAATTGTACTGAGATGGTAAGAAAACGTAGTAGCGTATTAGTCGTATAATAAAAGGGGAGCTGGTTGTGGATTACTGAGGACCATTTCATCAAAAATATATGGCAACACTTATGATGATTTAGGTGAAAGAATTACTGAGACAAATGGAATCACATTCTTGAAATAACTATACTTTGACAAACAATTACGATTATTTCAGAAAAGAAACTTGTATCAAAATTAAGAATAATTTGAGTAAAGGAACTAATCTGGCAAACAACGACGATAATTTCAGTGACGGAATTTTACAAATGAACAACGAACTTTGATGTAAAGCAAGTGGCGACGAATATCAACGATCATTTAAGAAAGTAATCAGTTGGACAATCATAAAAACATGGTCTTGATGTTGGCGTGTTTAGTCTTTGTGGCTGGGACATTGACAACTCACATATCAGGTAATGATTTTAAAAAACCTTGGCTTATGTTGATGAAATTCCGTGCTATGTTTTGTAATGGGAAAACACATTTTTTGTATTTTTTTTCCATATGGTTGAGAGAGTGGTGTTATTGATTTTTTAATAGAAGTATATGTGATCTTGAAGGTATATAGTTACATATGTAACTGTTGATGTACACTTTGATAACAAGTTTGCTTACAAGAGAAATGTATCATCATAAAGATGAAATTACATCTATTGATTTCTATTTTGAAGGTACAAGGGTAGTGAAGCCTGTGTTTGATGGGTAGAAATTGGTATGCAATGTTTAGTAAATGTATCAACGTTAATGAAGCCTATGTTTGATGGGTACAAATTGGTATGTAATCTTACGTATATGTATCAACGTTAATGAAGCCTGTGTTTGATGGGTACAAATTGGTATGTAATCTTACGTATATGTATCAACGTTAAGGAAGCCTGTGTTTGATGGGTACAAATTGGTATGCAATGTTTTGTATATGTATCAACGTTATTGAAGCCTATGTTTGATGAGTACAAATTGGTATGCAGGGGGAGGTGGAGTAGACACAAAGGACGAATTGACTGCAACTGCTCATATTCCTACGCAAAGCTTAATCATCGCCAGTCTCAAAGTGTCCTAGTTAACCCTTGCTGCCAACCTAAGTTTTTTGGTCGGCAGCAAGGGTTAACTTGGACAGTTCGAGACTGGCGATAGTTAAGCTTTGCGTAGGAAGAAGCTTTTCAGTCTGAGTTCAATGGCAAAACATTTATAACAAGATAATACCTGCGCCTAAAGATTCGCCAGTGGCGTGAACTTGGCTCGTCAACATCAACGCCAGTGTCTCAAGTAGGAACGTATCGTTCCGCAAAGGGTAAACATGTTAACCGAGTTACTTTTTGAAAAAATCATACTAACTGATGAAAATGTTATACATCTTAATTTTTCATCTGAAGAATCACGTCCCAAAAATGTAGTTATTGGAATTTTACCTCGCATGAAATGCACGTGAAAAAAGTTTGAAACGGGTATAAAAAGCCCATGTATTCATCATTTCATAAAATAATTCGATTACAAAGCTGAAATTAACAGCAGAAGAGTGGGAAAGATCTGCAGACTGCAGCATGCTGCAGACTAGATACACTTATGGAGATGTCTCTGCTGCATTCCGATGTCATCGTTTTAAGGCTGCGTAGACGTTTATAGCAGACTTGAACAACACAAGACCGAACCTAGAAGCGAGAGACCATCATTTCCAACCCCAGGTGAAGACCGGTACTTCACTAGTGAACATGTTTCAAACAGCAACGGTGGTAAAACAGCACTTGGGCGTCGAATTAGTCTCAAGACGGTGAGCAGATGGCTCCAAAAATATTGACCGAAGCCAAACCGGCCGATGTAAGCAATGCAGTTGACACACATAAATTTATATCGACAAAAGAGGGTTGCTTTGGCCAGAAATGTAAGACGTTGTCAGAGGGTGTTATTTACTGATGAAAGTTGGTTCCTGGTGCACAGAGCGGACTGGAGAAGGAAGGCAACCGACGTCGGGGTGAGAGGGAACTTCGTTGCTGCGGTAATCCCATCGTTGGAGGCAGTGTCATGGTCTAGGCGGAATATGCGGCGACACGGTGTCACCGCACCGAGGTTCGTTGACAGGTTCCAAAAGACAGTGGCCATCCTATTCATCCAACAGAATCCCAACACGCTTTTCCAACACGACAACGCTCGACCTAATGTGGCAAAACAAACGTTAAAGTTTCTCTACGTAAACAACGTTGACGTTTTTCCTCTCCATCTAGATTGCCGGATATGAATCCCATTTGGCACCGCAGGGATTATATTGACTTAGGTTACAACTGACAATTTCTGTGAGAAGAGCTCAAGCATGTTTGAATGTCAACGGCGGGCAAACCAGATACTAATCAAAGACAGTATGTTATTAAACTCATGATTTTTCTATGCCTCTGTTGTTTTTAATGAATGTTCGAAAATAGCAAAAATTTGCCCATCCATTACAATATGCCGATTTCATAATTATCAGTTAAGTCTCAAGTCTGTTATTTTAGTACAAAAGACTATACTTATGAGATGTTTACAAACAGCAAAACAATTTTCTCCAAGCATATAACTTTTTATGATTTTTTCAGAGGTGTAAGACTTGTTTGGGTGTTCAGTTTATATGAAATGGCATCACTATAGCTTTGTAGACATTTTATCTAACTGATAAATCCCAGTGTGACTATTAATCTTGCCTCCTGAGATAACTCACTATTAACTTCCTGCTTCACTTGATCAGATAAACATTGTGTCACCAGTATTTGGCAAAAAAGACAATTATCTTTAAATCCTACAACACTGATAAGATGGTATCTACCGTTGAAATAATAAAATTTTCTTTATTTTTCTTTGAAGGAAGAAACATACTCATGGGAAAGCCTGCCCGATCTTCACCTATTTTCAAGCATCATCCTGCAAATTACGCCATTGATGGAAATTATAAACGGGCATGTTTATTACGCAAAACTTACAACCCTTACTGGCAGATCGACCTACTGGGCTTTTATTTGATCTACAGTATAACGGTCACAAACCCTAGTGGCAAATGGGGTAAGTCATCATCGGTAACCCATTTAAATAGGGCAACATACATGTCAACATAATTTTGGTAATAATCATGATTTCCTCAGGTTTCTTTGCTTCTCTCTTAAAGTCATAGTCTCATTTTTGCAAGGCAAATTGTAATGCATGCCGGACAAATAGTTCACCACTCACAGAAATCTTTCCCTTGACGTTTGCAACAATTTTCAGAACTCTGCAGGCATTCTAGCCCTCAATAATGAAGTTCAAACTACCCTACCCTACCCTAATATTATGTCTTTGCGAGCGTTAGTCCTTTCCACGTCATTTCGCTAAGGCCGTGACGAAGAACACATAAAAATTCCCAGCTGAATATCCAATGGAAATAGTTAATAGCTTACGCTTTTTCAAATATAGAAATAACATAAAGGTGGTAAACTCAATGAAGAATGCGTCTGTCATAAGTATCGGCGCTGCGATTACTAAATTTCCGGTGTTTCGCACTCGCGATGGGATTGCACTTGATTTGGTACCTCATCGGTCTGAAACGGCATACGCCAATAAGCTGCTTCATCCAAAATTGTAAAACGGGCATAAAAATGAAAATCTTTGCAAACGCGACAGGAAATATTTGTGTTAGTGATCAGATTTTGTTCGTGAAGAATAGTTAGATCAGTTTAGTTGCCTTACAAAAATGAGACTATGACTTTAAGACACGTTTGGCAGCTTGATTCTGAATGAGCTTTATATTTCTTGTTCAACTCTTTAAGGCATGGAAAAACAAAATAACTTCTCAAAAGGCAGAATACGGCCATAAATGTCCTGACATATCTTTTTTACGAGGCCAAGGGTACACCTAAGTTAGTTTTGTGTTACTGCTGATTTCACCTTGCACCTTGCCGTGCTTACTTCTCGAGTCCTGCCAAATCTCCACGTGGTAATAGTTTGCAATGCGGTTACCGTTCTTAGATCTATATGTTCCTAACAGACTTTTGTCTAGTTAGAAATGTATCGTTAGAAATGTATCGTCAGAAAACGGAACTCTTATGCTTAATGCTAAAATCTTAACACAATATGTGATCGCAAATTACAAAATTGATTGCAACAATTAGGATTCTTCTTAAATGGTAACGGGTTACATTGGGCGTTCTAACTTGTGGTACCAGAGAAGAAGAGAATGACCTGACATTGCATTTTCATTAATTCTATTATGCAGCTTGGACTCTGCGAGAAGCATCCATCGGTGTATCTGCCAACAAAAAGGATATGATACTATGTGGCAAGTTTCCCATTAAGATACCAATGGCGAACGTGACCTTCCACTGTCCGTGGTCTGGGAATGTTCGGTTTATCAAGGTCTGGAAGACTGGACAAGCAATTTTAGCAGTTGCAGAGATTTCAGCGGATGGAATAAAAACAGGTACGTACATAGTCGTTTACTATAGTTTTTTTATCTTTTATTAACAACAGTTGTTTCCGAAAAAGAAAGAGCCCTTTAAAGCTCCATACATAAATTTTCATAAGAAGAGAATTTTCATACACGACATTGATACAAATATAATGTTCTCGCTTGAAGTGATGTAGTGAAATTTAAATATATCTACTTTCAAGAATGTTAACTATCAATCTCATTCAAAAAGTTTATATTCTTTCTCTCTTTCCATTGTTAATGTGATACTTTAAGGTTACGAGTCACATTTGCTTGGGCCAATCTGATTTAATCGACTCTAACGGGATTCGAACTCATTCTAACAGGGGATTTCCTCTCCACAACAGTCTGAAAGTAGCCTTATTATCTGCGTGTTCTGACACCAGTTTAGTGCAGACAAAACCTTTATCCATGGGAATATGGTCGATTTAACCAGACTGTTGCTCAGGGAGTGTTATTACTCAGACACTCGTTATGTACATATAGAATGTCATTGCATTATCAATGACGTCACATGATACTTTGCTTAAAGGAATCGAAGAAATATTATCCTGGATCTAATTAACATTGCGATGACATCCTGTTTCTTCAGTGAAGTATCTCTAGATTAAATGATGTTTAATGTCAAGATCTTATCAATATTTTGAATTTTAATTTACTTTAAGATCTAACATTAATGAATAATGAAATACGACGGTGATAAATTACTTAGGTTTGTTGCGTTTACTTGTTTTTATAGAAAATGTCCATTGGTTATGATTTTCCTGAAATATTTTACAGGAATAATTGCAGAAAGCAAGTTTGATCATTGTTCCTTGGTACAAGTCGCTCGAACAACAATGGAAATGTCTGCAAAGAGTTATCTCCACTGCGCAGCAAAATGCTGTAGGCATTCGTCCTGCTTGGCATTCAGCTTCAGCTTATTTCACAGTCCAAACTGTCAGCTGTCTTATGAAATTGGCACCAAGGAAAATCAAAACTGGACAGGCTGCACCGTGTCTTTAAATTGACGGGACGAGTTCAATAGGCTTCAAGGGGGTCTGCATTCTTTTGTTTAAACCTTATGTAAAATGATAATCAAGATTGTTGTATCTTTGTCGTTTTACAACTCTGTTATAATATCTGTCGTTGAAGGCATTTTAACGTTTACCTTTGGTATAGTTTCTTGCCTATTCTTAACCAGACTCTTTTGGAAAAAGTTGTTCTAATCGCTTGAATAATTGAAGGAGTCTCTTTAACAAATTCTATGACCAATTGTTTTTTAAACTATTCCTAATGATATTGTCTGACCTTGATTATGTTTTATACTGTGAATTTATTAAGCTTCCCTCAGACAGAAGATCTTGATTACCGTCTTCTAAAATGAAAGATGCTTCCGGGTATGTTGCAAAGAGGATTGAAAACTATACAACAATAACATGGACATTATGGAGCGCCAGGCATGAATAAGTGAAATAATACAACGAATTTGAACATTGTTATAACATTTGTGACCCATTTCATAGTTTTGGTGGAATTGATACTTTGTCTAGTTCTCATAGTATTAAAAAAATATAATTGTCATAATAACGTCATAATTGTTAGGCTGAATTTACACTACAACCGTTTTTTAATACGTTGCGTCCTGCGTTGCGTGAGAAAAAACGCAAACAGTAATTTTTACATTTTGACAATACACGAAGGAAGGCCTCCTATTTTTGACGCAACGCAAATGAAATCGCATGAGGATCTACCCTCATGACGTAATTTCTTTAAGGTATTTCCTAAGCATGAGGGCAATCAGGTAAGGTTATTTCCTTAATTTTCGATAAAAATATTCGATTCAAAGTAAAATAAGGCTTTGTCTACGATGAGATATTGAATATAACGTGTTTCTTTACTTGTATGTACATAAAATATGTATAAGAATATAACAACCCACTATCTCCGAGTTCTGCTCTCTTCTTCAAGAACAGAAACTGTCATAGATGCCAACATCCTGTCTCAGGGTAGGACGTATAGCTGACGCTCCACTCTTCTTACCCTGGGTGTAAACCCCAGCATAAACTTCTCGCCGCAACCCATGATTCAGCCAATCAAATACTTTTATCGCGATGTTGTGCGATAAAATTTCAGCCAACCAAAGAGAGCCTCTCCCACAGGCGTTGGCTTTCGCTCGTACGACCATGGTGATAATGTCCCGAGTCCAATTTTGCGATTCTGGTTAGTTTATTACAACAGACCATACATTCAGTTTTAAGAGATCGGTTTGATTTTCCACAACTTAACTCAATACCTTACCGTGGTGGTTTGAGTGATCCAGAGACCCCTAGAGCTACGCCAGCCGGAGCTTACATGCTCCTTGCAGGGACACTCAAGCTTGATAGGTTCGTCGGGTAGAAGTCAGATCAGATCAGAACCTGTTGTCTATCACAATGCCTTTCATTCCGTCTTTTCCCTCATCCTCTTTTGGATGCTTGTCATCCACGTGTTTAATAACTGAAATAGTGTTCAAAACACGTTAAGTCCTCACTCACTCACTCGGTTTAAATTTGAAGGAATGGGCGCTGCCGTGTTAAATTGCCGACTCGCCTTTCAAGCGCAGTCATTGGTTGATTATTTTTAGAAAGTTCGTTGGGAAAAGGACACGGTGCGAAGGTTTTGCTGGGGTTTACACCCAGGGTATGAAGAGTGGAGCGTCAGCTATACGTCTTACCCTGAGACAGGATGAGATGCCAAGGTTTCTTTCCCCATCTCTTCTTATTCCTCCCCCTCTATCAGAAGGATGAGTGCAACCTTTAATGCCATCTCAAGATTCGAAACGTACTGGCTATTTCGCAGCTGTTCGCTCCTAGTGTATTGCTAAAAAACGCAACTGATGACGCAAACATTAAACGCACTAGTGCACGCCAATATTTCGTAAACACAACGAATGCACGTATACTGCATATCTCTCGATATTACTCACCATCCTCACTCAAGTAATCTACCTCGTAAGTTATTTAACAAATATTTACGTATTCAGGTAGTAAAGTGGATTTTTAAAGGCCGGAAGTATTTAATGTTACGTTACATTAAATCCGCATAAACTGTGATATCGGAAATATTACAATTTTGCTCATAACCAGAAAAGCGGAAACGGCAGCCGCTATGGTCAATCTAATAACAATGCTAATACTGTGTTATTAAATCGGTTAATTTACAACATTGCTTTCATAAAACATATTTCATGATTTGTTCTCAGTTCAGAGTTTAGGTAAATTCAAATAGCTGCACACAATACTAGTTCAGCCGTTTCCAAGTGTCAATAATTTATCCATTTTGTGCGCAGCTAACCATAGATTTGTATATGTCCAAGCCGACAGCGGCTGTCTTAACGTTTTCATTGTTGATTGCAGGTAAATTGTAAAGAATGTTTTGTATTTCATTGCATCGATAGAAAGTTTAAGTAAATGCATAAGTCCTCGTAAACCTTAAAATAGACAATTTAAACCGTAAAAGCGTGCACTAGTGCCTTTAAAAACGGTCGTTGTGTAAATCCAGCCTAACCCATGACTTCATAACCGACTTAAAGTCATAGTCTCATTTTTGCAAGGCAAATTGTAATGCATGCCGGACAAATAGTTCACCACTCACAGAAATCTTTCCCTTGACGTTTGCAACAATTTTCAGAACTCTGCAGGCATTCTAGCCCTCAATAATGAAGTTCAAACTACCCTACCCTACCCTAATATTATGTCTTTGCGAGCGTTAGTCCTTACCACGTCATTTCGCTAAGGCCGTGACGAAGAACACATAAAAATTCCCAGCTGAATGTCCAATGGAAATAGTTAATAGCTTACGCTTTTTCAAATACAGAAATAACATAAAGGTGGTAAACTCAATGAAGAATGCGTCTGTCATAAGTATCGGCGCTGCGATTACTAAATTTCCGGTGTTTCGCACTCGCGATGGGATTGCACTTGATTTGGTACCTCATCGGTCTGAAACGGCATACGCCAATAAGCTGCTTCATCCAAAATTGTAAAACGGGCATAAAAATGAAAATCTTTGCAAACGCGACAGGAAATATTTGTGTTAGTGATCAGATTTTGTTCGTGAAGAATAGTTAGATCAGTTTAGTTGCCTTACAAAAATGAGACTATGACTTTAACTTCAGTTACCTGAAGAGATCCTATGGTTGAAAGTACTCGTGAATAGATCATCTTTATTTTCTTCGACGGGGTATCTAAAACGTCTAAAAAATGCTTCCTTGTCCTTTAAAATGGTTCAGATGAAGATATTCTGAAAGTTCTTAATGTGAGGCGCTCTAATACCTCACTTTTCGAATGTGTTTGTCAAAACACTTCGTTTGATCTTATCTGGTTTATTTTCCATATGAATTTATAACATAATCAATAATCCTTTTAGTTCGTTTATAATTTCGTCGCTAGGATTGGGTTATGATTAAAAAAGGTGATTAAGTTTTGGGGGTAATAGTCTCTTCAACACGCTGTTCCTTCCTAGTGGTGTTAAATCACGTGAAAGCCACATGTTCATTTCAATTTACACTATTTTTATTTTATCTTTTATAGTTTCTTCCAACCATTTTTTTCAAATTATGTGTGAATGTTATTCCAAAGATTTTGAAAGAGTTTGTTACCAGTCTAGATTCAAGTTATTTTCGAGAGTGCGGTTTTCATATCTTCTGGACCCTATCCATATCACTTAATTTAAAATTTGATAACACTTTGCAAGAAATGCAGACATTTTGGTTTGTGTGAAACTCGAACTATAGATTATAAAAGCATATTTTTTTTATGCCCATCAAACTATTCTATCGAGTTGGTATGAAATGACTTTGTTTACATATGCTGAGGAATTGCTCACTCTATTGATATCATTCAAATGTTCTTCTATTCACGCTTCTCTTTTTTGTTCAAGCTTTGTCAAACACAATATATACTTTCTTTGGAGCACTAGTTTATATTTGGTCTATTTCTCGATTAAACTTGATTTAACAACGCTTAAAATATGGTAATCTTTTGTCTGGAGCTCAATATGACTCATTCAGTTTGTTTTAATAAGTGTAATTAGAATGTGATGCGATACTTGTCACCATGCGTAAAAAGGTGAAAGTCTATACTGATTAGCGGATAAACATATACTATTGGATTAATATTAATGAAGATGATACTCTTGAAGATGTTATTGCATACAGTTTTACAGTCTTGCAAAAACTTGAAAGAGAAACTTCGTGGTTTTCATTCACATTGAAAGGTATTGATACGAGTAATACTTAAAATAACACTACAAGTTACATGAACACAAATTATATTATCTATCAACTACTACTTCTTCCTTTTGTCTGCTATAGATATGTTTACAAAATTTTATTTTTGATTTTATCGCAAAAGGCCTTCATAGAAGTAAAGAGGATACGGCAGTTTTTAGGACATTAGTATACAATGTGACAATATCTTGCATTGAGGAGTTATTTAAAAAAATAAGGGTTATGACATCAATTGATATATGAGCTGAACATCCGCTGGCGTCCAACAAGACTCTGTGATATAAAATTCATTTCTGTAAATTCGTTTTCGTTTGATATATAACTTGAACACATGATATTTCTCCATATCAAACTCGCGGACACATGGTAACTTTTATTGTCGATGACCGGCATGTTGTATCTACGCAACTTCATAACAATTAAAACGGATTTTTATGTTGGGAGAAAAAATGGCAGGTTAACTTAATTCGCCAAACACAGACCTTTCAATTGAACATAAATGTGACAAAATTCCGAATTTATATATGGAACAAACTCCGATCAAGAAGTTAAAAGCCATATACATCGTCAGAGTAATTGTTCTTGGAAAAAAAATATATTGAAGACATTGTTGTTCGGCTTCGGATCAAATCCCGCCAGTTGCTCAGCAAGTTAATCTGCAGTTGAGAACCGTTTTACACCCAGTAAGGTTTGGGTTGAATGCTACACTGAACTTCAGTTCAGTACCACTATTGGTTGGCTAGTTCCAGCCGATGCTGACTAGAGGATCGATGCATATCCTAATTTCCCCTTAGCTGTATGGACAACAGCCATTTGCTGACCCACGGTGGAGGCTTGGTAATCGGCACTAGCTACCTGTGTTATGGACTAAAATTTAGTCAAAGAAATTTTGTAAGAATTTACTGTTCCTTCATCCATAATATTTTTTTAATCGAGCTCCTAATTTCGTGTATTCAGTCAATCTAGACTTGTTGAATGTGACCTAGACTGTATAAAAGGCTCCTTTGTATACACAGTCATGAAGCAGGACTGCCTGTCTCACAGAGACGATCAATCCAATCTTTCACTCCATCGTAGGGAAGTGCTTTTGGTTTAACTTCGGGCTTAAAGAGCCACTCCGTGAGTTGTTAAGAGTCATATATGTCAAACTTAATCAATGGTGTCATTTGATCGCGAACTATCGACTGTTACCAAAAAAACACATTTTAAAGCTTAGTTTTTTTACAGTGAAAATATGAAGATAGAACGTCGCAATTATGATCGGAAACCGGACAGTGGCGCGCGTCAAATAGTCAAACGTAGTTTTGGAGACTTATCTAAAACAGCCAGGAGGACAGTTAGGAGTTAATAGTGTTTGTTAGGTTATGTAACTAGTATCCATGTATATTGGACATGATATCTACACCTATGTGCATTTATAAGGCTGTTTTTAGATTTTCATGGAAAACAAGTATTTGTCATATATATGTCTTTTGGACATGAAAAGTTAAGATGTTTTGATTTTATATCAGCCATCATTTTATATATAGGTTCGTATCAAAGGTAAATAATATGTTATCAAAATAACGGAGTGGCTCTTTAAGAGTAAGAGTTGCTTCCCCAATATGTTCTTTCTGTATTTGTATTCGTTGTACATTCACCTGGGAATTTTCAAGTGTTCTTCTCCACAGCTTTTGCGAGATGATGCTGTAAGGGTTGTCATGCGATTATGGTGAGGGGTAGGATGGTTTGAATTAAAATATTGACGGCTAGAATGCATTCAAAGTTCTGAAAATTGTTGCAAACGTCAGGGGAACACATCGGGGAACATTGATGTGCGTGTATGTGTCTGGCTTGCATTAAAAGTTGCCTTGCGAAAGTGAGCATGTGACTTGAATTAAACTTATTATTGATCAATGATCATGCAAACAAATGATTTTCACTGCATTCAAATTGACAATATTTATAAAGGTTTAAATGTGATTGACATGCAAAGGTCTAGGTTTTGCCTGTTCTCACCGGGTGAAGAACCAAAACCTGCACATTTTAAATTGAAGAATCCAACAACAGTTACATTGATATTTAGTTTATAAAGCCAAACTTAATAGCTAATCTTCTTTTAACTTGTCAGAATAAAAGCAAAGCCAATGATTATTTGATCACAGTTTATTTATAACAATGACAAGCATACAGCTATTGCATAGAGAATGGAAACCTATACAACTTATACAGGGACACAATGAAGAGCCAGCAATGAAAAAAATAATTAATACAAATTTGTTTAACATTGTAATAACATTTGTGACCTTTTCATACTCTGGGTGGATCTAATACATTGCCCTGTTCTAATATATATATTACATACAATTCACTCAATATATATATTTTCCATTTAATGGGGCAGATAATGTGATCTCATGAAAATGGAAATTAATGTTTCCAATTACAAGACGATGTATTCTAATCAAAAGAAGCAGTTTTAAACAAACATACCATGATCGGTTTAGTTATGTGAATCCATTTCTTTACCTCAAATGATTTAAAGGTGTTCACACAATAATGGCCGCTATTGGTATTTGCTTGTTACTTGATTATCAACTTTTTGGACTAAGGATGACTGGATTGATGAATGGGATTGATAATACATTTTGTGAAAACTACTGGTACTTGGAGAAAATTAAAGAAATAAAACTTTTAAAAAACACACTACTGCCCCTTTAAATTCACAGTTCCTGTTGTAGGAAACATGTTGGAAATTGGTCAATCTCCAGACTTTTGGCCAAATCATCAATCGTTGTTATTAACAGCACAGAGGCTTATGACTGATGGTAGTGTTGAAGTCATATTGCACAGATGAGTCTGATTAAAATCCACCATGTGGCGCACGTTCTTACGTAAACACAGCTAACCAATCACTATGCGTGCGGCAAAAGCATTCGGTATCAGTACCTAGGGGCAAGTAACTCTCATTTACCATTCGTTAACATTGACCGCCGCTATCCTTATTTTAAACGCGATGATGCGATTGGTTCGCTAATAACTAGGTTTTGTCTGCGCTAAACTGGTGTCAGCACGTGCGCTACAGTAGGCTGCGGTCAGACCTTTGTGGAGAAGATAGCCTACACATATAGAGTTCGAATCTCGGTAGATTCAATATTTTTTGAAACTTTTATTCTTCGGAACATGGTCGATTTTAATCAGACTGCACAGATGATGTCATTCCATTAATGATAAATTCAGTGTTAAAGAAAGTGTTGCCTTACCTAAGTTTTAGAAAACTAAGCTTAGCATGTTATAACTTCAAATAAGTGACATAGGTTAGTTTTGAATTTATGGATAAAACTTTAACAATACATTGACAACGAAGTGCACAAATCAACATTTTTACAAGAAATAAATGTTTACTTGTAAACAACAAATGTAAATGTTTCTCAGATACAAGTCTGCATCTCAAAACTTATTTGAATTAACAAAACAACAATAACAAACTAACAACAGAAACACTCCTATTGCTTATAAAAGGCAAGTGGGAAAGTCAGCAATGTGGTGTATTGACTCAAAAGCTTAAAATCACTTCATATCTTAAACAAACAAAAGCAAACAGAGAAATTCCTCATGTAAAAAGCATGAAAATTTATTTACATATAAGGAATAAAATAAGGTCTGTCTTCCGTACTTTGGTTTTTCAATAATAATATTAAATTCACTAAGTAACACTATTTGGCTGGTAAGCTCAATTTATGACCATGATTATGATTCTGACCAAAAAAAACAACAAAACCGAAACCCTCTGACCTTGAACTAGTTGAAAGGCAAAATCTGGTGATGATAAGCTGTGGAAATAACAATGTCTTAAGTAGCTAAGCTCAAAACTGTTCATTTTCAAAAAGACAAGAAGACTGAACTTTTAAAAAGTCTGAACTTTTTATTATTGAAAAGGAGATCCTAAGACGACCAATACTTACTTTCAACCTTAATGAAAAGCTATATCCTCCCTCTGTTGTATGTATGTTCTCATGATAAATAGAAATAAATAGAAAAGCACTAATAATGAATGATTAAATAAATCAAGGATTTTTCAGATTCATAAAGAAATGTATCTTTTACAAATACACCATCACTGTTGAGTACTTGAGTAAAAATCATGATGTTGGACTGTTGCATGTATAGTGATTAAAAAACCCAGTAATTGAATCATTAATACATGTTATAATCAAAAGTATGCTTGTTGTGAATGACTGTTTATAAAGTCATCAAATACATATATATTGTTATACTGATGCATGCAATGTGTTTAAAACAATGATTGAAGCATTCATAAAATATAAGAGTAACAAAGATTCATTTTTCTGGCCATTTTTCTAACCACAACAAAGACAAAAGCTTTATTAAGATCACTATTAACTTTCATTTCGCTTCATCAACAAAAGACATGAAGAATAAAGTACTTAAATACTTTATCAGTCTCTTAATTAAGGAACCATAGAAAAATCAGCTGTACAAAGGTCCTAAAAACATTTTCATGAAACAAATTTTGACTTTACGAGATAAGAAGATGAATGAAGAAGAAAAGATTCTCAGTATTGTGTTAAAATACTAATTCGTGTAATTCCAGGTTAATCTTTGATTGATAGTGCAAATAATAATGACACGTGTCTATGCCACAATGTTGGTTTCATGTCTATTTCTACACAACGTCCATCATTAACATTGTGTCTTAGGGAGGTTTCAAGGATCCACTTCAAGAGGCACAGAGTATGTTGTTGGGGTCAAATATGACAAACTTTGTAAATTGTGTTATTTTATGGAGTAATAGTGGTTGTTTCTGCAAATCAGTATCTTAATGCTTATGAGTCACACTATAGTGACAATAAACAGGTTAAAGTTGAGATTAATGATAAAAAACTTGACAATGACATGCCCAAATACTGAAATGTAATTTCAGCTCATTTACAGCAGATACAATGACAAATATGGTGTGGTAGTGCTTAGCAGGTCATAAAACTAATAAACATGTTAATTGGATGCATACTGTTGACTTCTTAACATTTAAATGAATGTTTTTCGTGTACAACTTCAGATAAAAAAAATGTAATTTTGGCATTTTAGAGATAAAAGGATCCCATTAGAAGGTCGATTTAAACTTAACTCGAGACAAATGGTAGTTTGGATCAAATTTAAGCCAAATACAAAATTTATGCAAAATATTATGTGTCACTATATGGATGCTACAGTGGACCGAACTGAGGGTTGATAAGTGGGAAAAAGGGAGAAAGATTTATCAGAACCAGTTTGATGAAGACCCTCCAAGAGCAGAAACATTGAAGTTTCTTGAATGAGGCTTTGAGCCAGACTTCTCTACTTCCGGTGGTACCTTCTCAATTACTCCAACAATTTCAATAGGACATACAGCTCTCACTGTCAATATACATAATTATAATATATAATATATATATTGATAATAACACTACTGACAAAAAATTTCATTTCATAACACAATGCTTAACAAAATGATGTTTACAATGAACACATAAGAAGAACACATCATTACCAACTTCTAGCAAATATTTCTTAGTATGCACTAGTATAAAACACCTCAAAGAACAAAAAAACCTTGGTATCATTGTAAAAAAAATTCACAATCCTTGCTGGGGAAGATTGGGTCCTAGAGAAATTTCTCATCATGGTAGAACAGACGTGAGCTGTAAGTTCAAGATCTTTGATAATATGAACACTGAAATTATCAATAACTGTGGCACATCAAGTATAAATCCATAATTCTGAACAGCATATAACATAGGACATTTTGTGACATAAAATCTCATCTCAAATATGAGCATTTATGATCGTAGACACTTCTTGTTTAATATCTTAGTATATGTCTTCACTTAAATCAGTGTTTGACTCGAGGAAAAAAATTCTCTGGCAGATCAATTTGACTCAAATTGACTTACTTTTCATTTGTATTAACAAAACTATACAATTACATTGAAATCATCAAAGTATTATCAAAACCTTTGAATAACCTTGACAAACAATGATGACATTCATTTTTGAGATTATTGTCCATCAGTAAACTTCTTGAGCATAAAACACTGTTCATTATTTCATTTTCAATCTTGAATTAACACATATTGACTCATACACAAGACTGATTTTCAAACAATTTAGGTAAAATTTCTGAAATGGGGAGTCTTTAGCCCTTGTCTGTCTGTGCTGTCCCCTGATTGGCTGTAAACTCCTGTGTAGGTGAACGAGAAACGAGGGACACACATGCAGTTCGGCACCGCGAGAGTAAGCTCCCCTCACTCTGACTGCGAGTCATACTCATCGTCATCAACTCTGTAAGTAGATCAAGCAAGAACATACTTACAAGTTTACACCGGGGAAACATCTATAAGATTTTCAGTTCGTACCATATATTTAATTTGTGTCCAAAATATCATTTTAATAACTTAAAAAAACATTAATATTTATTCAAAAAGTCAATGATCAAAAAACATTTTATTCATTATTATTAAACGTCTTCAAGATTCGATTGGTAACAATACCTGTCGCCATTTTCCCTGGAAAGTAAACATTCGGAACAATTTAGTTTGATCTTTAACTCTCAACAATAGTGTTTGAATGATGTGACTTTCGAGATCTCGTTCAAAGAAATATGGCAACTATTAGTTTCATACCGAACCAAGGGTCCTATACCGCAATACGACAACACGGAACCAAAGCTCAAGTGTACCGTTTCATCCCTAATAAGACTGGGAGCACACTTTGTCCAATTTCATGTGCAATGAGTCATGTGATACATTAAAAAGGGCACACAGTGAATATTCTTACACTGCTTACACTTAAATGTGATAATGCAATGCAATCGGATGTGATGAAAATAGGTTTTGTATTCAACGACACACCAAAAGGAAAATCAGAAGTAGTGAGCTCCCAGCTTAAAGTCAAAGCATCAATTTTGCAAGGCAATTTTTAGTGCACGCCAGGGTCATCTCTCACATCATTCTTTCCCCTTTTAACAAATACAGAAAGAACAAAAAGTGATAAACCCAAATGAAAAATGTATATGGCATAAGTATAGGTGATGCAATAACTAGTTTTCTGGTATATAGCACTTGATTTGGTTGCCCTCCAAGCTGAAACGGTAGGCGCCTATAAGCAGCGTCACCCTAAACTGTAAAACGGGCAAAAAAATTAAAATCATTGCAGACACGGTAGGCAAGATTGGTGTAAGTGACCAGCTTTTGGATCGTGAAGAATAATTAGCTGCCTTGCAAAAGAAATCCCATGACTTTAAGATGCATATTAGAAGTTGTAATAACCAAATTACTCAGGAATGATGATGTTCTGTTGTTGATACTCACATCATAATCAAACAGGTGATCATGTACAGGAAAACATTACATTCATTGCAATAAAGAAGTTGATAATCCCTAGGATTTCTCCATTGTTTGGTAAAGAAGAAATTAATAAATTACTTAGTCATTAAGATCACATTAAATTGATGTTTAAATGTTCTGTCCTATATGAAATTAAATTTTTTTATGCCATCTTTAATGAGTCACATCACTAAATGACTTTCAAGATCCCAATTGTTGTAATGGCATGATAGTGTAGTTTGAATTAAATACAATATACACATTTGTTCTTTAAATATGCAGTTCATTATAGGATTTAAAACATAATACAACACACAAACATTGAAACTGATAATATCCAAAAATATCTTATTTAGACAACAGTGCACAGTGCTTTGACAAAAATGTTTAACTGAATTGAAATTGAAAATTATAAATAGTTTTATTTCTTGAAACACAAAAAAGACACCTTTGGTACTAGAATCTAGACTTGGTAAAAACTAAAGGCTTGCTTTTCATGTAGTAGGAATGATAAACACAGAACCACTGATAAATGAAAATCTGATCAATGATAATATTATCAGGCAATTTTCTAACATCATACCTTCAATCCAGATCACATAGATGATACCTTATGACCCAATTTCAAATTTTCATAACATGATATGCTATTATATTAAAAAATTCAAAATCAGTTTATTTATTTAAGAGTGACAATATGGTTTCTTACTACAGCAGGGTTTCTTACATAAAAATTGTCCGAAAAATGGCCAGATGTCATTGCATCAGCCTGCTAAAGTGACATTATAACCAATTGTTTATGCTGTCACATATGACAAAATATGAGAATTTGTGCTGAACAATTGTTACGATGCAAAACTGATATGTGCACATGTGCACATACAGAAAGTGGGTCACAACTTAATTTCATCCATAAGGTAATACTTTGCATACTTCACAGCCTGATTAAAATCGACCGTGTTCCGAGGAATAAAAGTTTTTTTTAAATGACTCGAGTGGGGGGGGGGGGGGTTGGGGGGGGGGGGGGGGCTTTCCTCTCCACAAGGGTATGAAGGCAGCCTCACTGCTTGCACGTGTTGACACCAGTTTAGCGCAGACAAAACGTAGTCATTAGCGAACCATTCACATCATCGTGTTTAAAATAAGGATAGTAGGGATCAAGGGTAACAAATGGTAAATGGGAGTTACTTGCCCCTAGCTACTGATACCGAATGCTTTTGCAGCACGCCTTGTGATTGGTTAGCTGAGTTTACAGTAGGCCGCGGTCAGACCGTTGTGGAGAGGATAGCCTAGACAGATAGAGTTTGAACCTTGGTAGAGTCAATATTTTGAAACTTTTATTCCTCGGAACACGGTCGATTTTAATCAGACTGCATACTTCACAGCTATATTTCAATGGACAAGTACTAAAATGTACCTGATGAGTGAGTGAGTTATTGTTTAACGCTGCATGGGCAATAATTCAATAATTTTACCTGATTGAACTGTATCATATTTGACTGATGAATCATGAGAGTGTATAAAAAAAACAAAAAAACAAAAAATGAAAATGTGCATAACTTGCCAAAGATTTTACTGAATAAAAGAAATAAAAGGTGGGGCACATCACAACACTTACACAACTCTGACCGACCTATTTTTTCCGCCTGTTTCGTTGCCTTTTCAGCTTCCTCACACTCAATTAATTTCTCTTTTTTCAAATTCAAGATGGAATCTGCAATGATTTTAGCCGTGGTCTTCATGTATCCGCCACTTGTCAACATGAGGATTGGGATTTTCGCTTCCTTGGCTTTCCTGAACACAATCTCATCACGTTTGATGACACCCTGCCAAAGAAAATGAAAAAAGGTTACTAAATTTTTAATGAGTCAAAGGTTTATGCTGCCGTCAATAACACTTTGTAATTTTTACTTCATTCAAGTTATTTTCAAGTAAGTTTTGTTTCCAGATATCGCACGGATCAACAACAATAAAAAACCAACAGAGCTGTGAACAATACTGTATATGAGTAAATGAGCGCCCTCTGCCTATAAGCGCCCACATTTGTAACATACAAAATTATATACTTTGGGGGCAGAATCAGTTTTATTCATAATCCTCAATTTGAATTTTATGGAAAGCCATTTTAATAAGCACCCCATCTGTCGAATTTCAAAGCACTTTTGGGCCTTAATTCATGATAAAATGTGATCACGTTTGATCACGAAGTTTTCAAAATTACACGGTATTCATCTGGAAGATTAGGGAAATCACTGAATGGTCAATTCTATTTTCATCATTTGAAAGAGCTTTGGTACAGACAATGACTTATTAGAATCTGTACACCGTACCTGCGGTGTAACGGACAGGTTGCCCAGTGGGTCTCCTACTAGAATGTCAGTGCCTGCGTTGTATATGATAATATCAGGGTGGAATTCTTCAAGGGCTTCGGTCAGATTTCTGTTGTAAAGAAAACGAATAATGACTATCCATTACCATTGTTTCAAAATCTAGTTATATAAAGTTGTGGAAACATTGTGTACGGAATGCACTGTGTTTAAATGTATGGTAATAATTAATTGAACATGAACTCATAAAACATCATAAAGCTTTACTGAGAAAACATTTCTTAACTAAGTTTTCTTGTATATCATCTACTACATGTGTAATCAGAACTGAGCTGTTTTGGTCTAGGAGTGTCTCAAGAATTCTTGAGGTTACCAGTGATTTAGCTCAGGGAGGCTGGGAGGAGATTCCCAGCGGCATCATACAAAAAAATGTTAAAGATTGAAATATGTAGACTTCCTAGCTTGACACACAGCATAATAGGTAGAACATTTAGCGCTACCAGGCGCTGAGAGCACAAAACTTATTTCCAATGTATTCTGTTTTGTCGACAATTAAGCGTTGTTATTATGACTAAATTATTATAATTATTATTTCAATTTCTAACAAGAAGATGACCCTGTGTGTTTGAGTGAAATTAAGTATATAAAATATTTTGATAATACTGTTCCTTCATCCATAATATTCTTTTCTTCAGGCTTTTCATTTTGTAAGTGTTTGCAGTCTCATCAAGACTAGCTGAATGAGGACCTCGACTGTATTGAGGGGGTCCTATTTAAAACATAGTCGTGAAGCAGGACTTTATATGACTTTGCCATCAACTACTTACTTTTCCACAGCATGCAGGTAATCAACATCATCTGTTGAATGGTTCAGTTCAACCTTCTTCTTGATAGCCCCTGTTAAAAAGGGTAAAGACAAATGAATTTCAGCCCATGCTTAAAGAGCCACTCCGTGATTTTTCATAACATATTATTTACCTTTGATACGAACCTAAATGTCAAATGTTGTGATATAAAATCAAAACATCTTAACTTTTCGTGTCCAAAAGACATATATATGACAAATACTTGTTTTCCATGAAAATCTAAAAACAGCCTTGTAAATGCACAGAGGTGTAGATATCACGTCCAATATACATGGATACTAGTTACATAACCTTACTGCCCTCCTAGCTGTTTTAGATAAGTCTCCAAAATTACGTTTGACTATTTGACGCGTGCCACTGTCCGGTTTTCGATCGTAATTTCGACGTTCTACCTTCATATTGCCAGTGTAAAAAACCAATAAGCTTTAAAATGTGTCTTTTTGGTAACAGTTGATACTTCACGATCAAATGACTCCATTGATTAAGTTTGGCATAAATGACTCCAACAACTCACGGAGTGGCTCTTTAAATTATTTTGGTAAGCTTAACAGCGGTATTGAAACTGTTTACTGAAGCTGTAAACTAAAGGCTCTCCAGAAAAGGTCTAATATCCAGATGTAAAGGGTGAACGAGACATCGTATTTCATTTGTATTTCATGTACATTTTAAAACACCAATTATGATATTCATTCAAAACATCTAACATATTCATCTAAAATTGCTAGGTAGTACTTCTCAAGAAAATTAAATCTTTCATAAAATTTGGCACATTTATTTCAACAAATCATGGAGCATTTCCTTAAATAGTTCATCCTGCTACATCAGTGTATTTGTCTCCGCCTAGCTCCATCATATACCCTGATATCCTTTGGCCTAAAACGCTCGTATCGCTAAATATTGCAAGCCAATGAAATGACTCGCATTCAGCAATAGGGGCACAACCCGGATGTGAGTTCAAACAAATGTTAATGTAGGCTATAAATAGCCATGAGTAACCAGCCGTAAGCGATACGAGCGTTTTAGGCCAAAGGTTATCAGGGTATATGATGGAGCAAGGCGGAGACAAATACGCTGATGTAGCAGGATGTAAATAGTTTGACATACGAGAACTGGTCATTCTGTCACATTCTCCCTTCACAAACAAGCACTGCCCCAAATTACTGTCTGCTACAATGTCACAGCCCTGGAATTCCTGACTGAAATCTAGACTTGCCACTAGGGTAAAATCCCTCAACCACACACACACATATCTCCCACACCCCAGCACTATAAGACAATGAAAGTTATGCTAGGATGTCTTAAATACATGTACAAAACAGGATAGCCTGTTTTCCATGAGATATGTTTTTGGAAAATGTTTCTATTTTCTTTTTTACTTACGTTTAGCATATCCATCGTGAGGATATATGCCTCTGTTGTACACATCTAGAATGTACACTCGATCGTCATACATGAAGTCTCTTTCGTGACCATTGCCCTGCAATGTCAAAAAATTACGTATTACTATGTCAGCTTATTTTTCCTGTAGTCCAATTGGTTGAGAGCCGGTCACAAAACAGTCAAGAGAAAAGCTATTAGACTTCACTCTTGGGTTGACTAAAAGCAATATTGACTTGAGTTACTAAAAAGAGACCTCTTAACGTCCAATTGTGTCAGCATGATGTCTGGTTATCGTAAATGACTGTATCATTACAACTCTAACTTAGAGGTGATCTGCTACAGTTTCTCAAGTAACCAGGCCCAACAAAGGGGGAGCTAATGCATAGTATGTCGCACTATTGTATGTAATATCAAACAATGTTTGAAAATGTCAAGCAGCATCTTTTGGCTTGGAGCTATTCATCAATCACAGTAAACAGGGTTTTGCATTAGGCTTATAATGGGGATGACCCGTTTATCATGAAATAGCAGGTAATTGTTCATGTTTCAACACAAGCTAACTCTTTGATTTACATGGACAGTGTGATTTCCAGATATAACAAAGGTTTGATTGTTTGACTTTACAACTTTTCACTACATTGAAAAATATCTTCCATATGAATATATATACATAATATTAAGGTTTTTACCTGGTGAGCATCAAGGTCAACGATCATCACCTTGGAGACGCCCTCGACCTTGTGAAAGAGGAATTTGATGGTGAGTGTTATGTCCGCGTAAGCACAAAACCCGCCCCCCCTCTCCGCTGAACAGTGGTGGAATCCACCCCCGATGTTGATAGCCCAGCCGCGGTCCAGAGCTAGCTTCCCAGCCTGTCAAAGACAAGTCAAATGTAATATTTCTTACTTTCAACATCAAAGCTGACCATTACACAATATTTGATGATTAAGTGGATGCCTTTATCTACATAGGACAAATCATTTTTGCATTATAACTAAGCTTAAAAAAAAAAGCAACAAAAGCTCCAGAACAACGTAGTTTCCATAAACATGATGTAATGTGATTAGAATACCATCAATTGTATGTACAATGATATCACTTTATATTTGATGCTAGTGTGTAAGGAAAAATATTATTCCCATGTTTTTTTCGATCTCCACTCACTTAGTCACATTGATCCTTACAGATATATTCATAATCAAATCTTGAGCTGATATTTGATACTGGATATTTGAAAGGATATCCACAAGATACAATCCGTGTCTTAATGACTTTCATTTGCAGTCCAATGTAGAGCTTGTAGACCTTTCTGGAATGCGTTAAATTAATTTTGTAATTACACAAACAATATTTCTCAGTGAAAACTTATTTTTATGGAAAGTTAAACATTCATATAGATATAATCAACAAAAACATACTGCAACACTTACAATATTATGTGAAATTACGCAGACTGTACTCAAAACTTTTCAAGTGTTATCCATACTTTTAGTAAGAACAAGTGTTTGCCACTAACATGGCAATGTCCCCGCCGTCATGAGATATTTGACATAATTAATATTATCGCATGAACAATGTATTACAGTTGTCAAAGTGTCATGGTGACCATGAAAATGAGGTCAGGGTCACCAATGTCGACAGGCGTCTGAGTCTTCCACCATTGAAAGCTGTCACCAAATATGAACACTCTAGGTCCTTAGCTTTAAGAGATACCGCATTAACAATGTATAACACAGTGGTCAAAGTGTCGTGGTGACCTTGAAAACGACTGGCATCTGAGTCTTCCGCCATTGAAGGCTGTCAACAAATATGAACACTAGGTGCACGTTAACAATGTATTAGAAATTGGTCAAAGTGTCGTAGTGACCTTGAAAATGACGTCATGGTCACCAATGTCGAGTGGCTTCTGAGTCTTCCTCCATCGAAAGCTGTCACCAAATATGACCACTCTAGGTGCTAAGCTTCATGAGTTATTGCATTAACAAGAATCCGGACGGACGTAGTGTCATGGTGACCTTAAAAATGACGTCAAGGTCACCAAAGTCGACTGGCTTCCGACTCTTCCACCATTGAAAGCTGTCACCAAATATGAACACTCTAGGTCCTTAGCTTTAAGAGATACCGCATTAACAATGTATAACAGTGGTCAAAGTGTCGTGGTGACCTTGAAAATGAGGTCAAGGTCATCAAAGACGACTGGCATCTGAGTCTTCCGCCATTGAAGGCTGTCAACAAATATGAACACTAGGTGCACGTTAACAATGTATTAGAAATTGGTCAAAGTGTCGTAGTGACCTTGAAAATGACGTCATGGTCACCAATGTCGAGTGGCTTCTGAGTCTTCCTCCATCGAAAGCTGTCACAAAATATGACCACTCTAAGTGCTAAGCTTCATGAGTTATTGCATTAACAAGAATCCGGACGGACGTAGTGTCGTGGTGACCTTAAAAATGACGTCAAGGTCACCAAAGTCGACTGGCTTCCGAGTCTTCCTCCATTGAAAGCTGTCAACAAATATGAACACTCTAGGTGCTAAGCTTCACGAGTTTGTCGTGGTGACCTTGAAAATGACGTCAAGGTCACCAAAGTCGACTGGTGTCTGAGTCTTCCTGCATCGAAAGCTGTCACAAAATATGACCACTCTAGGTGCTAAGCTTCATGAGTTATCAAGTTAATAAGAATCCGGACGTACGTGGTGTCGTGGTGACCTTGAAACTAACGTCAAGGTCACCAAAGTCGACTGGCGTCTGAGTCTTCCTACATTGAAAGCTGTCACCAAATATGAACACACTAGGTGCTAAGCTTCACGAGTTTGTCGTTGTGACCTTGAAAATAACGTCAAGGTCACCAAAGTCGACTGGCGTCTGAGTCTTCCGCCATTGAAAGCTGTCACCAAATATGAACACTCAAGGTGCTAAGCTTCATGAGTTATCGCGTTAACAAGAATCCGGACGTACATACGGACGTACAGACGTACGCCGCTGAATTCATAGTCTCCTGTTCCGCGTTGCGGCGGGGAACAAAAAAGTAGCCATCTTGTTTGCAAAGCTAACACGCCTAAAGGCTTTCTTCGCCTCGCTACATTTAGTAGACACAGTCATCAATGATGGCAATGGTAGGTTGAAGAGGTTGAACACAACAATTCAATAACTCATTTATACAGTCATGAAGTTGTTAGCTTCTAAAGCCGGCGGCCAAGGTATCACAAAGAAAACACCAAACATTTGTGTCCTTGGTCATATACATATACTATGCTGTGGCCTTAGACAAGACCCTTCATCCAAATAGCACTCAATTCACTCGGCTGAACAATTGGTAACTCATCATCGAAAAAGTACAAACCTGTCAGCTGAGTGATGCGCTTCATTTCAGCATCAAACATACAATTCCTCCAGAGTAACAATAAAAATTTATGAGCTTTAAGCATGTCCTGTAATCATAAAATGCACTAAACAACAATGCTATTATTGCTGTAGAAAAGTGTTGATTTATTATTGCAAAACTCACCAGAATGGTACCTCCTGTCTGGAAGCGAAATGGACGGAGGACTTTTCTCTGCACAACAAAATTTGGCAGCAAAGCCACTGGAGGCACTTCAGTTATACCAGCCACGTTCATACTCCACTGAAATCAAGCAAACTCAGCTAAATCAATTTGTTAATTTGTCTCTTCTGATTTCAACATCACTCATTCAATCTTGTGCTGTTGAATTCTCAATTTAAGTTTTTAATTTCATAGAGAATTTATGTAGATTATCATTTTGAAAAATAGTTTGAGAAGTTGGAATAATGACTTCTACATGACCTTTTTCAACACAAAGAGTTAAGAGAATGGATATGAAGATTTTCAAAGAGGTATTTTTTATCAGTCTCAACCATTATCAAAACTTTTTTATAATAAAAGAACTGTTGGATAACCCTGGACTATGTTAGAGCCCGCAGGTGAGGGGTTAAGAAACACCTGGCTAACGACACATCGAATTATACACTATCACTTCATGATTATCAATCAATCATTGTAACTGACACTCAACTACATCATTCTCAACTATCATCAGTAATTCATATCGTTTAAGTACCAAATTGACAAACAGTCGAGAAAAAAAAATCAAAATTTTTCATCTTATATTTTTTTCTAAGAAAATCTGACAACTTTTCAATAATGTTTTCTTGATCAAACTAAATAACTATGTGCAAATTATAATAATAAGGTACTAAAGGATATGTTTGGATTTCTCTTAACAACTTGAAATCAGAATAGTTAGGGAATTTAGATATCTGATTAGGTGAACAAAACTAGCGTATACATTTTAATGACAGATTCATTTGATTACTGAAATATTTTGACATATATAAGAATGATTGAAAACATGGTGAATGAATGGCAACTAGATATCAAACCTTTTACAACATGATACAACACTTAAATCTGACAATATTTCAGATTCATGCAACTAAATAAGGTGAAGAACTTTCTAACACAACAAAATCTTGTGTAAATGTGCAGGATCATGCTGGGTTTTGGCGTAGGAATAAAAACACTTTCAAATTTCAGCTCTCTTAGTCTTATATCTCAGCAACTCATTGAAAACAGACTGAAGCAAAATAGTTTTTAATTTGTCCAACATTTGCAATTTTTTTTTCTTAAATCAAAATCTATGAACTTAATATTTGATTCTGATTGAAAAAAACATCATGTTAAAATCAAAAGTCGATGTTTGGTGGAGATTAAATCTCTAATTTTGAAAATCGTTATGAAAGTAAAGTATTTACATCATTATAATATTAGAAATTGATATCTGAAAATGTTTTCCACATGGCCATAATTTCTGGAAGACATGTACTTGCTCAGAGCAGAGAAATTCTTTTTGTTATTAATTGAATTCTATAAGCAACTTTAATAATACAGCTTACATCATGCAAATAAATCTTACTTGCAATTGTTGACAAGTGAAGAAAATGATAAAGAAATGGACAATAATGAAAGCTTGAACATCCCATTACAAAACATTAGATGTTTTCATGTAGATATAAAGGATAAATTTCTCATGTTATAAGATATTTTCATCAAATGATTTGTATCAGTTACTTGATCGTTTAAAAGTTATTTGAAATTGGTATTTGGAAATTGTCAAAACTGACAAGAAATATGACTTGAAATACAAATGTAACAACAAAAGCCATGTTACTTGCTAACGAAATAAATTAGGTGAGAATATGAAATAATAAATATAGATAAATAGACATCACAAACATTATGATACAGATGATGATGATGATGATGATTATTAGGAAGGGAAAATTTATCACACTATTGAAGTCTAAACTAATATATACTTTGTAAATGAAAAATTTAACACAAACATATTTTCTAACATTCCTTGATCTGAACAAGTACAATGCCTGTGTGTAAATGTCGTCAATTTCGACAAGATTGAATGAGTGATATTGACAACGATATACCTCGCCGATTCCCTCCACGATGTCAGTCAACTATTGTTAGAACATAGCCCGCAGAGTAAGAGGAGAATTTATTAATGCATATTAGGAACAAAGTAATGCATATAAATAGGCAGATCCCATCCTGTCTCAGGGTAAGACGTATAGCTGACGCTCCACTCTTCTTACCCTGGGTGTAAACCCCAGCAAAAACTTCGCGCCGTGTCCTATTCCCTACAAACTTTCTAAAAATAATCAACCAATGACTGGGCTTGAAAGGCGAGTCGGCAATTTGATATGGCAGCGCCCATCCTTCACTCAAACCGAGTGAGTGAGTGAGTGAGCTTGGGATTAACGTTTTTTTAAAACAATATTTAAGTTATTAAACACGTGGAGGACAAGCATCCAAAAGAGGATTGAATGGATGAGGGAAAAGACGGAATGAAAGGCATTGTGAGAGATAGACAACAGGTTTTAGAACGACTTCTACCCGACGACCTATCAAGCTTGGCTGCCCCTGCCAGGGGCATGTAAGCTCCGGCTGGCATAGCTCTAGGGGTCTCTGGACCATTCAAACCACCACGATAATCAAACCAATCTCTTAAAACTGGATGTATGTTTTGTTTTAATAAACTAACCAAAATCGCAAAATTGGACTCGGATATTATCGCCATGGTCGATCGGTTAAAAAACTTTCCAGTTGTTTATCTACGGACGTCGCAATTTAGCGTAAGAGTGAAAGCCAACTGTTCGAGAGGCTATCTTTGGTTGGCTGAAATTTAATCGCACACCATCGCGAGAAAAGTATTTGATTGGCTGAATCATGGGACACGGAGCGAAGTTTTTGCTGGGGTTTACACCCAGGGTAAGAAGAGTGGAGGGTCAGCTATACGTCTTACCCTGAGACAGAATGAGGCAGATCCCTACCAGAAAAATGTTAAATTACATGCACCACATATGTCACCTCTTACTTTTAACAAAAATTTCTTCAATTGGAGATAAAAACAATGAAACAAATATTTTTGGCAAAAGCAACATTCAAGGAGAGTTACAAAACTATGCCAAAATTTCCTGGTAAGTCTCACATATGACTATTTTTAAATTTTTCATTTGAAATTCAATCGCATTCCAGGAAATTGACGTAATTATTAGGGTTATACAAATAATTGAAACTATTGATGCATGGCTAGTCATCTTTGCAATAATATTTTACTCTATCCAAACTATCCATAATTTCCGAAGTGTTATGTCGTCTCTGTAACAGTTTATATTAATGATGATTTGTAAAAGTATTTCAAGCACGTTTATTTGAATTTAATTCATTACTCATTATCTTGAGATGAAAAATTTTCAATTAGAGTGGTGAACAACAACAGTGTAAAATGCAAGGTTTCAAAAGACTATCGCTATCTCAATAGTCAAATTAGGACAAAAGTCATCCCAAGTAACTATGCTAAAATTTGCTGGCAAGATGCACATCTGACTAAATATACATTTTTCAATTGAAATTCAACTCTTTTAAATGTTTTAACCATCCTTTTCCATCACCAGATGATAGAGAAAAAGAGTAATTAAATCATAGCCATTGGCTTTGCAGCTCATCAGGTATTGCATTCCTTATAATCTGTAAGGTGAAAGATAAACAATATAATATAAAGAAATATGTTTTAGAGCATTACAAAGAATTACAAGGGGGATGTACCAAGTCAAAACCCATAGCATTACAAATATGATCTTTTAAGGATTAGGATACAATACTAGGTGAGAATTAAGTCGATTTAGGGGAGGGAAGAGGCAGAAAGAAAGAAATGGTGAACACAGCTTCTTATATCTTTCTTTCCTTTTGTGTTATAGAATTTGCAAATTCCTTTTGTAAGTGTTGCCATGCTAATATTTGATAAGGGGCCAGGGCACAATCTACAATTTCTATCCCCTTGGTGAAATAAGCATCCCTACAATTTCAGAATTTTAAAATGCGAAAGTTGAAATGAGAAAGCTTTTTGGACAACAAAGCCTCATTGATGCTTGATAATGGCGCATATCTTTACCAGTAGATCCGTGAGATGAAAATTCCAAACCCATCACCATGACAATTTGACAGATGTTACAAATGAGCAAATCTTACCCGTAACGAGTTAATATATGCTTTTGAATGAACAACTAGAAGATCTTCTTCGGTAGCTTCAAGCGGTTTAACAATTGTTTCCTCTCGTACCATTTTTGCCTCTGAAATTGTAAATGAACACGTTTGTATTACGTAATATTGGTTTACACTGCATCTTTTAATATATTCCCATGATCTTTGTATGTACATCAAGGAAGCATCTAATATATAAAAGCCTCCTGAACAGCCCTTCCACTACTACAAAATCAAATTTGAGTCACTTTGTAATTATACAAAACAAAAAATTTTCTTTCTGTGTTTGTGGTGCTTTTATGATCAATTAAAGGCAATTCGACGTAGCCAATTTTTAAAATTTAATAGAAATCAGTTTACCCATAATAAAGCTTGGTTTTAATTGGAGTCCCATTTCAATAATAACGGGTAGCTACATAAACTGATTCAGGCATCACTTTAAAAGAAATTGTTGTAACACAAATAGCATAATCAGTCAGGAAGGTTACAGCTTTGTGTCTTTCAAAAGAAAGATAGCATGCCAACTCAAAATCCTTGTTTTAACAAAATGGTATGCCATTAATTTAATCATTAGACAGCTTTTCAACAAACATTATAGTGTCAAAATGCTAAAAATTTAGATGGCATTCCATATTTACATTTCAAAGATTGCATGCTGTCTTTATTGTTATAAGCTACTATCGATCAGGACTACACATGCTTGGTATTTGGTATATGCATTGTCTATCTAAAGTGAATTAGACTTACCTTTCAAGAATTCAACAATACGTCCCCATTTTCCGGAGTCGAATGGGTGTAACTTTTCCAGACCGAGGAAACTAATATTGTAATCGGAGGAGTAGATCATTGGCCATTTTGTGTGCTCAACGTTAATGTACAGTTGAGAATTTTCATTTACTCGGTCTTTCTTTATTCTTTTACTTGACTTTGGACTATCGTCATCAAGACTGATTTCTGAGGGCAGATCATCTCTTATTTGATCTTTATCTGTGTCGCTCTTTTGCTCATCAACAGAACTCCTGAAAAGAATAATAATAATGATAATAGTGGCAATCCCTCTCTTGGCAAGTACAAGGTGGGAGATATGCTAAGGATATAATGACTTCCTTGTCCATTATTCAATATTTTATGAGTGCTTCAAATTAAACAATATATTGGTTGACAATCTGATATAAATAAAATATAAATTTGCTTATTTCATAGATACTAAGGATGGGACATCGCTCCTCATTTCCGTATTGCAATATATTGGTAATTTTCATATTTTCTTTTTTCCCTGCTCATTTGACTAATTAACAGCAATTAGAACAGTGATCAATGCTCTAATGGCCCGTCATTTTGTAAAGAAAGATGATTCAGGGACTGCTTTTGGACATTTAGCATGTCTGTGCTATTTTCATTTTGCGAGTTAACAATTTGTGTTACAACTTTCAGTAAAATCACATTTTTGGTTAGGTTTTTCTGCAATTTTACACGGAAAATGTTAATTTTAAAACCTCCGTTATATTGGATTTTTTCAGAAGAGTGTACCGGTATGCATTGTGTTGTTTCTGTATTGCAATATACCGATATACCAATAAAACTGTGCACCCTTAATAGATACACCTTCCGAAATCGCTGTTTTAAGATCTCAGGGTTTCAGCTTGAAGCCTATGTCCCTTTGACATTGAAATGATGCAAATTACTCCGTGCACTGTGAATATCATCCATCACAATGCCGTATGGATAATATATACAGTGCACAGAGTAATTTGCATCATTACTCCGTGCACTGTATATATCATCCATCACAATGCCGTATGGATGATATATACAGTGCACGGAGTAATTTGCATCATTTCAATGTCAAAGGGACATAGGCTTCAAGCTGAAACCCTGAGATCTTAAAACAGCGATTTAGGAGGGTTATGGAAGTGCACAAGTGTCATGCAGCCAGCTATCTGATTCATCCGATGACTCTTAAACTTGGACACACAACTCCGATGGGTTTCCGAAGATCTACGATTTCCTATCCACTTTTGATCTAAAAATAGCATATTTAAACACGTGTGGAAAAAAACGAAATGTGAACAAATTCATATATATAGAGATTGGACTAGATCTTAAGGCCCATCACTCCGTTGCAAGTTTGACCTTTCAATGACACGAGATTGACGTCTTTCACTTACATGATTCTATACAGTTTCCTTCTGATTTCCAAGTTAGATTGTTGTCTTGTTTCTTTCCACACCTGATACAGTAGTTTAACCTTGAACACTGTGTTGTGAACAACAGTAACGACGGACATCCCTCACATACCTCCTGGTCTCTATGTTATCAGCCCAACCTGTTAGAAATAGAATAAAAGATTCTTTACATAATGTTCAAATTAAGGGAAAATATTACTAGTATTCTTATAGATAGAGTATAAAAAATCACACAGCTTAATCTGACACATATGCCACTGTATCATGTGATGCGTATTGAAGACTTTAAAATTTTATATATATTTCCTTATGGTCAAGGTGTTTGTAAAAAGTTGATCTTTTTTGCTGTCAAAAATCCCTAAAATTAGTGTATCATGACGGTATCGTATCAAATCATGATGACATATCATGAAATTTCAGTTTTGTCACAACTCTACTTATAGATCACACAAATGCAACATACATATCACCCAAGTGAAACGGTTTTATTATCATTACTTGGTTTTCATATATATGCTGCTATTTATTAAAAACATCTGACATATTCATCAAATACATAACAATTATTTATTATTAAAAAAAATTAACAACACCCAAAGCCAACGTGAAAATCACGTAACCATTCACATGATCTAATAGTAACAATACTACTCACTATTAACTCAAACATTATCTTCAACCTGCTTTAGATGAGTTTCTAAAATAGTGTTTGACTAATTGATGATTGTCATTGTAAGATGATCAATCAGAATTGCAACTTTAAACTTTTGAACTGTCATTATAATATACTGATTTCGATTCAGATGACACTTTTCAGCACAAATGCAACACACAAATGATGACATCATTCATTTATAGTCTGTCATAATAACATGTCATAACATCTCATAGCCTATGTGTCTCTCTAAACCCGCAACTTTATATCTTTATAATTTGTTTATCATCCAAAATACATTGAGAGACTGAATTTGCTCAAAGTGGAACAAATGATATGTTCACTGTGCATAATGAAAGGTTGTTTTTTTTTATATCATAATTACATTTTTTGTTCTCAGATGTTGGTGCCAATATTATCTTTGAAATAAATAATTATCGATATCATGCTTATCATCATGCTAATAATTAACTGTTCTGTTGGTCTTAAATTTCAAACAAATGCAAATTGTATAATGCAGTAGTGATTTGTAAAGCCTGAAAAGATAATTTCATAAATATTACAGTCGCTTTTTTACAAGCGTGAAATTGCGTCAACTACTTTTGTAATAAGATTAAAATCACTACAGTTTATTTTATCTCATTTACTTTGTCACAACATGTCTATTATTTTCAAGGTTTTGTTTGCCTATAGGTAAACATTAACAATTTAGAAGAATATTAACATGATCAAGAACGAAAGTAAAACATTACAGGCAGTCTCCCTCCATGTTGTCGCACAACACTAAACACATATGATTGGCCCAAAAGCACTTCCGTGTATTATTCAGCCAATAGTCGCAGCGTTTACGAAGTGAGGATTTGTTGTTGTGTGTAGCCAATGAAATGGATTGAAAACGTATTCGGGTGAAGTAATGGCGGCTTTTGCAAAATAAGGACGTGAGGGTGTGGAAGAATTTGCTTTGCAGCTATTATCGCAGACACTTTGCAGATATCAAAATATGTCACGGAATAAACATGGTATTTATATTTAAAAAACTTCGTTGATTTAAACGTATTGAATGTCAAAACTACCAAATTAAGAATACAACTGCTAGTGCTACTTACCTTGGCTTTGGTTTATGAAATGTTATTTGGGCTACCTCGGCCAAAACTTACTCTTTCCTTGGGCATCTTTGGTATTGAAGTACGTACTTGTACTATATACAGCCAATACTGTAAGTTCTATTCCTGTATCTGGAGAATAATTATTTTAGAAATTTATTTTAAAAAACTTACGTCAGATTATGATGATTGATGGTGAGAATGGCAGATAAGACTTCCTATTTGATCAGTTAATAAAAAGTTCTCATCTAGTCCTAAATGTACTGTAAATCATGTTTTGTTGTGAAAAAAGCTCTCATAGTAGCATATATTCATTTCTCTCTCAAATCAAATGTATATACACTTATCTCAAATTGAAGCATTCATACATAAATCATCACCAAAATTACAATTAGAATCTAAATTGGTTAAAGATCGACTGAAATGACCCATGGCAACTTTCGTGATTCATAAAATACGTATTCTAATTTGCCAGTAACTTGAGTTTAAATTTCCGAAATCGGCCTATAAACAACTTTAATACGGCTTTTTCCAATCACCAGCTAATTAGCACCAGTGAACAGAACTGAACCGTGGTCACTGAGGCGTGTCCAGCCGCGCGTCCTGCCGCGTGACGTGCTAGTTGGCGGAAGTATAACCTCCCTAATGAAAAAACAACAGGAAATCTCACATTCTAAACAACTGTTTAAACATATCTAAAGTCATCCAAGCAACTCAAACCTCCGATGAATTGATGTTAAATATATCTTTAATTATTTGTATTGTTCCAAGCGAAAGACAGTGTTTAAATGTGATGCTTTGCGCACTATCCCATAGCATGTGTACATCAATTACGACGTCTGCCAAATGTTGTCACAACAATCAGATTGGTTTAAATAGTCTTATTTTTTATGACACACAGGTGGCCGTTATATAATCCTATCGTATTCAATTTCAATTCTTGATTTAATGGTCTCTAATTATACCTTTTGAATTTTAACGCCTTGGACCCACCAAGCGGAATATATGTCCTGTCATAATGGCGTAATCTTGGCATTCGACTGCTACTTAGTTTATTGTCACTGCGTCCAGTCATTTTGAACCAATGAACTTGTAGAATATATATTCAACCAATAAATTAAGAGAAGGAGATTTGGCTCATGCACTTCTACGGACGATGACACACATTTAAAAAAGTACATCGTGAATAACGGGTACCAACTTTCTTTAGGATTACATAGGATGTTTCTAACGCTTGCGCCAGGTATGTTTTCATGTCATTTATTGTTAAATTCGAAGACAGAGATATTGCAACACGGTGGGAGATGTTATACCAGCTAACAATATAATATATGTTAGTTAAATACAAACGAATCATCCACTAAGTACTAAGTTGTCATAAAGTGAAGTGAAACAAAATAATTTTTTCTACAGTAAACATTAAAAAAGTTTTTACATTCTCTCCCGTATATTACAAAAACCTTCATTTTTTTCGAGACAATTTAGAACTTCATATCGATAATAAATGTTGTAACACTACGTGATACTCCATAGTAATGGATCTCTCACCAACCAAGTTCTTAACCTTTTTGATATAAATCCACCCAAGAAAACCGCGTCCAAGGATTCTCACAGTCCAATCAAAATGGATTTGACGACTAAGAGGGAAGTTGATATCATGAAGCAGTTACATATCGTATTTTGGAATTCTTTCGGTCTTGCTATTGCCTCTATTTTGCTGTTGAATTAGCTTAAAAATACAGAGAAAATCAAAGGGCTGGACTTTCAGCTGACGACTAGCACGTCACACACTGGGCGTGGCTTCGAGTCATGCTTCGGTGATTTTGTGTAAGCGTTCGCCAGGCTCATTAGGCGGTTATCCAAAACAGGGGTATAAAAGGTCTCCTAGTAGTCGAATTAAAGCGTATATTTTCCCAATTTATGGCTCTATTGATTCTTATAAGTGAAGCGACTACAGATAATAATTTGTAATAATCACAATTATGCGTTACGTCTCCTCTTTAAGGAGTCCTTATGGCAATCGGTCCGCTGTGGGTTTTTTCCTCCTAGGGAATTGCATGACAAAATGCGCTGTGGATAGATTATCCATCAATTTATAAATGATTTATAATTTTATGAATATAGTAAAACACAAAAGAAATTTGTGAATGATATCTGAAGCTCATTGTGACTTAATGCCAAAGTAAATGACATAAAATGTATTACTCTAAACATCTGCTCAAGCATTGATCCCCTTTCCTCACAATCCCTTGTGCCTCCTATTCCTCAAAATAGTTGTCCTTCTTGCCCTCCCAAAAGAAAAAAGATGAAGTTGAGCTTTTATGATGATACTGTTAGCACAACTGACATGAAATTGTCACTTGTTTGAAAAATAATTATCAGGGAAATTTGATGAACCTATTATTAAAGCTGGAAATCAAACTTTTATTGATGAGCTAGATTATTTTACAATTTTTTATATTTTTGGTGACTTTCTTAATAAGGGTGCGCGGTATTATCGGTATATCGGTATATTGCAATACAGAAATACCACGATACGTACCGGTACAGTCTCCTGAAAATATCCAATATATTGGAGGTTGTAAAACTTAACAATGCCCGTGTAAAATTGCAGAAAAACATAGCCAAAAAACCCATTGATTTTCCCGAAAGACATGAACAAAGTGTGAACTTGCAAAGTAAAATTAGTTCAGACATCTTAAAAGAACGAAACCAGTCACTTAATTATCTCTATTTAAAAACGACATCTAGTTGAGCATCGATTACTGTTCTAATTGCTATCATTTAGTCTTGAGAACATGGAGAAACTAAAATATGAAAAGTACCAATATATTGCAATACGTATTGCAATACGCTTTTCTGTATCGTAATATATTGCGATATGGAAATGAGGACCGATACCCATCCTTATTTCTTAATGAAAATCCAAGACGACAGGATCTTCAGATAATAAATGTTTTCCATTATTTAAAATTCAATGAAACAGTAATAGAATGATGATGACAATTTCTTATTTATTACACGATTATGTTCTGTTTTCAGCTGAAGTAGCCTCCTTTCGATCTAAACTAGGAGCAACCCTTCAACACTTAGTCGACAAAAAGGATGAAAGGTACGGTAAAGAAGTCTCTCACATGTATAAACATGCACATAGTTAATCGTTAGAAAATCATTCAGAAATAAATATTCATCAGCTCAAAATGACATGTAGCCTCTGTTCTTTGCATTGTCCAGTGACATTTATGAAAGCTGCTCCAAGTCCATGACTTACTGTCTCTAAAAAATCTTTTTTTAACCCTTGAAAAGTTGTGTTGTATGATTTTACTTTTTTCAGTCAACCTTCCAGTGAGGGGGAGGGTTCCAGCAGTCAGCCCGAAGTACATGTTCGGTAGGTTACATTCAACATTGTCCCTGACAAATCATGCGTTAAGGACTTCAAGAATGCCAATGACTGTTGCTAATATCACCTTGGTCCTGTTGCACAAAACACTAGCCTTAGTGCAATGCTAAAGAGTTAGTATTAACCTTAGTTTTTAGTTTCTTGGTGCAACGATCCCCAGGGATGATAATAATGGGTTTTTTTCCCGATTGAATTAATAAATTTACAGATTACACTGTTATTTTATCCTTTAAATTACAATTATATACCTAAATATAAAGTATAACTTTCAATGAATAAATTAAATATTGTAGGCCAGCTTCACCTAGTGTGTCGCCACGGAAACTTGGAGGGAGGCCAAGGAAAAGGAAGAGGAAAGATGATGACCCTGGCGCAGATGATGATGTTGCGCATCGTATGTCAAGCACTATTGTTTTTATTAACTGTTACCCATACAACTCGTGCATACTATTCCAAAATTGTCTTTCTGTAGACATAGATGGTAGAAATAATGTAAACAACATCGTGTAATGTGATTTTGTCTGTAAATATGTACATTTTGCTGCTTTTTGTTGTGATATAATTTTATCTTTGGAAGGCCTGTAACAGTAAATTGGGCCTAGATCTTCGAAGCTGTCTTAGCACTAAGACAGTTGTAAAAACCATACATTGACATTGGCTTACGACAATCTTGGCGCTAACAGTGCTTAGAAAAAGGAGTATTCTTAGATAGGTAGCATCTAATGCTACACATACTGATGTATTAATTAGTTAGCAACCAGAGAGTTTTTCATGCATGTTACATTATTGCTAAAATGGTCCACATTCTGCAGTGAGTAGCTGTTCCTTGGCGAGTAGATTCTAAATAAACTTGCTTTGGGTTAGTAGCAAGTGCCATTCTTGCATTGCTGTAATTACAGATAGTTTCATCATGAAGCTGTTTGACCGGAGCGTGGATCTGGCTCAGTTTGACGGGAACATGCCTCTCTACCCAGTGTGTCGCGCCTGGATGAAGAACCAGCCCTCCAATCGGAACCTTGGTCCTCGACCCCGATCTCCCACACCGGAACCAGATCCAGAACCCGCTCAGGATGATGATGTGAGTCTCAGAATGAACATGAACCAACTTATTTCGCAGTTGAATTTGGGGCGAAATGCATGAAGTACACACCTTTATGTACATGGTCATTAAAAGATTACCTTTATTCTGCATTAACTAAATGTATAAAATTAGTAAAAACATAATTTTAATTTTACAAGTTTTTAGGTAATGTCAGTGCATTTTGCAAGTGATGTAAGAAGTTTTCATAACATTTCAGTTTGACCTATTCATATTCCTTGCAGCTCTTTTTTTCGCAGTCTTCTCTTAAAGCTTCTCCATTTCATGTAGTATCCAAACGATACCTGATTATGCATGTTTTGGTTCCAGCCGGACAAATTTCCTGACATCTATTCCCTGCCACCGCCAGTTAAACAGGAAATAACAGAAGACTACAAAGACCCCAGAATCCCCCCTCCTCTAAACCTGGAGGGACAAACACTAGATATTCATGCGGTAAACTGGTTGTCAGTTCCTACATCAAAGTACACTGAAGTACACTGTTAACCTAATACATAAAAGGGATTGATTGAATCATAGTAATGTAATTTGATGAACAAATCCTAATACTTAAATCAACAAATGCTTTATCGCTCAGATCAGTGTTCTGCTTCATTAAAGGTTTTCTATATGGAAATAAGCCTGGGTACAAGTTAAATACCTGAATATCTTCACTTATCCAAAAGGCTTGAATAAATATGATGAATAAATTTACAGTAAAATTATAATAACTGTCTTAAGCAAAACATACTTTGTTCTGGAATACTCTTGGTCTGCTTTTGTGAGCCATGTGTTACTACTCTTGTCCTCTGCTGCAATGTGGGACAATGTATTAAAGAGCCACTCCGAGAGTTGTTGGAGTCGTAAATGCCAAACTTAATCAATGGTGTCATTTGATCGCTAAGTATCAACTTTTACCAAACACAATTTAAAGCTTATTGTTTTTTAACAGTGACAATATGAAGGTAGAATGTCGCAATTATGATTGAAAACCGGACAGTGGCGCGTGTCAAATAGTCAAGTGTAATTTTGGAGACTTATCTAAAACAGCCAGGAGGGCAGTTAGGAGTTGATAGCGTTTGTTAGGTTATGTAACTAGTATGCATGTATATTGGACGTGATATCTACACCTCTGTGCATTTATAAGACTGTTTTTTATATTTTCTTAGAAAACCAGTATTTGTTATATATATGTCTTCTGTACATGAAAAGTTAAGATGTGTTAATTTTATATCACAACATATGACATTTAGGTTCGTATCAAAGGTGAATAATATGTTATGAAAATCACGGAGTGCTAGTGGCTCTTTAAATAGCATCTCTATTATCTGTTTGACTACAGTGTCCTCAAAGTTTATGCAATCTTGCATATAAAAGTTTTGCAGTGGATTTAGGTGTGCTTGGCTTCAGTTAAATGTCATTTGACGTCTTATCTGGTACCTCACGAACCATTTTATAACATTTTATTTGAAGGAATATATACTGACACAGGTTTATTTCATTTGCACTAAATATTCATTTGACAGCTTGTGCGATATTTAATATGTAAAGTTCCTAAGGTGACAGCACATATTTTCATAGTGAGTGGCAAATTTTTCTTATACATATGACTTGTTGCAGGATCCTGAACAAGCTCCGCCTCCTGAAAACCTGCTGTTGAATCACATGGCTAGGTGGAAAATGATACGGCTCAGGTAGGTTTGGTTCGAATAGTTCAGAATTTGGAGAGTTGTTTTGGCAAAGCTGTGTTACAAACAACAATCATTTTCAGTTTATTGATATGACAGCATGTCTAATACTAGAGTAAATGACATCAAAATGATCCAACACAAGTCTCCTAATGTTGCTGAAAGTTATTTCTTTGATTAGCATTCTAGAAGTTATATAGACAATGACTAACGAGTGACTGGGAATGATATTATCTTTCAAGAGTTTTATTATCTTCTTTACTCTCGGGCCTTTGCTTACTCCATAAATGGTGTTTTTTCATCGAGAGGCGGTGGTTGTTTCTTAAAACTGCCAATCAGTTCAGTGTAGTGGCAATAAACAGGTTCAGGTTGTGATTTATGAGAAAAAATTGGACAATGGTGAGCACGGATGACTAAACGTAATTTTGTAAACTTTAAGACATCAGATACAATCAGGGTTGCATCTAGCGTCCATATTTGTGAGAATTTGTCAAATTTCCTAAACATTTTGAATAGTCAATGAGCCAATATCTGCGCTTTATAGGTCCTCCTGCTGTTTAATTATAAAGTCTTACAGGATATCAAACAAAAAGTCAAAATTAAAAGAAATAATTTCTCAACAATCACTTATCTAAGATTATGTGAAAATAAACACTTAAACTAGGCTCGTCATTGAAACTTTGTAATGAATGGAAAATTGTGCAGTAAAGGCATAAAGCTAGTTCAATTGTTCTCGATGTCCAATTAAGTGTAGAAAGGATAAACTGGGATATTTATTTTGATACCAGTGCTCTGGTTGGATAAAAAGCCATGGCTGCTAGAACAATGAATCTTATTGGCTGACCAACGCTTTGTCATGTCAAGTGAGATCGACCCACAGAAACAAAGAATGGGCAAATATTTCGGCCACAATGAATCGTCTAATGACAATGACCTTTCATTTTAACAGTGGTTGGTTGGTGAAGTTTATAGCAAGTTATCGTTGATTGAATCACAAGAATCACGACTGCTATGATATTGTCTGCTACCGCTGTGCAGACTTCCAATAACAACTGTTAAAGTTTAGGCATTAAGAGAGATGTTCTTTGACAAAATAATATGCACCTTTTTTCAAGGTTATAACCTTTTTTCAAGGTTATAAAGCCAATTTGCTCTTTTATGAAATCTCTAGATGCAACACTGCACAATGACAAATTGGTTGGTAGTGTTAAGTGGGTCATTTAACTAACACTTATGTAAATTGAGCATAGAATTTAGAGTTGTTAAAACTTTTCGATTATCATTGGGTACAAGAAAGTACTTAAATTTTGGCATTTTAGAGATGAAGATGCAAATTTTGGGAGATGATTTTAACATAACTCAGAACATATGGTATTTGGCATTTGACTACATACAAAAATTAGGAAGATATTGTGTCATTTTGGATTTGACATGCCTCAATCATCACAAATCTTTGATACATAAATTTCCATAAAGTCTTGTCTATCTGCTATAACTGTAAATCTCATATGTTTAGACTACCTTCTATCTTATCTTATAAGCAACTGTAAAGAAAACTGTTTTCTCCTTGACAAACAGGTGGAAGGAACAAGCTTTCAGAAACGAGTTGAGATTCAACGACAGTCTAACGATCTTGAAGGACATGTTTGAAAGGCAATGCAAGGAGGGATGACGCAGACTTCTGCAAGTTTTCATGATCATCTTAACACAGAAAAAATATTGCTATCAGTCTTTGAGTCATAATCTATTAATATCAAGTATGTAGAATTACCTTGTATGAAGATAAAGGAATGAGGAACTAAAAAAGTTAGTAATTTTCCTTGCTAGAATTAAAGGCACAGTAACACGTTTTTTAAAAATGGTAATTTATGCAAAATATATTGTTTTCAGAGGGAAAACAAGCTGATTATTCAATCTGATTATTTGTAGTCGTTGCTGACATTATAGAATGAACTCCATTTAGTAGACTGAGGTTGAGAAAAAATGTTGCTTAGCTTAACAGACCGTTTTTTGATTAACAAACATTGTCTTGTTATTGGTAATATTAAAGTCATTGTCTCATTTTTGCAAGGCAGATTGTAATGCATGCGCGACAAATAGTTCACCACTCACAGAAATCTTTCTCCTGACGTTTGCAACAATTTTTTAGAACTCTGCAGGCATTCTAGCCCTCAATAATTAAGTTCAAACTACCCTACCCTACCCTAATATTACGTGTTTTGCGAGCGTTAGTCCTTACCACGTCATTTCGCTAAGACCGTGACGAAGAACACATAAAATTTCCCAGCTGAATATCCAATTTAAAGAGCTAATAGCTTACCCGTTTTCAAATACTGGAATAACAAAAAGGTGGTTAACTCAATGAAGAATGCGTCTGTCATAAGTATCGGCGCTACAATTACTAGATTTCCGGTGTTTCGCACTCGCGATGGGATTGCACTTCATTCGGTACCTCATTGGTCTGAAACGGCTTACGCCAATAAGCTACTTCATCCAAAACTGTAAAACGGGCCTAAAAATGAAAATCTTTGCAAACGCGACAGGAAATATTTGTTGGTGATCAGATTTTGTTCGTGAAGAATAATTAATTCAGTTTAGTTGCCTTACAAAAATGAGACTATGACTTTAATTTTCCTTTTCATTAGATCACTTATTTCCTCAAGAAAATGTGCTTTAATATATGTAATTATATGCGTGTCTTTGTGAAGTAATAAATCTGTTCATGTATCTTTTGTCCCTTCCTTGACAGGGAAGGATTTTACAAGTGCTTCCATTCATCCTTTAAGAAAAAATAACTACATGCTGATTTGTAATACACTTTATTCTATACACTGTACAATCTAGTATGTACATAAGTTGTAAAGGGAGAATAAATTTGGTAGTAGGACGTCACTGATACTTCCGCATTTTAGTTACAATTTTTGTAATGAAGTAATCTTTGAAGAAAAATTTAACCCAATCCCTTTTATCCAATAAGAACTCATTCGAACATCTTGTAGGCTTCCCCTTCTGTTTCTTCACTTTCCATATTTGAGGTTCCGTACTCTGTGACAACAGCAGGTGCCGTTACGTGCGGGTTGTACGTCCATTTCGGATACATTCGTTTGTAGAGGTTCATCAGAATCGTGTCCTGCGACTTCAGCTTGCCGTCAAACACACACTTCATGTGACCATGTGTACCTGCACCAATCAAAAGTAGTATATTAGAATATTTTCGACAAATTTCATTTCTTGCCCCAAAAATAAATCATATAGCATGCCATTGACAAAGTAACCATTAATGTGTCTCAAATAGAGTGGTATGATGAAAACTATTCCCTGGGTGATCTAAGATATTAGGGTATAAATCACTTATTTACTAGTATATAATTGATTCAGCCATTATGTATATATGATTACCTAGAGGTTCCTTGATGTGACCTCTGCGACCCCATTTTGTTCTCAGCTCCACAGGCTTGAACCAAAGAATATCCTCTGCAAATCAAAATTTTATTGCTTCATTATCAGTAACAACATTACAAGATACAAATTTAGGTTTTCATGTCAATCATAACGCAATCATTGCAATATCCCTATCATCATATCAGATGTTGATAGTTTACCTCTATTGAAGAACATGTAACGGACAACAGCTGATCTCTTGTTGATTTTGAATGGGTACCCGCTGAGCACGGCTCTCTTGGCCACAATTCTGTCTGGGTTGACGGACATCAGAGAACCTGTTGCCACAAGCTCTTGCTCACCTGGGAAAAGTTAACATTTAAAATTAAATGTTGGGTGTGTAAATTGCCAACAGCAATAACTTTCAGGAGGGTGTAATGGTAAAGATTTGTCCGTCTCTCCATATCAGCAGCAAAAGGGGTGGCAGTAAAGGTCATGAGGGGGATATTGAAGACCTTACAAAACAAATAAAAGATACATTCTGTGTCTTTCAGGAAATTTAATTTGGCTTTGATACTTGCCTAGATATAATAAATGATCAAAATTCAAAACATAATTAACATATTAATCCAAAAATGACAAACGGCAATCTTTTATGTCTGTTTTAGTTAAGTTTCCAAAATTGTGATTGACTTCACTTGCAATGGTACATTTGTCCCTTTTTAATAACTTAATGGAGATTGTAAAACTTACATCTGTAATTCACTATCAAGAACCGATTAACCTAAGCAGATACTTTTCAGCAAAGGTCAATGATTCTTGATAAGATGACCATATCGATTGTATTAGGCATATGTGACTTTAATAACTCTTGGGGTGACTTGATGATTTTATATTGTCTTAAGTGTGTATGATCATGCATTAATTGGTCAAAATATTTTGTGCTAAGTGACTAACATCAAGTACATTTACACAACTGATTGAATAGATCTTTTGTCCTGTTAATCAGCAGACATCTTACATATTTTACATTGCTAATTATGTCATAGTTTGGAGGTTTTCACAATGCTTTGAACATAATTAAGAGCCCTTCCTAGCAAAATATTGGAGGGCATGTCAAGCTTCAGAAGCTGAATTAATGTTGATTGGAACCAAGTATTCTGTGACACACGATTGTAGAGCTGTTCAGTGTTGGTACACTAAGAACTTTTGATACATACCTGACCTGATTGTTTAGGTTTTATCCTGTAATCTTGGAGTCTAAAAAGTGCCAATTTGTACTATCACAGATAGCCATTGTCAATGTCATTGTTCATTTCTTCAGCTTATTTGTTAATGGCATGTAACAAGTCTATACTCACCATATCCAGCCTCCTTAAACACCAGAACGGGAGCTGGAGGAAACATGATTGGAGCATAGGCTGTCGCTACCACAGCAGTACCTGCTGGCATAAACCTCTCAAACTGGGGAGAAAATATATGTATAGTCATAACATAAGCCTAATTCAACATACAAATGTTTTTTAACACAATATTGGATATTTTTATCTAACAAACATCACAATGTTGGGGAATAAACTTACTAAAAACGATAAAGAGAAACATTTGAATAATAGAACATTTATATATGACAAAGGGTCATTGGACCTTATTTTATACAATTGGTTAACCATAAATTACTCTCATCACAACTTATCTTGTTCAGTTTATAGTCAGATAATGTGTTAGGAAACTAACACAATTAGATCTGAAATAAGTGAGCACAAAGAAATTGAAGATCTTACCTTATGTTTTGAGCCGAGTGTGTGTTGAGAGAATATTGGACAAGCTGAGAAACGTCTGTATCCTACATGGAAGATCAGTCGATCTTTTGACCTGATTGGTTGTTCAACTTCTGGGAACTTCTTCAAAACAAAATGGACGACAGATATCTTCTGCTCATGTGGAAGAAGACCAAAGAGTGTGACAGGGCTGCTGGGCTTGTAGCTCTCTGGACGGACAAGAAAGAGACACAGATAATGAAAGTGCTTCAGACAGATGTTGGTTATACCAAGTGTTAACTGTTCCATTCTGTGAAGTAAAAGCACCCCTACAATCATTAGAATATAAAAAGATTGACATACTATTGATCTCTGTAAAGGGATGACAGCATTAGAAAGGTTAACAGAACTTTCTTTCCCTACAGGATTACCGCAAGGTCACATCTTCCTTACCTAGCCTCTCCTTCTAGACAACTATGTTACTGGTTGAAAAAACAACTGTTGGTTAGGTGGGTTTTTGCTTCCAAAACATGAAGTATTTTACAACAAAGAAGTTTTTATCACTTGTATACACCTTTTAAAGACTTTAAATAATCATAACAATTTGCATACATTAATATTCATCTCGTGTAAACAAAAAGAACTTTGTCTTACCTATAAATTCTTTCGGCACATTAGCAACATGTACAGTGATATACCAACCAGGCTGAAAAATAGACAAAGTTTCTTTATAATCATGTATGTGTCCGACCTTGCAACCATTGTAACAAATATATTGATGAAACAACCCATTTATATGAAACATCTCTAAACTAAGAAGCTCCCTAACAATTAGTTTTATACAAGGAATCTTGCTTGGAGACCTTTCTTCAGATCCTACTCAACATCCTGCCACATCAGCGTATTATTATCTGCATATAGCTCCTTCAAATACCCTGATATACATCGGGCCTAAACCCTTGTATGGCTATGCATAATTAGCCAATTTGAAGGAGCCTTTAGCAGACACAAATACGCTGATGTAGCAGGATGGTAACTCAATTTCTATAGAAGACCAATTAGAATAACCTGGCATAGATAACATTACATTTTCTATGTATGGTATACAATGCACTCCTCAATTGATGTTCTGTTTTGAAAAATCCCTGGCAACAGAATTTGGCCAGAATGAGCATCAAATCACTCAAATCTGACAACTATCTAATCAGACACTCCTTCCTTGATAGCTTAAATGTTTAATAATGATAATAATAATTCTCCACTACAAAGCTGCTATTTGATTTGTATGACAGACATCCTAGTGTTGTCACCAAATTGGAACAGACAGTGAAGGGAGGTAATAAAATTATTGCATCAAGCCAATCTTGGTTCCATGGTATAGTGGAGAATTATTGGAATGTTTACCCTGGATTATCAAGAATGACACTCCATGGAAACAGACATATTTACTTCTCCATTGAATTATCTTCACAAACTCTGTCTAATCAGACCTTGCTAAAATTTTCAACTGGTGCGAAGCTATGCATGTCAATGGGAATTCAACTGTACTTACCCTGCTCCAAATTTCCTTATCTTCAAACTTTATTTTCAAATACACATTTTCAAATCTTTCTAAGGGTATGGTCTTCACAGTGTCACACATTATATTGGGCATATGACTATTATTGGGCTATTAAAAATCTCTGCACTGTCCTGCACAGGAAAATAGATACTCCTTTTCCAGGTTTAAGTGTTGTCTGAACAGATATTCCTCACCATAGCTCCTTCATCCAGGTCCTCCACTGTGCAGCGCTTCTTTGTCTTCTTGAAGTTCTCAAACTGAAATATCCTCGCATAGTCTGACGGTAAATTCTCCTTTGGGTCCCATGGCGATGTTCGGAAACTCTTCAACCCTCGAAACCTGCGGGTTGGCAAAACTAGCACTGTTATTTAGCATATATGGAAAATATATCATCCATTTATTCCTGAGCAAAATTCAGAAGATGGGAAGTAAATTCTAAAATAATATTATGCATAACTCTTCATTTTTCAAACTCGTCACAATTAAAATTGAAGAGAATTAGGTATGACATGATAATTCAAAGACAATTTGAAGTGACATAACAAAACCAAAATTTTCTTGGCAACAACTTCTTTATCCTCACATTTTAAACTCATTTTGTGTTCTTTGTGTCAGCAGATAAATCAGAAATAACAATGAATGGTGTTAAAATTCAGCTCTCCTGACAATGAACTCTTCCCTTGCAACTACCAATGAGATGAATATCAACGTGATCTCACCTAGCAAACCTTGTCCTGGCTGTCACATCAGCGGGCGTGTCCACTTCGTCTGGGAACATCACATGCTGTCTCTCCTCTTTCAACTTCACTAACCTACACAGATTAGCAGTGAACAATAAGGAAAGTTAGTCCGGGATCTCTTCCTTTAGTTTTATATAATTCCTATATCGTCATTAATGCCCTTCATTGATTTAAAAACAGAAGCACATGAGAAAGTGAATTAAAGTCTGAAAAGTAGCAGATCATCAATTATATCAAGTGGACTTAAAATACATTTGTATGATTTATTACTTCCTGACAATTATTTCAGATTTTTGTTATTTAAATTTTTTGAATTCATAAACTGTACTATCGTTTTTGATAATCATGGTGATTTCTTTAAGGAAAAAAGTTGATTGTGAGGTCAAGCGAAAATAATATATGGTCAAATAGCTATTTTCAGTTCAATCGAGTGGAGAATTGGGGAAAACGATTGTTGCAAGCTGTTATACAATTTATCTTCAGAGGTATCCTTACATTGTCTGGCCTGTAAAGGTACAAAGATTTTCATATACTTTATTCATCTTGCCCCTGCATTATAAAGATAATAGAAAATGACTCTGAAATCTACTGTTGTTTCCAGATCATTGAGTTAAATTCTTACATTCTCTGGTCTTCATCCAGATCCATTGCCTCATCATACTTAGTCGCATCGTCCTCAGCTATTGTAACCTGTAACATACAAAACCCTTTATCACATTGTTCATTTATCTGTCTTTTTCTTGTCCTTAAAGTTGCATCAAGTTGTTTTTAAATATTCAAGACAGTCTTTAAGTATACTGGATACTTAATGGTAAGGCTAGAAAAATACAGGTTTTTCAGTATTTCTCATTATGATATATATTTGTTAAAGTGTCATATGAGTTGTTCAGGTATTAAAATAAATGATCCATAAAAATCGTTTACTTTGATTTGATATTTACTAAATGAATAAACAACACTTTTTGAGCTGCCATTTTCCAAGTTATTCTGCCTGCTTGCTCATGAATTCATTATCTTCACACTATAGCACACCGATAAGCATCAACTCACAGTCTCATACTCTGTCTTGTCATCATCATCGGCCTCCACCTCCTCATCAGACTCCTCGTCTTCCTGCGCCTCCATGTCCGCGTCCTCATCAGAGTCGGAGTCTGTCTCGTCCTCACCATCATCCTTTGTAAAAAAAAAAGTTTAGAATTTTCAACTGATTGAAATACAAATCCAGGTAAGAAGACTTATGACATGAATGTTTTAAAGGAATATTACCTAAGGTGTTGAACATTGCTTGTTTACATGTGAATTGAAAGAGTCACTTCCAAAGCAAAACTTTATGCGAGAAGCCGGGTAATTGGTTAACTAAATGGCAACAGAACAAGCAAATGAATTGAATTGTAAGACATTTTGCAGAAGAATACTTTCAACAAGACAACTGGCAGGGGAGTCATTTTAACAATTTAGGAACCTGAAAGGGCTTAATTGGCAACAGAACGTGTAACTAAATAGTCATGCAGGAAATAATTTGAACAAATTGGAGGAAATAATTTGTTTAGAAGATGTCCTAACATCAACTCTTTGTTGTAGTCACCAGATGTCACTGACATACTGACATGTCCAAACATACAGCTGAAGATTTGACTGAAGGATTTCTGCAATTATCACCAGAGAGTGTTTTTCTGCGTTAAATACAGATGTATACCCTTCCCCCAATGAATTAATTAAGTTGTTTTAGAATGATATTACATAAACAAATCCTTATTCAATAGACAAAGTTGAAGATGTTGCTATGTTAATAACAACAAAAAGTGAAGAAAGGTCTGACCCCAAAAGGCACATCTACATATTACGAAGAGGCTATATACCAAATTTGGTGGTGATTGGTCATATAGTTTCAGAGTTATGCTCCGGAAACGAACATTTACCTTGAAAAGACAAAGTCAAACAAGTTCCCATGGTAACATAAAATTTTTTTTTTTTAAAGATGTTTAAATCCTCAAAAGGCACATCTACATATTTGGAAATGCAGTATACCAAATAGTTTTCGAGAAACAATATGGGAATGCAGACACTCACGCTGATAAAATGATCTTCTCCACTGGCCAGATTAAAGATATAATTGAAATGTTTGAAATGTAAAAAGGTGGAAATGTGCACTGCTAGGATTTCAGCTAAAGGGAGGCAACTCACTTCATCGTCACTGTTTATGATCCAACTGGCTTGGTAGTCGGATGTTCCTTTTGGCACTCTCTTCACAATCTTCTTCTTAGCATCTGCTTCAGCTGCACAAACATCATAAATGTAACATTTTTCCGAACAAAATATCAAGCAAGCTGCTATCATGTAAACTAGATTTTAATGTTAATCAAGCAAAATTGATGATGATACAGCCTGGTCTCCAAACTTATAACACATCATTGAAGGTTCTGCAATTTTACCTTCAGCAAGTTCCTCTTCTGTTGGCCAAGTCTGTTCGCCGCTCATGGGGTCTGGGATCACCTCGCTATCTAGACACTCCTGGCGAGCAGGGTCACACTTCTCCAACACTCGAACCTCTGGGTCATCTCCCTCCATCTCTACATCCTGCACATAAAGGCAATATTGTATTGAAGTTTTCATATTTAATTTAAGCATGATGTACTAATTTTTTCTATACATTTAATGACACTGTGTTTTTGCATCACATTGTCCATAGTTTGAAAGAGACTTCATATCATTGCTTTGAGATGGGTTATACCATATTTTGGCTCAGATCAAGATTCTTAGAACATATGCAATATAACTCTAAACAAAACATGTAAATGGACTTTGATGACAGTCCAAGACTCTGACTGAGAAAAAAGGACTTGCATTGAGTCAATAAATCTAGAAAGCATTGTCCATTAGACAGGGTTTACCTTTTAATTCAACGATACCATGATTGTACACTTAAAGAAGATTACCTGATTTGCTCTTGCCTGTTTTGCCTGGTTGAGGGTGAGTGGGTACGGGTCTGAGGGGGCGTCGACCTGCTTCATCTGGAAGTCTCCCCATCCCGGAAGATGCACAAGGCGGTTCACATTGAGGGACTTACCCCGCAGGTACCCAGTCACTTTCAGCGTGCCAGTTTCACTCTGTAGCAAACAAAGAAGACCTCTACTCACTGAATTACTCACATGAATTTTCCACCTAATTTTGCTTCTTAAACATTGGAGGGGATGACCGTGTGGACAAGTGGACAATTTTCATTGTTCGTTGAGAAATATCACTTGACAATTAATTGATTGACACCTTTAATAAATGTTAATTCTAAAGACATCTGTTTTTTTCAATGCTTGTCATTATTTCAATAAAAACCTTGAAGCTAGTTTTAACTCCTTCTCACTTACTCAACAACAAAATTATCCATTTGTGCAAACAAATGTTAAAAGATTTAAACAATAAGAGGATGACATATCCCACTGGTCCCCAATAATTTGTTACACAATCTTTGTAAATGAAATAAAAGTTTTGAAATAAAATCATTGAGTAGAAATTTAAAAAGATATGGTGAGCAGTTTATGAGTTCTGCCCTGGAAATTAAAAAATAATTTCTGAAAATATCAAAAGGCAACACTTCAGTAAGTGGGTTACATATACGCAAATTTCCAGAAAGATACGATCGGTTATTGAATTCTGATCTGGAAATGAACCTATCCTTGAATATAGTCTCATGGAAACGACAGAAAATAAGTTTCTAGAATTCTTAAAATATCAAAAGGCACCACTCCAGTAGGCGGTTGATACTCCTGCAAAGTTTCAGAAAGATCTGATGAAAGTTTCTGAGTTCTGCTCCAGAATTGAAATGATTACGGACGGACATATGGACTGATGGACAACCAGGGTGATGACAATATCCAATGGTAATACCTACTGGTGGAATAATATACAGAATTGTTAGAAACCTTATAGCATACCTCAGTATTATCAAGTTCAAAGCTGATTTCTTCTGCAATGAGATGTGGTCTGGCTTCTCGGTAGTGTATAGTTCGGAGTTTCTGATTGGTGAGCTGTCTGACTACTAGCAATGCATCCTGGGTAGAGTCCAAAGAATGGAACTTCTCAGATGGAACTCTGGCAAAAGTGTTTATTTTGAATTACTTTTCCAAAAAAATTGAAACAATGACTTCACACCTTAAAGTTTTAACTGATTTCTCATATACCATAAATGAATTTTCATTCAGGTACTTACAAATTTTCAATTGACTTAAATCTTAATTAACAAGAATATCTAAGACTTCTTCAATCAGTGAAATTTAAATTCAAACTGGTGATATCAAACACTTGAATATATAAAAAACAGATTTAAGTGAGTGAGTTATTGTTTAACGCCGCTTGGGCAATATTTCAGCCATTAGCAGCGATAAACAGATTTAAAAAGTGGCCTTTAGATTTTGCTCTTGAATTTTTCAAACACTACAAAGAGAAAGATATTTCACCTTTTTTCAATTTTTCTCTGAATTAATTTCCTTGCTTCTCCCTGTCTCTTGGCAGACAAACTTTTGAAGCCCTGAAAAATAATGAAGACCTTAAGAAGAATGACTATTAATTGCATTGTAAAATTTCATAAAGAAATCTTTAGATCTTTCTTTTTTATTTAAAAGGAAAGGAATGGTATGTACAATCAATCAATCAATTAATTCAACAATAGTTCATTGAGCTCCTAGGGCTTGTCTGTGCCTCAACAGAATGCTAGAAGATACTCACATTACACACAAAGACAGAGGCAGGCATGCCCTGTCCGTACAGACAACTGAGGCAATATTCCCCGTACTCATCTATCCCGGTTTCAGGGGAGACAACACAGAGCAATGAGTCAGCAACCTTTGCAGCATCAAGCAGGGCGTATAGGTTTCCATACTCTGGGGTGAAGAATGACACTCGCTGCTTAAACCGCGGAACACTGCAAAAAGATAGCATTAAAACTTACTTTCTGTCTGAATCAAGCAGTGTTCACGTCATTCAATATCAATCCCATCAGTGTTAAACAACATAAATTGTTAAATTGGTTCCATTTATTGACATCTTTGTCATGAAGCTGAGATAAGATACAAAAACATGACAAAATTATACACTCCGATTGCTCAATTATCACTGACGTGAACATGACAAAAGCTGGTAAAAGATAGAAGTCTTTTTAACATTTATACTTCAGAACTCAACAATGAAACTAACTGAATCTTCAAGTCTCACCTCAAATGAATTATTCCCTGTTCATTCCTTTTGACCACTGCTTCCTGATCACAGCTCTTCAGTAGATCTACGGCCTTGCTGGTGTCAACCCCTTTACAGAGTGCAAGGACAACCTAGGAGACAATGCTTCTGCTTAGGAACGCTTAGTGTGACTATGCTTAATGTGAATTCATGAAACTGAACACACTTTAACACATCTAAAACATTGATGATATTGTTAATATGATTGTCACACTTGTTGGTTTGATACAACATTATTGAGGTATTGATCAAACAAAATATATTATAATTCTAGTAAAAACATCTTGACTGAATGACTGAACATATTTAACTGCTTACAACAAAATGCGGTGGTGTGTTACTTCCGCCTCGGTTTCTCTTCTTCTCAAGGACTTCATCCCTCCTTTGTTTTCTAACCTGCAAAGCCTGAAAACAACATTCAAAAGCAAAGTTACCAAAAATTAAAATAAATAAACTTTCTCAAGGATGAAACCTACTTATTACAAGAATAGGGATCCTATACATTATTTATATTATATTTCTGTCAATGAAGTACTGTATGTGACTGCTCACTTACATATTACCTTTTCAAAAGTCAGAATAGGAAGTTAGTCTGGTAATGCATTAGATACCCTCTATATTTTACAGGAATGGGTATAAAATATCATGTGTCATATTCTGCTAGCAATCTCTTTAAAATGAAATAAAAAATGCTCCACTATGATATGTGAATAGATTTCACAAAGCCTCATTACGCGAGACACCAGGTTTGCTTGTGACATAAGTTGAATCAGCAAATTTGCCCCGTATTCTAGGTTGCAGGGGATTTCTATTTTGCTTGTATGTCAATGTTCTTCAGCACTCGGAAAAAGAAAATTGATGACTGTTTCACGAATGTTGAGCTGCGTATATATTCGAATGAATTTAATGTACAATGCTTTCCCTTTACCCTTGCTCGGTTTGTTGGTCAAAAAGTTCAGATCACATGATAAGGAGTTATCTTTTGTAAAGCAATCTCTGCAAACCTCAATTTAAACCTAAATTCAACTGTTGTCACATCTCAGAACATCTTTTTTATTCAACAACATTGAATTCACAGCATCTTGAGTTGGGGGAAGTAATGCATTTGTTGCCACTAAATAAAAAGAAGATGTTCAATCTGAAAAACTGGTTGCACATAGTAGTCAAAAGATTAACCTTCCATCCATATGGCGACATCTTGTTTATATTGACTTAGAATTCAAAACTCTTCCACATCAAAATTGTCTAGAAGCCACTTCAGATAAAATAGGCTTTAGACTCTTTGGGTGTGCAGTCATTGCACATGAATCGATGAAACAAAGATTAGATTATCTGCTCTATTCTATAGGCAGCTGTTGGACATCCCTTTAGACAGGCTTGTGGAGATTATTTGCAACATACCATGAATAGGGTACTGCATGCAAACAATGAATTTATGGAACGATATTACTTTTATTAGGGAAGAATCAATTCTGAATTCACTGTATAAAGATATTAGAATGAATACCTGATTCCTTCTTTCTGCTTTCCTCAAAGACTGTCGACTTTTCTTGGACAGACTTTTAAAATTCACACGACCTGAAACATATTATACACAATGCTGAAAAACCCTAATACATTACATAAATATTATATAATATGAAAAACAGAATGGAAGACGTTTAATATAAAATAAAAGGATTAACATGCATTTGAATTTATAAATTACATGTTTTCCACATATTGACGTCAATTTGTCAAAAACTAAACTAAATATTTAATCAATTTACATGATATTTGAAATAAACAAATGTGTTTTTCTCCTTACGATTTGTCGACATAACCCGAGTCAGTTACTCGATCATTTATCAGAATTAGTTTCAAAGGTTGACATTTTGAAAAAAAACATCGCACATTGATCAAATGATGTTCAAAAAGGTCTCAAATTATTCGAACCTTTAGTCTCCCGTTCCAGCTGTCCTTTACTTTTGTGTCTACCATGCTTGTGCGACTTGTTTTGTTGTTTCAGAGGCCCAGGCCTGTGAGTCTGTTTATTTTCGACAGCCATGCTTTCTTTCCTTTCCGTCAACACGTGCAATAATCATCAAACCGGTTTTGGTTCACCATAACTATGATGTTAAAACCGATTCCAGATCTAGTTTCGTCAAAGGAAACCTTCTCGACAAAAGATTTAACAGGGTAGATAACTCGTTAATTATTTTCGTACCGCAAAAAAAAGGATGTGCCTTTTCTAACTAATTTGATTAATCTATAATTATGATAACATGTTCAGTTTCGGTTTGAATCATTTATTCAAGTGTGTGTCTTACATGATTTCATGTCTTTTCAATGAGAGTATTTGATTACTTATGTCAGTGTATGAGTTAAGTTTGAAATGTAAACTGCCCAAAAGTGCGCTTTTCTAAATTTTGATGGTAAAATTTAAAAAGAAACTCTTTAAGTTAGTCAGCAGGTCCCAAAAGTAACTGCCTACCAGGCTGGCAGAGCGTCCTAATTTCATGCACTTTTTATGAATTAATAAGATTTACACATTTGATTGTATAAATCTAACCACATCAAGTCCAGGAAGAACTAGGATATTTTGAGAGATATATCATGACTTGTGTAAAACATTTGAAAATGTCTTAACACTTGAGTCAGTTGGCTATAAATAATCTATATACCTCTTTGCAAACTAATAATTTCTTCAGCTGCATATCATGAAATATCAATATTGCAGGATCTTCTCTAACAATTACTTGAAGATATCAGATATATTGATAATTCAAACAATGATGTTCTTGGTGATATTTGCAGGTTTGTACGTAAATTATGAATTAGAGCCATCATCAATTAACTCTGCAAAAAATGTATTCTGAGGTTGAAGACATTTATGTGGAATAATAACATAATTGCCAAAGATCAATATCACCAAAGATGCAAATTTATAATCTGCTGGTGAAGTTTAATCTTAAAATTTTATTTTGACATTGAAGTGTTTCCTCCTTTCTGCTTTCTTTTGTCCACAAATTGATTTTAGATTGTTGATGACATAATTCCTTTGTGTATATTGCATACTCTGTCTTAGTTATATATAAAATAGGTGCAAAGTTGAAAGTTGAGCATAGAGTTCCAAAGGTGTTCCAACTTTTGTCCACTTTTCAAGTATTAGTTCAGGGCTACAGATAACTTTTTAGGTGTGAGTGTACATCCACCTTGAATATAAAGTGGAGGTGTACTGAAACTTTTGGGGATGTACTCACCACTTTAGTACTTGCAAAGTGTGAGCACGTCTGTATGTTGTTTATGTAGGTGTAAAGTGTAAAGTGTTGTAATCAACCAATGAAATCGCCAATGTATTACCGACGGAAACTAGCGAAGCTGTAAATAATTTTAGAAGTACATTTTACAAGGTATCAAAAATCGATAATTGTTTGTCAAATGAACCTGAACATGAAATTATTATATTCATGAATCAGAACATCCTTGATAAGTTTAGAAACACAACACGCATGGAAATGAATGTCCAAGCGTAAACAGGCATGTATGTGCGTACATGATATGCATGGAATTTATTTTAGGGCCGTACTAAGTAATTTTATAGGCGTACATTACTCGTGTACGACCCTTAACTGTAGCCCTGTTAGTTCATTAAGTCATTGAGCAAAATGAGGTTGACATTATTCTGTTGATCAAATATTCCCAAATTTACATGTAATTTTTTGCTGTTTACAACCATTTTATTTTCTATATTCCTAATAATGCTGAAAATTATAAAGTATTGTTTAAACAGCATGAGTGAGTTATTCTTTAGCGACACTTTGACAATATATATAAGCCATTAGCAGCATGGAGAAATCATGCACTCAAAAACAAATTGTAACATTTGTGAATGTTTGAAATCAAACCTTTACATTACCACTCTAATAAGTCATGTGATGATGGCTACACCATTTTCACAAAAGTTTTCTGGTATAGAACGAGAAAACAAAACATCTTCTTTAAACCATCTACTCAGTTCTTGATTATATTTGACATTGTGATACGAATCTAATATTTATGAATATTATTCATTAATGAAAGTGCCAGTGAAATGTATCGATCTAACCCAATTTCTGATGTTTGAATAAATGAGCAGTTATAAAAAACTGATAATATCCTGTCATCTAAAAAAGCAAGTTCAAAAGCTTATCATGAGTTGGTAATGTTCACATATGAAATTTGGTGAACAAGTATGAATGACTGACATTCTTTTTGGTAATGTTGACTCCAGGGGCTTTTGTAATGAATACAACAATATGCTGTTTGACAGTTTTGATGGGACATTCTGGATGTATTTCAATAGCGGATCCAGGGTTTTTGAGGGGGGGGGGGGGGGGGGGGGGGGGGGGTCCGATTCAGAAATTGTCAACGGGGGGTGGGGGGAATCTATAATTGATTTTCAAAAGGGGGGTGGGGGGGTCCAGACCCCCTGAACCCCCCTCTTGGATCCGCCACTGTAGTTTTAACTCATTTGACCCAAAAGAACAAGTATCTCAGGAAATATGACACCTTGTGCACAGAGGTTTCTGATTTATAGATTTGGTGACCCTGTGATACCTAAGGGCCACTAAGCCCACAACATAGTAACCTTTTTGCATCTTCTTTGCCAGAGGCAAAAGCCCTAGAAAGCTGGAACTTTTTGTACAGACTTCTTAGCTGATGGGAATTCCAATTTATAGATTTGGTAACCCAGTAACCACTAATAAGGGCATTAGGGGCAATTACCTAAAAACCTGTTTTCATCTTCTTCTCCAGAAGCAAGAGGCATATAAGGGCCAGAGGCTGCACATTAAAAATAAATTTCATCTATTTTGTTGTGATAAAAATAACCCTAGATAGCCTAAATCTAGTATACAGACTCCTAAGCTGATAAGGATGATAATAAATGGATTTGGTGATCCTGTCGTGTGGCAACCCATATGGTGACCCTGTTAATTAACATTTAGAGAATAAATCATAGATAGCCTCACTAGCTACAGAGCCAATGGCTCTATTCCTAAGACAAATTCAACCCCGACAGGTATTAAAGAGACAGAAACTTCCAGAAGTAAAGCCATTGTTTGCATGAGACCAAGGTAACTTAACACTGAATTTGACTAAATTTTAAGAAAATTGTTCAAACCATATCAAAGTCCTTAAATCATCATATGGATTGGATATTTTTTGTATAGATATAGCTGTTTGAGGATTATTTTAAAAGAAAAAAAATTTCACACTCTTATATTTTTGCTCTCTAACCATTTATCTTGTGATAATACTCTCAGTATGCAAAAAAATATCCTTAAAAACGGTGAAAACCATGCTTTATATTACCAAAAATAATTTCATACCAACAACCTACCTTAATACTCATAAATCTTTCAGTGGTTCTATTTTGCTTTCTAATTATGCTGTAGACATAATATAGACCTCTTTGAATTTCAAGAAGTTAATGTGTATGGATGGATGGAAGGAGAGACGGACGGATACCATTGTCACCATGGATACCTTGTCATGGCATTAGCCTGATGAAGTATAAATCTATTAAAAAATTTACAATATGCAATTTCTTGTCACCTGACATTCCACAATATTAAGAATATTTCCTTTGAAGCTATTGCCATAAGTCGTCATTTAGCCTCACATATTTATTTTTTAAATTTGTGTATTCCTGGAAAAATCATACAATATTTGTAAAACATTACAAGCTTGAATATATCAACAGGGTTTCTCATGGGCTACCCTCACATTTTTAATGTAGTCTTACCCTCAATCTTGCTAAAATGCCATAGGTGACAAATACAAGTGATTGAAATCAACTTTTAACATGCCTGAAATCTCTAACAGGGTTAACTCTCCTAAAGAGATTCTGCAGGTCAAAGGTTACCGCCCTCATAGAAGGTCAGATGAAGATGCTCCCCAGATATTCCACAGCTCAAATACATGTGTATTCTTATGGAAGTTCACAAACATATTTGATTACATTCAGAATTATATCATAACAAAATAGGGTTAACGGCTGGAAGAAAGTTGCTCCTCTGCCATGCCGCTATTTTAAAGAGCCACTCCGTGATTTTCATAACATATTATTTACCTTTGATACGAACCTAAATGTCATATGTGGTGATATAAAATCAAAACATCTTAACTGTTCATGCCCAAAAGACATATATATGACAAATAGTGGTTTTCCATGAAAATCTAAAAACAGCCTTATAAATGTACAGATGTGTAGATATACATGGATACTAGATATATAACCTAACAAACGCTATCAACTCCTAACTGCCCTCTTGGCTTTTTTAGATAGGCCGCCAAAATTACGTTTGACTATTTGACGCGCGCCATTGTCCGGTTTTTTATCATTATTGCGACTTTCTACCTTCATATTGTCACTGTAAAAAACCCAGTAAGCTTTACAACGTGTGGTTTTGGTAAAAGTCGATACTTCGCAATCAAATGACACCATTGATTAAGTTTGGCATATATGACTACAACAACTCACGGAGTGGCTCTTTAAGGGGTAAGACAATGCAATTACACATCTAATTCTCCATCCTACAAAAATGATCTTTTACCAAACTTGAGATTCTTAACTTAAATGGTTTATGGGGAATAGTCAAAAGAAGATTTTAGGGTGGACACTCTTCAAGGCCATTATCTAAAAAAATATACTCTCCATGTTACAAAGATGTTACTCTAAACATTTCAGCTTTTATTGCCAATGAGCTTTGGAGAAGAAGATTTTTAAAGATTTTAGGGAAAATGCTTGTTTCAGTCCCGAAGTTACAAAATTACAAATCTCCATGGCAAAACATTTCAGACGTAAAAAGATCACCGACAAAAGATGCCGGAAAACAGGACATGCCATGAGACCATCTGATGTTTTTGAGTTGTCATTAATCTAATCTAACAGGAATATTTTTCTGATATCAATCAGTAGGGGCATGAAACTTATTTGTATGAGCCATGAGGTATTGGGATTACCGCCACTTTCAAGAATATTTCACTTATATTGCAGCTGCAAGTATTATTGCAGGGAGAAAGTTTGCAACACCATTGTGGCTATGCATTGCGGTGAAACCTGCAGCCATCGGCTGGAACTAGCAAATTATGGGTGGTACTGCGCTGAAATTCAGTGAAGTATTACACCCTAACCTTACTGTGTGTATTTCTCTACTACAAAGTTGCTGAACCCCTGGCAGGTTTCGAACCAGGGATCCGAAACCGAACACGCTAACCAATGCGCTATCCCGCCAGAAACTTAGTTGGGTGTACAGACGCAGATTGATTGGTCTCAATCATTGATATTTGTAATTTGATGACCAAGGTTCATCAAATATTTTTTATAACTGGGTGATTTTTTAAAAATACATAAGACTATTCACATCATTATATTGACTACTCTGACATCTGGGAGACTTAAAGTAAATCAAAACACACAGATAACCTTTCAACATGGACAGCTTGTCATGATTTGGTGATTTGGGGTTTAACGTTGCTTTCAAGAGTATTTCACTTAAATGGCGGCTGCTAGTATTATTGCAGGGAGAAAGTTTGCATCAACATTGAGACTATGCATTGAGGTGAAACTAGCAAGCATTGATTGGAACTAGCAAACCATAAGTACTGTGCTGAAATTCAGTGCAGCATTGCACCCAAACCTTACTGTGTGTAGAACAGAATTTTAGTGCAGACAAAGTTGCTGATCCCCTGGCGGGAATTGAACCATGGTCCTCTTTATCCGAAGCAAACCACGCTCACCTCTGTACTATCCTACCCCTATTGGCGGTAAAGACCGGCGAAATACAAACACATTGATTATCAAATTTTTTTATTCACTATGCATTTTCTTTACATGATATGCCAAAGAAGTCTTCTGAACACATCTAAAAGGACACTGAGGACATTGTATAGGTTTGTCACCTGTATGGAGACACATATGAGCCTTCAAGTTATAATTGTCCCGAAAAGATTTTCCACATCCTGACCATGAGCACACAAAAGGTTTATTTCCAGCATTGTGTTCACCATGTGCACATTTATCTTTATTTTGTTTATGAACCTTGTACATGTGTGACCTTAATGCATTAATATTCTTAAACTCTTTGCCACAAGTGCTAGTCTTGCATACAGCTTTGGTGTCGTCATGACAACGTTTATGTCGTTTCAAAGCAAACGTAGATATACAATCTTTCCCACAAACATTACAAATATTGAAAGACTCAGAGTCACAGTGCTTCTTTTCATGGATAATTAAAGTGTCTTTCTTTTTGCATTTAAAGTCACACAACTTGCATTTAAAAGTTTCCCTATCTATATCATGAATATTTGTAAAATGTTGAGCAAGACGATGTCTAAAAGCAGTCTTGTAAGAACATTTTGAACAAACATAAAAAGGATCTTTTGATTCAGTGAACTGAAGAACTGATCCTGGAAAGTCATTTGATCCTGTCTTCACTTGCAAATCTGATGATCCTTTTCCCAAAGACAAAGGATTTTCCTCACTACCATTGTTTGTATTATCTGTGCATACAACTATTTTAGAATGATCATTATCAGCCCATTCAGTCTGTAAAGAAAGAGGAGGAAGTGTGTCTGTGTTTGTCAACTCAGATGAATCCTGCCCAGAATGTTTTTTGCTACAATGCCGCCGGAGGAGACGTTTTTCTTTAGTTGCAAATGAACAATGGGAGCACTGAAAACCCTTCTCGATCTCGTGAATTTTTCGTAAATGGACAGCTAACTTACTTTGCTTCACAAATTTTTCCTTGCAGATAAAACACTGCCAATTGGGTTCCGGTTTCTCACTGTTTTGTTTTTGTACAGGAAATGTTATTCTGAGCCTAACGTTTTGTCCGATAACGGAGTGAGGGAGACTCCTGATGTGCGCTGTCTCTCCTGGAACTGACACCATTCCATCTTCATCGCATTCAAGGTGCAAATCTATATCTTGAAGGACTGTAGGTGGCAGCACTGAAGAGTGAAAGTCATCAACAGGTGACGGAAGACCTGTGTCAAAGGGGTCTGACAACTTTTCTGTATCATCTTGAATTTCAGTGCATTTCTTTGTGAGGATATGTTTGATTAAGTCTTCACTCATTATCGTAATTTGCAACTCTGAAAGACAAAGAAAAAGAAAGGATGATTTGTATGTACAGATAATGTCAGTATTCAAAGCAGATTTATTGTCAAATATTATTGTTACTTCTAAGCTATCTCTCCCCCCCCCCCCCCCCCCCCCTGCTAACAATATGACCAATCAATCATTATCATCAATAATTAAATTCAACTGCAATTCAAAAGTGATGCACCCCCCCCCCCCCCCAAACTTGATAGCCCTGGTTAACAACAATTATATCTATGCATGAAGTCTTTGGGAGCACTGTACTCTACCGGGCACTAGTGATTATCATCTACCACACACTACCAATGCTTACACTAAACAAACTAACCCTAAAAGATTATTGACAGGGATCCAAGGGCTAAAAATGATAATCTACTAATAATACATTCAAAGTGCGCCTGGTAAATTGCAGTCTACCCAAATGTTTATATTGGCTGAAATAGGGCAAGATAGTTTATGTTGCACTATTTAGCCGTAGGGAAACCTGCTGGAAACCCAAGCAGTGCTTGAATTACAACAGAGGTTAGTATAGGAATATATGATGATCGAGCTGTCACTGTGGTGAGAGAATGGATAAATGGTAAATTTTCTTGTTTAATCACAATTCATTAATAGTACTTTTAAATAAGTTTTTAATATAAGCACATAATAATGATTCACATTGAAAAGAAACACAAATGAATATAAACCTTACAAAAACTGCGCGAAAACTGTGAACACACATTGACAAAATTTCAAGAATGGTCTTCACAGGTGTATGTGACTGTGAGTGTGAAACCCCACTAATCTGAAAAACTAATGAAAAATTCCTTTCAATTGGTATATGTTGAAAGTCTGCTTAAAAATAAACATAAACCATTAGGCTTTAGTTCTTGAAAATACTACTTCCCGTGACTGTGACGCTTATAACCTAAACAACAAAAATTTATGCATTTTCTTATGATGTATGCGACCGCATACGCCAACTTCATCCGGGCAACTTTTGCTAAAAACATGGCTGCCGTCTGATTGCAGGTTCGTAGTCGAAACAACCAGATGTTTAAGAGCAACGTGTAATATTGAGAAAAAGAAAATGCAAACAACGTTAGACGATATGTATTCTTCAATTCACCAGGCAGCATTTTCATTGTAAATGTCGGGGTTGTTCACCATTGGTTTTACAGAAATTCATCTCAATTTTCCGCCATAATTTTTCCGCAGAGTCACCGTTGGTGCTATTTCCGTTTTCGATATTAGTGGAATCTTCTGGTATACTGTTACTTTCGTTTTGCAATTTGTATTCAGGAATGGTTGCCACAGTCGAACAGCTTAATAAGATGTTAGAAAGATGGATGTTACTATATTTAGAACTAGTAGATTTCGGGTTTCCCCCTAACGCCAGACGACCACGTGCATATCCAGTTTTTCATAATTTGCCCAACAAATTGAAAAAATGGGGTATTTTTTATATATATATGTTCAAAATTTATTAGACAGTCTTAATTCTTAATTAGTTGTTAAGCATCATCTTAATTACATATTTAAAAAAAGACAATAGTCAATAATGATTATTAGTCATTTCCAAAATTATTACTTTACCCATCATTTTTGTCACCGATAAAATAATGGTGTTGAAGTCCATAAACTTTTCATTTTTGTCTAATGTAAGCTACCTATCAAGGTATGATTAGAGTTTCCTACCCTAAAACTTGACATCATCATCAACTGAAAATGGGGAAAGAGATAACAGCCTCTTTTAATATATAAAATTATCCCTATGGGGTACAGTGCTGTCGGGTAAAGTTACGCACCTAAGAGATACATGTTCATTCTTCCGCAAAAAATACAGTACATGGGATAAAGACCATGTCACTGTTAAAGTTAAGAGCTTCCCTGATAATAATAATAATGTAAAAAAATACATGTTGGAATGTATTTGTCAGTGACACTGAAAGTTTTCCAACGACTACCCCCTATTTCCGTAGGTCGGCATGTGTAGGCTAAAGATATGCACGCAGGGTTTGAATACAACCAACATTTCCATAGATTTTGATAGATTTTAAAACTGTTTTCTGAAGTGTAGGTTAGGACAATCCGATAGTTGGATCAAAATTTTGGTTTCCAATGACATTTGTTATGTGGGAAGACAAACTGTTTGATGACGACATGTTTGCTAAGAATTTTGTCAGTTTTTACCATTTTTGTGCCAATAATCAACATTTAAGTCCTTTTTACCTATTCAAAAACTTTATATCTTCTAAATTGCCTTAAGATGCATAGACTTAAATCTATTACAAGCTAACACTCATCCTGCTTTACTAGGTTAAGTTTTGTGCGAGTGCATATCTTTACCCTCCGCGTATCTTTACCCGACATGGCTGTACATTTTCCAAATATTATTTGACGTTATATTCACATGGGGGAATTTTTGTTTTTATTAAGTGACTTGTGATGGGTGGAAGTAGCAAAAGAACTGTGTTAAGGGAAAATCCGATAATTTTTGTGGAAGGGGTATTTCAAGAAGAGGTTCCTGTTTATAGATTAGTTATTAACATATTATAATAACATATCATTGAAACATGCTTTTCTGAACAATATTGTAGTTGCGTTTTCCCAAAAAAAACTGGATCTCCCACAAAAAGATTTAAAGGTCTCTTTCAGGAACCCTACCTTCAACTCAATCTATAAGTAATTATGACAAAATAAGAGATGCCTTCTGCAGATTTGTCATATTTATAGCTCAGTATACTACAGACTGCTAATCTTGGTTGGGACCTCGTGATGATTTTCTAGCTCTTAAATAAGCAAAATATTTGTATCCCTCAAATTAGCAATTGTTAAAAGATAATTGATTTGAGGGTTCCATTCATATTCATATACTCAGTTTTTAAAATGATAATTTGTATCCAATGTACTTTAACTTTATGCACTTTCAATGACAAGTGAAATAAATAAATACATAATACATTTTGGCTTTATGGCAGTGTTAGGAATATATTCATACTTGCGTACAAATAGGCTGTCAATACTTAAAATCTGAAAGTGCATGAAATAGTGTATATGAATATGAATTTGAATATTTTTCTCTTGAATTTCAGTTATCCATGTTTATGATTTCAAGATGAAGATTGACAGGTCGAAGTTGAAGAAATCTTCAACTGAAGTGGTAAGATTGCCTCAATAATTCACTTGATTCTTAATTTGTTTTTTTTATTATATAAGATAAAACAATAGGACTAAGTTTGTTTTGGAAATCGTATTTTAGCACACAATTTAAAATCAAGCTGATTAATTTAGGAAATAAGTGAGTGATTGTTATATTCACAAGTTGTTTTGTTTTTGTAGCCTGCCGATTGCAGAACGCTGATAGAAAAGCTAAAGAGTTCAGAAGAAGACCTTCTGGTTGAACTCAGGACAGTGAAAACATGGACATTTGGGAAGGTACTTTCTTTTCTATACTAATTGGTTAACTTTGTTTGCATTACTGTACATTACAATCAGTACTTTAATCGTTTTTGAATTTATTGTAGTAAAAAGTGTGTTTTACCCTTAACATTGTGTAATATAGAAGTCTGACAATCTGTTTGGTTAGGAAATGTTGTTCCTGAAATATTTGCCATTCAATCTTGTTTCTTACCTTGAATTCACTGTTATATGAGCAAGCATTGTGTATCTTCAGTCTGCGGCCATGTGGCTCTGATTGATCGTTTGACAATGCAAAATCAATGTAGTGAAAGGCATAGTTAGGAATAGGTACTTTGCTTATTCCTGTTAGAATTTGCTACAACATCTTGTTTTGTCAAGTTGTGAAACATCTTTCTCAAATGTCTACACTATTCCTACTTTCATATTAGCCGTTATGAATAGTTAATGTCATTGTTCAGAATAAAAAGGCCTTTAAACCTATATATGATTGTTTTTTCTTTGGATGAAAGGGTTGAAAGGGGTATTTGCTGAGAAAGTCTATGTATTTTTTTATAATCTGTAATCACTGTATTTGCTTCAGTGTGAGTTGTATCACTGGTCGGACATCTTGGATCTTTTTGATGATGTTTTGGACAAAGCATGTAAGAAAGAACCAGAAAGAAAGTGGACATTGTCCTGCGATGTGGAGGGAAATGAAAAGGTATGTTTATGCATTGAAGTATAATGTTATGAAGAATGTCAGTTTTAACGTCTGTCATTCCTTACATCATATCTCTTATTTTCAGAATAGAATCCATACGTCGTTCACTATTGCTTTGACAGTCCACAATAGTGTCCACCATATTCTTTGTTCCCTCATCATTTGTATTATTTGGTACTTAAGTAGTTGCATGATTCGTGAAAGGTCGGATAATGATATGAATTACACAGCTCACATAGTTATATGTGGTTATATTTATTAGGTTATATATGAATTACTGATCCAGGGTTTTACATAGAGTATCAAAACTAAGAGTCCTGGGGATTAGGGCGTATATTTTTGGGAGTCCTCTTCCAATTCTTGGAGTCCATCAAATGAAAAATGGATGTTTCACACTCGATTGAAGGTTGATGAGGTTATATCTGCCATTACATAATCATATATTTATGTGTAACTGCCATATTGTTATTAAACATACTAAAATGCATTTTGCTGTTAAATGTTGAGGGTTAGAAACTAACCACTAAAATAAAATTTGCTTCTAGCCCTTGAGTCTTATCAATTAAAAAATTTCATATTTGTATATTTGTAAGGTGTTATAACTTATTATTAAATCAAATTGGATGAAATTTTTTGCTTTTGAACTGACATTTGAAAAGAAATATAGTTTTAATCTTTCTTTATAATTGCTGATCATATGACTATCTTTAAAATTTTACATTAAATTTTCTGAAAATATTTTCTCACACAAAATGATATTCTTACAGTCTACTCAAATAATCTGTCAGTTTTCCTGGACCTGTTATGACTACCCAATTGAACTTTCATTCTACATTCTCCATATATTTGTAAAATGTATGTTCAAATATAATTATAATAATAATTATGAAAATTATATAACTTTAAATGATAAAATATACATGACTCTGAGTGGCACTATTCAACAAAAGTATAATTACATCTACATTTACAGGATTTCAATTTATATATTTTCATTATTAAATCCTCAAAGCACACAAAATTTTTTAACTACTGTCATTTCAGAATGGTTAATAATTTATTATTATCAAATATATAACTGTATTTAAACTTCATGCAATATAATTTATCTCAAAAAGCAAAAACAAATGCCTATCGGTTCACAACTGACACAGGAAATGCATTGACCTAATTCCATGAAAACGGTGTTGGAAGAGCCTATTAGTGTAGGGGTGACAGGATTTTTTTGTTTTCAATGACTTTAACTTATTTGGGTTCAAGTTGAAAATATTAGATTCTGTTATATGATGTATCTAACTTCATTTGAAAAGTTAGCTGAACATATAGCAATAGACTGATACTTAGTAACTATTTTATTCCATTTTTCATTTATGACCCCCTGTCCTGTTTCCCCTATGAACAAGTGGACTTGACTACCTTAATGGATTTGGGGAATCTCTGATGTAGCAGCAGACATTTAGCTAAGAAATTTTCAGAACATATTTATTGAAGCTTGAAATTATTGATAATTTTGGGCATATTTTAAGAAAACATTCTTTAGTTAACAATATTTTGGCTATATATATCATGTCAATCTAGATCTGTGCATAAAAACGTGTCAACATAAACTCTGCACAGTGTGCTATTGATAGCACTGCACGAGAGCGTTGCCTATAACAGTGCAAAGAACAATAACAGTTGGTGGCCTCTAATCGATGCCTATTTTCCATTTGTCTTTAAAAACATTTATGTGAAAGATAACCAACACTACTTGCTTCAAATTATATTTAAAAACTTTGGAAATTATCATGAGCAAATAAGATATTTGTACCAGAAAAGTATTGCGTCACCGGGGACGCACACACATATTTTTCGGGGGTCCTCCAGACATTTTCTGCGTCAAATACGCAGGAAAATCGCGTCCCGTAAAACCCTGCTGATCAAAGTGATTTGACCTGCCTGCTGTTGTTGCAGCTCAAGACTCTGCTGCTGGAGGTGCTGCGGTTCACGGCACTTCTCATTGAGCACAGCTTCTCCCGACACTTGTACAACTCTATGGAGCACCTCACAACTCTGCTGGCCTCCTGTGACATGACGGTCGTCCTTGGGGTGCTCAACCTTCTCTATGTATTCAGGTACCTTCTTTTACAGTTACTCTCATCTCTAAAAGTATTTTCATTTTTTTCTTATGCCATTTGTAAAGTAAATTTCTTTTGCTATGAAAGTCAATTTGTCACCTGGGAATAGTTTCTCAATAACTATGCAGAGAAAGGTTTTAACTTTTTAATTAAGGTTTTTATTGAACCTTTTTGACTTATTATTTCTTGATCTTGCACTGATTTTTTGTAATTGTTTGAAAACGTCTTAGTACTTTGAATCTTTCATTTTTAACTGTTGCATAAACGTTATATGAAATGCAATATAGTTTTCAAGGTACAGAAGTGTCAGATTGACCATATGAATAGTTATTAAGTTTGTATTCTATCTTTTCAGCAAGCGATCAAATTTCATCACCCGGCTAAACCCTGACAAGAAACAGGCTTTGGTTGTTAGATTAACTCATTTGGCAGAGGTAAGATCACGAGATTGATTGATTTCCATTGTTTGTTATGTGTACCAGTTCATTCACAAGCAGCAAATTTTATTTGGCATGACAGTGTTTCCGCTGGCATTTTTGACAGCCGGTCATCATGTCCGACGGCTTTGAAAAATACCGGACATTTACATTTTTTATCGGTCAGATAAATGTCGCTAATAAATGTTTCATTTGCTGATTTTTTGCTAGTAATAATATTACCTGCGTCATCTTCTGATTTTCTCTTTCGTTCGTTTAATTGACTGTTTTGCCACCCAAGTAGGAAGAAAGATTCGTCTGCTTTTTCATTGTCCAAAAAACGTGTTTACATTCGTAAAAGGTTCGGAATAAGTCGATGATTTCCGTATACATTTCACGCATGCATTGAAACTGAGGTCAATAAATTCAGCTACAGTTATTCGAATGATTATGTCATGCGCACTTCGTTGCCTTCTATTTCAAGCTACAGAAGCGAGTGGGATTTCCAGAAAAATATGATCGGGGTATCGCATCACTAGATGTTACGAGTGTTTTTTTTTCAAATAAAGGTTTATGAAATGAGTTTGACAGCTTGTTATTTAATCGGACATAATGTCCGACAGGCTTTTTAAATACCGGACAATCATATTTTTATCGGACTATGACCGGTATTTACCGGACAACGGAAACACTGCATGATAGATAATTGATTTAAGAAAACTGATTAGTTTGGTGACAATGTGTATGCATGACAGATCTTATTTCTGTAATAAAACAAGGCATCAAGATGCAACAATGCAGAGATGCCAACCCTTACGCTTTCAGGCGTAATAACTACGATTTTGACCATAAGATAAGGCTATTACACTTACTCTGCTGAAAATTATGCTTTTTGTACTCATCTACGAATAATATTCGTCATAATTAATGTCATATTTAAACGAAAAACTTAGGCTTGAAGCGGGGTTGGCATCTCTGGTCAATGTCATCTGCAAAGGGTCAACAGCTTTGGCAACTGTAATGTGATCATGAAGGTCTCAAGTTCATTTTTGCATTATCTCAAGGTAATGGATTTGATTGATTTGAATTTTGCTGACAGCTGTCAGATCTGAAATAATTATATTTTCTTTCAAGGATTGTATGGAATTATCTGCACAAATTTATTTTAGAATCATCTTTTTTCAGCCTAGTTATTTCTTAACTTTACCATTTTGTTTTATTGTTTAACCATTGTCTGTTCTCAAAATGTTACTCATTTCTTCTTCACAACAGAGTTGGGGAGGCAAGGAAAATGGATTTGGACTTGCAGAATGTTGCAAGAATCTTGCATTGAGTGTAAGTATTAATTAGTAATGTTGCAAGAATCTTGCATTGAGTGTAAGTATTAATTCATAAGCTTGGACCTGTATCATTGTCATTTTGTAATTAATTTTATTTATTTAAGAACATTTATAACCATTTCTGAAATACTCCTTTCAGAATTTTCCACCCAGTGCCACTACTTTGCATTTTGAATTTTACACCGAGAACAAAGATGAGAAATCTGGAAGAAAGGTATGTAATTTGTCCTGATTGATTTAAACTGTTTGGAATTAGAGTTGTGTTTCTTCATGTACTATTGTAGATAAATATTATATCTTATTTTAAACTTGTCAAAATATTTGGTGGATATGAAAATATGTTTGCATTGTGTATCTGCAGCTGATCCTTGTGGATCAAACTGACCGTTAATCAATGCAAGATGAATGTGACAAATTGCGTAGTCAGTAGTAGTCTTCATACTCTTGATTTGTATTTGTCACTACATTCAACAAACAGCTTGGATTAAACATTCAAATATTGTCAGAGAAAGCAGGAGGGAAAAACTTTAAGTTTTTTACGGCAGATATTTTTTTTATGGCAAGATTGATTATTAAGAGATAAGCTTTGAAATACTTTTTAACGAAAACTGTTATGGTTCCTAAATAATCCTTATATAGAAACTGAAGGTATGCATTTCATGTAACCCCTGTCAAATATAATTTTTAGACCTTCAGGGTTGGAAATCACCCTTTTCTGTGCATAAGCCATATTTCCATTGTTCCATTTGACTTGATATGAAAAATGCAGATAAAGTAGTTTTACAATTGCAATATGAATACTGTTTGAAGGGAGCACCAAACACAATACAAAGCATCCACATGGACAATGTGGACAAAGCGGCCTCCCTCCCTTCTACCATCATGGAGGAACTGGATAGCTACAACATACCCGAAGACAAGCAGGTGAGCAGACTTGACTTTTACTTTTGGGTATAGAAATAATGCTATCGAAAATTGTACATTGTTAATTTGAGTTATTTATTTGTGCAAAAGGAGGTCTGAAATACTCCAAACCTGGAAGGGATGTACAATGAAAAATTGCTGTCCCATTAACTGGGCAGTATAGGACTAGTTGTCATTTCATGAGAGATACCAAAGGCAAAGCCAGGAAGTCTTAGTCATGTTCTCTTGCCGAAAATAGTTGCTGCCTGTTTACACAGGTTATGGACAACACATGACTAATTGTTGGTTGCTATATTTTACATCTGTTATATATACCCTTCACCAGAAAATATTGAAAAAATTATACAAAATGTTTTATAAGATTGAACAAGTATTCATTTATTTATGATAGGTTAGTGGAGAAGTTTCCTTGAAAGGGTAAATCATCTTCACGATTTTCCCATGTTTCATTCATAAGGAACTGCTGCTATATCATTTGATCAATGTAGTGCTACATTTTATTGAACACGCCCTTGAAACATGGAGCACTTGCTATTAGTTTCCAATTTGAAAGGTGTAATGCATTGTGTATCTGCAGCTGATCCTTGTGGATCAAACTGACCGTTAATCAATGCAAGATGAATGTGACAAATTGCGTAGTCTGTAGTAGTTTTCATACTATTGACTTGTATTTGTCACTACATTCAACAAACAGCTTGGATAATACATTCAAATATAGGATAACACAGCATAAGTTAGTAACAGTTTCATAAACATGGTAGTAAAGGTAGAAGTAGAAGTCTTTGCACTATTGATTTGTATTTGACGCTACATTCTAGTTCTTCAGTCATTTATGTTATGATATTTTATAGTAATTTCTAGATAAATTAAGTTTTTAAAAATATTTTGTGTATCATTAGCTCATTGACTTAAGGCAACGTTCTGCAATTTCTTGGTCGAAGTTTCCAATTACAAAGGTTAACTAGTTACATTCCAGGAAAGATTGAATCCTCAAAATTTTAACAGTTACTTTCTTGGGAGATTCCAACTAAAAAATAGTCAAAATCACTCACACATTAAATATCTGTCTAAAACAACCTCTTTGATTGGCCAAATGTCAATAAATCTCCCTGTATGTGTTTATGAGTGATTTAAGATTGCATTGTGTATCTGCAGCTGATCCTTGTGGATCAAACTGACCGTTAATCAATGCCAGATGAATGTGACAAATTGCGTAGTCAGTAGTAGTCTTCATACTATTGATTTGTATTTGTCATTACATTCAACAAAACCAGCTTTGATAATACATTCAAGTATATGAAAACAAAGCATTAGTAACAGTTTCATAAACACAGTAAAATTTTACATTCATGTGGATTTTTATGTTTTAACGGATTGTAAAACCAATCATTGATACTTTATATTGAGGGAAAGCATTATTGCTGTGCTGAAAATTTTAAAACATTTTCAAGGAAACAGACAACAACTAGTCCTCATCACGTTAATGTTGGCGTCAGTAGATTCATATGATGGTTTGGTTGTAGACTTGCCAAGTGATTGCTTATATGGGTTGTCATGAATGCATATGTTTTCATGTTGTCAATTTGAGCATAGAATAATCTGTTGGATTACACTTGTCATGTATTTTTCATACAATACAAACCATCTATCAACAGACACTTTCTTTCCATGTTTGAAAAACAAATAGTAGCCAATATAATACAATATACTTTGGTGGACATTAGCAAGAGTTTGCAAAATTGCCCATATGTGTTGTCATGGATACATTTCTGTGTTTTCATGTTGTCAAAATGGGCAGAAAACAATCTGTTGGATTCCACTTGTGATGTGTATACACATACATTACAAACTAACTATCAACAGACAAAATTAACTTGCTTAATGGATCCTCAATCAAATAACATTCATTATATATAACCAGTTCTTCTGCGATAGAGCTACCTGTTGGGTTTCAGGTCTCACTAATGAAACATTAGCTGTAACAGTCTTCATATCTGTAATGATAATGATATTCTAAGTTGAATTACCTTGCCATCAAAATAGCTCTTAATGACTTTTGCCACTTGGAATATCTCGTATTCATTAATTACTTTCAGAAGAAATTGGTTCTAAAAACACTGCACTATTTTTTATCTCTGTCATGATAATTATTAACAAGAAAGAATTGGATTTATACATTGCTGACTATTTGAAGTAATGTCTGTAACAATGTGACTTGGTCTGTTTGCAGGTGCTGTTGTACACCCACATCCGCCTGGCGCACCTCTTCTCAAACTATGATGCCAGAGTGCAGTGTGTACAAGCCAGGCTACAGGCAATTGCCATCCTAGGTGAGTTGTATAACAGTTTGATTAGAATGGACCATGTTCTGGGCAATTAAAGTTTCAAAATACTGACTTTATTGAGATTTGAACTCCTTCTGTCTAGAGCTTTACTTATCAAATGTTGTGACTGCAGCCACATGCAGTGCACATTCTGATGTAAGCTCAGCCATCCAATCACATTGCCTTAGGTAAAAGCGTTTGGTATCAGCAGCTAGGGGCTAGTAACTCGCGTGAATCGTTTGTTAACTTGATCACATCCATCCTTCTTTTAAATGCAATGATGTCATTGATCTGCTAATGGCTAGGTTTTGCTGGCACATTACTGATGTCAGAACGTTCTCCATGTGTGGCTGCAGTTAAAATGACGAAGAAAGCCCTGGACAGAATGAGTTTGAATCTTGATAAAGTAAACATTTAATAACTTTTATTCCTGGGAACACGGTTGATTTGAACCAGACAAAGTTGTTTAACAGTTTGTTCCTGAAAATTGGACCAATTTGACATTTTCCAACCTATTTTACTGCCCATATGTCTTGTCATGGATACATTTCTGTGTCTTCATGTTGTCAAAATTGGCAAAGAACAATCTGTTGGATTCCACTTGTGATGTATTCAAACATACATTGCAAACTAAGTATCATCAGACATTTTTAGTAGTGTTTTTTTATAGGGGTCCTTTGATTAGTTGCCCACCTTTTTGGCTTGTAGTCTGCTAACTAGTAAAAAGTAGGATTGTGAAGGGTCTCATTTACTCAGAATATGCCAAAGTGATCACCTCAGATGATCACATAGATACAACACTGGTTTTAGCGAAAACAACTCCTAACCACCCTTAAACATGTAGAACCACAGGACTGTTGCAACATTTAAAAAACAAGACTTATAAATTTTTAAAAGGTAAAAATCAATAGACATAGAAACTCAATTCTGAGTTGATCCTTCAAGTTAAAGCTGAACATTTCTTTAATTAATGTTTCAAAATTGAAATGAATATCCCCATATCTGTTGTTTAGTTTTCATCATAGACCTGGTTTTGTAACCAATAAATTCCCCAATCTTGCTTATCTGAAATGCTGAAAAAACTGAGGAAATAAATACAAATCTGGGATTAAAATATTTCTGAAGTAATAATTGCCATCTTTTCCAGTGGTTAGTTTGGAATTGTGCTTTCTATATTTCATAAAAAGAAATATAAAGTCGTATGATAAATACTCAAAATTTTGTCCAAAAAGCTGTGCCTATCTTCAGCGATATCATTGCTGATAATTCAGCTATGGTTCATGGTAGGCAAAAATTAACATTCCATCATAGGCGTTGCCATGGTTTCTTATGTTTCTGTGGTGTCAAGAGTGGAATTACACAAAAACGTTACCATACGGTTAGCATTGTTGAGATCTGTCATTGATTGAGATCATTGTCATCATAATACAAATAAAACATCTCCTGAAATAAAAACTAAATTTCAAGAAAATAGGATATTTTCTGTCAATATGTTTGTCTTGCAGGACAAAGGCCAAAGGTTTTGTGTATATTAGCTCATTTTCTAATAAGGACTTCAGTATAAATTTCTCACAAGAGGATTCAATGACATATAGATTTCATTTCTGAATTAGGTCACATGTCAAACACAATGTAATGCCATATTTTATGGTGTTTTTTTTCATTCCGACATCATTTGTTGTTGAAACTAATTTTGGTAAAAAAACCAAGATCTATCTATTACATTCCGTTATGATTTTGAAAACATTCATCACAGAATAGAATTTATTCTGCCCACATGTGTTGTCATGGATACATTTCTGTGTTTTCATGTTGTCAAAATGGGCAAAGAACAATCTGTTGGATTCCACTTGTGATGTATTCAAACATACATTGCAAACTAAGTATCAACAGACATCTTTAGTAGTGTTTTTTTAGAGGGGTCCTTTGATTAGTTGCCCACCTTTTTGGCTTGTAGTCTGCTAACTAGTAAAAAGAAGGATTGTGGAGGATCTCGTTTACTCAGAATATGCCAAAGTGATCACCTCAGATGATCATATAGATACAACACTTGTTTTAGCGAAAAACAACTCCTAACCACCCTTAAACATGTAGAACCACAGGACTGTTGCAACATTTAAAAAACAAGACATAAATTTTTAAAAGGCAAAAATCAATAGACATAAAAACTCAATTCTGAGTTGATCCTTCAAGTTAAAGCTGAACATTTCTTCCTTTTATTAATGTTTTAAAATTGAAATAAATATCCCCATATCTGTACTTAAATTTTCAGCAAATACTTGGTTTTGTAACCAATAAATTCCCCAATCTTGCTTAACTGAAGTGCTGAATAAAACTGCGGAAATAAATACATATCTGAGATTAAAATATACCTTAAGAAATAGTTATCTTTTCCAGTGGTTAGTTTGGAATTGTTCTTTCTATATTTCATAAAAAGAAATATAAAGTCGTATGATAAATACTCAAAATTTTGTCCAAAAAGCTGTGCCTATCTTCAGCGATATCATTGCTGATAATTCAGCTATGGTTCGTGGTAGGCAAAAATTAACATTCCATCATAGGCGTTGCCATGGTTTCTTATGTTTCTGTGGTGTCAAGAGTGGAATTACACAAAAACTTTACCATACGGTTAAGATTGTTGAGATCTGTCATTGATTGAGATCATTGTCATCATAATACAAATAAAACATCTCTTGAAATTTAAGCTAAATTTCAACAAACTAGGGTATTTTCTGTCAAAATGACAACAATGTTAGTCTTGCAGGAAATAGGCCAAAAGTTTTGTTTATATTGGTTCATTGTTATAATATGGACACCAGAATAAATTTCTTACAAGATGATTCAATGACTCATAGATTTCACTTCTAAATTAGTTCACATGTCAAACACAGTGTAATGCAGATTTTATGGTGTTTTTTTTCATTCTGACATTTGTTGTTGAAACTGATTTTGGTAAAAAAAAACAAGATCTATCTATTACATTCCGTTGTGATTTTGAAAACATTCATTACAGAATAGAATTTATTCTGCCCACATGTGTTGTCATGGATACATTTCTGTGTTTTCATGTTGTCAAAATGGGCAAAGAACAATCTGTTGGATTCCACTTGTGATGTATTCAAACATACATTGCAAACTAAGTATCAACAGACATCTTTAGTAGTGTTTTTCTAGAGGGGTCCTTTGATAAGTTGCCCACCTTTTTGGCTTGGTGTCCGTTAACTAGTAAAAAGTAGGATTGTGGAGCTTGTAAAACTGAACATTTCTTTATTTTATTTCAAAATTGAAATAAATATCCCTTTATCTATTGTTTAATTTTGATCATCAATCTGGTTTTGTAACCAATAAATTCCCAAATCTTGCTCCACTGGAGTGCTGAATAAAACTGCAGAAATAAATACATATATTATAAGAATAATACTAAAGAAATAATTATCTTTTGCAGTGGTTAGTTTGGAATTGTGCTTTCTATATTTCATAACAAAAAATAAAAAGTTGTATGAAAGATACTCAAAATTTTGTCCAAAAAGCTGTGCCTGTCTTCAGTGATATCATTGCTGATAATTCAGCTGTGGTTCATGGTAGGCAGAAATTAACATTCCATCATAGGCGTTGCCATGGTTTCTTATGTTTCTGTGGTGTCAAGAGTGGAATTACACAAAAAACATAAAAGACCATAAAAAAACCATACGAATTGTTTCAAAATGGGTACCAAAGTGTATTGGATTAACCTCGTTGACACAAGTAGAATTTGGTGACCCTGATAAATTGTTCATGGTTACACTAAGAAAAAAAGGTTTAGTCTTCAAATTTTGTGACAGCCTACAGTGGGAAATTGTACAGACACCAGTTGATGATGGTGACCTTGACTTCATTTTTCAAGGTCAACATGGCATTTTGACCACTCGTCATCAACCATTTCTAAAGTCACTGAATTCGGTGAATTGAAGTATCCTGCAGAGGCTAGTCAATTTTGCAACCTTGACCTACCTTCAAGGTCATCACAGCACTTTAAATGCTTTTGAACGCTTGTGAAAGCAATATCAGAACTGTTGCACCCAATATCTTGAATTAAGTGAGAGCCTCCATTTGAGGATTCTGCATACAGTCAATTATGGAGACCATTTTGGTTTCAGGCTTCTTGTTGTCTGCTTGCTATCACGTAGTGATTTCAATCTTAGAGTTCAATGGGTGATTTCCTGTCATGTGCTTGAGAAACAAAAATGTCAGCCCCACAACAATGACAAATAACAGATGTTACATTATTTGGGATACTTTAAGAGTTACAGAAAGGTTAAAAAGTGAACATTTTGACAGTATAATCAAAATTTCTGATGGTAAGCGACTTTTTTTTTGACATGCCCATAAGGCACAGCAGTGAGACCTATGAAATTTACCAGTGCGTTCGGCATTGAATAATGGGAATTTCAATCCCTGTTGTATCCCTGTTTATCTTGAATAACAAAATTAAGTTGGCAAAAATAACCGTTGCCATTCTATCGTAATATGTTGATAAATTGTAAAGTTGCAGTATGGTTTGATTATTCTGTCTGAATGGAAATGTTTTCCCCTTAATTGATGCAAATACAACTTCATTCTTCATTCTTCATTCTTCATTCGTTTCATTCCTTTTTCAAAAACTTTCCAAGCTTTGTCATCAATTTGATTTGCCTTTCTTCAACGATGTCATTGTTGATTGTTCAGCTGTGATTCAGGGTAGGCAGAAATGAATATTCCATCATAGGCGTTGCCATGGTTTCTAATGTCTCTGTGGTGTCAAGAGTGGAATAACAGCAATTTTGAATAGAAAGAGGTTGTTAGAGCTCTGTGTGTTTTCCCTACCACCTAAGCAGTGTCAATATGATATACATTAAGCTACAAGCTAACCATTAATAGCCACTAAAACCTTAGTGAAGGCTACGTTAGCCACTAAATCCTTAGCGAAGGCTACGTTATGTATCATGACATTGACAACTAACTCTTAATTAACAATAAAAGACAATATTGTGTAGCAACTTTACATTGCATACTAGGGCGGGATAGCGCAGTGTCGTGTTCGGCTTCGGATCAAGATGTCCATGGTTCGAATCCAGCCAGGGGCTCGGCAACTTTGTCTGCAGTAGAGAACTGTTCTACACGCAGTCAGGTTTGGGTGCAATGCTACACTGAATTTTAGCGCTGAACCACCCATGGTTCGCTAGTTCCAGCCGATGCTCGCAGGTTTCACTGCAATACATAGCCACAATGGTGTTGCGGGCTTTCTCCCTGCAATAATGCTAGTAGCCGCGATAAAAGTGAAATAATCTTGAAAGCGGTGTTAAAGACCAACTCACCAACTACATTGCATACTTTTATAGATAATTGCATGACTGTCAGCTAAATTAAATTGAAATAGCAATTAGATGTTATAGTGCATCTCCTGTTTCTTCTGTTCCAGTGTACTCCAATGCTATACAAGAAAATATGAATGTGATCCTGTACCCTGGTTTGATTGAAGAACTTGTTGACATTGTAGAGTTAAAAGAAACAAACTTGGTGGTAGGTATTTATTGTTGGTTTTGTTTGTCATTGATACCTATATCTCTTTCTTGCAAAAGGATATTTCTTAACTCTTGTATTTTTGGGGGTAAAAATAAGTTGAGCATGAACCGCTCTTGAGTTTATAGTTAATAACAAGTTCTAATAATTTGTTGATTTTTTAAATTTATGAAAAATTATTTTTGTGTTACAGTTACAGTGTCTATTATTTATATTTCAGGACATCAAGGCTGCTGCTTTGAGAACATTGACATCAATTATTCATCTAGAAAGAAATCCTAAGTAAGTCCTTCTTTTATTACAATACAAAATAATTTTAGTTTGGGTTTCATTTGGTTTAAAAAAATACACTACATTAAAACCGACCAATCCTTGAGTCTCTGTCAATGTTCTTATACTTTTACCGTCTTTTCAGGTTGAACAGTATTATAGATGCCACCGGGGCTGCATCGTACCATGGCTTCCTACCAGTCCTTGTACGAACATGTATTCAGCACATGATAGGTCAGTAGAGACTTCTAATCATCTCTCTTGTTTTTGTCTCATGTTTAGGAAGTGGTGCACAATCATTCTCAATTTGCATCTGTTTCTGTCAGAAAACATTTTACATCGAAAGAGGGTCTTATTTACTAACTATGATTGCATTTGGATTTATGTGTTCGAACAGGAGCACCAGATCTGCTATGATAAATTTACTTATGTTACTACCAGAACCTTGATCGTTTGATATGTTTTAAAACTTGAGGAGTAACTTAATCTTATCCAAAATATTTGTGATTTGAAAGAAACTTGAATAAACCTTCTTGTCTAAGCGATTTGTGATTTGAAAGAAACTTTATCAAACCTTCTTGCATGCTTTCAAAATGTGGTAACAAGTGATTAATAAGCAAAACAAAAATTCAAGTATAGTTACTTACCATGGAAATGATGCATTGTAGTCTGCAGTCTGTTAACTTTCATAGTTCTGACTGATCGTATCACAATGCTAAAGCAAAGTGGGAGTGACTAAGTGAAAATTGTTTTTGACATGTTTCATTAGCTAGCCCCACACACAATTCTTTTTATAACTTTCTGCCAATTCAAAGTGACTCATGATGATCCATTTGTTGCATTTTCTTACCCAAAATGTTTTCAGATAAAATTACCAAGTAGACAATAATCAAAGTAAACTTGTTAAAACAATTCTACAAATTTATGTTTTGAATAATCAATGTTGTGATCCACATTTTTGTACTGTTGATATGTATACTGAAAGTCAAAACTTTTCTTTGCAATTTATGTATATCTTGACAATGTATGTACATGTTTCTCATTGACCTAAGCACATGCAGAATGTCTCTATTATTACTTCCATCTTCACGATGAACGTGTTGTGCAATGTGTATCTTCAGTTTTAACCAGGTGGTTTAGATTGATCGTTTAACATTGCTATATGAATGTAGTGGTTGGCATAGTTGGAGATAAGCACTGTGCTTGTTTCTGTAGAAGGCTTACTGCGACATGTCTGTGGAGCTTTTCAAGAGATCCAAAGTTATTGAGTACTTTGAGAGATCACAATGTTTTAATGTAAAGCAACATAATTCCTCATTACAGATCCTGACATGGTTGCATTTCCACAGCAGTATGCCACAGCTCTCTTCTCTTTCCTTTACCATCTTGCAAGTTATGAAAATGGTATGTTTTTCCTCTTATTTTTCAATTTGAGAAACTTGTAAAATCTTTTTCAGTGCATTATTAGTTATTTAAGACTTTTTGCTCATTGATAATTGAATCGATTGCCTAAAGAAATGTGCGACACAGTTGACAATGTTTTTAAAAATGATGACCGTACTGCAAGTGTAGCTTCAATCAATAAACACTTACCAACATTTAAAGCACTGTAAATCCTGTTTTATGTTTTCTTCTTAACGATGTCCAAAGTCACAATGTAACCCATGTCAAACTTCCAATCTTTATCGCAACGTCTGTACTGTGTTGAAGTAGGCTTGGGCGGTTAAATGGTTTTAAAATGTTAGAATTAAATTTTTTTATGTTCACTTTCACTTAAAAGGTGTTGAGGCTCTTGTATCCTGTGGTATGATGGAAGCTCTTCTCAAAGTGATCAATTGGTATGGAGAGGGCCAAGAACACATTACAGTAAGATTGACTTCCTTCTTTGCTAGTTATAAGCTTGTGTTGCGTTTGTGATTTGACCACCTTTGTGTGTAAAGAATGCACAATGTCTGTAGTCTAGATTTTAATGGCTGAATTGGTGTAATCAATTTATTGATCATTCACTGAACATTTTCGTGTGAATATGAATATGGGTGTTGATGAATCATCCCTTGCTTAGTACAGGAAGTGTATCTGTTACATCAATGAATTATTAAGGTGTTACCACGACGAATATTACACTCTATTCTGCATTTTATTTCAGTTTGTGACACGGGCAGTGCGTGTGATTGATCTCATCACCAACTTGGATATGGCTGCCTTCCAGGCACATGGAGGTCTTCACGCCTTCATCAACAGACTGGAGGTAGGTTCCTCGAAGTATTGCGCTAGTGATCAGGTTTGACTTCACTGAATAGAAATTGTGTCCTACAAGAGCTGCATGAATGTTCTTGCTCTGATGGGCAAAAGATTAAGAGAAATAGATTTGTGCAATGTAATATTCAAGATACTTTCTGCTTTTATGGTATTAGCAGATTAAAGATTGGAAACATGTCTTTGTTTTCAAATATCAGCTTATTCAAAATATGAATCACATCTTAGTTTTCAGATAATGTTTTTTTATCTTGAATGATTTAAGCAATTTTGTGTCCTTGTTGGTTGGCCATATGCTGTCTAGAACAAATGAATACCTAATAGAACACAAGATACAAAAGGTTTTTAGAATGAAGAAGGGTATACCATTGTTTTCCAGAATGAGGTGAACATCTGCCGGAAAGAGCAACCATTCGTGATCCGACCGGCTCGAAGAACAGCCAGTATAGACTCGCAGCCCGAATCTCCTCCAGCTCCCATGGAAACTGACATGGCTCAGAGCACTGACAGTGTAAACCCAGAACCATCGACATCATCTGGAGAACCGTCTGGGTCTCGTACAGCAGATACGCAGCCAGAGCTTGATGCCCCAAAGACAGGTACACAAGGATTTATATTCTTTGCGGTGAAAATGTATGGAAGCTGGAAATAAATATTCTGTACAATTTATCAAAACAAAGGAAGATGATAAGAAAAGTGACCTGTGAACAAGCAATTTATGTGTGCTTCATGCAGTTGAGTTGCAAGGTGATCTAAAGGTTTTACATTAATTGTCTTTTGTAGCATTAGCTAGATTATTATGAACCTTAGTTACGATTGTACACTTGCAACCTCAAGGCATCTTTTATTTAAGTGTTGAGGTGGTATCTTGATTATGAGGATGCTGACATAATGGATTTGTTGCAGATGTCCAGTGTTTCCCACAGAGAGCAGCTCTGCTGAAGTCCATGTTGAACTTCCTGAAGAAGGCTATTCCAGACACTGCCTTTGCAGAAAGCATAAGACATTGTGAGCATAGGTTTTCTTACAATTTTTCAAATCTTAAAAAATTTTTTAAAAAAATTGTGAATGTTGACATCTAACCATGGTGTCATGTTATGATGACTTGATTTAATATTTCATTTTGTTTTCCAGTAATGGATGGATCTCTTCCCAAATCTCTGAAGCATATTATCAGCAATGCAGAATATTATGGCCCGTCACTCTTTCTACTTGGTAGGTTGGTTTAAATGCAATCGGTGATACCTTTGATTCTCAAAGATGACGCTTTCTTAACAAAAAGCCTTTCAATTAGGCTTTTCCCAGGCATGCATATATCATGTTCATTATTACTTGGTTGTTGGAAGATACTTGATTACTCATTATTTGTGTTGGTTAATATTTCAGCCACAGATGTGGTGACAGTTTATGTCTTTCAAGAACCCTCCCTGTTGTCGTCGTTACAAGATAATGGACTTACAGACGTGGTCCTCAACGCCCTTCTGATCAAAGATGTGAGTGAACAATTTTTCTAAACTTGAATATTTTATGGACTGTCCATTGATGAACATTTAATAAATCATTGATTATATTTTTTTAATCAATTTTTTTAAATAAATCATTTTTGACACAAGCCCTTTGTTATTCAGTGGGGACACAACAATGTCATATTCAAATTGTGGTAATGAATGTTAAGGTCTAGGAGGTTTAGGCCTCTATTTCCTTTTATGTAGTTTTACTGCACCATGTGCATTCACTAATAGGTGGATGCTTGTGCTTTACATATATCCTATATCACATCATCATCAACATCATCCTTATCTTATAAAATTCATCATGACTGACTTATTGATGTTTTGATTTAGGTACCAGCAACCCGTGAGGTGTTGGCTTCTCTCCCCAATGTGTTCAGTGCTTTGTGTTTAAACACGAGGGGATTGGAAGCATTTGTGGAGTGTCGCCCATTTGACAGACTGTTCAAGGTGCTGCTATCTCCTGATTACTTGCCGGCCATGAGGCGGCGGAGGAGCTCCGATCCATTCGGTAGGGTTTTTCTTTCTTTAACATATCTTACTTAGATTTCTTGGATCAAAAGTTAAGAGGTTGTAGGAAAATCAAAGTACCTAAAAATAATCCGCCAATAATCCTCTGCATTTGTATAGTCATAATTTTTATGTCAACAGTTATACCTCCATATATTCATTTTATCAATATTTAATATAGAGCATTTCTGGTGTCGGTGGCAATAATCATCATTTTAAGAGAGGAAAGACAAGTTAGAATGAATGTTTCAAAGCTTACTATTTCTCATGCACAGGAGACACGGCCAGTAATCTTGGAAATGCTATGGACGAACTTATGAGGCATCAACCATCGTTAAGAACAGATGCAACAAAAGCTATTATCAAGGTATCAGTTTTTTGCTTTTATCAAAGCTGTGATAGCATCACATCTAGATCAATGAATAAAAGCTCTGTCTAGAAGATATGCACTATTGAAATCATTAATAACTTTGAAGCACTTTAAGAATCTTGAAGACCATGTTGTAATAACTGCCATTTCCTAAGGTTCCAATTCATCCTTATTTTCAGTGATAAGGAATAATGAAATGATGTTTTATTTTACATGAAATAATTAGGCATAAGAAGGCTTTTTAGTATCTTATTTAGTATGTTTTCAACAATCAAAAATACAATGAATGCTGCAGTTACTAGAGGAGGTGTGTGCGATGGGCCGAGATGCCAAATACATCTGTCAGAAGCAACAGCCTAAAGCAGACCAGAACATGGCACTATCAATCCGCTCACCTCAACCAGCGGACACTGGGTCATCTGACGAGGACGAGGAGGAAGAGGAACTTCCCAGCACAGCCAGTCAGAGCGCTTCCAACAAGCCAGCTCTCTCACCCACACAGGAATCTATGCAGTACGTCTATCTTTCATAATTTACTATGTTTAGTTGGTAATGCTTATGTACACTTTTGTATTGTATATAATGGACTGTTTGAATAAGTTAATATATTATGTGTGCGAAATCTCTTGAGTCTTTAAAATGTATGTCTTTGTAAATTATCATTTACAGCAATCATAAGTTATGTGCTCAGATTTATGCATTTTGCCTTTCTTAAACTAAAATATTGACCATATTATTTTGATGTAGAGAGACTATTGTGTGGCAATAAAAAATTTCCTTTTTTTGGTTCTTCTTCCTTGACACTCGTGAATGTGGTTCAATACTAAATAAGCAATTACAATACCATACCATTACAATACAACATTATGTGTGTGATTTTGTTGTCATTTTAAATTATAATGAATGTTATGATTTATTTTCAGAGGCCAGTTAGTATCTACTGACAGGCAGGCTATACCTCTGATGGACTATGTTCTAAATGTGGTAAGGGAATACATTTTGTTTGAAAAATAAAAAGAAAAGAATTTCAGTGTAGAAATTGAATAATTAAGAAGCCACACAATGAAGTTATTTACCTAAAATAAAAACTCCAACTTGTAAGCCAACTGTAGATGTGGAAGAATTTTGTCAAATTTGATCAATCTCGCAGAACTGAAGAATCATCTAAATTTCTCAATCATTCCTATCTGATGTAAACCAGTTTCTACTATTTCTTTGCAGATGAAGTTTGTTGAAGCTATTCTGAGCAACAACTCGACAGATGACCACTGTCGTGAGTTTGTGACACAGAAAGGTCTCTTGCCACTGATGGGGATCCTAGGACTGCCAAATCTTCCAATAGACTTCCCAGCCTCTCCTGCCTGTCAGGCAGTGGCCAGTGTCTGCAAGGCTATCCTTGTAAGTACCTTCTATATTGCAGTTTTGTTTAATCAAATCTAGACACATGTTAAGCCTCTGTAACATACTTTGCAACTCTTGCCAACTTCTGAAAACCTGAATGTCCAATCTGAACAAAAACTAGTGAGGCTTCATCCATAGGCTATCTTTCTTTGATGGGACATCCCCTAACTCATATTGCTAAAGTCATGAACTCATGTTGCAACAATTTGGTATCTTCAGAGTCTATCCCGAGAGCCCCAGGTCTTGAAGCAGGGCCTGTTGCACCTGAATGAGGTCCTCCAGAAGCTGGAACCCCTTCACAAACCCCTCGACCCACCAGGGGGCTCTGTGCTCCTCCGAGAACTTGCCAGCGTTGCCAACACCCCAGACGCGACTTTGTCTCCTCAGGCCACGCCCCTCCTCCATGCCCTGTCCGCAGCGCATGCTTACATCATGATGTTTGTACATGTGTGCAGAATGGGGCAGGTCAGAAGAAATGTGGTATCTAAACGCTTGCTGTGCTCTAGTGTTCTTAGTTCTGTTCTTTCTTCTTTCCTTGGAGTGGCATTGTTGATCAAGATACCATGGATTGAAATTGAAATCCAATGAAGAGAAATTTATTATCACTTGTCAGTGCCATTGTTGAGGTTCATTGTTGGGATTTTGCCACCTTTCAAGCAGTGGAACGAATTATATAGAAATAATTACCAAAGTCAATAGAAATATTTTGAAATTTGATGACCACTCCTTGGAATGAAAATGCCTGTTCAAAATTTAGGTGATGGAATTTATTGATGATTAAATCAATGTTTTTCTGAATGTTCACTCACCTTGTATTTTCTGACTAGACATAATTGCTTGTGACTAGTAGTTGAAAATGGGTATAGGTTCTAAATATACTTCCCTAATCTCTAAAGCATGCAAACTTTCTTCTCTCAAAGACTAATTTTGCACTTGCTTATGCAATCATTTAAAGCTTCACTGTAGAATAATAAGCATGCCATTGGTGATGATTTCTATTTAACTAATCTCTAATCTTTCACTGAATGAGTGTTTGCTTGAATACGCCATGTAATATTTACAAAATCATATCATTCATATAGATTCGGAAACTTTCGGCCTTGCATATTATATTCCTATCCTTATTTTTAGAAGCACATAAGATATGAATAAGGATTCTATTTTTTTGACAGTAAATTTTTTTCTGAAAAGTTTAAAATTTGAAGAATATGTGATGTCTATTCAACGTTTCATTTAACAAAATCAGTTACTACCCAATTAGTTTGTTTACTCTGACTGTGATACTACATCCATCATGGCCTGTTTCAGATTGACATCAGAACAATATCGGTGAGCCACTGGGGAAGTGAACTAGGCCTGCAGGTCCTGAAAGGTTTGAGTCGACTGTATACGTCCCTTGTCTGGGAGAGCACAGTGCTACTCGCCCTGTGCAGTGAGGACATTCTACCACCCGGATGTGAGTTTGGTAAGGAAGATATGGACAAAATTCTTCCTAAGGACACAAAGAGTGGTGATAAAGATAGCAAAGACAGTGAAGACAGTCTCACAAGGAGTTCTGGAGAGATGGGCAGCAATGGTGTGAGTGCTGCCATGGAATCTCTCACTACTTCAGAGAATCCAGAAACTCCAATGGAGGTTGGTTCAGACTCTGCTTCAATCACAGACAAGGATACTAAGAAGTCCAAACTTTCCCCTACCCTTCAGGCACAGATAAAACAACTTAAACCCCTTCTTTCGGTGTCATCAAGACTCGGGCGAGCTTTGGCCGAACTGTTTGGACTTCTAGTGAAGCTGTGTGTGGGAACCCCGGTGAGGCAAAGGCGAAGCCATCAGGCCCAGCCCATCCCAGCAACACCCACCCCAGCCGCACAAGCTGTAGCCAAAGCATTGACAAAACTCTTGGCTAACGGGTTGTCCTGGAACCCACCCCCGCATGCTCCAGTACCAAAACTAAGGTAATGAGTTACAAAATTTTTTGTTTTGGTGTTATCTGTCTTGAACTTCTGATGTGTTTAAAAAGAAATGAATTGCATGTGATAACCAGACCTTGTTAAAAATTATTTTTAGAGATATCGGTCAACTTTGTTAATTGTTTTCTTTGCCCTTCTCTCTTCCTCAATGCTAAAGGTCATGCATTTCCTGTTAAAAATAAGTGTTAATTTCAGATTGACATTCCTTGTGTGCTCTGTTGGTTTTACATCTCCGATGTTGTTTGATGAGAAGAAACAGCCCTACCACCTGATGCTGCAGAAGTTTGTGTCATCAGGAGGACAAGATGCTCTCTTCCAGTATGAAACTTGTTAACTGGTTTCTTCGTTTCAAATATTAACTTGCCCAAGCGCTAGTTATAGTCTCATAATGTGTTAAACTGCATTTGACTTAAAAATGAATTTAGATTGGTACATGGTTCCTTTTGTTCAAAATGAGCAATAGAATGTTTAGAAAGCTTTTAATAATATTAACCATTGCTTACAGAGCTTTTTCCTGGGCCTTATCAATGGATGGAAAGGTTCCGTTAGCTGAAGGCCTTGAGCACTCTGAATTGCCAGGTAAGTGTTAATACAGATGAATTATAATTGAAGTGGAACTCTCCTTGAAAAACACATTAGAAAAATCAATATCAATGCTTCATCATTTTACATTTCTGACTGATTTGGGTTAATCATTTACAGCAAGTTTTCTTTTCTGATCTTCATTTGTTTTCCCCTGCAGATGGGACAGGAGAGTTTCTAGACGCATGGCTGATGCTTGTGGAGAAGATGGTGAACCCAAAGACAGTGCTAGAATCTCCTCACACTCTTGCAACCAAGTCTACCCAGGCTGGCTTCTCTCCCTTCAGTCCTGTGCAGTATCTCATCAGCACACAGAAGGTTAGACAACTTGTTTTACTTGCTCAGTTCCTAGAAGGTAGATAAGACTGAAGTTTTTCATTCAAAGATCTCCCTTTGTAATCGTCATGCAGCTAATGGTTGAGCTATTGCCTTAGAAATTGTAAATGAAGGACGATTGCAGCTTTAGTAATTGTCAAACATGCTTTTCTTTTTTTTTGTTAAAAAGTGACTGTATTGTATAAATTGATCTAGGAAAATATAATTGATCACATATGAAAATGTTTTCCATGAGATTTGATACCATGAAACATTTGGAAAAAAAGAGTTTGTCGTCAACAGGCTGCATTCAATGCTGTGATGCATCTGTGGAGCAAGAAGCCCATAAAAGTTTATGGGAGTCGCATGTCCGAGTCCATCCTTGCTATCCTGTGCCACATCATCAAGGCTGAAGGAATTATCAAGGTAGGCTATCGTTGGATATTTCATTTGATGAGGTTAAGTATTCAAGATAATTTTATAGTCTCATGAAGAGAGTGCTTGACAAGTTTAGAAATGTAGATTGTTTGATTGAGTTAAAGATCTCGTATGAAACGTACTACACAAAGACTGAGGTTTATCAATCATATGAGGGGCATACTTTTTATTGATTGCCCAATATAAACAACTTTAGGGTTGTCCATGAATGCATCTAATCTAAAAGGTATTGTACCTTGTAGTAGCGGTGTACTAAGCTGTAAGTAACCAGCCAGAAGCTGTTTTTTGACTGTGATAGTTGATATGACAAGAAGAGAACAAAAGGTTTGACTTCAGCTTGAATAATTTCCTCTTAGGCTGACTGACGGACCACATTATACACAGATCTTTGTAGTATAAAAAAATCCTTGTATCATATTGATAATCTTTTGTATTAGTATAACTAAAGTTTGAGTTCTGTCTACAGGAGCAGCTGGCCAAAGAAAAGGAGGAAGCTCCAAGCACAAGCTCGGCAACCCCTGGAGGTCAGACTCCTGCCCCAGCAGTGATGGGCAACAGCATCCCAGCTCCCGTCATCCCTGTAGCAGTGCGGCAAGAACCAGAGGTCAACCAGGCCCATCTGCAACAGGTATGGTGCATTGCAATTGGCTCTCCACTACTATTCCATGCAACAAAGTTAAATTCAGAATATATTGTGTCCTCAACAAATGACAACATTTTCTGTATATTGTTTCCAATTTGAATTATCAATTTGTTTTACCAAAATCATAAGAATGTGTTTATTCTGTGTTAGATCATGATTGTTTTCTTTTATCTTTAAATTATAATAATTTTGTGTTACAGTTGATGGACATGGGCTTTACTCGGGAGCACTGTACGGACGCTCTGCTGCACACGACCAGCCTAGAACAAGCCACAGACTACATCCTCAACCACCCACCCCCTCCACTGCAGGCCCCCGTCAGAATCGGAGTGAGTTATTTGTCAATATTTTGTATTTATTTAATCTTCTTTTAATTTCTATAACAGTCCATCCGATAAGAATGGGCAGAAGTTAGTAGGGCTACACATGTAATGAGCACAGATAGCCTTCACAACTACATGTATTTTGCAGAATCTTGGCGGCATGGACATGGACATGTCTGAGGAAGACCAGATGATGAGAGCTATAGCTATGTCACTTGGAGAAAATGTGGTCATGTCCACTGATCAGGTAAACAGTCATTTGTGTTTGGTTATGTGACTGCATGTAATTTTAATGATTTATGTGTCATGTAAGTTAGTTTGAAGAAGGTATTTTTGATCCCCCAAACACTTGTGCATTAGGTGTATGATTTTGATTGGTTCAGGCCTGCCCACATGTGTTGTCATGGATACATTTCTGTGTTTTCATGTTGTCAAAATGGGCAAAGAACAATCTGTTGGATTCCACTTGTGATGTGTATACACATACATTACAAACTAACTATCAACAGACATAATTAGCGATTTAACATATGAGAACATCTCCATCTCACGAATATGATATCAAATAAAGGTTAACTAATTGATGTAGACATACTCAAGTATGTAGAACACAAAATGATTATTTGTAAAGCATTAGGGTTTAAACATTTTATTTTACGTTGGACAATGTCAGTTCTGGAAATAGTGTTCATTTCAAGCTAATTTGTTCTTTCGGAGACAATGAAATGATCTAGGACATCTTGTTGTTTTTTTAGTGTGTTGCCATTACTCAATGATGTCACTACTGATAATCTTACTTTGGTTCAAGTCCTTCAGAAATGAAATATAGTCATTGTTTTTTCCAAGTGATAAAGAATAGAATTGCGACTTTCTTGACATTTCTATCATTTCCTGCCTCTTCATTTTCATATGGTGAATGTTTTTCCTGTAGATAACCAAATCATGACATCAATTTTAGTTAACTAATGCGTATCTTCAGCTATGTCATTGTTGATTGTTCGGCTGTGATTCAGGTTAGGCAGAAATGAATATTCCATCATAGGCGTTGCCATGGTTATTATGTCTCTGTGGTGTCAAGAGTGGAATGACAAGAAATTAATAGGAACTACAAATATACGGTCCTATGGAAAAGCAATGTTTGCATCCATTGCAATGAAAATGTCTCTCTGATCTCATACCAATGCATATGTCAGCATTGCTTTAAAAATAATACTGGAGACTGTTACGATTATGTTTTTCGGAAAGGAAGTTCAAGTTGATAGCCAAAGATCTTTCTTATATACGGCCTCTTAAGATAGGTTTAGATTTGTCTGTACTTGAGCTAAAAATTCATTTATACAAATGCAATAAGCAGTGTTTGGTGCTGGAATGGGATACTTGCTAATCTTAGAATTGTTAGTGAATTTCACTGTAGTTTTGTGAAGTTAGCATGATAGCCTTGATATCTGCTCTATGTGTTGTCATGTTTACATTTCTATGTTTTCATGTTATCAAACTGAGCAAAGAACAATCTGTTGGATTCCACTTGTGATGTATATACTCATATATTGCAAACTAACTATCAACAGACAATCATAGCGATTCAACATCTGAGGAGAACATCTGCATCTCATAAATATGATAATCATGGAAAGGTTAAATAATTGATGTAGACATTCTCATGTATGTAGAACACAAATGATTATTTGTAAAGCATTAGGGTTTAAACATTTAATTTTACGTTGGACAATGTCAGTTCTGGAAAAAGTGTTCATTTCAAGCTAATTTTTCCCATGTGAGACTATGAAATTAAGTATGTTTGATTTGGAACTATCATTTAATTTGGTTAAGGGGTAGGTCATTTTGTTGTATTTTAGTGTGTTGCCATTACTAAATGATGTCACTACTGATAATCTTACTTTGGTTCAAGTCCTTCAGAAATGAAATATAGTCATTATTTTTTCCAAGTGATAAAGAATAGAATTGCGACTTTCTTGACATTTCTATCATTTCCTGCCTCTTCATTTTCATATGGTGAATGTTTTTCCTGTAGATAACCAAATCATGACATCAATTTTAGTTTACTAATGCCTATCTTCAGCTATGTCATTGTTGATTGTTCGGCTGTGATTCAGGTTAGGCAGAAATGTATATTCCATCATAGGCGTTGCCATGGTTTCTTATGTCTCTGTGGTGTCAAGAGTGGAATGACAAGAAATTAATAGGAACTACAAATATACGGTCCTATGGAAAAGCAATGTTTGCATCCATTGCAATGAAAATGTCTCTCTGATCTCATACCAATGCATATGTCAGCATTGCTTTAAAATAATACTGGAGACTGTTAGGATTATGTTTTTTGGAAAGGAAGTTCAAGTTGATAGCCAAAGTTCTCTCTTATATACGGCCTCTTAAGATAGGTTAAGATTTGTCTGTACTTGAGCTAAAAATTCATTTATACAAATGCAATAAGCAGTGTTTGGTGCTGGAATGGGATACTTGCTAATCTTAGAATTGTTAGTGAATTTCACTGTAGTTTTGTGAAGTTAGCATGATAGCCTTGATATCTGCTCTATGTGTTGTCATGTTTACATTTCTATGTTTTCATGTTATCAAACTGAGCAAAGAACAATCTGTTGGATTCCACTTGTGATGTATATACTCATATATTGCAAACTAACTATCAACAGACAATCATAGCGATTCAACATCTGACGAGAACATCTGCATCTCATAAATATGATATCATGGAAAGGTTAAATAATTGATGTAGACATTCTCATGTATGTAGAACACAAATGATTATTTGTAAAGCATTAGGGTTTAAACATTTAATTTTACGTTGGACAATGTCAGTTCTGGAAAAAGTGTTCATTTCAAGCTAATTTTTCCCATGTGAGACTATGAAATTAAGTATGTTTGATTTGGAACTATCATTTAATTTGGTTAAGGGGTAGGTCATCTTGTTGTATTTTAGTGTGTTGCCATTACTCAATGATGTCACTACTGATAATCTTACTTTGGTTCAAGTCCTTCAGAAATGAAATATAGTCATTATTTTTCCCCAAGTGATAAAGAATAGAATTGCGACTTTCTTGACATTTCTATCATTTCCTGCCTCTTCATTTTCATATGGTGAATGTTTTTCCTGTAGATAACCAAATCATGACATCAATTTTAGTTTACTAATGCCTATCTTCAGCTATGTCATTGTTGATTGTTCGGCTGTGATTCAGGTTAGGCAGAAATGAATATTCCATCATAGGCGTTGCCATGGTTTCTTATGTCTCTGTGGTGTCAAGAGTGGAATGACAAGAAATTAATAGGAACTACAAATATACGGTCCTATGGAAAAGCAATATTTGCATCCATTGCAATGAAAATGTCTCTCTGATCTCATACATTACATTTGACAGCACTGCTTTAAAAATAATGCTGGAGACTGTTAGGATTATCGTTTTTGAAAAGGAAGTTTCAAGTTGATAGCCAAAGTTATCTCTTATATACGGCCTCTTTAAGATAGGTTAAGATTTGTCTGTACTTAGTTCTAAAAATTCATTTATACAAATGCAATAAGCAGTGTTTAGTGCTGGAATTGGATACTTGCTAATCTTAGAATTGTTAATTTGGGGAAGTTAACATTTTTACCTTGATGTCTGCTCTATGTGTTGTCATGTTTGCATTTCTACGTTTTCATGTTGTCAAATTGAGCAAAGAACAATCTGTTGGATTCCACTTGTGATGTATATACTCATATATTACAAACTAACTATCAACAGACAATCATAGCGATTCAACATCTGAGGAGAACATCTGCATCTCATAAATGTGATATCATACAAGGTTACATAATTGATGTAGACATACTCAAGTATATAGAATACAAATGATTATTTGTGAAGCATTAGAGTTTAAACATTTGGGCTGACATGAAATATTTCATCACAGGCACTGTTAAAGCTTATTACAATGTTCCTATGGGTTAAGAGTGAAATGACAGTTTGCCTTGACTATTCAATCATTTTTTGCTTTCTCCTGTTAAGTACTGTAAGGATTTTCCAGTAGGTGATAACCAAATCATGACATCAATTTGAGTTTACTATTGCCTATCTTCAGCGTTTCATTGTTGATTGTTTAGCTGTGATACAGGTTGGGAAGAAATGAACATTGCACCATAGGCGTTGCCATGGTATCTGATGTTTCTGTGATGTCAAGAGTGGAATGACAATAAATTAATAGGAACTACAATTATACAGTTCTATGGAATAGCAATATTTGCATCCATTGCAATGAAAGTGTCTCTCTCATCTCATACCAATACATATGACAGCACTGCTTTAAGAATAATCTTGCAGACTGTTAGGAATATGGTTTTTTGCAAGTTGACAGCCAAAGTTCTCTCTTGTCTACGGCCTCTTCAAGATAGGTTAAGATTTGTCTGTACTTAGTTCTAAAAATTCATTTATAAAAATGCAATACGCCGTGTTTAGTGCTCGAATTGGATACTTGCTAATCTTAGAATTGTTAATTTGGGGAAGTTAACATTTTAACCTTGATATCTGCTCTATGTGTTGTCATGTTTACATTTCTATGTTTTCATGTTGTCAAAATGAGCAAAGAACAATTTGTTGGATTCCACTTGTGATGTATATACACTTGCATTGCAAACTAACGATCAACAGACAATTTGCAATTTTACCTCTTTAGGGAATATTCTGCATTTTTTAAATATGAGATTAAGTAAAGATCAATCATAATTTGCAAAACGAATTGTGATGTGAAGGTCATAAGGCTTCCTAATTTTGTTTCACAATGGTGGATCAAATGCCAGACCCAAAATTGTTCAAAATCAGCTTTTGTTCCGACTGGGCCAACATGAAATATTTCATCACAGGCACTGTTAAAGCTTATTACTAATGTTCCTATGGGTTAAGAGTGAAATGTCATTTTGCCTTGACCATTCAATCATTTTTTGCTTTCTCCTGTTTAGTACTGTCAGGGTTTTCCAGTTGTGACATCAATTTTAGCTTACAATCGCCTATCTTTTGCGATGTCATTGTTGATTGTTCGGCTGTGATTCAGGTTAGGCAGAAATGAATATTCCATCATAGGCGTTGCCATGGTTTCTTATGTTTCTGTGGTGTCAAGAGTGGAATGACAAGAAATTAAGAGGAACTACAACTAAACAGTCCTATGGAAAAGCAATATTTGCATCCATTGCAATGACAGTGTCTCTCTGATCTCATACATTACATTTGACAGCACTGCTTTAAGAATAATGTTGGAGACTCTTAGGATTATGTTTTTTTTTGCAAGTTGATAGCCTAAGTTCTCTCTTGTATACGGCCGCTTCAAGATAGGTTAGGACTTGTCTCTACTTTGTTCTAAAAATTCCTTTTTACAAATGCAATAAGCAGTGTTTACTGCTAGAATGGGTTACTTGCTAATCTTAGAATTGTTAGTGAATTTCACTGTAGTTTTGTGAAGTCAACATGATAGCCTTGATATCTGCTCTATGTGTTGTCATGTTTACATTTCTATGTTTTCATGTTGTCAAACTGAGCAAAGAACAATCTGTTGGATTCCACTTGTGATGTATATACACTTGCATTGCAAACTAACTATCAACAGACAATTTGCAATTTTACCTCTTTAGGGAATATTCTGCCATGACAATTTGTGTTGACCAATCATTTTATGCTTTCTCCTGTGTGGTACTGTAAGGGTTTTTCAGTAGGTAATAACCACATCATGACATCAATTTTAGCTTAATAAAGCCTATGTCATTGCGATGTCATTGTTGATTGTTCGGCTGTGATTCAGATTGGGCAGAAATGAATATTCCATCATAGGCGTTGCCATGGTTTCTTATGTTTCTGTGGTGTCAAGAGTGGAATAACAAGAAATTGATAGGAACAGATAAACAGTTCTGTAAAAGCATTGATATGCTTCCATTTCAAAGAAAATTTGTCTGATCTCATACCAATACAATTGAGAGCATTGCTTCAAAAATAATGTTGCAAACAGTTAGAATTATAGTTTTTTAAATGAAATAGTCTACGGTCTCTCTTTATACATGGTCTTTCCAGGATAAATTAAAGATTTATCTTTACTTTGCATTTGCATTTGTATCATCTATCTTTAATCTTCTTTGCTTGGATGAGTTGCTAGTAAATCCTTGAATTGTTAAAGAATACCTTTGCTAATTGTGGAGTTAACATTTTAAAGGGGAAGGTAAAACAGGCCTAAACACTTAAGGCTCCAAGAGCAATGATCGGCTACTAGCACACTAGGGGAGATGGTATCAGCCAATGTGTCCCACCTTCTGACGGTCGGTGGAGTCAGGGAGGTCAAAGGTTATGGGAAATTTTACTATGAGAGATCCACACATGCTGTAGTAAAATGAGATTTCATGGCAAAAATCAAATAAGTGAATAAAAGTGCTGGTAGAAGATGTTATTTTAGAATGACTTGCATAATATCAGTTAATAATTTTTTAAAGGATTACTCATTTTGAATATTTTGCCTCAATTAGTCTCTTGATATGATTACTTATTCTATTCCATTTTAGGCCCATCTATATGGTGTATGTAGTGGATTCTAAAGCCATGTATGCATCAGACTTGTGACATTGTTTAGCCGTATGACCCTTTTATACTTGTTAGCTAATACAAAGTACATCTGTGTGTCTAGTTTTGTCATATCATTTTAAGATAAGGTTAAGCATCATCTCTAGTGCTAGTGGCCCATTCCCACAGGCAGCAGTGCTAGTCTGGGGTATCTTGGACAGCTGTCTTGGAGTGGGGGGAATTGTTTTATTTGGCAGAGAGGTTAAAATTGTTAAATTGGAATCATGAATAGAAAGTTCTAAGCCACTCAGAGACTGCTTCTATGGCAAAACTCACTTATTTGATCCCATACAGAGGCAAATTTGAATCTTAGGTGTATTTGAACTTTATTAAAAAAGTTCGTGTATTGTTTCAAATTAAACTACAGTGATGTGCTCTCCAAATACTGGTTTACATTGATGCAAAAAAATCATTCTGAAATTATAAGTAATTGTTTTGATAATTTGCTAGAGAAGAGTATACCCAACTGTATCTCAACTGAAAAGACACTCTTCACTGGTTAAGATTGACTCCACCCATTCTGTGTATAGGGATTTACCTTCCCCTTTAACATTGATATCTGCTCATATGTGTTGTCATGTTTACATTTCTGTTTTCATGTTGTCAAACTGAGCAAAGAACAATCTGTTGGATTCCACAGTTTATTATGTAATTTAAAGTAATACCACTGCCGTTAATGGCTGAAATATTGCTCAAGCTGCACTAAACAATAACTCGCTCACTGAATAACATATCTACATATTGGATAATTTAAAGTTAAGAATAGTTTTGAATCAGTTGGTTGATCTTTGATCAACTGGTTACATGTCACCCTTCTCATATAAATGTGATATTAACAGATTTTGAATTTGTAGGGTTTTCTTCGTTACTTCCATCGTTACGGTTGAGTTAAAATATATATGACCCCTCAATATAAAGATTAATATTTCCTCTCTTGTATTATTGTGATCTTACTGATTTATCATGATTATTAGCGTTATACCTGACCAGTGAACCAGTTTCCTATGCTTTTTGTTCAGGAGGAGGCTAAGAAGGAGGAGAAGAAAGAGGACGACGAGGAGCAGGAGAAGCAGGAGCTTGAAGAGCCTCTCGACAAGTCTGTGCTTGACGGATTCACACAGAAGGTTGTGGCAGGTTGGTGCCATATAACTTTCAAACTTTTCTTGTCAAGATTTTCTTAGTTTTAGGTCCTGTTAATGCAAAGCTCTTTATGATTAAAATGTGAATTTCAAATGCTCCATTCTTGTGTGAAGACAAAGATCATGTTTAGGGAATCCAATCTGACAAAAACATTAAGGATGAAAAGTTTTATTTGAAATTAGTCTGCCAACAGGTAAATGTGTCTCTGGGCACTTGAATAAGTGAAAATTTGATCTTGAAGATTAGAAGTTTATTGCTGAATCCTGATTGTGTTCCGGTGGATCTGCCTCCAATATGTTGAATATTGCTTGCCTACAGGTTGTCTCCAGCTCCTTGACACACTGCCAGAGACAGTGTACCGCGTTTGTGATCTAATGCTTGTGATAACACAGAGGAATGGGAATGAGTGGCGAGACGCAACGCTGGCAACTTTAGTAGAACAGGTATGTGTCATTATCAACAGAATTGGCTATTGCTATTTTTCATTCAAGAAAATAAAAATCTTGATCTTTAATTTTATTGTGAGATCTTATGTTGGTCTTTTATAATACTATATCCCTAATGCTTTGCTTTAAAGTTTGATGACAATGCATATATCATTTTCTTTGGGCAGAAACATATTTTGCAAAAGGTTGTATATTAGTGGAGTAAGAGATAAACTAGTTGGATATGCGCAATATGAAGATTGTTCTCAACACAGATTTGAATGAAAGGTGCAGTATGAGGAAAGGACTATAACTGAATTTACTATGTAGGTGTTTTGCCTGGCACACCAACTCCTTGCCCAGCTGTCTGAAGGGATATGTGCCAAGGACTCGGTCGACAAGGTCCTCAACGAGTCCAGTGCGTCCCAGTTTGCTAATAGGCTTCATCTTCTCAGCCTACTCTTTGAGGTAAGGACCATGATGTAAATGTAGGATCAAGGAAGCACAAAGATTGGTTTTCATAGAATTGATAGATAGATAGTGGAATGATGTAAATAGATATCAAGTAGGGTTTTTTTTTGTTTAGATATTTACAAACTAAGCTAATTAATCTTAAGAAGTGACTGGATTTACTATCTGTTCAATAAGTTTTTTCTATCACTTCTATTCTTTTTCAGGAAATGATGATGCCGTGTGCAGAGGCTGTGGAGAATGGCAAGCTGCTTGACTTGCTGATTCAGGTGCTGAACGAGGGCCAGGAGTACCTAGCTAACCTCAAGGAGCCAACCACTCCCAAGTATGTTATCTGTGTCACTATATCTACTTGTCTCTTGAGTTTCTAGACAAACTAACATGCCCCACTTCCTGCTACATGACATGAATACATAGAATGTCATGTGAGTGCATTTAGGTCATTTGTATTGAATAAGAAGATGTCATGCAAGCGGAGGAACAAGTTGTTTCGTTTGACATTTTTGTGTTCAATAAAAGTGACACAAATCCACACATGACTAATTCAAAATCACTCAAATTAGCTGAGACAACGTTCCTCGCATGGGTACACAATGCGAACAGGTCTAGCTCAACTGTTGATTTGATAACTCAACTGTCTTTTTATTATCTTATTTCTCTGTTCAGTACTACTCAAGATGGGGTTTTCTTAAATGTATAAACAAAATGAGAACATAAAAATGACTTCATATCATTTATTTACAAAGAACTGATCAAACATTATCAAACTTGCATGCGATGTATTTCTAATGGCGTCATAATCGTAAGTTGTAACTTCATAGGGGATTCTTAATATTACCTCATGAATATTTATGAGGTATCAGAAACCAAGTGCACGTACTCGAAAACGAGGCTAAGGCCGCTTCGAAACCCGGAAGTTACGTTCCTACAGCATTGTCAAGTCAGTATCCTTTCGAAATTATGCTTTGATTGTAAAACATCTCGCTAAATTCAACTGCAGAAACACCATAATCGGATAAGCTTCTACATTTCTTGGTGTAGCAGAGATTAGAATATCATTTGACTTGCAGATAGAATTCTTTCGACCGATATTCGGGGGTATTCCCATGCTGGGTTTACCGTCATTTTTCAATGTTTAGCAAAATATGGATATGAAATACTCACACTAATTTTCACATTTCCGAAAAAAATCAAGAAGTATTTTCATCACACACACTCGTTTACAGCTGGAAAATGATACAGATTTAGCGATCTCTACGTAAAAGCTTCAGCCGTTTCAACGTGCCCACTTACGGTCATTCAGTACAGGACTCAATGTAAACAAACCAGAATTTCAATTCAGGGGGCTAAGATAGAGATACAAACAAGACCAAACTTGAAATGTTACTATTCCTTTGAATATAATCAAAATACATAATTTTGTAAGTTTCTGATGAGGTCGCAAATAACTTTTAATTTAGCTGAAAAATAAATAAAATTTTCTAGCTTTAGTAACTCCCAAAGTTCTCTACTTTTTGGGCCTAATATGATTATTTATAAAACAAGCTACATAATAGCAGTAGCCAAATATTTCTAATAAAAAAGATTAGCTTTCCTTTTCATGATAAATACATAAGATATATACAGCAAATAAAATCACATAATTAGTTAAAACATTAATGTTAATCATTCAATAAAATAATCACTGTGATATTATTCTGAATTTAAGAGATTCAAATATTTACTACAGGGTCATATGAGGGTATTCATTAAATGTATGTACAAACAATTAATTGTTCAAATTGAATAAGAAATTCCTAGGCCTATTTTTGTTTTTATAAAATGCTGATTAGCTAAATGTATCAAAATTAGTAGGAAAATGAGGGACTTCTTTATAAGGTATAGGAAATAAATAGATTAAAGAAATTAAGCCATTGATTTTAGGAATAATATTTGCATTATAATTATCTAAACTCTATTTTAAAATGACAGAAATTTATCATTATGATTAAAAAGACAGGACAATTTGGAAGTCTTGATACATATTTCACTCAATGTATGTTGTCAGTGAAAAAGCTGAAAGTAAGTTTTGAAAACTGACAGTCAATCTTATGAATTAGGATTTAGTGAATTCATGACCTCAGTATTTTTGATATTAGACACTTTATATAAGTGTGTTTATCTTCAAGGCACAATATACAATCTCTCAGCTAATTTCAAGTTATTTGTATGCCAGTAATAAATGTGGGATTTCTACCTAAAAGTTCTGAAATTAATCCCTCCCTTCACATTATTGGTGTCATAAATACCCAGTCACCACCTTATATACACCAATAAATATGACAGAATTTTAATTTAAAAAAATTATACTCATGATTATATTTTCCTATTCAATATGATTATAATTAATTCTAGCCTATGTTAAATTCGTTTTGTGAATTATAAATTAATAATTTCTGAAAAATTTTGCTAGGAAAATATTCTTAAAAATACATGTATATAAATATATCACTTTTCTTCCAATCAGTTAGTGTCTTTGAGAAGTTCGGTAAATACACGTTTTGGTTTCTTCATTATATTGATACTGCAGTACTGTACAGTGCCATTTATTTTTAAACATGCCGGTCCCACTACTTGATTCTTCATTGTTTTGGTTTAACAGTTTTGTGATCCTTGAGTTAAAAGTCCTGAAATTTCGGGTAAATATAATTTTATGAAGATGTATTTATGCATAACAATTAAGAGAAATTGGCACTGTGATTATTATAAATGCACTCGTGCCTATACGGACCAAATGCGAATGCAAAACTCACGTAATATATCTTCGAATTTACCACGAATACAACTATCAAAAACAAAGTTTTGAGGCTATCCCTGGATGAATTTCCCTTCATTTTGCCGTTTTATTATCACTCGACATGTTTTCATGTCTGAAATTGACTGATTTTCTTTTAATTCATGCTTATACACTCGTGTATAGCCGAAGGAAATTCAAATTACACAGCGAATCGTACTATCAAAATGCAGCCATTACGCTATCCAGGAAGTAGGAAGCGGCCTTAGCCTCGGTTTGGATTTGAGGAGGTCATAGGTCGTATGCATGCATAAATATTGAGAATCCCCTATAGTGAGGTAGTAGCACTAGCTTAACTTTCAGAATCCTTTTTCATGGCGTTTTTCAGTTTCTTTACTTTAACTACATTGGTTTTCTCACTTTATTGTTCGATAATCTTATGTGAAGTATTCGTTTATTGTCAGTGCATTGAAAAGCGTTTATTCAGATGCTGGCATTAGGAAAATCATTGTTGTTCTGAGAATTTCTGAAGCATAGACAATGTAGAAATAGCAGCTATACATTTCAGAATTCAACCCGCTATTCAGAATTCAAAGACGTCTTTTGTATTGCACGCCCATATTCCTATCCTTAGTTTACACGGGTATATGAAAATGTTTTCTTTCAACCTGCTTTAAAGTTTTAAAAATGCACTTTTTCATACAATTTATTATTCAGTGAGTTAAAGTTGCTTGAAAATCAATTCTCAGTGATGACAAATACTGACAAGCATATACCTGAATGTTTGTGTTGAAATATTTTGTCTGAGAGGTATTTATTATTTGATTAACTTAATGTTTATTAAAATTTGGCTAGCTTTGGCCAATTTGAAATTTTAGGTGAAATTATATATGGTGAGATATGAGTGCCCATTACGAGGAATGAAAGTCATCCTGCTGTTGTTATCCCCAGCTGCCGGGAAGCGCTGAGCGGCAGACATTATTACATTAGTATGAAGCTCCTTATGTCCTTCCCTTTCTGAAACCAAATCTCATGAACAACTGCAACTAGAGTCAAAAAAGTCATTTTCATGGTCACTTAGACTTTAACCAGTTTTTGCAAAATATCACAAGGCCCAAGCCCTCAGTTTATGCTGTAGGCCATCTAAATATTGAGAACCTTTTCATAAGGATAATAGCAATTGATCAAACTTTAAAAGCTCACCACCCTGAAGCAATTCTGATGTTTCTTCATGATTTTAGCTTATTTCTTAATTGCTGTGGGGGACTTGGTCACGTTTGCAACAATTACTTGTTCGAGGTTTCTGTAATCTTGTAATTTCTTGACTAGCTTCTTATTTCCCTAATATTTTCTTACAGATGGATGGCTCCACTTTTACTTCTTCTTGACTTGTTTGAAAAAGTGTCTGTGATATCCAAGAGGAAGGCTGAAGCACTTTCTCTGATTGTAAGTAAATAGAACTGATTGCTTTCATTTCTCCATGATGACAAAAATAGACAAGCATATAACTGAACTCGATGTGTTGTCAAACCTCTTGTCTGAGAGAATCCTTGTTATATCATCAGGGTTGATGTTCTCTGCATCATTTCAGAGTACAATTCTTCTTTAACAGTATTTATGTGAAAAAACAGTGTTTAACAATGTATGTATTACTTTTACCAGTTCCAATAATACTTTTGTATTGTGATGTTCCCATTTTAACGGGGGGGCAGGATAGCGCAGTGGTTAGCACGTTTGGTTTCGGATCTAGAGGTCCGTGGTTCAAATTACGCCAGGGGCTCTGCAATTTTCTCTGTAGCAGAGAACTGTTCTACACCAGTCAGGTTTGGGTGCAATGCTGCCCTGAATTTCAGTGCCATACCACCCATGGTTCGCTAGTTCCAGCTAATGCTCGCAGGTTTCACCGCAGTGCATAGAAACAATGGTTTTGCAGGCTTTCTTCTTGCAATGATACTAGCGGCCGCAATATAAGTAAAATACCCTTGAAAGTGGTGTTAAACCCTGTATCACCTCACCCGACCCTTTTTAACTTAAATCGTCATGATATACATATATTTACATACATTAACGATAAACATGTTGTTACTTAACCTCTGCAGGCCAATAGTCATACGTGGAAGTGGTTTGATGATAGTAGTGGAAGATGGTGTAAATATAGCCCAGGCAACAACAAGACAATTGATGACTCCTACAGGAATGGTGATACAAGTGTCAGGTAATGTCTTGTTTCATTCATAAAAAATAATGTAAGAACATTCTTGATTCTGTGAACATATGCAATATCAACATAGATTTACTGATTGAGTAATTAGTAATGTCAATGCTGGTTGTGAAATCATTGTTGATTTATGAATGATATGAATATTTTGATACCTTATGACATATTTCATAAGTTCTTCTTTAGTAAACGTATCTACATAGCCACTATTCTCTATATATAAATCAGCTTGGGGCAGTCTTGAGAAAGATGGTGTGATTTTATGTCTCGCTGTCTGGTTTCGACTGCAATAAAAAAAACAGAAAATCAGTGTTTGATTGTTTGATTGTTTAAACAGTTGTTGGTTTCTGTAACAATTAGATCCTCTATGCTATTTGTTGATAATTAAAAGAATTAGTACTTGAGTAAGTATCTAATAGAATTCTAAAATGTCAGTTAGGAATGATTTGTCAGAAATTACAAAGTCTTTACTATTGCAATGAAGTTGATTCACAATTGCCCTTGCTCTTATAACCAGAAACCTAATGGTAAATGCATGTATGCCAAGCACTGTTTCATCAAGGATGTTATACAGGATGCATCTTTATTTCATGAGCATGTTTGATACTTTCAGGTTCCAAGCCGGAAGGAGGAGATACACTGTCCAGTTTAGTTCCTTAGTGCAGGTTTGTGTTCTTCAGAGATTTGTTGAATAACCATTAGGGCAAAGATCAAAGTAATATTTTACGCATGCTGCAAGTTTGAAGAATGCTGGGTTTTATTTTCTTAACAGCGACATGAAAAGAATTAGCATACCGTCATCATGTTACCATGCACTCTGAAAGGTTTAGTATTCATATATTTCTATCTTACTTGGGTAATGCACAATCTAACTCGATATCATTTGTTTACAGATCTCACTCTAAATGGTACAATATTTTGCCAACAAATATTAGATGCGTTCCAACCTAATAATTGTCATAGGAACGGTGGTATATAGTTGAAAAGTAAAGCAGTGTCTGTATTTGAAATTAGATAATGCTATGTGTACATACTAATTGTCATTTGAAATTTTTAAAATTATTTGTTTGGTGTTAAAGGTGAATGAAGAGACGGGAAATAGACGGCCCATAATGCTGTCCCTTCCAACAGCTGAGGAAAAACCTAACAACAAAGAGGAACCCAAAGATAAAAACAACACTGAAACAGAAAGCACAAAATGTAAGACATGGTAATTTTTAGAAAGAATACCGATAATAAAAATGGCCAGTTTGATACAGTGATCTCTCCAAAAAAAAAATCTTTTTTATATTAAGAGTCATTTTGAAGTAGGTCATAGTGATTGCATATAGCATTGAAATGATGTAGTTATTTTGACTATTCCTCCTTCTTGTAGCTCCTGAAGACACAAAGATGGAAACTGAAACTGCAGAAGAAAAGCCGAAATCTGATAAAACGGTTGTACAGGGTTTTACTAGTGAACAGATAACAAGCATAATCAAGTGAGTCCCTTACATACGAACTAGCAGTTCAACAGGTGTTGATATGTTCAGTATAATTGTTACTTATGATCACATGCTTTGTTACCCTAAATCTGATTTTGACTTGATTAAGCATATACCTTATATTCCCAAGTATGGTTGTCTTTATCAAACACTAAAACCTAAAAGATTACCTTCACAAAACCGTCTTTGAATCACTTTAGCTAGTTTGGATCATTGCATTAGATTTACTGTTTAAGATATTGAATCATATAGTGTATTTTTGTGTTGACCAGTAGAAATCTTTTCAAACTAGCCGAAATGTACAACAGGATAACCCCCTTGAATAAATCAGATCTTTGTTTTTATTTTGTTACTCTAACAAAGTTTTATCACCATAGATAAGTGAGTTGTTCAATCCCCAAGATAAGTGAGTTGTTCAATCACCATAGATAAGTGAGTTGTTCAGTGCTGCTTAAGAAATTTTTCAGGCATTAGTATCAAGTATATCACCAAAGGGCCTTTGTTCTCATAAATTGTTAACGTTTTGCTCCATTTTGACCCGCAGGTCGGTCGTAGCACTATTGAGCGTGCCAGTGGACCCCGACTCGCTGCATGCTTCCCTTAGACTGATGTTGAGACTCACTCGGGAACACAAACATGCAGTGCACTTTGCTGATCTTGGTGGACCGAAGATTCTCCTCAACCTCACACAGGCCTCTGCTTTCCAGGGCTTTGTTTCCCTTGCCACTCTCATCTTCAGACACATACTGGAGGAGCCGGGATCTCTCAAGTACTGCATGGAAAAGGTTTGTACTACTCTCACTGATCTCTGGATATTAACATTCGGTCTTGGTTTGTAACCCCGGATAAACTGTGAATACATTTTGAATGGACATTGTTAATACCAGGAGTTTGTCATACTGTGGGATATGTATACATGTTGTGGGGATTTTCTTTTTGGTGCTGCTAATGTATGATTGTTAAAATTAAAATTGTGCTATACCTCTAAGATTGCATTTGATATCAGTAATATTGAGTATGATTATGTGTATTATCTGATAGATTTACTAGTATAAGACAACAGGTTTTTTAATCTTCATGATAAATGAGGAAGTTTGAAATCAATTTAACAAGAATAAGGCTGGATTAATCATTTCACCAGAGATCAAAGGCTCCATCTGCCCTTTATCTTTGCAATAAAATGCAATGTTTGAATGCTATTACCAAAAGTGTTATTGCATCACTTACAATGGCACAATTACGTGAATTTTTAATTACCCATAAATACTTTATTTAAAATCAAATGATTGTTGAAACTATACGCAATTTCTGAAGTACAACATTATCTTCCAGGTAATGAGGAATGCCTGTAGTGGCATAGGTTCCAGTGCGTGTGGCGTGGCCAATGGAAGCATTGGCTCGAAGGAGATGCACTATGTTCTTAGAGTGCTTGGACCCGCAGCCTGCAGAAACCCAAGTCTTTTTGCTGAAGCTGCACAGAACACTCTGCAGATTGCCTTACCCCCACCAGGCAAAATTCTCAGAGGTATGACATTTTCATGGCTATCATATATGTATAAGCTCTGATTATACATTGGGATATCTATAATACCTTCTTGATATTTTGATAGACTTCCTGTTTGTTGCATTTTTTTCTTCATTATTTTATGGCAGTCTTGAGAAAGATGGCGTGGTTTTGTATCTAGCTGTCTGGTTTCGACTGCAATAGAAAAACAGAAAATCAGCGATTGATTGTTTAGTTGTATAAACAGTCATTTATTGGTTTCTGTTACAGTTGTTTTGTTTGAGATAAAGCCATATTCGTATAATTGATGATGGATTTACAATTTATTCAGAGTCCCCAAAATTTGTATATGAAAAACAAATGTATTTACAGTGATTGTTTTTGTTTTTAAAATGTTTTTCTGACTAAATGCTGAGTCACGTAATTAATGATACTTCCATCTGTTAATAGATGAGGATGAAAATCGGTACACAGCCCCAAATGCACCTCAGATCTTGAAATGTTCTCCTACTAAGCAACTCTCAGTCCTTATCAACCAGACTGTCAAGGATGTCGTCCACGATCTCCTGAATGCTCTCATCGTCAAGTACACATGGAAGGTTGATGAAAGTAAGTAATACTGTCGAATTGTATAAATCTATTGTCCGGCGTATTTTATTAAGATATTTTAAATGACTGAAAGGGGGAAACTACTTCAAGAACCTAGGAACAAAGCCAGTAGTTTCCCTTCTGTTATGTTCAAAGTGAATCTGAAACATTACAGATCAGGCTAGTTTATGCAAAACACTGACCACTAATGATAACCTTATATTGTTCAGATACATCCAGTTCCGAGGTGCGCCCTGCTCAAACTCTAGCTGAAGCTATCCAGGAAGTGGTGAACGAGGTGGCGCGTGAGTTAAATGAAAGGCAGCAACAGTCCATGGGCAGACAGAACAGCTCTGCAGAAGCTCAGCAGAGCACCGAGGATGATCCAACTGTAAGAGTTACATTTTTACATCTTCCAAAATGAAAATTATTGCCAATTTTTTATTTTTAGAAATGGCAGATAAAATAGTAGGAAACTGCATTTTGTTGAATGATACTCAAAAGCATGATTTTTTAGCTGATCAATTTTCTTTTGCCCACAGTTAATTTTTCAATAGCTCTCTACTTTTTACTATACGAGATGTCGCACATAGGATGACTATTTCCATATTGAAGGATGACATACATAAACTTTACAGTTTTGGATAACTTATATTCTATTTAAGCTTTAAATAATACATTAATATATGTACATATCACAAAATACTATGGCCTATGTTCTGTCTTATAGAACCCACCTGATACGACGGTTGAGGAGGGTACGTCAAAGGAACAGAAGGACACCAAGTCGGCCGAGGATGTCAGGAAACAACGTCCGCTTCTACCAAAGTCAGCAATTCTCCGTCTATTGTCAGAGATCATCAAGTCTTACGGCAACTGTACTCAACTGATCACCCAGTACACATATCATTCAGGACAGACAGAGATGGTTCCAGAGGTAGGTTCAAGAGATGAAAGTTGTTAATGGTTTTGAAGGTTTTCTCTTAACAGATTTAAGAAGCTCATTACATTGAAGCAGTCTTGAGAAAGATGGTGTGATTTTATGTCTAGCTGTCTGGTTTCGACTGCAATAGTAAAACAGAAATCAATGTTCGATTGCTTACTAGTTCAAACAGTCGTTGATTTCTGTAACATTTTTTTTATCTGCTGCAATTTGACTTTCTGAATGATAGTAAAATTTCTAGTGCATAATCAAGTTAATATTTGATACATAAAGCACAAGCTCATAACCTGAGCTTATAAGCAAATAGTATGTTCAGTGTGCTGAGCAATAAGTGAATATGTCTTTCCTCAGGAGTGCAGTGTTCTTGCCTTTGTTCTGGACAACCTGTTGCCACAATGTCAAGCATCTGGAGACAGGGACTGCCCAGGATTGTCAAGGGTGTTCATTGCCAGCATTGCATCCTGCAACCACAGCCCAGAGGCTCAGAACTCTCTCGTGATGGAGATAAAGAGTGCTTTACAGAGAGCTCTGTCTGTACCGGAGAGCTCTGAGAAACATTCCCGCCTGCAGGCTCTTACAGGCATCATCAGTACAATCATAGAGGCATGCCCCAGCCCGGGTCAGGTGCCTAATCAGGTCTTCAAGGGCCAGCAGACTGTCATGAACAATATGGTTAAGATCCTTATAAAGAGGGGGCTGGTAACAGACCTGGCACGGATACCCCATAGCTTGGATCTCTCCAGCCCTTACATGGCCCAGACTATCAATTCAGCTCTGAAGCCTTTGGAGACATTATCTCGCAGTGTGAACCAACCCATGCAGAGTACAACGGCTAAGCCAAAGACGCCCGATGAGGGATCCTTGATACCAAACATGGGAGGCACAACTATAGCTGCAAACAACAATCAGCCAGGTGGGTTATATGGTTGGGACTGTTTCTGAATTTTTAATTCTTTAGATATAACAATTAGTATTAGTCAATGAAACATAATGACTGTAAATTTGACAGTGTGTCTGTTTGTTGAATGAAGAAACAATAACACAATTTGGTCATTGATGTTTTGTCTTTTACAGATGTACAGAACATCGAGGAGACATTGGCGACCGAGACTGAGACCAATGTCACCATAGAGGACGTGACTGATCACCCTCTGGACCTGGATGATCTTGAAGAGACGAGTGCACATGATGCAGTGGAGCCAGACCTTGACAGTCATGACAGGGTGAGTACACCGTTTCACCTCCTCACACCCCTCGTCAACAAGATGAGAGTATTCTGCCAAACATTCAACCTTACATTTACTTTTAAGAACAAGAGCTGTCTCTTGGTGCAGTGAATCATGCATCATTGAAATAATGTTTGGGAAAACTTTCATACAAAGCAGTGGTAATTACCTTGATTTCCTTTCTGACGATAGCTTTACTTCTTAACTGAGATTTGTGACAGCTCATTGTAATTTCTATACATGTATTGAATTCTCCCATTCTTTTCAGGGAGAAGATCAGTTAGACCAGGTGCTAGATCAGCTGTTACAGAGCAGGACTGGAGGCACAGAGTCTGAAATACTCGGGGACATCACCATGGGCACAGGTAATCATGATAATAATTATATATAATGCATGTATTGCCAAGTAATTCCTCATGGAGAAACGCTTTAAATTCTGAACTATGTAACTAATCTTTGTTACAATTCTTAATCTATTGACTTATAGAAGTTATGAAGTGATTTTTGGCTTTCAAACGGTATCATGATACTTTCTTGTGCCATTTTGCATCAATAATATTGCACTGAATAAAATTAGGAAATATAAAGCAGGGTCAGCAGCTTCCACATTTCAGTACTCCAAACATCCAAATACTTGAGAGCAAAATGAATGTTTGATTGGATCAAAGTTCGTTTCTTGAATAAGACATTTTGAAAATTTAAGACATTTTGACAAATTGAATACATTGATAATTGCAATACTTCATATGTGATCATATTTATATAATAGATTTGTTGGAAAATACAGATTGATCAAACTAAATTTGATCTTATTATATGGTACAGTTGATGAGCCTAGCCAGGCATCCCAGAATGAGGATGAGTCGCCGCGCGTGATTATTAATGTGGAGGTGGAAACAGATGACATTGATCATCATGATTCTCAGATGGTAACACAGGAGATCTCTGATGTTGATGATGATGTTGAGGATCAAGTGCGAGGTGAGAACAGTAGTTACGGTTTGGCTATAGATTTTACCTCTTGTGAGTTTAAAAGCTTAGAAGTACATGACATACTGAAGTTAATTCCTTCTCCATTATGGGTTACTTAAGGTTTATCAAACGTATACATGACTCATTTGAGATACACTTAAGTGACATCCTAGTGCCTCGAGGAAAAATGACTCAATATTTGCATGTGTACTGCCAAATGGCATGACAGTTGACACTTAAAGGTTATGTTTGCTTTTGTTGATTTGACCATTTTCATTTTTATGATGTTTTGATTTAAATTCCGAATGGTAATAGTTTTGAGTCTGAACAAATTGTATTTGACGAAAATTATTTCTAGATGAAGGTCATGAAGAGGCATCACCAGACAGTGCATCAGAAGGTGATGAAGATGATAATGATGATGCCGATAATGATGACGATCATGATGATGATGATGAAGACGAGGATGATGAAGATGATGATGAGGTAAATTTGCTTCACTGTAATTGCTTGCAGTCAAATGTTACATACCATTGATTATCACAATTAATCTATTGTCATTTTGTATACTATAAATTCTTAATGTGATGCCTACCTTGAATAGAAGCCTGCCTAGAAAGGACACTCTTGCACAGAGCTTACTGAAAAAATAAGTGCCTGCCTTTTTTAAATGCAGGGTATAGTGAATTTAATTTTTCCAATCGTTCCTCCCTTCCTTTTGTAACTTCAAATAACCTTAATATGATATAATGACTCATGCCTTGAATAGATGACTGGTGTAGACAGATTTGAAACAACAGAAGTCGTGCTTTTGATTAAGGATATGCTGAAATAGAAAGTCAAAGTATCTTACGCCAGAGTGTCATGCAGCTGTTTATTTTAAGGTTTCAGTTACGTCAGAGTCTTGCAAGTTTATAGCTATAATTAGGCTTTGTTTCTACAATATTTTCCAGTTGAGAATGATAAATGTTTTGGACAGTTTCTTTTCCTCTATGCAACAGATTAGTACAAAAGATTGATAACCTTTCATAAATCTCCATCAAACTTACCTCAACATTAAGATAAGAGATGGGACTGATTCATTATTTGCACAGTGCAATGTCAAATTATGTGCGTATGTGAAAGATGCTGCATGTGTTGTGGACTGATATTTTGCAGGGATCTGATATGGATGCTGATGAGGATGATTACCACGACATGGACACAACAATAACTCCAGGCTACGAGGACGATTTCCTCTTCCACATGGACGACATGTTCCCGACAGGCAATCCAACCTACCCAATGGGTGAGAGTAAGGGAGAGCGTTTGATATTAGCATGGTTCATTGTTCATGTTCTTACTCCTTATTCTCCATATTGTTCATATGTTCCAAAAAGTTTTTCTGTCAAGTTTCATTCAATGAGTTTCTTTCATCTTTGCAGCTATTTTTGACAGCTTTTTTCCAAACATGAGTTTTTAGCTCATCAGGTCTGAAAGACCCGATAAGCTTATGGCATGGCAAGGCGTCCGGCGTCCGTCCATCCGTCAGTAAACTTTTCACTTTTTCGACTTCTTCTCCAGAGCCAATGACTCTAGAGAGCTGAAATTTTATGTGCATACTCCTTGGCAAATGGGGATTCTAAATTGTAGATTTCGTGACCCCATGACCCCAAATGGGGTCACAAGGGTCAAAACCTTAAAAATCTATTTTAATCTTCTTCTCCAGTTCCAAAAGGTCCAAAGAGCTGAAAAGTTGTGTGTAGACTCCTTGGGCACTGGAGATTCTAAATTGTAGATTTTGTGACCCCATGACCCCAAATGAGGTCAGAGGGGTCAAAACATCAAAAACCTATTTTCATCTTCTTGTCCAGTTCCAAAAGGTCCAGAGAGCTGAATAGTTGTGTGTAGACTCCTTGGGCTCTGGAGATTCTAAATTGTAGGTTTGGTGACCCCATGACCCCATTTGGGGTCACTGGGGTCAAAACCTGAAAAACCTAATTTCATCTTCTTCTCCAGTTCCAAAAGGTCTAGAGAGCTGAAAAGGTGTGAGTAGACTCCTTGGCCAACGGGGATTCTAAATTGTAGGTTTGGTGACCCCATGACCCCAAATGGGGTCACAGGGGTCAAAACCTAAAAAAACTAATTTAATCTTTTTCCCTAGTTCCAAAAGGTCCAGAGAGCTGAAAAGTTGTGTGTAGACTCCTTGGGCACTCTAGATTCTAAATTGTAGATTTTGTGACCCCATGACCCCAAATGAGGTCACAGGGGTCAAAACATGAAAAACCTATTTTCATCTTCTTCTCCAGTTCCAAAAGGTCCAGAGAGCTGAATAGTTGTGTGTAGACTCCTTGGACACTGGAGATTCTAAATTGTAGGTTTGGTGACCCCATGACCCCAAATGAGGTCACAGGGGTCAAAACCTGAAAAACCTAATTTCATCTTCTTCTCCAGTTCCAAAAGGCCTAGAGAGCTGAAAAGTTGTGTGTAGACTCCTTGGCCAACGGGGATTCTAAATTGTAGGTTTGGTGACCCCATGACCCCAAATGGGGTCACAGGGGTCAAAACCTAAAAAACCTAATTTCATCTTTTTCCCTAGTTCCAAAAGGTCTAGAGAGCTGAAAAATTGTGTGAAGACTCCTTGGACACTGGGGATTCTAAATTGTAGGTTTGGTGACCACTTGACCCCAAATGGGGTCACAGGGGTCAAAACCTTAAAATCCTACTTTCATCTTCTTCTCCAGTTCCAAAAGGTCTTGATAGCTTAATAGTTGTGTGTAGACTCCTTGGACAATGGGGATTCTGAATCGTAGGTTCGGTGACCCCTTGACCCCAAATGGGCAATGGGCCTTTTTTATTTGATTGTGAATAACTCGGACGTTGGGACAGGCTATCTTTCCTACACTGCCCATGACCCCATGGTCTAAACCACAACACCTATTTCTATCAAAAGTCTGATGAGCTACAGAGCCCATGGCTCTATTTTAAAAAAAAAAACCAACCTCTTTGATCATTATTCGTTCTATCTTTGTGCTATATAGCACCATCATGCATCTTAAGATTATCTTGCTATTCAATTGTGAGAGTATTCCAGAGCATAGCATTTTTATTTTGTAACAAGATTTTAATATGTTCTATGGCATTGTAACTACCCATGATGTGTGCAGTATCATCTTTGTGGGCTACACAATGCAATAACAAAGCAATTTAATCAATCTTTAACGCTTTTTAGTGTTCAGGAGATTTGATTTAATTCGACACTGATATTGGTTTTGAATTATTTCTTTACTAACATATTTCCACTCTCACGGATGTTTTTTGTCTGACTCTGTTCATTCTCTCTTCTCATAACCATCTGGGGATCATTTTCACCTTGTACCCTTTCCGTGTATAGATTTTCTTGTCTGACACTCCAGTTCTGCATTTTCTTCATTTAACAAATAAAATGTTCCTGCTTGTACGTTGTCATAACAGAGCTAGTCTTTGCCACCTTTATTTGCCAAAACACTTTTATTTGCGGTTGAAAACTTTGTCCCAAGATATATTAGGGGTTTTACAATAGGGAAAATGTTAATACCAATTTCAGCATTATCTCTTTATCTCTTTTGAATATGACAAGAATTTGACTATACATTTCAATCTATGGATTTAATAAATGATCAATTACAATCAACTTTATGAAAATATTTGGAAGGTTAAGTAGAAGAAACTTACTCTAAAATGTGACACCAGGGGTTGATTTGCTATTTTGTTTCATTTAGGTGGAGCTCAACACATATTTTTCAATGACAGCTCCCAGATACGAACTTACCAATTGCCGATCTCAGTTCATGATAATGATAATGGAAATGAAGCAAGTAAGTAGCGATATCAGAACTATTTTCATTCTCGATAGCAAATATGTATAAAACAGTTACTCGCAATATTTTCAGTTCTGATTTAATTTCTCTACAAGCAGCATGAATGATACTAGAATAGAGATAAAAACACAAAAATGATGAACATGCAAAACTGGAATGTCTAATTTGAAATTGAGGTTTACATGGGCATGTTTGCATTTCAGTGCCGTCCCTTCCTCCAGCTCCGAGTAATGTAACATCAGCTCACCCCTTATTGATGAGGCAGAATGACCCTCACACTGTAATGGGCGTCGCCCGTGTTCACCGTGGGAACCGACAACGAGGCTCTTACAGGTTCAATCCCAACACTCAGACTCTCCATGTCAACTTACAAGGCAGTGGGCGACAGCCAAACACTCTATTGCAAAGGTTAACACAAATTCTTTGCCACTGTACTTATAGGGAAGTAAATTTCTATCATTCAAATTGTATATCAAAAGTTTTAAAATTCTAAATTTGACACAAACCAGGGATATTTGCCATAACTCTGGTTAATTTGTCAAGTATTCATTTTCTCTGTTGAAAATTTGAAATTTAAATGGTTTGATTTTGGAATGATTTAAAGTTTGAATAAGGCAAAGAGTGGGTGTTTGCATTTAAATTAAGATTTGGCTGTGTAATGAAATCTATTTCTCTATCATTTTGTGACTGTCTGCCTTGAATATTGTTGCAGGCATCATAACTACCCATCTTGACACTTGTTGATGGTCATTGTGGGCTTCATGATGCAATAGTAATATTGACATGTCAATTCTACAAATTGTATGATTTTGATGAATTGATACTGTCATATATGTTCATGACAAGTCCAATGCTATTCTCGGCATTTATACTTCTCAAATGTTTAGCCAGACATTATATATGACTTAAATTTGAAAACTTTCTCCAATATTGTATATTTTGATCAAATGAATTAAATTAATTTGACTTGTCAATGAATAAGGCAATCAATAATTGTTCTTGAAACAACTATTTATTTCTGCAAAGCAGTGCCTCTGTTTTGCAGCTTTTCATTATCTTAAGACCAGGCTATACTTGTACAATCCAATTAGATATCTTAAAAATTAGGTGATGAAACTCAACACAGTATATTATATGAGTGAATGTTTCAGATTACTGGGTCCAACAACAGCTGCAGATATCCTGCAACTGACAAACACACTGACCACACAGGCCGGGGGACCAACTCATACAAGGGTCGTCCTGGCCAACGATGATCTCCGCATCATATCGAGACCTGAGGAAGATCTCTTTGAAGAACTCTTCCATGTAAGTATATATATTTAACTCTGGGGCATAGCCCTGTTTGTGTTCCTGGTTAGCTGTGAGGAATTTGCATGTAAAATATCATGGAATCATGTTTTAATCTCCAAATTATATATGCCTTTTTACCATGTAGGGCATCACAGACCCTAAGTAAAGACTTCTTAAATTTCTTACAATATACATGTTTCCAATTGCATATTTCATTAGTCGCTGAATTTAATGAAAGTTCCTTTTGCTGACAAGGACCCATACCCTGAGAGTGGGTCGGCTGGCTCTGGGGTGTTGTCATGTGTTCCCTCTACCCTCACTCGGTGGACAGAAGAAACAAAGGTTCTAGATGGAGATAGTGTACATAACTGCCTTATGAGTGAGTAGTGTTTGAGTCTTGCTGACCAGCTTGTCGCTATAACTGGCTGCTGTTCAAGTTACTGGTTGTAGCCCAATGATCAGTATTATTTAAGAGACAGACTTTCAATTGAGGTGGAGTTAACAGAATCGTACTGGAATAGCCCTAAGACCTTGAACCAGTACACTTTTCCTTTCACTTTGGTTGCCTTATTTCTTGCTTGTTCATCCATCTACAAAATCGTCTTCATCCATCTACAAGAAAAACACTTTTACCCCCTACCATGTGTAAATTTTCAAGCGATGTATTATAGTATAGTATTAGACCCCATTTTAAGGTCGCAGCAAACTTTCACAGTTCGACCTTGTTATTGTGGTATCAAGATTGTTTTACTGGATTTTCTTAGTATTTTCACCAGGTTACTAAGCATGACTAAAGGCCTAATTGATCTTGATGGCTTTGATGTTTTCAAAGTAAAATAGAGCAATCAATGGTTCATGTAGTCTAAAAAGTTATCTATGTCCGATTGATCTGTCTGATTAAAAGGTTCACTTGTTCAGATTTATAATGTACATAAGGCTTTTTTCTAGGAAAGATGTAGGTTATCACAAGAATTTAATGGTCAAAAACTTTTTTCTTTCTAGAAACTAAATCTTAACTATTGTTTCTCCTCTGATCCTGTAGCTGTGAAGCCCCGTATCATTGAGAGTCTGATCAAGTCACGGGACGAGGAGCTTGCAGAGAGGAGAGAGAAGAGGAAGAAGGCAGCAGAAGAGGAAGCAGCAAAGAAAGAGAAAGAAAAACATAACAAGGAGGAGGAAACGCCAGTTGACAACACTGTGAGCTAATATATAACTTTCATTTGGGTGTCTTCAATTCAGATGGATTTAAGTATGTATTCATATAAATTTACTCTTTTAATCTTGAATTAAAATGTACAAAAGTGTATCAAAGTCAGCTTTGTATGTTCACAGGAAATTTAAGACAGTTTCTGATTGACTATGTAACTAAATTTCAGTCAAGCCTGGCAACAGTGCCTGCGTCCAGCACAGTAAGCAGCACAACCGGCTCTGTGTCCATCTCTTCAATAGTGCCTGGCCTCACATCTACGCCTATCCCACCTCCACCTACCACAACCGCCACCACTGAGAACCTTTCCCGTCAGATCAGTGAGTTCATGTCTCCTAATACTTTGAGAGCGTCCAGGGTGATTAGCAAACATTCAGAATAATACTCAATTTTCATGATTTCATGTAATCATATTTTATGTTTGCTGAAAGAAAATGGATTCACATGCTTTTAAGGTTTCTGAATGTGTATAAAGATTATGAAAAGCATGCATTTTCAGGAAATTTACATTGAAGTGGACTTGTATTACACATTTTCTGTCAACATTATCAAAAAAAACTTTTTTAGGAAGTCTTTGAAAAATACATGAGAATCCTCCAAACATACATGATTTATTGCATCGTAACTACCCATCTTGTAAACATTTTCATTGTGGGCTTCACGATGCTATATTGATGAACTTTATCAGTCTCAAAGCAAAAATCTGTGTATGGAGATCTGTAAGAAGTGACAAGAAAAAGGCTGAAATATTGCCCAAACATGTAGAAGATTTGAACACCAACAGTAAAGACAGTCTTAGTTGTACCTATACATTTCTTTAACTTTGCACCTGCTGAACTTTTTGCGCCATTCCATTTCAAAGTTGTAAGTTAAGAAGTTTTGTTGGTTAACAAAGGAAATGTTGCAGCTTTAGCTTAGTGTGAATGATTGACATACATATGACTTGACACTTCAATAATCATATCAAACTCCTCTCTTCAGGTGTGAGCGAGGCTGTGGCTGCTGCTGAGAGACTGGCCTCAGCAATGGTAGAGGAGGTATTGGCTCCCGCCATCACAACAACAGCAGGGTCACTACCCGGCGGCGAAACCAGCGTGACGCCAAGTGTTACCCAGTCTGCAGTGTCCACGACGGCTCGTTCAGAGCTTGGAGATCACTTGCTGGCTGTAGCAGGACAGGGAGTGGCAGGGGACACCATGACTCCGGCTACTCAATCCATCCCCGTTTCTACACCTGCAGCCCCTAGAAGGTAGGGATTCATGCTTCTGTTTTCATCATGTCAAAGGGTAAAACATAAGTCTCTATTATTCTACTCACATACCCTGGGATTTAACCCCCCTCAAAGTTATGATCCAGCCAAACAAACACTTTTAACAAGATGGTTCACAATAAAATTTCAGCCAACCACAGAGAGCCTCCTATGCTACAGTTGGTTTTTCGCTCTTCGACAACATAGTGGCGTCATTACTTATATAAGATAATATCAAATGCTATTTGCATTTTATCAAAGAAGTTATGATAAATGTTTGAGAACAATGATTTTAGAACCTGTGGAAGTTCCAAAGTGATACACAAAAAGAATGCAGGCGGAAAAGTGCAAAACAAAGCAGTACCGAGTTGAATTTTAAGCACTGCTATTTGTGGCCTTCAATGGGGTTGAGAGAATATACGTTTTACCCTGAGACAGGATGGCCCTGTTTTCTGAACATGGATGGGAATTGCCAATCAATTAATTTGGATTGACCTGAACCATCTAATATTTATTTTTGTTTTGAAATATATTTTTCAATTAACATTATGTTTATATGCCAACAGTAGTTATATTATCAAGCATGAACAAAATCTGTGATATATAGCTAATTGTATAAGATATAATTTAAGTTAACTTTCCAGTCCAAAAAATAGTACATCTAAATATTTTCACTAAGATATAGGCAAAATAATGAATTTGTGTGTAACATTGTTTGATTAAAGTAACACTAAGAAACCATGTAAGAAAAACTTTATACTGTTCGTGTGTAATTATTGTAATTGTTTTTCAGAATGGGTGATCTACCATCATCCAACTTGGCCACATTGCTGCTCTTTGATGACCCAACAATGGAAGCAACAAACTCCCAGTCAACACCCCTCCCTCTTTTTGGAGTGGGTGGGACCCCAGGAGAGGAGGCGGGACCAACTGCCACGCCCACTTCAAGCTCAGACTCTGCTACTGGTGCACAACCACCCAGCGACACAGCTGTCACTCCAGAAGAGGTCTCAAACATCACAAGTTCTGATGCAGTGACTGTCCACTCCTCAGCGTCAGGTTAGTCAATAGTACTTTGGAAAACTTTATTGGAACACTGATATATTAAAAATTGCCTTCTTATTGCAAGAATTGGAAAATTGGAAATATTTTTGCAGGCAAATTTTGTGTCATGATATCCTCTTTTAGAATATCTTAGACCTTTACACAGCTTAGTGAGAGAGATTGTAAAAGTTAGAACAAACCTGAAGACAAATTATTTACAGGTAGCACAGAGGAGCTAGCTACTGCTGCCATTGCAAACCTGCCAAGCACATCGAATGCAACAACCTCCCAGACCATTAGTGGAGCCTTGCTGTCAGCTATAGAGGATGCTACCAATGTCACTAGCTCACTTATAGGAGGGCCTACAACTAGTGCTGCATCTGCAGAATCTGCCTCACAGAACCTGTTTGGAGGTAAGATAATTATGTAGTCCTTGAAATGAATCTTTATAAACATTTTACATTTATCTTTGTGTATTCAGCAATTCAATTGCAGAGATTTTGGTCATTTAAATAGTCTTAGTTATTAATAAAGATCTGATGTCCAAATAAGAAACATTTTTTTAACCCCAGCTTTGGTGTCGACAGAGGGTGTAGACCCATCTTTCCTGGCTGCTCTCCCTGACAACATCAGGCAGGAAGTGATCGCAGAACAGCTGCGGTTGCAGAGGATACAGCAGCGAGCTCAGCAGCAGGCTCAGAGTGCAGAGGGATCTGGTGGGCTGGAAGTCAATGCAGAGTTTCTTGCAGCCTTGCCACCAGCAATTCAGGAAGAGGTGTGTGGATCCCATTTTGAGACATATTTCATATATACATACATACATACATACATACATACATACATACATACATACATATACACTCCAGGATATCCATCTCTATCCAATGGCCAATCAAGTTTTCTAAAAAAAAAATTGCTCCTGAAACTGGCATATGTGAAACAACAAATCATATATTGTTGTCAGATGTACATATTTGCCATTTAAGTATGAATTTTGATCAAAAGCTTAATGTCTACTTTCTTGCTGAGAATAATAGGCTTTACATTAGTAAAAGTTTTGAGAACTTCATTCAGTGCTTTTGTGAAATACAAATGCTAAATGTTGTGGGCTTGCTTTCTATCCTAATTGTTACTGATACTAACACACATCTTTATCTGTGATAGCGGGGGGTTCAACAAGATGATACAGAGGTTTGTCCATGTGTTTAAGATGCAAATATGTTCCACAGGTTTTAGCTCAACAGAGAGCAGAGCAGGCTCGACTAGCAGCTCAGCAGCAAACACAGACAAACCCTGACACTCCGGTTGATCCTGCAAGCTTCTTCGCTACTCTGCCAACCTCCCTCAGACAGCAGGTGCTTGCAGACATGGACGACAGCATGTTGGCTGTTCTGCCGCCTGATCTAGCAGCAGAGGCACAGGAACTCAGGAGGGAGTTCGAGGAGAGACATAGAAGAATTGTCCAGGAGAGAATCTTTGCCCAGGCTGGGGCCGCAAGTCTTTCAGCAATGTTGCGACATTCAGGTGCTCAGGATAGAGCAGGGTTGAGCAGAGGGAGAACCCTAGTGGAGGAATATAGGGGTGGGCATCCTTGCTGCAAGCGCCAGCAGCTAGCTAGCTTTCTTATTGTGATATTAAGATTGATATCTTACCCTTGCAAAGATACATGACTCTTCATTCCATGTGCTATAGATACATAAATGAAGAAACAACCTAGACCTTATCCAATTCCCATCTATTTGTCTACATTTCTTTGCCTTATACCTATTAGCCCAATAATGAAAGTTAAAGTTACCTTATTTCAAGTGACAACAAATCCTGGATGACCACGTATTATTAGATCATTACAGGAATTCAGCCTGAAGAAATTTGTTTTCTTAAAGTCATTCAGCTAATATTTTGATTTAGGAACTTTACATAGCGATTAAGTCCTATGCATACAGGTCCCAGAATATTCCTTGTTAGCAATTTACAACCAGTGGTTAATCATTGGTCACTACCTGTTTTTGCCAGTTGTCATTCATATAGATTTGCCACCCCACTTATAGCAAACTCTTCAGATTTTTTAAGAGTTATTAAGACTAATTCAATGTGTATCTTTGAAATGGGAATATCAATATATGAAGTCACTGGAATACACTGGAATAATGATTATACAGGGTTCGAAATTAATGTACTCCAAAGCCTTCATAATTCTATCTCGTACAGTTTAACAGCACTATCATAAAACCATTTTGTGTATATTGATTAATTTGTCAATAAGGTCATGTCATCATTGATTTTAAGTGAGTCCTTTGGACTTGGAGTTAGATAAGATTGCCTACCCCAGCATCATTTTCATTGCCCATTAGCTACCAAACTAGAATAATTTCGAACCCTGTTTTAGGTACTTAATTTTGTTGTGCAAGGTCCTATGTTGACACGCTTCATTCATGCAGGCACCTCATGCAGTCTTATTTTAGATTAAATTGCTTTGTGTCCATGTACTGAAATGGCAGCTGAGAACCCAATTGCTTGAATGATGCTATTAAAAAAATAATGTTTCGAAAAGAAATTAGATATTTATAACAGCATTTCTATGCTGCATCCTAATCATGTTGGCTTAGGTCATGGCTTATTATTTGCACAACCTCTTTAAACTTCCGTCAACTCTCTACTCAACTCTGCTCGTTTGATTTACCTTCTTATTTGCTTTTCATAGTTTTGCTTCTATATTTTGTTTCATTCATATTCTCACTTCAGGTTAACGTGTGGTGAATTATGAAAATAAAACCAAAGTTTTAAAAAAAAAAAAAAATATGCTGCCATTACAGCACACATATTTGGCATTTCACCTTGATAATCACTTTTGAATTTCCCAAAATAATCTGTACCTTCACATTAGACAACACTTATAATGAAGGATCCTGGTCTGGGTCTCATCATTGAAACCTTTCTTTAACATTGTTTTTGTCTTCTAAGTAGGTCTGGCTGGTCGCCTTGGCTCCCGCTATGCAATCCGGGCTGCTCCAAGAGGAAGTCGCTGGGCATGGGGCAGTCGATACGGTGGCAGGTATGCAGCAAGATATGGTGCTCAAGCCCCCGCAAACAGTGCAGCCATCAAGCTAAAGGGACGACATCTCTTGGATCATGAGGGACTCACCTGTTTACTAGTGTTGTTATTCCTGGATGAACCCAAGTTAAACACTTCTAGACTTCACAGAGTGTTGAGGAATCTGTGCTACGACACCCCAACAAGGACATGGGTGATACGAGCGCTGTTGTCAATCATGCAGAAAACGGGAGAGTGCAAAGTAACAGAATCTGATGAGAAGTGTATTCAAGCAAAAACACCTGATAAAGGGAAGACTAAGAAGACCCAACCAATGCAAACTGATTCCCCTGTGTCTTTGAAAAGTGACGTTCGAAGTCAAACTTCATGGTTATCAATAAGCCTTGAGGCTGCTTTAGGGTGTAGAGCAAATGTTTTCCAGATTCAGAGGAGTGCGGGTAAGAAACACAACAGCTTGCCCAGCTGTAATGTCAGTATTCATAATCAGGCTGCCCCTGTGGTATGTAGGCATGTACTGGACACATTAATCTCCTTAGCCAAAGTATTCCCTAGCCAATTTTTGCCCTTACCAAAAGCAAAGGAGGTTCAGAAGTGTGAGGATGACACAAAAGAGAAGGAAACGGATAATAACAAACAGAAACAAAGTGCAAGTGGTGCTTCCAGCCCAAGGGTTTCAAACAAAGTGGAGAAGGGTGAAAAATCTGACTCGAAATCAGACAGCAAGTCTGAAACAGATTTTTGGGACTTGTTGGTGAGGTTAGACAGCACCAGTGGTAGTAAGAAAGGGAAAGGGATGCAGAAAGCCCATGGTTCAAGTGCATTTGACAGTGAGGACAACGCAGTGTATAATAGTTCGCCTTTGGGACATCTTATGAATATGCTCTCTCATCCTGTGATTCGTAGAAGCCAAGTACTGACAGACAGACTTCTTAGACTTCTCGGCCTAGTATCTATAGGTCTTCCCGAGCTGTCCCGCGGTAAGGATTTGCAGTCAGGGGCTGGTGTGGCCTCCAGTGCTATAGCAACCACTGCAGCTTCTAGTCTTCTCAGTATGGCAACGGCAACATCAAGTATAGCATCGACACCTTCTGCAGCTGCAGCACCGCTTCCTGCTTCAAGTGCAGATTGTAAGAACTCATTTCAGCTTTGATAATTTTGTTGTTAGATAATCTTATGTTCCTAAATTTGTTCTTAATCAGTAAATTATTAATTGACATTGATGTATGATGATGATGATGATGATGATTGAAGTTGAACAAAAAATCTTTGATAAATTTTGGTCAGGGGAATTAAGAACATGCTGTCCCTTTAAAGTCATTGTCTCATTTTTGCAAGGCAAATTGTAATGCATGCCGGACAAATAGTTCACCACTCACAGAAATATTTCCCCTGAAATTTGCAACAATTTTCAGAACTCTGCAGGCATACGAGCCCTCAATAATTTAGTTCAAACTACCCTACCCTACCCTAATATTACGTGTTTTGCGAGCGTTAGTCCTTGCCACGACATTTCGCCAAGGCCGTGACGAAGAACACATAAAATTTCCCAGCTGAATATCCAATTTAAAGAGCTAATAGCTTACCCTTTTTCAAATACTGAAATAACAAAAAGGTGGTTAACTCAATGAAGAATGCGTCTGTTATAAGTATCGGCGCTACAATTACTAAATTTCTGGTGTTTCGCACTCGTGATGGGATTGCACTTGATTCGGTACCTCATCGGTCTGAAACGGCTTACGCCAATAAGCTACTTAATCCAAAACTGTAAAACGGGCATAAAAATGAAACTCTTTGCAAACGCGACAGGAAATATTTGTGTTAGTGATCAGATTTTGTTCGTGAAGAATAATTAGTTCAGTTTAGTTGCCTTACAAAAATGAGACTATGACTTTAAGGCTCTTCATTCACTGAGAGTCAAATTACCACTTTGGTGCAGGTTTCATATCATTTTCTTCATATAGACATTATTTTGGATTGAAATTACTGATGTAAATCATTGAATTTTATAGCTAAATCTGCAAAGGAAACAGATGAAGAGAGTCAAGATGAAACACCGATCCTGAAGAATGAATTGAATCTAGCAGTTCAGGTTTGTCAAACTTCATAAAAACCTCAACTGTAAAATCAGATGTTAAGAAACCAGATGGCTGCATAATCAGTGTATATCACATGCGCTCATTCACTTGTAGATATCATTGACTTTAACAAAGAACTTATATTACCTTTCATCCCTAAAAGATGATGTCTTGTTTTGTATAGGTGTTGACAACAAAGTCATGTTCAGAGGAAGGGTTGGAAGATGCTACAAACCTCTTGCTCCAACTGTCCTGGGCAAACAGTGCGACCAGAAATGCTGTTCTAGATCTTCTCCTTGTTGGGGCCAGGAAGCTTGGGCTCACAGTCTGTGTTAATATCAGGTAAGGGGACCTAGCTCTTTAGTGCCTGACTGTTATGACTTTACCCAAGGAGAAATTATCTCTTGCAGCCCCTGCATTGACATGTAATATGTGGATGATATTTCCTGGCATTGAGGGAACATTAGGGGTCTTCTTGGAATTGCATTGTTTCATTGGCCAAAATTTGGTATTTCACCATGTGATTATTAAACATTTCAGGAGCTTGTTAGGGGAACTACAGAATCTGAATGCCAGTGTACCAGACGAGAGCCTCGACTCTGACGACAGTCGGGATGTTGACCAGTCACAGGAACAAAGGGCCAAGGGAATGCTACCAGACAGGTGTGTTTTTAATTGGGTTTAATTGTTGAGATTGCACTGTTTTATGATAAATTTTTGTGCTGTTTTTTTTCAAATACTTTCTCAAGCAGAAATTCTGCCTTAAGATGGTTTATTGCAACTTGGTTTTGATTTATTGCATTTTATAATTAGTGTTTATGTGAACTTTAGATTTGTGATTCAAGTACAATACTAGGTATGAAGTTGAGGGATAAAATGTAATCTTCTTACATTATCTTTAAGCCTGCTTATAGCTTTTTTGAAATAATCTTACAAATCTTATGTTTTGCCACATTGTGAATCCTGTTTTGCACTGAAGCAGCAAGTTCATGTAGCAGTGAAATGTCCTAATGTTCATGCAGGAATGATTCAAGTTATTGAAGAAGTTATTACAGAGCTTCTGTTGAATTATGAACCATACCTTTCACCCTATTTAGATTCATGCCAGGAGTTAACGTAGTGGTCGCCGCTCCAGGCAAAATGAAGAGTGGCAGAGAGCTACAGCTTCCAACAATGTCCCAGCTTACCTCTAAAGCGTCAAGTCAGCAGTTCTTCCTCCGAATACTCAAGGTCATCATCCAGTTGAGAGAAGCTGCCCGAGTTGCTGCAAAGAAACACAAAAGACAGGGTACATAAGAAAATGCCTTGATCTTTAGTTTTAACTCATATCTCAATTGTGTTTTAAAATGTTCCTGGAATTGTGTAATTTTTGTTGAGAACAGGTAGGTGTAACCTTGTAAGTGCAACAAGTTAAGGGCAAATTTTTAGAGCTAATTCATTCTTGTCAAATGTATAGAAGTACGAATCTAATTATGTTAAAACCTAAGAAGGGTTTCTTTGCAATGAAGCCTAACATGATATTCCTTTTGGAAATTAACGTAATATGTCTGTCATAATAATAGTGATAGCTGTTTTACTCAATTGAGTGTTCCCTTTGATCATATCATAGCTTTGGTGCATGAGACGAGAGAGCTTGGCAACATTGCAGAAGCAATGGCAGCTTTGGAAGCAGAGGCAGAAGCCTTCATGGAGGTTGTGAGTCATGGCAGCAACCCACAGCCTCAACAAGCCCAGCCCCAGCAGGTGACGCCAACCCTGGTGGACACTCAGCAGGAACAGGAGGGGCAGGGGCAGACCAGTGCCACTCCCACCCCATCAGCGGAAACACCTATGGCAGAAACACCAATGGAGGTCGACCAGCCAGGTAAACAATATGAATCATCAACGACAAGCTCAGATTATGCTATCCTAGTGTCGCCTAGCTTAGAAAAAAACCTTTGCATTTTCTGGGAATTTTAAATATTGCATATAGAAAGTACTAAAAACTGTTTGCGATTTATTATGTCCCACATCAAGAGATATTTTGCTGCACCCTACTCCTGTATGAACTCTAATAATATCTTTACTGTGTGGAACTTGCAGTCTAGGATTATCTCAACACCAGCATTGTGAACAGTAAAATATATCAAAGCAAAAGATACATATCTTCATTGTAAAACTGTGTAATCTTTTGAATCTGCATGACTTGCTCTTGGTCCACCAGGCACATCCAAAGAGGACAAAGGCCAAGCAGAAAAGAAGACTGAGCCAGCGCCACCACTCCCTCGTCTTTCTGAACAACTGTTGTTGGAGGAGCTGTGGCAGACCCTTGGAGACTGCCTGAGTGAATTGGCCCGCACACCAGACCAGCATGCTGTCCTCATCCTCCAGCCTGCTGTTGAGGCTTTCTTCATTGTTCATGCAGGTCAGTGTTAGTGTTGTGAGGGCAATAAACATCTACACTCACTCGGGCCAGACAGAGAGTCAGTTCCAAGAAGGCATATGTATGAACAGTTGCCTGACAAATTTAATCATAGGACAGATCATGTGAAGAGTCAATATCTCAAGTCAAATTCTAGAATTTCTGATACAAAACTGACCTCCTGTGAGCAGCGTCGGTGTACAGATTTAAACTTAAGACATTTCATTTTTAGATTTTCTGTATCATATTTGTATAATATAATCTAGTATGATAAGGAACCACACTGTCAAATCTGTTTTGTCAATCCCAAATTCTCCCACAATCCACATACCTAGAATTTTTAAATGATATTTATCCAATCTGCATGAAAGGTATGTTGTGTATTGCAGGAGAGAAGGAAGTGAAACCAGTCGAAGCTCATCAGAAACGCGAGGACCAATTGGCACACCTGAATGCAGAGATGGCCCCACCCTCTCCCTCCTCCAGCAATAACACCACCACAACTGCCACAGCAACAACCACAGAGTCTACCATGCCTCTGACACGGGAAAACTCTGTGGCCTCTGTCTCCTCACTTGCACATCTTGCACCTGACACCCAGAAGTTTCTCAGGTTTGCAGGTATGGTTCTTTCTTTGTATCTATTTCGAGAGATAGAATTTCAGACAAAGTCTGATATTTAGACATTAAGTTTACTTTTACCTTTATATATTTGTCAGTGAACTTATCTAATGCAAGCATTCTTCAATACTTGATGAGATCATTCTTTCAAGTCTCTATGATACGCTATGATGTATTCATTTCTTATATATTGCTGCAACAGAAACACATAGGACAGTGTTGAACCAGATCCTGCGACAGTCTACCACGCCACTGGCAGATGGACCCTTCAGTGTCCTGGTGGACCACACACGTATCCTGGACTTCGACGTGAAGCGGAGATATTTCCGCCAGGAGCTAGAACGTCTTGATGAGGGCCTGAGGAGAGAGGACCTTCCAGTTCATGTCCGCAGAGAAAATGTCTTCGAGGACTCCTTCAGAGAACTTTTCCGTCGCTCTCCAGAGGAGTGGAAGCAGAGGTTCTACATTGTCTTTGAAGGTAAATGACACGTTAACCTTTACCAAAGGCTCCAGATATTCCAGAAAATCCCATCAATCCAGCATCTTATCTTGAATATATTTGAAGAGTTATAATTCATGTGTATTTATCAGCCAGAATAAATTGTTGCTTATTTGAAACTTTTTTCCTATGATTGCATTGTTTTACTATCATGTTTTCAAATTCTTTGATATAAGTTTTCCCCATCTTTATGTAGGACCATAACAAGAAGCCCAAATCTATATATTAAGAAAAAGATTAATGTATTGGACATTTTGTAAATTTCCGTTTGAAGTTGCAAGCCAGTGTGCAAATAAACACTGAATATTTCTCATTGTCCTGCAGGTGAGGAAGGCCAGGACGCAGGTGGTCTACTTCGAGAGTGGTACCTGATCATCTCAAGGGAGATCTTCAACCCCAACTATGCATTGTTCCGCACATCTCCAGGGGACCGTGTTACCTACACCATCAACCCCTCTTCTCACTGCAACTCCAACCATCTCAGCTACTTCAAGTTTGTCGGCAGAATAATTGCCAAGGCTGTGTACGACAACAAGCTTCTGGAGTGTTACTTCACCCGATCCTTCTACAAGCATCTGCTGGGACAGGCCGTAAAGTGAGTGGCATGAGCCTAAACTAGGATTTGTCATGTGCAGAAATGATGCTGTAAATAATTTGACGGGCAATAGAAAAAGTAGAAATAAATATCAAATTTATCTTTGGAACAATGCATGAAATGTGTGTGCTGATCTGAGCATTTTGTAAGATTTGTCATTGTTTGAAGAATTTCATTGAGAGGTGTGCAATCTTGAGTTCCAAGGACGCTATATAGAAATGTTAATTGATGATTTCAGGTACACAGACATGGAAAGCGAGGACTACTCCTTCTATCAGGGTCTTGTCTTCTTGTTGGAGCATGGTGTTGCTGATCTGGGTTACGACCTGACATTCAGTACAGAGGTAATATATTGAAAAGTTCAGATGTATAAAGATATGCAATGAGAATTGGTATGTTGTCTACTGCTCTTTTAGAAAAGTACATTACCTATGGATATTGGATATTCAGGACTGGTAAGAAAAAATCTTTACCAGGTGACACATGTCAGTCATAATTCATGAGGATTGACAAAATGTAAACACAGGTCTCTTGGATGTTTCTGTAGTTATGTAACCAATTAAGCCTTTGTGTTACGCAGATTATGGAGTTTGGTGTGATGGAGACAAGAGATATCATCAAGGATGGACGCAACAAGCCGGTGACCGAGGAGAACAAGAGAGAGTATGTGAAGCTGGTGTGTCAGATGAGGATGACTGGCGCAATCCGCAAGCAGCTCAACGCTTTCCTGGAGGGCTTCTATGACATCATTCCAAAGAAACTTGTGTCCATCTTCAATGAGCAAGAGCTTGAACTGCTCATTTCAGGGCTGCCTACAATAGACATTGATGACCTCAAGGCTAACAGTGAATACCATAAGTACCAGCCCAATTCACTACAGGTAAGAAATGTTGTTTTAACAATTATCATGATGGTTCCTTTTCCTTTGTCAGTAATCAGTCAATAACCCTCAAGCCTGTATATCTGAATGATGCCAGACATATTGTGCTAAGCTGTTGAGCTTCATTTAATTTTAGGATCTTCTCTGTGCTTACTTGTAGTATCATGTAATTATTGATAATAATTAGAGTACTTTTATAGCACTTCATTCATATCACTCTTCGGCATGTATGCTGTGAAATCTTAAACAGAAAATACTGTCAATAGGATAGTGGGTTCCTATAGTGGTTCACCCTTCCTCATTGATCTCTGAATCCTTTCAGATCCAGTGGTTCTGGCGAGCACTGCGTTCCTTTGACCAAGCTGAGCGTGCCAACTTCCTTCAGTTTGTGACAGGAACATCAAAGGTTCCACTTCAGGGATTTGCATTCTTGGAGGGGATGAACGGTATTCAGAAGTTCCAGATCCACAGAGATGACCGGTCTACAGACAGGCTTCCTACAGCACACACCTGGTCGGTTAAACTTTACAATTTTTTCAAGTTTTTATACTTGGTAACATGTATAATGGATTTGTTTGCAATTCTAGGCTCATCATACCTAAAAATTAACATTATTTTCCTTAAAACTGTAAAGCTGTAAATTGAATTGCTCTCTTCAATATGTCGCCACAAACAAATGATATTTACTGATCTGTTCTTTCTGATAAGATTTTCTTTTTATGATGTTAAGTTTGTCTGATAACATTTTCGATCTGTTGACAGCTTCAACCAGTTGGATCTGCCTGCATACGAGACATACGACAAGCTGCGACACATGCTCCTGCTTGCTGTCAGCGAATGTTCAGAGGGATTTGGACTTGCTTGAGAGACAAGTTTACCCAATCTGTGACAAATCTACAAACTTTATGTACGAGACAAGTTGACATTGTTCACCTGCTTCACTTGTTCAATATGTGATCGACATCAGAATAAGTGCTTTTGTCCAAGATAGTTATGAAATTCCCACAGTTTTGCTACTTAGATTGTACTTATTTATTGACTTGATTTTCTACATTTATGTGTGTGGTCCCCTGTATGTGGAGCTAGGACTGACAGCTGAATTGTACAGCCATCCCTGGAATTGAACGTTTTTATGTTTAACTGTGACCATTTTGACTGGAGAAAGGGTTGCATAAGATTGTCCAAGTTTAAATGTTAAAATATTTTCATTTTCACAAAGCCTTCCCTTACTATTGTGATCACTGTTCATCAATGAGTTTGTTATTTGGTGTTGATTTTAGTTATTACTATGTTGTGCTTCATGATCTTGTTTTGCTGTACCTCAGGGTAGGCAGTCAAGTGGATTTCAGTAGACTTTTAATTTCATAAAGCTTTCATTGCTCAAACCATTGTTCCACGGCTAATTTATTGTAGAAACTTAAATTTTGGTAAAGGGTACCAAGATTTCTTTTTTCTACACATATAAAATATCCCGATATTTTTAAATCTATGAATCAAACTCTTAAGAAAATAATTCCAGCAGTTCAAAATACAAATAGAAAGAAGACAATATGGAAGATGCGTAGACTTGAAACAAGTTTATGGTTGGAATCAAATAATTAAAAGCAGAACAAAAAGTATTGCATGGAAGAAAGTATAGTATTCGAATATGATTAAATTGCTAAAAACATTTGTGAAACCAATAGCGTTGTGACAAATGTAATGGTATTGTGAAGTCACTATTTTTATTGACGTTTTATGTGCAGATATATCACACTAGTCTAATATTCTTATAGATATTACACTGAAGTATCTTCAACTGGGAATAATAAAGTAGAAGTTTAAATAGGAAAAACATTAGGTATAATAGTGGAAAGAACTCTTATTCTTTGTATTCATTGGCATTTTGAAATATCCATATGCTCATGATGTTAAAATAGAACTTTGCCTTATTTATTGAATTGCATATTACTTGAATGTGGAATTGTTGTTGTCCCACATGAAACTATCTGTGTGCAAAACAGACTAAAAGAATGGCTGACCTGTAGGTCAGGCTTGCTGGATGTAAATGATAGAAATACATGGCAGAGTGAGTGCCCAGAGATTTTTATGGTGTGATTGATGAACTAGAACTCTAAACGGTGTAAGATATTTCCTATTTCTATCTGACAACAGCTCGGAAGGCTGTCGGTGTAACATATTGCTTCAGTACCGTGCTCGAGAAAGAGAGAGCTGAAGAGTAGGTTCTATTGGAGACTTGTTCAGAACAATGTTATAAATGTTTGCTGATGTACACATGTGAGTCAATACTTTGAATATATAAATTTAATGTTGATGGTTGTAATCTTTACCTAATCTGTACAGCCTTGATATGACCTGTTATGAATATTTCTCAGTTGTGTTCCAAATGCACATGTGTGACCAATGCAAATGTTTGAAATGAGTAATTTAATTGCATTCTCAAGTTGTAAATTGATATATTGAGGCATAAACTGAGAAATAAAACTACAGTTCCAAGTGTTTTTGTCTTTCTGTCATTACTGTCTGAGTTTCATTTCATGATAAAATGAGGTTTTCCCATAGTGGTATTTCCGACTTTCTACCTGAGTATAACCCAATAATGTGAAGATTAGGACAGAATCTTATCTGATTCTGCACCTGGTACCATTAGCTTAAATACAGTCCAAAGTTTCATGTCTGGTTCATTTTTGTGTGTTTGAGGGAGTTATGCCTAGTAAACGCTACAATGTTCTTGAGGACTTCCTCATTCTAAATGCAGAAGTCTTTTATTGGAAAAATTTGATTTTGCAACAGGAAAATGACCCCAAAACACAGCAAAGCACCCCATGCAGTGGTTCCAGGAGAAAAATGTGGCTTTGCTCCCATTTCCCAGCTACAGGCGTGATTTGAATCCCATTGAGGACATTCGAGGGATGATTGAGAATGTAAACCAAAAGGGATTAGTTAATCTTGAAGACATGAAGAGAGATAGTCTGATATTAGGACTGTATCACTCGTGAAACGAACCTCTCTGATAGGTAGCATGACTACCCGCATTACACTGTGCCTGGAAGCTATGGGGATCTGATAAAATAGAGATTTCAAACAAATACTTGCCCAAAGGATATGTACAAGTATTAAATTTTCAAATATTTCTCATTTGGTTTTTACAAAAGTGAGCGTGATTCTCAATAAGTTTGAACCGAGCTTTAAATGAGGGTACATGTGCAACAAATAGCTATTACTCCGAAAAGGTAATTACCTCCGACTCCCACCCAACCAAGTTTTCGGGGAATATATAAATGACTCCCGTCTGTCTGTCCATGTTTACTGCTGTTTTTTTCGGACCGGTAATATAAAAAACTTCGTATATGGAACAATCATCATGTTAAGTTGCGCCTTTACGGTTTTCCACGTCTTTCTATGTTTACTATTTGCAGTTTCAATTGAAACAACTTAACATTTTGTTTCCAAACCAGTTTACAAACATAGCAAGTCACCTTTTCATTTACACTCCGAGTTGTAAAGTGTTTATTCATGATTCATTTGCCGCCTTCCTTGTTTACAAAGGACCTTAATACAGAAATAGACTTCATTTGATCCCACCTAAGTCTTCAAACACTGTTGGAAACTGTTAATGTAGTTTGCACAGGCAACATTTCCAAATAAATCTTGACAATACAATACAACATTAAACAGGTTAATTATCCTCTTAAACAAAAACTTATATGCTGATCGTGGTTTAATGGGACATTTGGACCCAATATCTAACATATCCAGTGGTTTCATTTATATATGTTTATTTATATTATTAATTTAAATAGAATAGTACATTTTGAATATTTTGATGCGGTTTTGATATAATAACTGGTCTTAAAACAAAGACAGATAAGAGTAATCCCTCGTCATAAACACTTACGTTATTCTTTATGGATAAGACATGGCCCGCAGGCGCAGTAAGGATGTTCAGCTCTTTTTGATGAAAACTACGTGTCTTAATTTAACACCATACTTTAATCAGAAAAATAATTAATTTGTGATAAGACATGTTACGATTCCTTATCGTTTGATGACTTTTTTACGTCTAAACAAAATCGACCTAAAAAAATTGTTTGTTGTTAGAAAACTCAGTAACACCAGAGCTAAAATCTTATGTCTCGGGAGAGCTAACCCACAAACAAATTAGGAAGTACTGACGAATCTAAGCTTTAGTAGAGGAAAGTGCCGTCTACTCTAGACTCTAAGAGGGTTGTTACATATGGTCTATTAAAGCTTATTGTAATGAGAACGTTTACAGATGATAATTTTGTTTGTAAATTCTGACTATTAATACTGACTAATTTTAAGTATCGTATAATCGACACATCAGTCTTACAAATCATTTGCGAAAGGTTCAACGATAACACAAGATAACTGACAGGCTATCATACTCTACTTACATGTCTGCGTTGAGTGCAATATATAAATATGATACCTTTTAAAGTGGTTGTTTATGATTGTTAGGAAAATATCGTGTAAAAAACAATATATCAAGTCTCCGGGATCAGTAATAATCTTGAAATATGTTACATATTATTACTCTTTTAATTAAAACTCGTTGTCATCTTTCCTGGTTCTTTTTTTCAAATGTGAATGTGAAAACGCTTTATAGGCTAAGAAATATTTAGCCTTCGACAAAAATATCTTAAGTAAGTTTTGAATACCGAAGTATTGTTCTAGAATGTGCCAGTCCATGCTATTATACGATTTATAAAATGTGACCGTAACCTCTGATGTTTGTTTTATTTGTAACCTTTGCTCAGTGTAGAGTTACATGTATTGCATTGTGTCATGATGCACTTAAACACAGTCTTAATTTCCATTATACGACATAATAACATGTAAACTCGGCTATACACACCATCGTGCAAATTGATCTTTGATTAAGATATGATTGTAAACTGCCCGAAGAGATCTCAAGGACTCATTTTCCTTTCATTAAATAATTTTGATTCTGAATTTGTTTTTTGTCTATAGTAACGTAAGTGCTGTTAGTAATTTGCAATGCAACAATAACAAGAAAAAGGTCAGTGATTCGAACAATAAGTCAAAGCTGGTATTTTTCTAAATTGGTTTTGTTTTCATAAAACCAATAGGGGTTGTTACATGTTTAATGTATTTTCAACTCTACCTGTATCAGTACGTGAACATGTATTTATATCGACTAAACGTCCCTTGTCGTGCCATACATTAAAATACATTCCCTGATTTTCATGGTATTTCATTTGACTTTCATACGTGTCAATACATCACTTATGATGATAAGCTTTTCTCACCTCTCAATCCCAAATTGACAATTATTAGTTTTCTATGGACATCCTTAGGTATGCATAAGCCGAAACCAAATGTACATTATGCTTACAACTTACCATTACAATGACATTCATGAAACGCTATTTTACAACTTATCTATTTCAATGACATTAATGAAACGCTATGTTTCAACTTATCTATTTCAATGAGATTAATGAAACGCCATTTTACAACTTATCTATTTCAATGACATTAATGAAACGCTATGTTTCACCTTATCTATTTCAATGACATTAATGAAACGCTATGTTTCAACTTATCTATTTCAATGAGATTAATGAAACGCCATTTTACAACTTATCTATTTCAATGACATTAATGAAACGCTATGTTTCACCGTATCTATTTCAATGACATTAATGGAACGCTATGTTTCAACTTATCTATTTCAATGACAATACTAAAAGGCTTTGCTTATAACTTCCATGACGTTATTTAAATGCTATTCTTACATCTTTAAAATAACCATGATATTTATGTAACGCTATGCTTACAACCTTACAATTAATTCCGAAAAATCACGCTATGCTAATAACTTATAGGTTACAATGACATTCATGAAAAGCTAAGCTTACAAATTATCCATTACAATGGCATTACTAAAACGCTATGCTTACAACTTGCCCAGAATAATGACATTAATGACACGCTAACTTATCCTTTAAAATGACATAATTGAAAGGCTATGCTTAGAACTGTACTTTTGTAATCGAAAAATGTGATTCTTAAAACTTTTCTATGACTATCTGTTCGAAGGAATCTTGTTTTTATTGATGGATAATAAAAAGTTGTGACTTTTTTCCGTGACTTTTGTTCCTGTGACTTTTTTCAGGCCACCGTTCGAAGAAACAACTATGAGATTGACGAAGCGTTATGCTCACAATTTTCCCATAAAAATCTCACAAAGAAACGTTCTTTTTATATCTTCATCATCAGAATAGGAGGAAAAGTTACAATGGACTAAGAAACGTTTTCCATTACAATGTCATTGAGAAGGAAAAGATCACGACTTCGCCATTACGATGAAACCAAATACGTGTCCTTTTTTATCTTCACCATTGGGTAACATTGAAGAAATGTTATGCCCTTGACATTGGCTTGAGGTGAAGTGAAGTGATTTGGGGTTTAACGCCGCTTTCAAGAGTATTTCACTTACATCGCGCGCCGCTAGAAAACCCGCAACACCATTTTGTCTATGCATTGCTGTGAAACCTGCGAGCATCGGTTGCAACTAGCTAATCATGGGTGGTACTGCGCTGAAATTCAGTGTAACCCTGCACTCAAACCTTACTGAGTGTAGAAAATTCTCTACTGCAGGAAAAATTGCCGAGCCCCTGGCAAGATTCGAACCATAACTTTAACGCGACCGCGCTAACCACTGTGCTATCCCGACATTGGCTTGAAGAAACGTTGTCCTTACAACTCAACCGAACCTTTTGCTTAAAGAAAGCTGCTTATGATTATACCATCACGATGAGATTAAATAACGGCATGGTCACATCGTACCATTATATAGGTTAATAAATAGTTACAATTTCTACTTTACCGTAGTAAAATGTATGCCTACAACCTTTCAACATTAACACTTGATTGATGTAACAGCTTTGTTTTGCATGTATTATATGTAACAACTAATTGAAGAAACTATATGCCTGACCAATGTGTTACACAATGGGAATAAAGAACTTAATGACTTAGTTAACTATATGCGTACACGATGTGTTACACAAAGGGGATGAAGAAACTTAATGCTTACACAATATGTAACATAATTTCATTGGATACTTTTTACTTACATAAAATGTAACACCATATGAAACTTTACTGTAATATCATCGTGTAACACTTTCAGCTTGAAGAAACTTACATTATGTAAATCCATAGGATTTAAGAAACGTTATAGGGATATTATCATGTTACACTTTCTGACTTCAGAAACTTTATAGGCACGCATTAATTACATGATTTAAGAAACTTTATGTGCATACATTGTAACATTAAAAGATTAAAATAACTTCATGTGTACATATTGTAACATTACATGATTTAAGAAACTTCATGCAAATAATAAGTATAGGTTAAGGTACGAAAACTCGGTCTTGGCGCATGTTGATAGACCGCAGGGAAGGTCATGTACGGCAAATTGACGGCGGGATAAGCCCCAGGTCTATCTGCCGCACCTAACCCACCTCTACATTTACATGGGCCTCAAGGCCGAGTCTGGGGAACTTGAACGCCTTATAAACTGTGGCTTTCTGATGGAAAATCTGAAAATTCGCATTAAAAAAATGTCAGCATCCCTCTTTGCACTGATATAGTCGTTGGGGGCAAGCCTCCAGGTTACGGCACGGTGCAAAACAAAGGAATGACGATACGAAATGTTAATATGCCAAGCTGGTTGATGCAACCAGGCGTCAATGACATTAAAGTTTAAAAAATAGCCCCCTAAAATTAATTTAGTAAATAATTACTTCCTTGGTAAAGTGTTTTCAAATTACCGTATGAGATCATTTCCTCAAAGATAATGTCATTCAAATTTACTTTTTAACTAGATTATTGAAACACGCTTTATCATTAATTTTGACGTTTGATCACGTTCATGAATTCATGATACATTTCCGACACTTTGTTATTTGCAAATTTGGTCACATTTTCATCCATCTATATACATGTATTCACGTATTATCGACATTTTCCTATAAATGGTCGAAAGACGTTTGAATTTAATTGATATGTATACATTTTGATTATAATTGTCAGTGCTAATGTAACAGACGTTTTTTGATCAAATATTAGCAACTGCAAATCTACTTGATATATATTAATAGCAAATGCACAATTAGTGATAAGTGTTTGATTGTCAAGAGACAATAGCCCACACTCCGTATTTTCATTCACAATCTATTCATATCCTCATCAACACTGAAATAAACGTAGAAAAAGGTTTCCTTAAGAATATATCCCATTTATATGAAGTCCAGTAATTTTTTTTTGAAGAGATAGTGTATAACGCGCCAAGGAAAAGGGAAATAGAAACGAACTTTCGCCTGATTTCTATGGATATGTTTGGATACATCTCCGTCTCGCTCTAACGGTAAACCACCTGTCGATGTTCACTGGTCCGTGAAAAGCAGGTCGCAGAGATCTGCATCGATTATGAACGCTACCTGTAGACGACAGGTAAGCTTGTTTTGCGAAGAGTTCAAGCAGGTAAAAACGCCAGGTAGTAAAATTCGTTGTATTGAGGAGCTTAAATCAGCTGAAGGGAGGGCGAAGCTTGTGTGACCCCGCTGTAAGGTCACTCGTCATAGATGAATTGAAGTAAAGGCAGCTGATATATATATATATACAGCGGGAAGCTATTACGCTAAACGGGCTGTGCTTGAATTGAGAGTATTGCGAGAGACGACTTAGCGTTCAGGCTAGTTTTACAACAGAGAGTCAAAATGGCGGTGTTGATTGCACATGCGGTGTACATCGTGGTGTTAATTAGTGTCGTTTCGACTGTAACCCCTCCAACAAACATTACAGTCATTGAACTAACAACTCCGACTAAACAAAATACAGATGCAACGAAGTCGAAAGATGCAACAAAATGCGAGTTTTATGTTACCGACCCACAGCTTAGAGACGAGCTGAGTGAGTCGCTCGCTGCTGGAGCGAAACTTATCAGGTTCAGTATTAGATTCAAGGATTACCCTCTAGATGTGTTGAATGCAAAAGGAGGCGATCTGTTTCGTCCTGAATCGTGGGTGAGATCCACTAGCAGACAGGGAGAGAGTCTGCTGATGCTGGACGATAATTTTGAAGTATTGTCTCTGTCCCTCCTCGGAATCGGTGTGTCGCGAATGGACGTCGTATTGGATGAAAAACCGTTCGGTTGCATGAACTCCCTTACCTGGCAGGAAAAGGTCAATAAAACGAGGAACCTGTTGCTGAACGACTTCAAAGTTCCGTTACCAGGCGAAAAAAGTGGAAGTCTTCAAGAACATGAGCACATCTGCAATATGAGAGTGAGTTCAGAATCCGGAACTGCCGAGTTTGTGTACCATTGCTGTCATGTTGGTCCTGATGACGCAGTAATCTGCGAGGACATCTACCGAGATATCTGGATCACCGTTCTCCTCGTGTGTATTATCATCATCAAGGTGATGGTCGTGCTGTTCAGTCCAAGCTTTATACCAGATACTCTCTACAGAAAGAAGTACACCGCCACCAATTATGTGTACAAGATTCCTCCTGGAAAGAAGAAGAAGAAGCTGAAGATTGTAAAGACGAGTTTCCCAGAAACTTACACGAGTCCCAATCCGTCCATGAGACTTGACGACCTCGAAGGCTTCGAATATCTGAAGCTATCTTTGAGGAGAATGCAGGATGACGTCATTTACGATATCAAACTTAACCGAATTGAGCTGTCTGCAAAGTCGAGGAAACTTCTGTCCCAGAATTACGTACCAGTGTCTATTTTGAAAATGATTTACGAGAACGTGTTCCGTTGCAAGATGAGAAGTATACCCGTTCTGAAGCCATGTTGCGACACTCCCGTTTGTGGGTCTCTGGACGTTGGGTGTAAGGTGATGCCTTGGTTCCGGTGTCTGAGAATATTCTGTAAATTAGTCCTTATTGCGATCCTGGCCATCCCTTGGATTATAAGACTCATTATCTACTTCATGTATGAAGCAGTTCTTATGGAGCAAAAGTTCCAAGCCGCTAAACAACGTGGACTGAAGCTGAACTTCAGTGGAAGTTTCACATTGTTCCTGACGCCACTTCATGGACTGTTCATCGCAACCTACATCATCGTTACCATCGACTCCTTTGCTTATGGACTTCTTGGAAAAAGGATGAAAGCTAGATTCAGTTTTATTTTGCGAAAATGCTTGAGGGACATGAGAGAACGATCCCGCCTTGATGCCTATGGATGGGCAATTGGTCTGGCATTGATTCCCATAAAGAAATTTGGGATCGTTGGCTTCTTCTTGGCACCTCTGTTCTGGGTGATAATTCTACCTTTCGTCATCCCCGTGCTAGCCTTCTACACGTTACCCGCCCTCAACCTCAGTATCCGACTCATCATCCACCTCTTCATCTTCATGTGCCCCAGCAGTGTGGTTGACAGATTCAACAATATGTCCATGAAGCTGAACATTGTCAAGAAGAACCTCAAGCTTGATGATATCGGAGAAGAAGAGTTCCATGGCAAGGGCAATATGTCAAAGAAGGAAATCTTCATCATCCTTGCAATCATTGTCATGTGCTTGACATCATTTTGGTCCTTAACCTTTTTGTTGATGGAGTGTCTGTCGTTCTTTGTTGAAATCGGAGTTTACACCCTCATGGGTATAATCGTAAATGCTGGAGCTACTCTACAGTACATTACCCTCTTATTCCTCATCTACATGTACGCTAACAGTTCATTTGGTGGTGTTCGCAAGATGTACCTTGCATACCATAAGATCATAGCTGAACAACTACTGGCCAAGAAGAAGGATGAAATCCATGCTACTGCGAGACAGGATGAGATCATTCAGGAAGATGTTGCCTTCAGAGTTCATAGTAACTACAATGCAAGTGACGTAACGTCTGGGGTGGAACTCGAGGTAAAGGATGGCTTGTTGAGGTGGGAGACGAAAGGTCTGTTGGTGTTTCTCAACAAGGTGGATGAACCATTCACCCCGCGCAAATTCTTCTTTGATACAATAAATATGCAATACTGTGGATGCCCAGGACCGCTGTGGAGGAATACATTAAAAGCCTTTTACAACTTCATGAAAATAATGGTATTTTTGGTATTTGTGGTGATCGTGGTTCTCGCCTTTGGAAATCAGTTCTCGACAACAAACCAGATGTTGGCAACTCTTGCAGGAGGATTTGTGCCATTCGTCTTCAGAAACTTCTTCTCAAAGGGTTCCTCTGCCTTTACAGTCGATACTGAGAGTGTGCAGTTTGTGACAGAGTTCAATAAGGCCATTTCCAACTACACCCAAAAATGGCCTGTTGCGGACATCATCCCCGACTCGGGCATCACAGAGTCCAGTGTTGCTGATGGATTTGGGGATAAGGACGAGATGAACACGGAGACAACAGAACTCCCGGTTGATGTTACCTTCGAGGAAGGTGATGATAACAATAACAAAGAAGATACTCCTCTCGTGGGATCCAACGACGTGAGGGTATACCTTGATTCTGATACCGAGTCTGAAACCGACAATACTAAGGTGGACCTTATCATTGACATTGCCAGGTATGACAGTCTGAACCGACGTCTAGGTAAGGAAGGTTCCGTGGTTAATGTTGGCTCTATGTCAATGTTGGGAGATGGAAATGCTCCGATATATAATCCGGAAAGAATAGTCCATGTTTGAAAGAAAGAGACTTACAAAGTTTGTTTTAAAGGATAGTAGATAGAAGATAAGGACCATCTTCATATTTTAATGCAAGAGAGTGAGAATTCTCTGTATTGACGCTGGTTTGAATTTACACATTTGGTTTTTAGTATTTTAATACACAATTGATATTCGAGAACGTCAAAAGGTAATGCATTCATAAGGTATGCGTGGGTGCTAAAATACTCTTAATCACGAACTTATGATTTTGGATCAAGACATTAGATACCTAGTGTAAATTCAAAGTACTTGTAGTAATTCATATTTTAGATAATGCAATTTAATGTTTTTGGAAATGCTTAAAGTTGTTTTTAAAAATAATGTAAAATTTGATTTCATATTCAGATAAGTTCAAACCTTTGTCTAAAATCAAATGTTATATTTTTGTGTGGAATCGCTAGGGTGTGATGTTTCATGGTCAATTATGGTGATATACTGACAAAAGGCATTTTAAACCGTCATACTGCACTTTCATATTCTGAATTTTTTTTTCTATATGTAAGAATTATCATTTATCAAATCATGTCTCAATGTCTCAATCCAACAACTCTCTTATGTAATCCTGCTGTATAATGATTCGGACCATCGAATGTTCTGTCGCGTGTTAGTTTGCATGTTTGACAAGATACATGATACTCACGTTATGTCACAAAACAACTACAAATATCGAACTGTTAAGAGCCTAACTATAGCTAATACGTATTCAAGCTCTGTTTTTTTATATGTCATTGTGGTTATTATAATGGATATTTGTTATTCAGTATGATTACGGTAATTCATAGGCGTAGGAAAACTGGTAACATTAAAAATAAATCTAAAAATTTAAAAGGTTTTTGACATTTATATGAAAGTGTAAATTGATCATAATTGGATACGTATTTTCGATATGAGGACATGTGCACATATAACTTTAGCCTAGAAACAATTGTTTCAGCGCGTGTTACCGTATTTTGTCATCTGTGACGTCATTTTACCTTTGTTCATGACGTCACTCTTTATCCGGCCGTTTAAGGGAAGCAAGCCGTTTTCTGAATATTTCCTTGCGAATAAATGAAATAATATCGGCTATAAAGAAATGAGAACACTTCAAAGCGTGTCAAATGACTTTTACAAAACTCCTGCGAACTTGTGTATAACCCTCGCTATCGCTCAGGCAATACACAAATTCACACTCGTTTCGTAAAAGTCATATGTGACACTTCCTTGGATATTAATCTCTTAATATTTAGGCACTCGTATAGTACACATGGTATGTCATTGTCTCTCATATAATATACTTTATGTATTCTGTATTAACTCGATATTGATATGTCATTTTAAATCCCAATCTGTTGTCATGTATCTTTCAATATGCCTTATGTTCATGTTAATGAATATCGACCTAGTGTTGTTAAACAGCAGTGACGAGTTTGAAATTAGAACGAAAATGCAGGTCATGTTAGTCTACTGTGTTATAGATTGTTACTCTGTTAAATTTGAAATCAATTGTAAAGATATTGTATTGGAAATTAGCAATTTATGTCATTTATATATATAAAAAAGAATTTAGATTGGTGTGATAAAAAAAATTGTTATTTAAGGATATTCATGGTTATGTGAGTTTGCAAATAGTTATTAAATGGAAATTAAACGATAAAAGTTATTAACAATGAAATTTTAAAAAAATGTTTACAATGCCATCTCTTATTGATATATTATTGATATATAACTTCTAACGGTTTCAAAACGTTAAAAAACACCTCGATGCGTGAAACATATAGTCAACTTTGAGTCTCTTTCATGCATTCAAAGGAAAGTCCTCTCTTTTAAGATAATATCTAAATGTCAATTTGTTCAGAAGTCAATCCATAAAAACAACCCGTCTGCATTCAAGATGTGTTAAAATTGTATTGAATATGGCTAATTGTTAAGTGAGCGAAATACAAATTCATAATTCTTTCTTCTGCAAAGAAACAATATCATTGGAGTAAACAAATGCTTCAACAGTATTGTGTTCTGTGATGCCATATGCATGGTGACATTGAAGGAATTAATACAAACAGGCTAAATTGAGAAGTATAAGATTGTTAAGAATTATGATTCTCTTAAAAACCATGTCAATGGCCTTTACAAAAATATAAGAGCAAAATACCATGAATGCATATTCTTTCCTTGGTTGAACAATCTTCATTTGTTCCCCTTATGTGACCTTGTGACCTTGTATTTGATTTAAACCAAAGCGAGTAAAAATATAACGTAGAGTTTTCAATGTATACTCACACCTTTTCAATATGGTATTATTTTGTATCACAGTTATCTTCCGTTTGCTGCTTATGCTTTGTATAGGCTACAATTCACAGGCAATATCCATTCAAGTAAAGCGTTCAACCCATTGCATTTACCTTTTAAAGGAATATTAGGGGCGTAATAACGGGGGCGTAGATGCATTCATATAAAAGGTTTTTCTACGAGGTCCTTGCAACGTAGGATAAGGCATAGAAAACCATAGGCATAGCGTTCTCACAATAACGAAATGATCCAGAAAATCCTCTGTTTTTCATAAAGACACTTAAATGGCCTTGGGTGCATATACTGCATCATGAATAACAAGTTACGTCATAGTTACCTTCGTAGGGTAACCTGATATAGTTACCACCTAGTTTTCATCCTTGGCTGACCTCTTTTAGTTAACCCGTCACAAGGCAAGGCAAGAACTTTTTGAATAGGGTGGCTTTATGCGAGTGCACTGGTTACTGTGAGCAGTCGTGCAGTATTATCTTGAAGCAGCGAACATAACCTTGCTTGGTTTGCAGAAACTGATCTCAGTGGAATGTATTTTGCGCGTTGTGTTAACTTTTTGTGTTGTCTATCCTTCGTAAACATTTCTGATGTTAACCAACTTTTTATAATATGTATATCTATTGGTTGGTGAAAGTTTTCTTGTTGTTTGAAATTTGATGTATTTTATTTGGTCCAAGGATATTTTGCAAAGTGTATTTGTATAATTAGACTTTTTAATATGCATGTTCATATATTCTGCATTATTCTACAATTAATGGATTAAGGCACATTTTCAGTATGTTATTGTTTGAAGGTATATAAACTTATGCATTTAATTTATAAAAACCCTGCAAGTATTCAATTTATCACATCCTGTCAAACAGTTTTGTGTTATTGTGTTAATAAAATGTAAAATATAAAATTTGCTGTTTCTCGGCATGAAAATATGTTGTAAGTGACTGTAGTGAAAGTGTTTCGTCAACAATAACATCAGAAGACCACAATTCAGGAAGGTTTTCTTATAATTGCGAAAAAAGATTTGAACTGCAGAATTTATTCATTTTCATATTATACTTGGTTTGATTTAATTCATATCTCAAAGATAACAGTTGTTAGTTATCATTCATGCAACGTTTATGTTTTTGTTTTTAAAAAAATGTACACTCTTGTTATATGGTTTTGTACGAATCGTCTTATCTATGCCTCAACTTCGCCTTTAACTTACATAAAAGTGTACAAAACTTAGCATTTACAATTTTTATTGATGTAGCGGTGCTATAGAAGAAACTGATAAAGTTGTGTTTGTTTCATAGTGTAACTTGATTTATATATTGGGTTGATTTGTCGAGTGGTATAATGAGCTGTACCAGATGTATACAATCATATATGTAAATGTAAATAAATAAATATCTTGTTGATTTAATCAAAGTCAATTGGAAGTCCAGGTTTCAAATTTTGTATATATTGTCAAAATAAAATTATAATAATATTTTCCTATAGCGTCCATTTATTAGATTTTATATGGGACATCTTTTGGGGAGTGAGCCCACATATCAACCAAAACATTCTATTGTTTATCCAATATTGTCAAAATAGTATCATTCATGCACTTTTTAACGTCATTTATGTATAAACAGCCATCAGATATCATGGTGGACTTGCTTTTGAATATCCCAAAATAAAAGGTTTTTAAAGAAATTATTCTGTTTTGTATAAACCATCACTATGTTTAACTAAGAGAGAAACATTGAGATATTGTTGTATTCAAGTAAAAGTGATTTAAACTGAAAAATAATGTCTTTATTGTTGGTTACAACGTATATGGACTATTTCAATCATCTGACGAGGAGGCAATAAATAACCCATATACCCTGTGATGAAAGACGAAAAGAGGTTGATATCCTTCACCTTTTACACCAAAATATTATGCTATTTCTTGAAACTTCTACACTTACATTTACAGTACTTTATTAAAGTCTGTCGTCTACTTATAAAATCACATATATATTTATTGAGCAAAACAGCCTGTTTTTGTCGATAGATTTCTATATGGATGACTTTCTAAAGGAAAATGATGCAATAGAAACAAATGTTGTATTATAAATATATAATATATAAAAATATAATCAACAGAATAAAATATTTACTATATAAAAAATGTAATGTCTGTAAAATGTACATCATACACAATTTTGGTCTATGTGTTAATTGTCATGGTTAATGAGTTTATGAATTTACACATATCTTTATAATCATTCTAACATAATTTGAGGCAAGTGGTGTGATAAAGAATTGTGATCACAGTCATTTGATACAGATTAACGTGATTATGCATATTATATTAAGATAAGATTAAAGTATGCTGGATAGAAGAGGTTGAGGAAATAACAAGTTTTATGATTTATATGTCATCAGATGGTAGGTTATGAAGAAATTTATGATTATTCATGATATAAAATTTTTCACACACTCTAACTTTTTTCTCCAATATAACTAGTTTTGATTTACAGGTGTCATTTTTTTACAGAAAAAGAATTTTGAATATCTTCCCTCCGTGGAACGATGTGAATTGTTACTTGGACACTAAAAGAATGCAACTTAACAAGACAAACAGGCTACTAACAACAGGTGTATGTGCCGAATGAAGTTCATGGATCGAGACTTGACTCACATTGTAAAACAGCATATTCAGCATCAAACTCTTCTCTATACAGTTTTAATGTTAGTATCTTTAAGATGTAATAGATAAAAATCTCACAAGTGTGTTATCTGGTAGATAAGATACCAACACGAACATGTATTCTTAACAGGTTTTCATTGCATTTCTATTGAAATATTCCTCTTTCAACTACACTGTCATGAATGCTGTCATCTCAAAGCAAAATCAAATTGGACATAATTTTTGATGCTACAATAGATATATACCACAAATAAACATAGAATTATTAAAGTAAGCTTTCCACAATAATAACAATATAATCATAATTGAAAATCATATTCATTGATATGTTCGTACGAATACGTTTTCACACTGTCAAAGTATTTCACAACTATTTTCAAGATTGTATTTTATATCATTTCTAAACCAGACATGACTCATACCTCTGTACCGCCATCTGTCTTAGGTAGTTTGAAAAAATACCTTAAGCTCAGTAGGATTCGAACCCAGGCAGTGACTCATGAAAACAAGCCGAAATTTCCTCAGAATCAACCATACGTGGTAATTTATTCCATCAATCCCTCTGATGAGTATGTACCTGTCTCGGCGACATTCACAGGCCGTCTTAAACAGTTAAAACTACATTGAAAACATACTCCCAACTGCGTTGTGTTGGCTCTGTAAATAGTCGCCACAAAGACTTATGATCTTTATCACAACCCCCAACTGTTGTAGCTGTATATGCTAGGCTATAAGTCGAATACATGAAAGAAAGCCGTCACAGATTGAAAGAGAGCTTTGAAACTGCCAATAAAGATTTTCTTTAGTAGCACGAATAGATATAGAGAGAGGACACAGCCCTGTCACACGCCACGTCAAGTAAAAAAACCAAGTTTCACACTTACATCGGAGACATTCCTTTGATGTTACCTATCCGTATCATAAGTTTGTTCAATACTTACCGTATTCAAAACGAGAAAGCCGAGACTCCTATTCCACAGCTTGTAATCACGTGGTTATGCATTGCTTTAGAATTTATTTCAGTTCATACTTGTAGCTTTTTTTTAATAAGTGTCTTCATTACCCCTTGGTTTGAGGAAGACACAAGGCCTCAATAACGAAGCCAGATGTAAAGCTGCATACCAAAAGTTTGTTCACTGACTACAGCATCTTAGTGCAAATAACATGTTACTTTGGTTTGGTTTGGAAGTCAATAAGATAACTTCAGCAAAACTGACAAAGGATCACCCATTGTCCATGTGTGAAATAAGCTTTCTTTAACTTCTTTAGTGTTCGTCTGATCTTCGTGCAAAAATTGGTATTAGGGCAAGATGAAATTAACAGAAGTGGAAAATACTTTTCTTAAATTTCAAACAAAAATATTTCATATGGACTATAATATAACCATCACAATCATACTGCAAAGGAACAACTACGCCTTGAATTTAAATCTGTTAATCACTTATAAAGGATTTTGTGGAGAAAATTTAAAATTAGTGTTTTCGAATGTTTGACCCCAGGTCACTTCACTGACCTGACAACACTCTTACGGTTAACTGTTGGGCATGATATACGATTGCGTTACGGTTCAAATTACCTTGTTGAAAATTAAGCAAATCTGTTTTTTTTTCAGAATTGCTTGACTAAGACATTACAATTTATGTCGAAACCTAAAAAACCTAGCTTCTCCCTAAAAGTTGTCCTCATTGATCTGTTTTTAAAAATTAAACTTTTGACCATATGTCACTTAGCAGTCACCTATATACATGTCAATATCCTAAAGAATTTAGACATCACTGAAGAATTAAGAATAACTTCTAACACAGATTCATTCTTTCGTACTGTATATATCGAAATCTGTTAAGAATAGTTATAGTAGCGACCCTATAAAGAATTTGTTAACTGAGGGTCCCTGGGTATAGTAATCAAGATCAATATATCTTGTTAAGTAGCTACTTGACACACGAAGGGTTCACTAAACCGCTGCCAAAACCGAATTTGAACTATCAGCAAATACTGAGACAACTTCCCGACCCTATTTCACTTCAACATTCAACTTGTGAACTATATAAGTACCCTCCTAATGTCCATTGCGCATATAAATTACAAGCATTCACTATTTTGAGATTCATACCTTTAGTCATCTCCTGTTTTGTTATTGCAATCCAACAGTTACAATTTATTGTAAGGCTACAATCAATTGTAACCAATGTTAAAAGAATGGGCTACAATTGATTGTAACTCTACAACTGCTTTGTGAAACAGGCCCTAGATAAGTCACTTAAAGCAAACTTGGTTTGTTGTGTTTTCGTTTATTCATAAAAACAAAAACGGCATAGAAAAATCATGACTTTAAAGATACAGTGTCTTTGATTAGTACTTGAACTCTTCGTCTATAATGATCATTTTGAATCACTCATCCAAACTTCTCACAGATTAATAATATTCAATATTTGAAACTTCAAAAGACAATTCTTTGAAAACGACTACTGCTCCGTATGGTTGGCGTAACGAACAACACTGTACAAGCGTACGTAAAATCATTTGACGGTCTTTAGATTCAATTTTAAGTATCCTTATTGACAGAGAATTGGTTATAATCTGTGTTCCTTTCGAATATTGCTACCACATAATGTAACCACTATTTGTGATTAAATAACATGTTTATGAAGTTTTAAAAAGAAATTCTCTCCTTTCGTCTGTGCCCTGAACCAGAGCCTCCTTTCACAAAGCCCTAAAGGGATTCTTAGTCATTAAGGTTACCTTAGTGCAATGTAAAAAAAAGAGTTATTTTGAATAAAAGCGTTTCAAACGGCGTCGATGATGCCATAACTAATTTTGATTGCATCCAGTTAGGCTTCTCCCTTTCTCCATCGAGAAGAGCTCGTATTCAAACAGAGGTTAGATCAGGGGTTCATTGCTTGAGCTACCTCTGTGAGGTAAAAATGGTTGTGTTGGTGCTTGCCTCTTTTGAATCCGAAAACGTTTGTTGTTTATTTGCATAATTCGCCGTCTAGAGGATTAATAATTTTTACAGTATTGCTAGTAATAATGATAACAATATGGTCCATTAATCTGCACATTATCGACGCTCAATGCATGCGTTAAAGGGACAAATATGTATTATTACCCTGAAAGATGAAAGACTTTAGATAATGCCGGCAAACGTGAAGACCCGTACTATCTTCAGGTACCCATTTTTCAGCTAGATGAAGTGAGTGAATGGTGGATGATGTGCCTTGCCCAAGAACAAACACAGTGTGCGATTTTGGTGTCTTCACCGGGATTTGAAACAGGGCCATTGGCCAAAGAGACCGACAACTACACCACTGTGTCCCACAAATACAGTCTAATATATTTGTAAGTTTCAATAGAATTGCCAAATCACTGTATATGATACGATCATAACAATGATGATTTTCGACAGATTGTAGTTAAAATCTATAGCGTTTATAAGCAATATATTTAAAAACAGTATCGCAATTCAATGAAAATAAACAGTTGTTAAGCATCTTCAAGAAAAAACCCCATCCTTATAAATCTGGTAGGTTTGTAGGTCTGTTATGAATCTTTCTAAAAGCCCCAGTGGAACGCGGATTTCCTGCAGCTTTGAAGCGTATTTCTAAACAATGTGGTGACAAGTATTCCTAGCAAGATCTCGTGCATCACAATACGCTAAACATAATCAACGGCCTATAACACATTAATTAAAGCCTAGGAAACAATGTAGCACAAACATACTGATATATTTATAGCATAAAAGATGACCTTTCTAGTTTGTACATGTTTTTGAAAGAGTGTGAAGCACCGAACATATTACTTTCAATTGTTATAACATCTTGGTCCACTAAGTTTCTATAGCGCTACATTCTAAGCCATTGTTAAAGGATTGAATTACGATTGATTTTGTTCTCTGATCTTCCCTGGTAGCGATTATACAGATTTATCTAAATTTCGAAACATATTTTTGCTTTTTAGCCTATTTACAAATTATTTTGTATTTCTAGAAACGATATTAATCCAATGTTTGATTAAGTGTTGGTATTATGATATATATTCGTCCAATAATTCCATAGAGATGATGATATAGATATATCTATATTAAATCAAGTATGTTGTCATCTTGCAATAGGTAAGGGACAATAGCTTTGAGCCATGTGTACAGGGTTGCTTAAATTGCTTGAGAATTTCAATCAAATAATAACTTATTTTATAACTTGTTTTAACAACGATCATTGTATCTATCTGATTTATCTTTAAAGACAATAAAAGACACCAATATCACGTCACTATAAATTTTCACAGATATATTTTGTAATGCATAATAATCGAGTTTAACATCATCACTCGTAGTATCTACCTTAAAGGATATTTTGTGTATATGTACGTATTCAGGTCATAAATAATTTCTTTCAGATATCAAGGAATCCTTTCAAAGATACAATAAATCCGGAAAAACTACAATATAGAAAATATTAACATTTTGCTTACAGTCTGATAACAAAAAACGGCAGCCTCCATGGCTAATCCACCAACAATACTAAAACTGTGTTTATATCCTATCGGTTAAGATATGATATACCTAAAATGAGAACTATTCATCCTTAAGTTCACATTTCAGGATTAAGTGCAGGCAATTCACGAAATCAACATAAATGTTTAAACAACAAAATAGATTTTTATATCCTTATGTGACATCGATCGTCTTAACAATTTCATTATTGATTGCAGGTAAGTTGAACAGAATGCATAGTATCTTATTGCATTGATAGAAAGATTCATTCAGCGCATATGTCTTGTATCACATACCCTATAAAGTAACTTTAGCGTGAAAATGTGTGCTATAGTGAATTTAGTCATCTTTGTCATGTTGGTGATGTACATGTAAAACTAAGTCAATATGTGTAACAATGTGCAACATTGTTGTTATGTCTGATATCAGAGGACATTTGGGTAGGATTTCATGGTCTTAGCATTACCACCTCTTCCATCTGTAAAATTTGTAAAATCAATTAAATATTGATTGTTTGAGAGTATATGATTATAGTCAACATGAAGCCACATGAATTTAATACTCTTAACGTCATTTGAAACGGGTCAACTATGTCAAAAATAGAAATGGAATTTTAAAAAGAAGTGAATGGCTACCAAATGAGCCCACCAAATCGAAACCCTTAAAGAGGCACTCCGTGAGTTGTTGGAGTCAAAAGTGCCAAACTTAATCAATGGTGTCATTTGATCACGAAGTATCGACCGTTACCAAAAAGACACATTTTAAAGCTTGTTTGTTTTCAACAGTGATAATATGAAGGTAGAACGTCGCAATTATGATCGAAAACCGGACAGTGGCGCGCGTCAAATAGTCAAACGTAATTTTTGAGACTTATGTAAAACAGCCAGGAGGGCAGTATGGATCTGATAGTGTTTGTTAGGTTATATAACTAGTAACCATGTATATATTGGACGTGATATATACACCTCTGTGCATTTATAAGGCTGTTTTAAGATTTTAATTGAAAACCAGTATTTGTCATATATATATCTTTTAGACATAAAAAGTTAAGATGTTTTGATTTTATATCACCACATATGACATTTAGGTTCGTTTCAAAGGTAAAAATAATATGTTATGAAATCACGGAGTGGCTCTTTAAAGCATTAAAAACTGGTCATCACGACAACTTAGGATTTATGTGTAGTCCTTGAAAACAGTTGGAGAGAAATGTGAACATTACTCATCGTAATCTGACATCACAGGGTCCGTGCAGGAGATTAAATAGGCTCACACATGTACAGCCACGTCAAAATATCATGATATACAAGAGCGTTGTATATGGCAACACTGCAATACAATATATATACATCAATATATAAGCATTCTCAAACAGTGTGGAGGAAAGTTCCAAGCTCCAAGAAATGTAACAGCAGCATGACGATAGAATAACATTGATCTAAAAATTAAATTAGACATTTCAAGATGCAAAATCAATATGTACATATGTGTACGGAAATAATCCTCATTATTCAAGAATGGAAATGCTATGTACATCTTTTTTCCGTTTGATATTTTGGAAGCGTAATTTTAGATTTACGAATTGTATTGTACAATAGTAACAATCTATAGCTGCATACTAAAAGTTTGATCACTTACCACTGTATCGTTGTGCAAATATCATGTAATTTGGGTTTTGTTTGGACGTCAATAAAATAGATTCAGCAAAACTAGCTATGGATCACCTATTATCCATGTGTAATACAGCCATACTTTAACGTATTTTGGGATCGTCTTGTCTCTCGTGCAAGAATTTTGGCATGATGAACTAAACAGAAGGGGTCATATTTTCGAAATTACTATTTCCTGAAATTTCGATTGCAATATTCTAGTTAAAATCTCTGAGAAATAATCAGCGAAATTACATTGACTTAGTGCAAGGGAACATGACTTGTTTTATAATCTGTTGATCACTTCAAATGGATTTTTTTTGGGAAAAATGAAAAACAGTGTTTTTTGGAATTTTTACCCCAGGGCCTCCTTTCACAAAGCCCTAAGGTGATCGTAAGTCCTTAAGGTAACCTTAGTGCAATGTTAAAGAATGGGAGATAAGGTTAACCTTAGTTAAGGTTGCTTTGTGAAAGGAGGCCCTTTAATGACCTGCCAAAAATGCTAAGGTAAAGTATAAGGCATAATATAAGATTACGCAAAGGTACAATGTATCGTCACTTCTGTATTGAAAATTCAAAATTATCCGTTTCTTTTCGTAATGATACCACGAATACATCCAAAATTACATTATATTTGCAATTGGATACGCAGGAATCTGAACAAACTTTCGGTATGCATCTGTACATGTGCAACCTTTCTAACATGATAAGGTCCTCCTATCTTCTGAATCAAACATGTTTTTATCATACATTTATTTGTCATAGTCGGGCAACCTCAATGGAACTAGCAACAAATGGCAATTGAAGAGAAAATTAATGCTGCATGAAATATGCTTTGCTGATGCTTTTAAAGACCTGCAGGATGTTGTCATAAAAATGCAACAGTAGCAAAAATTGTCTCTCAGGATGAAAAGGAAAATAAGGAAGAATAAAATGTTGTTTTTTTCTGATTGTTGAAATTATTCTGAGATAACTGTGATATTTTCTCTCCATCGGATATGAAAGCAAATTTCACACTCCGCTCGAGAAATTTTCATAATGCTACATATTTGAATAAATAATGTATTATGAAGATATATTTCCTGCTTCTTTATGCAATGTGTTCTTAAATGTCAGAGTTCTTTACTCTGATGCAGGATTGGGGCACGCTTACAACCAACATACAGACTGACAACATTCCCATTAGTCGCATGTTCTGTTAACAGTGTAGTTCAAACAAAGCCTAGTCTGTATAGCGGAACAATCATATCATAGTGTTATAAAGAAGGATTGTAGCAACCATGCAACACAAATGGCCCACGGTAGTTACTTCAGCCATTGACTTCGAATGCTCTTGTCGGAGGCTTTGCCAGTGACTAACTAAACTTAAATCTGGACTGCTTTTAGGCCGTTGAGAAGAGGAACCACCCGATAGAACAAGTTCGTATCCCGATAGAGTCAATAACTTTTATACATCAAACACTCCCGATTTTAATCAGATTCGACAAGCACATACACTGATTGTGAGTCAAATACAAGTAGAATGATAAGACAATGATGTAACAGACTAGTTATTAGACAAGCTATTTCTTATCAATGATTTCGTTTATACATTTTCTATTTTTACACCAATTACTTAAACTCAGATTTATGTTTATATACTGGCACCAACCTTCGCACCTTAATACCGAGTAAGCTGTCATAAGTACGATTTTGTCACTATCAATATGGTTAAACTTTAGACTTAAGGGCTATTTAGAGAGAAAAAATTAGCAGACTACTGGTATAGGTAACTGATTTGAAGTCCCACAGGGTTAGTTATACTATGCCTAAACTCAAGTAAATGATAAATGGTAATATTTTTAGATTTAATGTTTTGTTCGTTTTAAGTTGCCAGAGTAAATGTGACACAGAGTATGTTTCATAATTTTTTATATGACTTAAATAAGAGCCAAAATACCATCTTCCCTGAATTAAGTTCAGATATCCTCCTAAACTTTGCATCTTTGTCTCTAAAATGCCAAAATTATGAAAATTTCAATGAAAATACAAAAACATCCATATAGATAGTACTCGTCGAAATTCTGCGTCCAGAATACATGAATATTAGTTAAATGACCTACTAATCACTTCCAATCCATAGTGGATGAGTTTCCTAAAATACTTTGCAGTCATTGTCACTGCCACGGTTTTCGATCACAAATCAAAACTTAATCCTGTTTCTATACTGAAATGATAAGCTTTGAGATGGTGATTTTCAGAAAAAAATCACTACTTCTCGACAAATTAACATCATTGATAGAGTTTGACATGTGAGCCTAGTAACATTCTGTGACCATTTAAAAATGTCATTTCGCAGTCAGGTTATCGTAATTGAAAACATTTTATGACCAACTTATGACCAATCCACATAAAAGAATACCAGTCCATATGACAATAATATGTACTAATAAAGTGTACTAATAACGAAGTGTGCAATCCATTTTGACCATGTACTTTACTATTCTTGTAGCTGAGAATGTTCACATTATCAATGTGGGCAAGATGCCTCTTTAAGCTACAGAAGGGGCACAACTAGGATGATAGAAGTGTTGTATACGAGATATTTGCTTCAAGCTCTTTGAATAATTAATTTTTTTCGATTAAAAACTTACATGCTTAACAAAACCCATTCTCTCCCCACAGATGTGGCTCCGTCATAAATTCACGTACAAAAGAAACGCTACCACTTTATATTTGAAATTAAAAAAACCAATCAAACTCAGATTCAAACCCAATCGCATGAAAACACATCGCCCAAATACAACAATTAGTGTTTCATATTGAAATGTGGTATCAAACGAATGTTTTTCCCAAATTTGGTCAAATTATGGTTTTCGCTTTTTCAAGATCGCTTGGCTGTCAATGTACAACTGTCACCAGACTACTGCAACGTTATCGTCAATTGGGACAGACTTCAGACAGACCGAGAGTCGCAAGCCACCAGGACGACCAATATCTGCGCAGGTTACACCTAAGAAACCATTCCCTGACAGTGACGTCATCGGCGTCGAATGCCCTGGGTCACCGGGTAAGCAGACGCACAGTGGCCAGACGTCTAAGGTCCCATGGCATCAGGGCATACATACCGTCTACCGGCTGTTGACAGCCGAACATCGCCAACGTAGACTGAGATGGGCGAGGACGGTTTTAGTTTGACAGCGACGTCAGTGGCAGAGGGCGCTTTTCTCTAACGAAAGTCGTTTCTGTCTCTTCAAAGCAGATGGTAGAGTACGTGTTTACCGTCGTCGGGGAGAAAGAACCGCTGCATGTTGCGTTCAGAAAGTGGTGCCCAACGGAGGAGGAAGTGTCATGGTTTGGGGAGGCATATTTGGTCAGGAGAAAACGCCGCTGGTTATCGTGAATGGAAATCTAACGGCTCACCGTTACGTCGATGACATTCTCCATCCCGCCGTCTGTCCCTTTCTTCGACAAAAAGCATAAGGTGTGATCTTTCAACAAGACAATGCCAACGCGCACACAGCTCGAGTTACTCAGAACTTCCTTGCTAACAACAACATTGACGTTTTGGTATGGTAGTGTCTTGTGTAACGAGGAAAAACATTGATTTTTATTCATTAACTTTTTTTTGTTATTGAAATTCACACTTTTCGCTGCTAAAAGATTTTGAATAGCATAAGGAGTTTATGTTATTTAATCTATTGTGCAGTGAGAATTGTTAAGTGTTCATCCGGTTGCGTCCAACCGTTGCCAGGCACTTAATGCAAATACGTCACGACTACATCGTGGACAATGGGTCACCATTTGTCTGTCGAAAGAAAACAGAAATGTAAGCAAATAAGCCTTTTATTGCGTACTTGTCGTAACTATTAGCTTACACTTCGTAATTGGGCCGTGTTATAGTTATTTATACCTTAGTTGTAAATAAAAGAATGGAACATTATAAAATGAATTATATTAATTGAGCATGCGTGCAACTAAAACTTAAAAAACACCGCAACAACTCATAGTTAGAAAGCATGCAATATGAACAGGCAGCAAATGATTAAACACATTGATATTAGTGTCTTGAAAATCATTAACATGGAATACAAAGGAAAGGTAAAGTTTTGGACAACAAACCAAATACACGACCATCGAGGTAAATGCCTTGAGAATTGTGACACATGGTAACAGAGTAAGTTAAGTCTCCAAAACGTCGTGTACAAACGTAGGTCAACAATTACGTTGTTTTAAGAATTGTCTCCCTTTTTAATTACTTTATTTTATGCACACAAAATCTCACAGTAGAGAAAAGCTTTCATCTTTAAATATTCAAAACATGATATGTACATGTATCATGAGGTTAACTGATGTCTTGAAGCATCATAAAGCGGTAAACTTCTACTGACTGTTGCTACTGAGCAAATTGGTGTAGGTTGTGATTTACTATATGGTGATACAAATACGGTTATTAAAGAATTATATCCAAAAGATAAACTTTCTCTTATCAATGATAGAAAAAAGAACCCATCTGTTTGTTTCTTCATTTAATGCTAATAGATAGAAATCATACTACGATGAAAACATTAAAAACTTGGTAATGCCACAATTAACACAAATAACATACATTTTCAATTGTAAGCCTTCAAGTGAAATTTGTTCAAGATTGCATTCAATGAAATTATAAAACGAAACCATTTTGTAACAAGATGATAACAGTCCTTCTCCATTTTCACAATAATTATTAGATTCACTTTAATTAAATTCAATTATAATTACTCGTACATGAATTAAACAATGTCAACTCTACCAAGAGAAAGACTGGGTTTGAAAGTATCAAGCATAGACACCGAGCCATCAGTAGCATCCATGTTCTGTAGAAGGCCGTGAGTGGAACGAGATCGTGTTCTTGAACAGTCAATGATAAGGTCTACGTGGTTAGCACGACCCTCAAACTCTGTCTGGTCCGAATCCTTTTCTATTGCCACCTCTGTAAAATCCTTGTTCGATATTACAACCTTATCTTCAGGACTAATTTTCTTGATGTCATCTGCATCTCGTCTATCAGGATTTTGTCCATTTTTTGTTGTAGAGTCAAGAACAGGGGTAATGTCAGCCACCGGCCATTTCTGGGTGTATGTGGTGATAGTATTATCGAGTTCTGTTACAAACTGGACACTTTCTGTGTCGACAGTGAACGTCTGGGATTCTTTCTGAAAGAAGTTGCTGAAAACGAATGGCACAAACCCTCCTGCAAGAGTTGCCAACATCTGGTTGGTTGTTGAGAATTGGTTCCCAAAGGCGAGAACCACAATGACTACAAACATCAGGAACACCATAATCTTCATAAAGTTGTAAAACGCAATGAGAGTGTTGTGCCATAACTTGCCTGGACATCCACAATATTTCATGTCAATTGTCTCAAAGAAGAATTTTGCTGGAGTGAAAGGTTGGTCCAATTTATTTAGGAACACTAACAAACCCCTTGTCTTCCATCTCAGCAACCCATCCTTGACGTCAATACTTATTCCTGATGACTTGTCCTTTATATGGTTTCCCTCCACACTAAAGGCAACGGATTCTTGGACACTTTCGTCCTCTCTTGCTATTGCATGCATCTCATCCTTCTTCTTAGCAAGTAGTTGACCACGGATAATCTTATGGTATGCAAGGTAGATTTTGTGAACGGCACCAAAGGAACTATTTGCATACATCCAAATGAGGAACAGCAATGTAATGTACTGTAGGGTAGCTCCAGCATTGACAATGATGCCCATGAGGGTGTAGACGCATACCTCAACAAAGAAGGACAGGCATTCCATGAGCAGCAGGGTCATGGACCAGAATGAGGTGAGACACATGATGATTATAGCAAGCTGCACGAGGGAATCTTTGGCAGACATGTCTTCCTTTCCTTGGAAGTCTTCATCGCCAAAATGTTTTGGCTTGAGTTTATTATTGAAAGTTTTCATCCTTCCGGTTAATCTGTTGAAACGTCTGTTGAAGCTCTTTGGGCACATGAAGATGAAGAGGTGGATGATGAGTCTGATACTGAGGTTCACTGCAGGAAACGTGTAGAAGGCTAATACTGGAATAATTCCTGGGAGAAGAATAATCCAAAACAAAGGAGCAAGAGGGATGCCTAGGATTCCAAGTTTCTGGAAAGGGAGCAAAGCCAAACCAATTGCCCACCCATAGGCATCAAGTCTAGATCGTTCTCTCATGTCTCTCAGACATTTCCTCAGAACAAACTTGAATCTGTTCTTCATTCCTTTACCAAGAAATCCGTACACAAACGAGTCAATAGTGAGAATGGCATATGTACATAGAAACAATACATGAAAAGGCGTAAGGTAAATAGTGAAGTTTCCACGGAAATGTAAATCAAGTCCTTGTCTTTCAGCAGCTAACCTTTTCTCCTCGATATTCGCAGCTTCATATGTGAAGTATATAGCGAGTCTGACAATCCATGGAATAGATAACATTGCAACAAGAATCATCTTGGTCAGGATTCTGAGACACTTGTACCAGGACATCACCCTGCAGCCAACATCCATCACTCCACAGATTGGTGTGTCACAGCATGGCTTCAGGACGGAGATGCTTCGCATTTTACATCGGAAGACATTCTCATATATCATTTTCGTTATTGACACAGGGACATAGTTTTCCGGTAGAAGCTTTGAACATTTGGCAGACAGCTCGATCTTATCCAATTTCAGGTCGTAAATTTTCTCTAGTGTCATTCCATCAAGTGAAATCTTGAATCTTTTTAAATCATTCAGCATCTCGAGCTTTACAGGAGGGTTGCTGCTGGAAAAGTTTCCAGGTGATTTTGTCTTCACGACTTTCAAAAGAAGACGCTTTTTTTCAGATGGTATTTTATAAACATATTTAGTTGCAGTGAATTTCTCTCTATACAACGTCTCGGGAACAAAGGAGGGACTGTAAAGAACGACAAGAATTTTGATAGCAATCACGCAGAGGAGAAGAACATTTATCCAGATATCTCTCTCTACATCAGCACAGTTTATGTTATTATCCATATCCTCGTGACAACAATGATGCACAAATTTAGCTTTACCAGAAGAAGATTTCACTCTCATATTACAGATACGCTCGTCCTGTACAACGACCCCACCCTTCTTGCTCGCTCTTGGAGGATCGAAGGCTCTAAAAAGTAGTTCCCTTGTCTTGTTTTCCCTTTCTTCCCAAGACAGCTGATTCATGCAGCCATACGGTTTCTCGTCCAGAAGAATGTCCATGGATGAAACACCGATTCCAAGCAGGGTCAGAGACAGGACCTCAAAGTTATCGTCCAACATGAGCAGGCTTTTTCCTTCAGCTGTAGTGGATCTCATCCAAGAATAGGGTTTGAACAGGTCCCCTCCCCGTTCTAACAGTATATTGGAAGGGTAATCCTTGAACTTTACGGTGAATTTTATCAGCTTCGTCCCTTCGTGTAAAAGTTCCTTGACATCGTCTCGCATAGTTTTGTCTACTAGGAAGAATTCACATTTCGTAGCATTGCCACTTTCAATTGAGCCTGGGAGTGCTTCTGTGACGTTGTTGGAGATTGTGGTGGAGAAAACGCAAGGGAATAAACACAAAATCGGAAAGAACAAAATGGCATGTGCACTAGCAGCCGCCATTTTGTTTCACAAGTTGGATCAACTGTTGAACATACAGTTCTCATGATACGATTTATTGTTCGGTGATATTCAACGCGGTGAAACACTTAAAAAGTCATATGGGACGACGCTTGAGTCTGTAAGAAACGTAAACAAATTTCAACTCGTGGCAGGTTTATTTGCAGTTGAAATGAAGTACTGGGCCCCTCAAGCACAAAACAAGGTTGTGTTACTCATTCACTGAGTGTTCATGTTTGATAAGAAATCGGGTCACCCTGCACTATGAAAACACACAGTCACTCAATCTGATAACAGAAGTTAAAGGCTGTAGGTATAGATGACAATCAGAACTGGTGTTATTCAAAATTTGTCGCTTTATTTGCTTTTATATACTTTGGTTTTCAGCTTGTGCGATTTAAAATTTGGTAGGGCTACAAAAATTCACCATGAAATATTTATCAGATTTTAAGAACACTACGAATTTGATAGAGCTACACATACCAAATATTTCGATTGTGTTATTATATCAACAAGTATCGAATGTTGCTGAAATAAATTAGTTTTTGCTACTTTACTCAGTATAGTGACAATATGAGGTTCAGAGTGGTATTTAATTGATCGAAAACCGGACTGTGTACTTCGAATAGGAGCGCCGACTATAGTCTGACGTATTTTGGAAACTAATCTTAAGCTGAGTGAGAGATTTGGGTTGATATTGATTCGTAGGTTATATAATGAGGCTTGTAATTATCTCATCAGCATATATAAGGAAGTTCTTCTATTTTCTTTAAAATCATTTTCTTTATTTGGTGTTTTCAGTTAGTTATTATAAATTTTAAAAAAAGATTTTTTTATGGCAAACAGTTACTGTCGTTCCTTCAATACACCTCTACTTTTCAATACCAACTGTAGCCCCGGCAAACATTCGAGACCCGGCAGCTAATCGAGACCGGCCTCCTTAGGTTTGATGCAAGATAAATCATTCCGCTGTCGAAACAACACCAGATCATCCATATTAAACATGGCTAATACATGTATGAGTTATTTTGGTTAAAAATATATTTAGGATTGAACCGTAACACATTATTGCATGTTGCATATCGTTCCTGGTAAGAGGGGGGGGGGGGGGGGGGGGCACATTTATCTAAGATTACAAACAAAATTAATGTTACCTTATACCCCGGGATAAATTCAGAGTTAAATCAAGTTGGATTAAGTTGATACTGAATGAGATTAAAGCTGTGTTTCTCATATTCTTCATCTGTGGAGTATATTCTCCCCAAACGAAGGGATTGACCTTATTGTCCTTTTGTCTTGACATGTGTGGGATGGCAGAAGGTGCAGAGCAGAGCAGGAGTGGGTGTCGGTAGAGTTCCAGTAGAGAGTAACCTGGAGAGTGTCGAGTTTGTTCCCGTTTGTAACCAAAGTGTCAAGGAAGGAAACCCTAGTACGCAATAATCCGCTGTAATGTAATGGTTTGGTGTGAACTGTTGTAATAATTGATGATACTCCTAATTCCATCTTGACCCAGGCTAAAAAATCAAGAAAATATCATCGATAAACCTGATATAGAGGCCTGTTTTACCTGGTGATTGAGAAGTAAAAGTTCTTCCAATTTGCCAAAGAAGATGTGAACATAAGAGGATGCGAGTTTTGCTATTTGTAGGTAGTAAATACCGTTGAAAACGAAAATGTTTTTGTGCAGTACTAGTTTTAGGAGTTGAAGTAGACTACTTGGCTGAATTATCCGATCTGGGTTATTCCTCCTAATTGCTTTTGCAACTTCTCTCATTCCTTCACCATTTGGGATGTTGGTGTAGAGAGAAGTGATTTCCATGGTAACCAAGAGAATCTACTTGCGTCTTATTTTTAAGATTCACACCATTGAATATAGTTTGTGATATCTTTCACATAACTGGTATACCGGCTGACCAGTACCCACTCTAGCAGGGCATAAATAATCCCTCTTCCAGCTAGCTTCCTTCGTCTGATGAGTCCAATCCAGGACAAAACTAGCCACCCCTTCTCGACTATTCCGGTCTCTACTTTCTTTTTCTTTCTACAACTCTGTTATTTTAAGCGTAAAGTAGGTAACAAAGTTTTTAAAAATAATCATCGAAACATTACTGAAAAAAAGAAAGTTGGTAATAGAATGCGGTCACGCTTGTTCTCTATTTTGTATTATTCTATATTCGCCGAAATCAAAGACTTTTAGGAAAATTAAAAATATCTTTCGATTGGAAAGTTTACTGTACGTGAGAAAGGACATGTGTTACCTGCAGTTAAATTGCTAATACTGGGTTATCATATCTCATAGAAGTTCTATAAAAGCTACACAAACCATGACGCGTTTATCAACGATTGCGAAATTCCTATTCATCAACGTAAAAGAGTAAACAGTAAAAGCCAAACATGCTTCGATTGTGAAAAGATCGTGTGAGCCTTCGTCTGACACAAACATAATTTTAAAAAAAGACCGTATTGAAGGACGGTGTTCCTATTGATAAAGCATGCACCACCGAGTCAACTTTCAAACAGGCCAGTTCTTCAGTGTTTTATCATAGTCGCGTAAGAAATCAATAATAACGCTTCATTCTTGCATCAAGTTTATCTAAATATTTACACAGAGTGTTTAGAGGCTCGAACAATGGTAAAGTGTTTTATTAAAGACATGTAAAGTGGTTGTTTGTGATATAGTTTAATCATGCATTTGTAATAAATAAACGTAACTCCCTCAACGTAAGTAAAGTGGTTGTTTGTGATATAGGTGTTTGTAATATAGGTGAATTATGCATTTGTAATAAATTAACGTAACTCCTTCAACGTAAGTAAAGTGGTTGTTTGTGATATAGGTGTTTGTGATATAGGTGAATCATGCATTTGTAATAAATTAACGTAAGTCCTTCAACGTAAGTAAAGTGGTTGTTTGTGATATAGGTGAATCATGCATTTGCAATAAATTAACGTAACTCCTTCAACTTGGTGATAAAAAATCACCACTCAAAATACATAAGATGATAGGATTTTTCTGACTGTCAACGTCATACCATATCAACGACACGAATGCCTTCATATTGGTATACCCCGAGCGAGAACGACAGAGAGCGACAATGTTGTCGCGGGCGTCGTATGCCATAAGCATTGCATGCTGTTTTAAGTTATACCCAATTCATGAAAGAAGTAGAAAAGAACGTACAAATTTACTATCAAGCAAAAGCTGACCAGCTACCTTCATCGATTTTTGAAGTTCACATTCAGAACATAAAATCTTATCATTGTCAATGACGTCACGTCACCATGGCAATGTAATATTTTGTTGTCAGGCATCACATGAAATATATGAATCTTGATGTGTGTCCTCAAGAAAACTTAATATTCTGAAAAGTTAGGCCTAACGAATTATGTTTTTGTTTATGTTAACCGTTTTGTAAGTTGCAATTAGCAATTCCAAATATAACCAGTTTTGAATTCTTTATCCATATAAAACATATTAGGTCTATCTTTTATCTTGTCTCTCATTAAGTGTCACTTTTATTCGATCTAGCCCATGATCACTATCAGTAGAAATTCAGCACACATTGGCTTGGCCATGTTCGGCTGATCAATAGGAGACTTTTTGAATTATGAAGGTTTAATTCCCTGAGAATAAACGATATCAGTCACATCTAATTCGAATAAATGTGTAATATCCTGCATTCGAATGAATGGCAGTTGTATAGCCACATGGAATATTTTCCTTACACAAGGTTAAAAAGTATCTGTTAAAGTTACCGACAGTAACCGGGATGTTTAATTCAGATGATACCTCGCACGCGTGAGTCATGTCCACCGAGGCCTATTGGCATTCTTGAATCTCGTGCACAAGAGTTCAACTCGTTTGACCACCTCGGTGAAAGTAGTGAAATCTTACTTAATTATTTTGTAACAAATCACAATTATAATTTATCAGCAACGGAACCATGTTAATATTGTTACAAATACCAGAGGTAAAAGGAAAGATAGGTTCGCTAAGAATGATTGTTGTTTTGTCAAGCGACGTCCTGTGCATTGCGTAATATCAAACTCTGTCAGTATGTAATCCGACTCACACCTGCTGAAATTAAAGAGACACTACCGCCTCTTGAGGTAAATATTTAACTTCTTTGTCTATATCCGAACAAATGCCGCTTTACACATTCTTGTAAGAAATATGTACGAAGCGCACAGGTGAAGTCTCTCCAGTTTCTTAAAGTTTACAATAATAGGCCGAGGTGAGGTTAGATAATTTTGGATTTAACATCGCTTTCAAGAGTACTTGACTTATATCGCGGCTGCTATCATTATTGCAGGGATTACAACCATTGTGCCTATGCATTGCGGGGAAACCTGCGAGCATCGACTTGAACTATTTAATGTCGCTTCACTTTATAGCACTGAAATTCAGTGTAGGATTCCACCCAAACCTTACTGCCAGTAGAACATTTCTCTACTGCAGACAAATTTGCCGAGCCCAAGGCGGGATTCGAACCACGGACCTCTTGATCCGAAGCCAACCGCGCTAACCACTACGCTTTCCCACCCCCGGTTATCTGCTATCCCACCCCCGGTTATCGGCCGAATGCACTGGGTTTAGCGGAAAGGAATAAGTGTGTACCTAATATTAGCTGTTAGGACTGATAGTGAATTGATCGGATATAAGAGGTTATTTCATTATATATAAATTATGTCATGTAACTTGCTTATCGTGTTCCCTTTGATCGGTAACACACACTTGCTTCGCGATAATCATGTGACTCACATTCACGTGTAATATTGTCTATATATATCCAATTTCTTCGAGTTAATATTTGTAATGTATTTTTTAAAAATATTAAACATAACTTCAACACCTGATCATCCATGTTTTATGTACATAAAAATTAACTTCTTTTGACATGAAATCGATTTTTTGCAATACATCAAAAACTGCTAATACAAAAAGGCACGACATATTTAAGAAAATGCCTATAATAGCACCGCGGGGTGTGTTAACTTAATCACATTATGCACATATGTGCATGTTCTTCGCTATTACAAATACGTGCAGTAGATAAGTTTGTAGTATAGGTATAACATTAAATTAAAGGGGCTCACAGTATGTTGTTGGAGTCAACAATTACAAACTTAATAATTGGTGTTATTTCATCGACAAGAAGTCGTTGTTTCTCAAAATTAACATATCAAACCTTATAAGTTAGCATAATGATAATTAACAGGAAAAAAGTCGCTATTTCCGATTGAAAACCGGACAATGTCGCGCGTCAATGACTCAAACGTAACTTTGTAACGTAATGTGAACTATAGGTTGCAGTGCTTAATAGGTCATTTAACTAATAAACATGTAAATGGGACGCAGAATTTCGACTTCTGAACATTTACATAGCCGTTTTAGATTTTCAATCGAAAAAAGAAAAAGTCGTTAGATAGGCGATTTGAACTTCAGTAAAACATTCAGTCAAATGATTTTTTGACTTGTTTAAGCAACATTCAAAATTCATGAAAGATACTCTTACCGTCACTTTAATCTTATTTAGTATTTTACTTTCTCCATTGAACGCGTTTGAGAAAATGACAATCGATCGAGTAAATGTTCCTTCCTCTGAGAGAAACAGACCAGAATATAATTTATGTTTTCCCTTTTTCTTTGTGCCAAAATATGGCAGGTTTTATAAAATCAGTCAAAATCTTTCATTACATGGGTAATCTATTTCATTTCATTCATTATTTTCGTCGGTATCAAAACCATTGAGACACAGTCACATAGATTTTATAAGTGAAATTTTCAAACGTAGCTTGCTTCTCTCATAATTGATTTTCTGGATATACAACTTCTGTGAGGGCGACGTTAGTGAATCCATGTTGAAACGTCTCGTATATTCTTCCAAATTATGCCAAATATCTGATAATGATAAACGGCATATTACTTTTAATATTCTTTCATTCAATCGCTGTATCATTCATTCATATGAATATTCGTTCAGCGCAAATATTATTTTCAGCTATCTCTACTCAAAGGATCTTTGTTTTATCCTCTATCATCGGGTATTATTTTTTATCACTCGCCCGTGTAAGATACTGCAGTGTAATATTTCCTATACGGAGATATTGAACTAGTGTAATACCGCTGCACATATGACATATGGATGTGACGTCACAATGTTGGCATCGTTGGCAATGTTGGCATGGCGGCCATGTCGCGGAAATGTTTCGTTAAGTACACTTTCGGCGATCACGCTTGATTACTGAGGCCAAATAATAAACTGAATACTAAACTTTCTTCAATTTGATACTATTTTTTTACCAAAATTGTTAATGATCTGGTATCATACTCGCTTTCGCTCGTTTTACTCGTTTGATAAAAATAGCGGAAAGATAGATAGATAGACAGTGGAAGGTTGTTTAATATTTTGTTGTCACTAAAGTTAATCGATAACCATTAGCAAGATACTTTCAGCAACGGTTAGTTCTATACGATAACATAGCACCATCAGATCATTTACCATATATGACTATGCAAATTTACAACGGTATGTAAAAGACAACCCCCTAATTCAATATTCAAGAATAAAATAATTTCCATCCCATTGTCAAAGCAAGCGCCAACCCACAGGACGATAGGCATTACCATCTCACAGGTTTACACTGGTCTTAATCCCAGGGAATTAGCTTGATGCTAGAGGATCCAACCTCCGAGTTTTGGAGAGCATCTGATCAGACAGGAGTGGACAGAGACACACAAAAGAAGATGACGTCATTTAGATGATGGTTTATTTCATTATGACATCCTGAGTGTGAAGACAAAGGACAGCTGTGAAATTGTGGCAAAGTGACCGCCTCATTGCCCTTTCTTCACTCAGCAGCCGACTCTAAACTCCTAGCTCATTCCCCGCTGTAGGTTCCACTCTCGTTTCCTCTCTGGGCTCCACTCTGGGCTCCACGGTTTCTCCTTTCGAAGAGGGCCCTATTTAAGGGATTCACATGACTGAAAGCTTTAGAGCCTTCAAGCATATAAAATGTCACATAGAGCATGACTGCCATTATACTTCCTTAGGTACAGCTGCATACCGAAAGTTTGTTCACTTACCACTGAATCGTAGTGCAAATATCATGTAATTTTGGTTTCGTTTCAACGTCAATAGAATTACTTCAGCAAGACTGACAATTGATCACCCACTGTCTATGTGTGAACTCGTTTTGGCATTGTCTGGACACTCGTGCAAAACTTCGAATTTTGGCATATTGATAACGACAGGAGGGGTCACATTTCGAAATTTCGAATTCGTAAGATGTCAAATAAAATGTCCCATATCGACTCTCTGAGATTCAAACCAACATAATCACATTGACTTTTTGCTAATTAACAAACGTTACTACTTTTTAAAGCAGTTGATAACTTATAAAGGATTTTATGGAGAAAAATGAAAATAAGTGTTTTCGGAATTGTGACCCATGGTCACTTCAATGACCTGCCAAAACTGTTACGGGTAATTGTTGGTTACGGTAAACCTTTACCTTAAAGAAGAATGGATTTGCATATGTGTATTGAAAATTCAATGTTATACGTTTCTTTTTCGAAACGCTACGATACCACAAAGGCATCTCAAATTACATGCTATTTGCACTAGTATAATCAGGTATGTGAACAAACTTTTGGCATGCAGCTATATAAATATATTACAATTGTTCATTTCAATTGCCTAAAGTGATGGATAATAAAGAGTTGCTAATTACATATAAAAACTATTCATATGGGTAGGTGATTGCTCCAGGTGATTGTATAAGAAAATTGACATGAAACTGTTGTGAATTTAATCAAACATTTAAAAATATTTATAAACATATACATAGAAAAATGTAGGAAACTATTAAGAATATATATACAGCTATTGACACTGTGTTACTATATATCATATCGGAAAGGTTTATACCTTTTCATGGTTGATGTTATGCTTCATATAATCACAAAATGAATTTGGATTTACCAAATGCTAGGATAAATATTTATATGTAAAAATAAATATCAAGTGCATAAATACTGGTGCCGTTAAATTGATCAAGACCTAACATCAATCACGTTAATGAAAATTATCGATTTCCTTAAGGCCGTTTTATATTAGTCCGCCGTAAGAAATGATTGTCCAAGGGACCGTACTACAATTATTAATCATGTTGACACTGCTCGGTGCAAGTCACTCTTGTAAGAGTCACTCAGTGATTTTAATGACATAATAGAAGGCTTTTGGTGGAACAAAATATTATGTACATGAAAAAATAAAAAAAACCTCACATACACACAAATCCATTTATCCCTAAACACTAACTTGTTTACAATATAAATCAATAAACAGCCGTATAATTTTGCAGAAGCCTAATTCAAGCGTTCAGTTTTTATGAATACTAATTAAAAAGCCTATCAACTCCTTACTGTCGGTCTGTCTGCGTGTAGCGTTTCCAAAATGTCGCGCTTGATTGTCCAGTTTTCGACAGAAATTGCGATGTTATCAATTGAACACCAAACAAATATTACACCTCTATGAAATGAAAATTCATAAAACGGAATGGCCTCAGAGGAACTTGATTTGTTGTGTTTTAACATACCATAAGTTAAGTCTTTTGTGCTAAAATATCAGACTTGGGATTTACTATTATGTAATCGCTATATTTTCATGAGCGGTGTCAGTTGTCCTATATTCGAGCATAGAAAAATGGAAGGGAAAATTGTAAAAAAAGTATGAAAGTGAGGTGCAATTGTTTACTTTGATGATGTATACAAGTTTGTTAAAAATGAAATCAGTTATGTTTTGGATAAGATAAATTCGTTACAATGACAAAATACTGAGATTTATGATGTTTCTCTTCTAAACACAATTCCACAATTCTAAGATTATGATCTTGGTCCGAGTCTATTTCGACTGTTTAAAGAAGCTTTGACGCATGTTAAACGACTATGAAAATGTTACACATTTGAGTTTTCAGCTGAAAAATTATGTCCCCAAAACGTAGCCATCATTGGTAATTGCCTCTTGTAATTCACGTGAAAACAGTTAGAAACGGGTATAAAGGCCCCTGTATTCATCATTTCATACCATAATTCGATTACATACCCATATAAACAGAAGAAGAGCGGGAAAGAGTTATTGGTATGCTGCAGAACCGTCGAATGACGGAGATGTCGTTGCTGCATTCGGATGTCATCATCTCATCATTAAAAGAAGTGTAGACGTTTTCAGCAAACAACACAAGACCGAACTAGAAGCGGGAGGCCACCGGTTGCAACTCCAAATGAAGACCGGTACCATCGTCATCTTCACCTTAGGAACAGGTTTCAAACAGGAACAGTGTCGGTTCATTAAGCAGTTTTGTCACTAAACTGTGAGAAGAAGGAACCGAACGGACTGAGGCCATACCGGCCGATGCAAGCAATGCACCAGACACGCCGACATCGACAAAACAGGGTTGTTTGTGCCAGAAATGTAAGACGTTGGCAGATCCAGAACTGGCACATGGCCTTATTATCCGATGAAAGTCGGTTCTAGCTACACAGAGCGGACGGGAGAAGGAAGATGTATCGTCGGGTGAGAGGGTGGCACGTAGCTGCGTATACAGGAGGTTATCCCTTTCCATTGAGGCAGCGCCATGTCTGGGGCGGACTACGCGGCAACGCAATTACCAACCTTGTTGTGACTGGCGGCAATCTCACCTACAGCCAGTGGACATTCCATTCATGCATCAGAATCCCCACACGCTTTTCCAAATGGACAACGCTCGACCTCATGTGCCAAGACAGACGTTGAAGTTCTTAAACGTCAACAACTCTCACGTTTTGCCTCAACCAGCCAGATCGCTGGATATGAATCCAATTGAACACCTCTCAGATAACATTGATCGAAGGATCCGGTTACGACAGCATACACGTCAACAATTTAATGCTGCATTGATGCTATTAAAATAATCAGAAACTGGCTTAGCTTTATAAATCACGTGACAGTTGAACGGTGTCGATGTTCTAGTTGTCCTTGATTAAAAAGGCAATTTGTTCTGTGCATTTCGAAGTCTTATCAATCAAAATTTGTCGGCCGTATATGTGTGTGTTGTTTCTGAATTTGTTCTTACGGAAATGATCGAAACAAGCCAAGAATTATAAAGGAAGTATCTTAGAATTGATATTAACTTTCATTAGACTAACGATAATTTGTGACTATGACCGAATCGCTGATAGAAGGTGCTACTGTTTGATGTAGCGCTGTCTTCCTGTCCCTTATATTATTGGTCAGTTCGTCAAAGATATGAGCTGAATAAGTTCATACCTACCTAAAAAGACCGAGCAAAGGCACATATAACATTACCTTAATTAAACTATTATCTATATGCCCACTTCAGTAAGGCGTTGTATAAACCATGCATGACACCACATCTTGTCTAGCACACTGTAGACATTCACGATGTGTTTGTTCACTGGCTTATCAACTTGAAACTATTAAAACTAGTTATATACATGCCGGAATTTGTCAAGCTTGTTTAATCCTCGAACGGAGAGGGTTACTCTCTTTAACGTGATTATTAGAATATATATTTGCAACATGGCCTTGTCTACTCTTACACAGAAGATAGCACATTGCTTGAATTTCAAAATTTTTCTTTTTAGGGGAACTGGTCGACGGTTAGCAACTAACTGCGCGTTCCACGTGACCACTGGTCACATGCGCCTAAGAATTTTTTTAAAAAATATCAACGTTATTCACCTTACGATGTGAACTGCCTTTGTAATTAAATCTTATGTAGGTACGTTTTTTATGTTTACAATCCGTTGTAATTTCTATTTAAAAAAAATTAATTTTCGCGTTGATAAAACGTTGGTCATTCAAATCTACACGTTACACATGCGTTCACGGTCTCGTTACTTAACTTTATCGGGACGATATATAGTTTTCGATTTACAAGCCTTCGCGCATCAATAGAGATATTCTTGACGATCGGCTGGTGTGACCCAGTAAACATCCAACTGTCTAGTGTTATCCAATTTAGTAATGTACATCAGTACATTTGTACCGTCAACCTTCAAGTGAGAATCGGTATTGTTCCTTATTATTCTTCCATTTCTAAGCAACTAGACAACCGGTATTTCTATTCCTTGAAGCCCGAAGCGATCGATTCAGAGCTGTACACAATACAACTGCATCGTTTCCTTCCTTCCATGTTGCGCTTTTCACACTGTCACTGTTATCTTCAAAACTGCCGTTACCTTCCTCGGGTAAGTTCTTATTTATTTTGAGTTGATAATTATGTATTTTGATAAACGAATTTTCCCGAAACAGGTAGTTCCATTAGGTATTTACCCCGAAGAAAGGTAGTTGGAGAATCTGAGATGTATTGGATTAAAAGTTCTGAAAAAATTCCAATCCAAAAATTAAAAAAACGAAGAGCCTTTGAAGTGTATCTTCTCTTTATCTAGGATTATAAGTTAATATTTGGAACTTCAATGTTGAAAATTCCGTTTGAACGATATAAGTCAAGAACGAAAAATACCCCTTGAAGTTAATTGAAAACTATCTATTACAATATTGCTACCATTTCATTAAAGTGGTTATATCTATTCGTGGTATAATTGGAATATCTCAAATGTTTGACAAATTAGGTGCATTCCATGACAGTTTTAATAATTTTTTATGATAAAAATATTATGAAATTATTTGAGAAATCAATATATAAATTTGATAACTAAAATTACATTAGAATACATATTTAGTTTTCAACGCTGCAATATACCGTTGCTGAGCCAAAATAATTTATGACTTGAGTTCTGGTACAACTGTCTCCCTGAACTTGCAGCTTTATCTCTAAAATGCCAAATGAGGTTGTTTTCTTGTTTACAATGTTAATCGGAAAACGGCTCTATTAATGTTAAAACTTGTATACATGTATATTAGTTAAGTGACCTATTGAAACTATTGACTGCTGTGAATAAGTTTCCAAAATTATCATTAAATGTCTTTGGCGCGCGCCACTGTCCGGTTTTCGATCACAAATCACGACTGTGTCCCCTTTATTGTCACTATCCTGAACTGATAAGCTTACTCTGATATGCATAACTGTTATGATTCTGAAATGTGAAAACGACTGTAAAGCCGGCATAATTTCCAGAAGTTTGTACTATCGTTAATAAGTTGTGGTAGTCAAGGTGGTGTTTTCACGCTGAAGTCACAATTAAATGTAGCATGACATAATCTTTTTAGCCCAAGCGGCGTTAAGCAATAACTCACTCACTCATAATCTTTTTTCTCAAATCTTTATTAACCTTTAGCTTTACAGCTAATCGGCTCTTATAATAAAAAAAAATGCAATGACATACTCTATATGTGTAAAGTACTTATTTCAAAATGTTAATGTATTGTATTGTACATTGGGTTATAATGCCTTCGTGCTTGATCGAGTTCCATTCTCGTCTCTTGTGCACATTTCCGTATGCTTATCTTCCGACATTCTCTCCCAACAGAGACAGCTCCGTCATAAATTCCCATACAACCTCTGTCTTAATACGAAGGTTATCGGCCTTCCGGCAGTTTCCCCTACCGCCACAATATTGCAACTTATGCTACCTGGCAATATTTCAGCCAATGAAAACACCGCATGCATTAATAACATTTGTTGTCACACAGGCCTATGCAATGATACAGTCGCTAAATGAGGCGTTTGTGTTCTGTAAAGACGACTGAAAGTGCAAGATGCATATTCGAATTAAGTTTAGCTTTTAGGAAGCATGAGGAGATAATATGGGCGATTTAAATGATACATTTTGAAATGGCGTCGCTGTTTGCACAACTAACTTTGATTGCATCCGATCAACGTTCTACATTTCTAGACCAAGAAACCTTCGTATTAAGAAGGAGTTTGTATGTGAATTTATGTCGGAGCTACCTCTGATGGGAGAGAATGATCTTCCGAAGGCCCGCTTAGTTTTTTCTATGCATTTTGTGTGGGTTTATTTCAGATTGAAGAAGAACTACAACAGAGCGTTATGAATATTCATCAACTATGCTTCTTAGTAGCGTTAATAAGTAAGTACTGATCCTGTTAATGAGACAGGTAGACACAGAGACAGAGAGGAAAGTGCAGAATTCATTACAAGAAGTAAATTTTACACACATACACACCCATATATATTCACTGTAATGTAAACCTCTCTTAGGACAAAGTTGAAACAAATACGAGGAAATCGGCGTCTTTATTTATCTAATATTCTTTTGAATATATAATCTTGATACCGCAAAATAACATTTATAAGAAAAATCATGAAATTTGGCGCATATGTGATTTTAAGATAAATGCAATTTTAATAATATTGCCACTGATATTGTTAATTATATTTTGTCTTCAGTTCTCTTCAGTTATTCAAGGTACGTTGATTGCGAACTGGACTGGGTTGAGTTTTGTATTAACAATGGGATAAGTGGCAACGGCAACAACAACAATGGAAACGGTAATGGGAATAGCGGCAACGGCAATGAGAATAATGGAAACGGCAATGGTGATATCGGAAACGGAAATGGAAACAACGGAAACGGGAATGGAAATAACGGAAACGGAAATGGGAATGATGGGAAAGGAAATGGAAATGGAAACAGCGGCAACGGAAATAGCAACAACGGAAATAACAATAACCGTAATAACACTATTAATCAAGAAGCAACTGTTGATCTTTACATACAAACTATTTGTGACGCAAGGATCGCTTCCCTCGTAACAAACTGCACAGACACTTTTCCAGCATTTACGTTGAATAATGCCCTACCAAACACAGGAGAAATGGTTTTAGATATGACACCAGTTACGAATCTAGACTGCAGTCATCTGTGCGCATTTCTTTCAGAGTGTGCATTTTTCACCTATGAACCGAGTGGTTCCTCGTGTCAGATTTACATTGTCGGGAGCGACACACCGTCAGAGCCTGTGGTGTGGAGAAAGAATGTGTTGTAATAAATGAACAAATACAAAATAGACATATCATACGATGAATTTGAACAATGATTTGTTAATTGTTTATAAGATCATTAAGATTTGGTTTTTACTTTACCGCACTATGTACTTTGATAACGGTTTGATCAGACATAGAAGCATTAGATTCACCTTGAGCATATGTTGAATCCCTGTGAAGAAGTAAATGATTTTCCTAAATCGTAGGTGTTGTAAACCCTCGAATAGGTATGAATAGGAATTAAAATTCTTCCAATCGTTTTGAAAACTTGTTACTTTAAGTATTAGTTTAAATGGCGGGCTATGAAGAATCTTTTTGGAATGACCATACACCATTTGAATTAAAGTACAAGAAATATATATACTTTCAATGCGAATACCAAAGGATCAAAAGTTGAATGACAGCATATTGAATGCAATAAATGCTTCATATTTGTAATACGATTACTACGAACAAAGAGTTTTAAAGGGGCAGGGTTACTTTTTGAGGTTAAATGAAGAGAGAAACGAAAATAAATGTTACCAATTAAATGACGATTTATGTAAATAAAGGCAGTTGCTTGCGGAACGTAACATGTTCAGTTTAGCTAAGAGAATCCATTTCCCTACGTTCAATGATTAAGAGGTGTTCACACTAAAATGGCCGCTTGGGGTAGCTTAATGGTTGAAACTTTCTTCTACGACTACGGATAATGCGGTTGATTCATGAGGTGTTGAACACTCTCAAGACAATACACTCGGAATAAACATATATTTATTGGGTAAAATTTGAAGATTTGCTATTTGCTATAAACGTGCTACTGTCATTTTAAGTAACATGTTACATAACCAAGGGTTATTGATGGCAATAAATATTGATGTAAAAGGGTGACGTATAGAACCCATGAAAATATAAATAAAAGCTTTTGGAGCACATTTACCTTAAAATGATTTTTCACTGGCCATCGTTGTTCAAGCTTTTGTTTCTTACAGTTTTTGTAAGATAAATAAAAAAATGTTTATACAGAGGAGAAACTTGTGTCACTTGTATAACTGGAAATATTCAAAATTCAAATTGTACGTTTCTGATGCAGTTTGTAAAGTAACTTACTCTCAAAACGACCACCAAATATGTAAATAACTATATAGAAATGCATACTTGACAAAATTACCTTTCTTTTTATATATTAACGGTCCTAAACGCATATGAAACTTTAACTATTTCCATACATGACGTTTCCGCAACGTAATTGCTGATGCATTTCCAGTCTTGTCAAAGGTTTCTTCTTTGCCTCATTGATAGAGATAAATGAACGTATGAAAATATTTATTTATTTTTTTTTAATTTATATTTATTTTTAAAAATACAGAATTTTTATACAAAACGGGAAAGAAAGTGTTATATATTAGTCATTTTTCGAAACGAAAACTGAAATAGGTCAATAAATTGGAAATCGTTTGTGAGAAAATAACATTAGCAATAGAAATATACATTAGGATTTAAAAATTCCGTTTTTTAGCATAGGTCATCATCAATTTCTTGTTATTTGCTATATATTATATTGTTCTTTTGTTTAAGAGTCATTTCATTATTCCGAGATACCAGACTTTGTAGTTAATAATGACCCGGTGCTGAGCGGTTATTGCAAATAAGACGAGGGCGTAGCTCGACCGAAGTTTATTGTCATAACGCAAGGCAAATCGGGTCATTATTTAGCTTACACTCCCCCGGAACATTCCTGCAGAGTTCCAAAACAAATATTTTATATAGGGTTAATTTATAGACGTTTCACTTTTACACTTTACAGGCTAACGTGACCTGACCCAACATGTCAGATAGGAGGTTTACTCAACACGCCTGTCTGAGATTTTAAAACTAAGCTATTCATGAGGAAATCAATAAAGTAATGGCATAACAAATGCACCACATGGGTTGGCATGGGTCTTTTTCGTGAAGCGGATTAGGCGTTGCTTGTCATCATAATGTCTCGGGTTCGAATCCCACTTTCGCTGTATACATTTCTTATATTTCCAATTTATAAAAAGTTTCAAATTTGCTGAATGGTCAAATGATTGTTGACGTCGAAGTCGATGATTTCAAGAACTTGCACTGAAAGAATGTTGTTGGGTTTTTCAGTAATGTACATATAACATAGATGACACGTACCGCTTTTTACTGCATGAGTAATGTATCACTTTTATCCGGTAGGAAAAGCAAGGAAGGGAAAGCAGGATTTGATGTATTTTTGCTTTTCGAAAAAACAACAACCTTTTGATTAAATTAGATTCTAGAGTCGTTGCGTCAGTTGTTTATTGAAAACATTACAGAATCCAGGTTGACTAACTTGTTCGTATGACCACATTTATATCGACGTATAGTGGTAGTATACTTTTGTATTGACAATCTTTGTGTTTACAGATAGTTATTAAAATCCCTTTTCATAAACATTCATCTCCTAGAAGTTTTCATAATATTCAATCTCCAAATTCGCGATTCAAATTTTCAGTGATTAAAAAATGGTATACAATAGTAGAAATAGTTCAGAAGAAGACTTAAACACTAAAGCCCAAAAATAATGGTTTTGAAATGTATTTTAAATGATAATTACTTTTCTGTCGAATGATTTGGCTTTTGATGTAATTAAACTAGTTCTTATCAGAAACATCTCTTGTGTGATGTTTCATTTGTGCCCCTTACCGTGCCAGTGAAGACACTTTGTTGCCCGAAAACTATTTCGAAGCGGAAATAAGAGATACGAACCCGAAACGTCTTTTGTTGGGTTGCTTAAGTTGTTGAGTAAATGTTTGATGTTTGTCAATCTCATTGTCATCAGGACAAACCTCAAGAATCGCAGCGAGATTCAGGTGACTAGTTCGATCTGATTTCAATGAGATTGGATATTCCCCATGAAGAAGGACGAGAGAGGCTGGTACGTAATATTGTACATAGCTCGGTGGATCGCTTAAGTGTATATCTGAATGGATAATTACGCGATTCATTTCTAGATGAAGTGGGATTTTAAAGGTGCCAACTCAGGACATCATATCTACAATGTTCACAATCAAATAACTCCTTTCATTTACAAATGAATTATTCTGACTTGACATTGGGATAAATTAAGCTTATTGAAGTACAAGGCTAATCGTTGTTACGTTTTTCATATAATTACCCTTAATATAATAATTAAGAATTTTAAATTTTCATATAACGTGTTCTGTTGGCCCTCCAAATAGAGTAATTGAATCATTGCCATCACCAAAGCCCGTATCACTTTCCGTCCTATCTTGGAAGGAATAAAAGATTAATATATTACATAACAATCTCGGCGATTCGTTTTTATTTGAAGCTTGAATAAAAGAATCTGAAGATGAGTAATTGTGATATGTCTATAAGAATTCTAAGATTCGTAATGAAAAGATTCGTATTCTTATCCTAGATTCATGAGGATGTTTATTAGAGAAGACAGGAAATATATAGATAAGATATTCCAAGAATAAATGGTATGACGGGTGTTGGTACCAATTTCATATATGCAGAGTATACCATTCGTGGCAGGCATAAGACACTAAAGAATATACCCGCCGTAACTACACAGAAAACGACGAAGATAGATGAATAGTAACGTCCTATCGTTATCAATAGGAAAATGAAAAATGTGAATCCCAGTTAAATTCGTAGGGAATAAATAAACACTTGGAGAAAGTTCATGTTACGGAAGGTATTCTTTCTCCCCTGTTGTCAATTTCTAAGCAACAAGACCATAGGGACTATCAATTCTTCGATATCTAAATCTGATCGATCCAGATCTGGCCACATAAGCTCCGGCGTAAATCCTCATTACCTTCAATACTCTCAGGACGTGACAGTCTTTTGTCGGGCAAACTGCCGTTACCTTTCATCAGGTGAGTGTATGTACCTTTTCTATTAGTAATAAACTTTTTAATACGAAATGTCGTTTTAATGTCAGACTCTGGAAGGATTCCTACAGAAAGTTAATTGCACATCAAGTTTAATTGTAAAAAGTTTAGTTCAAAGATTTGTATAAAGTTTAGTACAAAGATTTGTAAAAAGTTTAGTACAAAGATTTGTATAAAGTTTAGTACAAAGATTTGTATAAAGTTTGATTTGTATAAAGTTTAGTACAAAGATTTGTATAAAGTTTAGTACAAAGATTTTCTCGTCCGATAACGACAATAACGATGCTCGGAAATTTTTTTCAAAAAGAGTTTTTGTGTTAGAGAATAGCTAGGCGTGGTGATAGTTATGTTACATTACTTTATCTTAATTCAGGATTATCTTATGAAAGTTTATCAATGATTCAAATAGGTGATATCAACAAAATGGAAATTTGACTGTGAACTACGAGTATCCGTGTACAGCTGCATACCAAAAGTTTTTTCACATACCTGCAGATCTTAGTGAAAATATCATGTAATTTGGCATGTCTTTGAGGCATTGTAGCATTGCGAACAAGAAACGGATACTTTTGACTTTTAAATACAGAAGCAAAAATCCATTGCTTTAAACACAAGTTACGTTTGTTTGTTTGCATTAAATAAATTTTTTGCTGAGTTTTTTCCACAGAGAGTCGAAATGGAATATTTTGATTGAAATTTAAAGAAATAAGAATTTCGAAAATGTGACCCCTACTGTCTATTTGTTCATGCCAAAAATTTTGCACGAGAGACTAGAAAATCTCACAATACGTTAAAGAATGACTATTTTACACATTGACAATGAGAGATGCTTTGTCGGTTCTGCTGAAGTCATTTCATTGACTTTCAAACCAAACCCAAATTACATGATATTTGCACTAAGATACAGTAGTAAGTGAACAAACTTTTAATCTATAGCTGTTTCTATACTTGTTACTATACCAAGTAAAATATATGTGAATTCAAATACGAGTCGGATAATTGAAATAACAACAAAAGTGATATTTAGTATCAAACTTCAAAATCCATAAATAATTAGTTATGAGAATGTTATAAGCGTGGTCTACATGTATATGTCCCTGTACAATTCCCGAAATTAACCATTGCAACACTCATGCCCATAAAGCCTGGGAATTGGTTATTGCGAGAATTGGCCAAGACATATACACGAACTTCGCATCATATTTGTTTCATTGGTATTTAAGGATTAAATCATAGTTGTTGTCAATTTGTATTATCATTCAGTGTATTTTGACACGATTAAAAGCTAAAAAAAACAATACAAATATTTTTTCAAGGTTCACCGTGACTGGTTATCATACTGCCTAGTCTGTCAAATCCTGTCTCAGGGTAAGACGCTCCATAAGAAGAGTGGACGTCTTAGCCTGAGACAAGATGAGCCTTTTAGTGACCCACGATAACCCTAGTACTCTGCGGAATCTATTCCAAGATACCTTTGTTTGTACTGTGAAGAATTATTTTTGTAGTATGAAACATTTGTTTCAGATTAGAGAAATCTCTTAGACCCCGTCGTCGATATGAATATCCACCAACTATCAGCGTTCATAAGTAAGCTTTTATCTTATCAAAATAATTTCAAAATGATAAAATGGAAATAGAATTATAAAAAAGAGTAAGAAAAACTAAGATAAAAATAAGATAACGTTCTTATACATACGTCTGAGGTTCAACGAAATTAGTATGCTATGTCACTTTCGTTTGTGAAGCTCCATTTGGTGTATGAATAAAACAAGAGAAATAATCGTAAAACGTGATTGTTAAACTAAATGCAATCTGTTAAGAAATAGCTACTAACGGGATTGATTTACAAGATTAAAGCACATACCAACATAATTAAAACGACTTTGGTGCACCATTTAGGACTGATATTGATCCTCAGATTGAAAGGGTTGGAAGAGTGTTCATTGAATAAGATTGGTAGGATATTGATATTTAACAACAACTTGTTTATTTCACCTTCAGTGTTGCTCGGTTGTACAAGGCATGTTGGTTTTGCACTCGACTGGATTGAGTTATGCTACAACTCTACCATTTTTACTGAAAGTAATAGCAGTGACAATGGGAACAACAGCAATGGAAACAACGGAAACAATGACAATGGTACCAATGGAAACGACAATGGAAACGGCAACAGTAATGGGACAAATGGTTATGGAAGTGGCAATAATGGAAATGGCAACGGTAACAACGCTAATAATCCAGAGACAAATGTTGATTTTTACGTGCAAACGATTTGTGACGCAAGGATTGCTTCCTTCATAACAAACTGCACGGACACTCTCCCAGCATTTACACTTGATAATACCGTACCAAACTCAGGAGCAATGGTTTTAGTTATGACACCAGTTACGAATCTAGACTGCAGTCATATGTGTGCATTTCTTTCAGAGTGTGTATTTTTCACTTATGAACCGAGTGGTTCCTCGTGTCAGATTTACATTGCCGGGAGCGATACACCGCCAGAGCCTGTGGTTTGGAGAAAGACTGTATTATAAAATGAAGAATTGGCTGAATTAAATGCAAATAAAACGATGCGCAATCAGGATGCAAAATGAGTAAATCATTAATGAATCAAAAGTTTATTTACTATTTGTATTGGATATTTTGCCGCATGTGTATTTAAGCATCGATAGTATATTTAGAATTCGGTGTTAGAAATGTCATATGCTTTTGAAAATATATTAGTTGGTATAGGATCCTTTGACATTGATATGAGTAGCTCTTGTACCTTTAGGAATCGGTATGATTAGGCATTTAAATCGCAAACAAACTTTGTAGTCATCGTGAGCATATGGAAATGTTATACATGAACATGGGTAACGACTGAAGCTTATTCATTATTCGTTCATTCACAATTTCCCCCTGATATTGTCTCACCGAGTACCTTGGATTCGGTGAGAGTACGCATTCACTATTGGTATACTTTAAAAACTTAAGAAATAGGTATGGATGATTTAAGAAACACTTGGCGTAGATATAAGTGAAAATCTGACCCCAGTAAGTCGGTAGTGGTGTTTATTAAAGCCCTCAGGGTCAGTATGAGTAGTTTAGAATCCTGAAAATCGGTGTGAGTAAGTAATCCTTGGATCCTGTTTGGAAACTAATTCTAATCAGGCGTTTACTAAGAAATATGTATAAGTGCTGAGTATTTAATAAAAGATTACACGTATCTTATAAAAGTGTATTTTGTTATGCAAAACAGTATAATATTCGCCATGTTCCTTTAGTAACGGAATACCCATTCGAGGTGATGCTATAAGTACATAATTTCTGAACGCATCTTTAAATTTTACATGTGACATTACTTGTGAATCTATGCAAGGCAACAGTTTTTATCAACAATCGACTTTATGTCCTAGTGAATAGGACAAACCAACGTGTCTTGAATCATATAATGACACCATTGTGTGTTCCAATGTGTGGACCCACGGTTTGACAACTATGCTACAACCTACATGTATTACAGTAATGTCAGTAGTTTTGTGATGAGGTTATGAATAAAGGAACTTTCAACGTGACATCGCTTTGATTTTTATGCAAACCTCATCCGCTAAGTGCTACATAACGATTTATACTCGACAATTGTACGGACAGGAAGTAATATGACAATTTAAGTAATCGATATCTCTGTGAAATGCGAAGACAAAGACCAGTAAATAAACTGATAATAATCTCATTGACTGTTTTTCCTTTATTCTTTGGCTAGTTTTTTTACAAATGCATTCGTAATTAATGACGTCATTATTCGAGAAAAACGATGATAAAAGTTTATCACAAAACCTACCTTTATGAGCCTTGGATACATGCTTGAATGAATCTTTTGGTTAGTTGAACGATCTTCAAACTGAACAAAAAAGATGAGGTCGGAGGTCGAGTGATTAGCACAGACAATATTTTTAACATTCTACTCCTTAGATCACGCTTTTAATCAGACTGTGAAAACATCTTTTGTTGTTTCAGGGTTACAGAGTTTAGCTCGAACAAAAATTATTTGATGTGAACAAGGTCAAGTGCATGTTTATCTTTTTATTAACAACATCATCACTGCTTATCTTTGTTAAACCAGAAACAAGACAAATGAATTCATATCGATCACTTCCAAGGAACTAAATGATATCGATGAATGGTGTGATGCAAATTGACAGAACAGAACATAACATAACAGAGCAGAACATAATTTATTCTCGTGAATCATACAAAATGATAAAGACAACATACATAATATCATTCATGGTGTACATATAAAATTTAGAAAAGTTTAAGTACAAATCTAGCAAAAATTTACAAGTAATGTTTTCTTTAGTTTTTTTTAGTTAAAACAACAACATACATGGTCATGGCAGATGTTTAAACTGACATTAAATATTTTGTAAAAGCCACATTATCAAACGTTATCATTGGTTTTATTTTATCAAGAAGAACTGTCTGTTGCTGAAACTTACCATTTTATTCTTAATGGTTTATAAAGTGAAAGACTAAAAACGGAATACGCAAGTGTCTGCCGCGCGTTATTCATCTGGACGCTATTTTTCAAAATTGCCGATCACAGGAAAAAGACATTGTGTTGTCACTGTGGAATACGTCAAGTAACTAGTTTTTGAACATGTATGAAACCGTTGGCCAATTTTCATAGAAAACGATTAATTTTCATAATATGATATTTCATTATGTTTGAATATCCACGTCGAGTAAGATAACTTAAACTTAAGTTAGTACATATCTTATTTTGGCACGCATCAAAGCCTAGTAAAATGTTATAAAAAGGCAATCTCATTATTTTAAGGTATTGTTCCCCAAGTCTCTTCGTCTCAAATTCCTGCATGAATTACCTTTAAAGTGAGGTACAGTATGTGCCGTTAATTATTTGACCACTTTGAAGGTTATTCCAGAATACTGAGGACATCAACTTTCCACCTGACGGGACTGTCTTTGCCTTCTGGTCGGTCGGCGACATTACGAAATTCCACTTCATTGACTGCGCTGGCTGAAAAAAGTTCACTCAAGCTTCAGCCATCGTTTCAATTCTTTTAATTGTCGCGGTCGGCTAAAAATAAGGTTAAGGTATGATATGTGTCTTGACCGCCAATCATCTGGTTGTCAAAAGTTTTGGACTAATCGTGTTGAAAAATTTTTCATTTCCAAGGATTGTGTTTTCTGGCTAATGACTCTGCTATGAAATGAAATGTAACTTGTAGGTCAATCC